>CAWUFW010010193.1:0-718947 GCA_963921515.1 Calotriton arnoldi | reverse complement strand
GGCATACTTCGTTCAGTTGTGTGCTGGATTTAGGCCCAGATCTCTGTACTGGGGTGAATGTATGACATTGTTCTGCATTCTGTCCATCAACTATTGTTTTTGCATTTGTCACCCCGAGTGGGACGGGTATGCCCAGACGTGTGTCCTGTGCTCTCCATGCCACTGGAATCAAGCTATCCTGGCTGAAGAGGGGTGAAACCCCGAAACCGGTCCTAGGATGCTTCTTTCCAGTCCAGGGAGAACCTGGCTTTGCAGTCTGGGCTGGACTGTTCCCATGAGGCACAGGGTCAAGACTGATTTGCATATGGCTGGGTTCAAACTGGAATGGCATGGTGAGCAAAAAAACGATGGATTTAGGCCCAGATCTCTGTACTGGAGTGAATGTATGACATTGTTCTGCATTCTGTCCATCAACTGTTGTTTTTGCATTTGTCACCCTGAGTGGGACGGGTATGCCCAGACGTGGGTCCCGTGCTCTCCATGCCACTGGAATCAAGCTATCCTGGCTGAAGAGGGTGACACCCCGAAACTGGTCCTAGGATGCTTGTTTCCAGTCCAGGGAGGACCTGGCTTGGCAGTTCGGGCTGGACTGTTCCCATGAGGCACAGGGTCAAGACTGATTTGCATATGGCTGGGTTCAAACTGGTATGGCATGGTGAGCAAAAAAACGATGGATTTAGGCCCAGATCTCTGTACTGGGGTGAATGTATGACATTGTTCTGCATTCTGTCCATCAACTGTTGTTTTTGCATTTGTCACCCCGAGTGGGACGGGTATGCCCAGACGTGTGTCCTGTGCTCTCCATGCCACTGGAATCAAGCTAACCTGGCTGAAGAGGGGTGAAACCCCGAAACCGGTCCTAGGATGCTTGTTTCCAGTCCAGGGAGGACCTGGCTTGGCAGTTCGGGCTGGACTGTTCCCATGAGGCACAGGGTCAAGACTGATTTGCATATGGCTGGGTTCAAACTGGAATGGCATGGTGAGCAAAAAAATGACGGATTTAGGCCTAGATCTCTGTACTGGGGTGAATGTATGACATTGTTCTGCATTCTGTCCATCAACTGTTGTTTTTGCATTTGTCACCCCGAGTGGGACGGGTATGCCCAGACGTGGGTCACATGCTCTCCATGCCACTGGAATCAAGCTATCCTGGCTGAAAAGGGGTGAAACCCCAAAACCGGTCCTAGGATGCTTGTTTCCAGTCCAGGGAGGACCTGGCTTGGCAGTTCGGGCTGGACTGTTCCCATGAGGCACAGGGTCAAGACTGATTTGCATATGGCTGGGTTCAAACTGGAATGGCATGGTGAGCAAAAAAACGATGGATTCAGGCCCAGATCTCTGTGCTGGAATGAATGTATGACATTGTTCTGCATTCTGTCCATCAACTGTTGTTTATGCATTTGTCACCCCGAGTGGGACGGGTATGCCCAGAAGTGGGTCCCGTGCTCTCCATGCCACTGGAATCAAGCTATCCTGGCTGAAGAGAGGTGAAACCCCGAAACCGGTCCTAGGATGCTTGTTTCCAGTCCAGGGAGGACCTGGTTTGGCAGTTCGGGCTGGACTGTTCCCATGAGGCACAGGGTCAAGACTGATTTGCATATGGTTGGGTTCAAACTGGAATGGCATGGTGAACAAAAAAACGATGGATTTAGGCCCAGATCTCTGTACTGGGGTGAATGTATGACATTGTTCTGCATTCTGTCCATCAACTGTTGTTTTTGCATTTGTCACCCCGAGTGGGATGTGTATGCCCAGACGTGGGTCACGTGCTCTCCATGCCACTGGAATCAAGCTATCCTGGCTGAAGAGTGGTGAAACTGCGAAACCGGTCCTAGAATGCTTGTTTCCAGTCCAGGGAGGACCTGGCTTGGCAGTTCGGGCTGGACTGTTCCCATGAGGCACAGGGTCAAGACTGATTTGCATATGGCTGGGCTCAAACTGGAATGGCATGGTGAGCAAAAAAACTATGGATTTAGGCCCAGATCTCTGTACTGGGGTGAATGTATGACATTGTTCTGCATTCTGCCCATCAACTGTTGTTTTTGCAGTTGTCTCCCCGAGTGGGACGGGTATGCCCAGACGTGGGTCCTGTGTTCTCCATGCCACTGGAATCAAGCTATCCTGGCTGAAGAGGGGTGAAACCCCGAAACCGGTCCTAGGATGCTTGTTTCCAGTCCAGGGAGGACCTGGCTTGGCGGTTCGGGCTGGACTGTTCCCATGAGGCACAGGGTCAAGACTGATTTGCATATGGCTGGGTTCAAACTGGAATGGCACGGTGAGCAAAAAAACGATGGATTTAGGCCCAGATCTCTGTACTGGGGTGAATGTATGACATTGTTCTGCATTCTGTCCATCAACTGTTGTTTTTGCATTTGTCACCCCGAGTGGGACGGGTATGCCCAGACGTGGGTCCCGTGCTCTCCATGCCACTGGAATCAAGCTATCCTGGCTGAAGAGGGGTGAAACCCCGAAACCGGTCCTAGGATGCTTGTTTCCAGTCCAGGTAGGACCTGGCTTGGAAGTTCGGGCTGGACTGTTCCCATGAGGCACAGGGTCAAGACTGATTTGCATATGGCTGGGTTCAAACTGGAATGGCATGGTGAGCAAAAACGATGGATTTAGGCCCAGATCTCTGTACTGGGGTGAATGTATGACATTGTTCTGCATTCTGTCCATCAACTGTTGTTTTTGCATTTGTCACCCCGAGTGGGACGGGTATGCCCAGACGTGGTCCCGTGCTCTCCATGCCACTGGAATCAAGCTATCCTGGCTGAAGAGGGGTGAAACCCCGAAACCGGTCCTAGGATGCTTGTTTCCAGTCCAGGCAGGACCTGGCTTGGCAGTTCGGGCTGGACTGTTCCCGTGAGGCACAGGGTGAAGACTGATTTGCATATGGCTGGGTTCAAACTGGAATGGCATGGTGAGCAAAAAAACGATGGATTTAGGCCCAGATCTCTGTGCTGGGGTGAATGTATGACATTGTTCTTCATTCTGTCCATCAACTGTTGTTTTTGCATTTGTCACCCCGAGTGGGACGGGTATGCCCAGACGTGGGTCCCGTGCTCTCCATGCCACTGGAATCAAGCTGTCCTGGCTGAAGAGGGGTGAAACCCCGAAACCGGTCCTAGGATGCTTGTTTCCAGTCCAGGGAGGACATGGCTTGGCAGTTCGGGCTGGACTGTTCCCATGAGGCACAGGGTCAAGACTGATTTGCATATGGCTGGGTTCAAACTGGAATGGCATGGTGAGCAAAAAAACGATGGATTTAGGCCCAGATCTCTGTACTGGGGTGAATGTATGACATTGTTCTGCATTCTGTCCATCAACTGTTGTTTTTGCATTTGTCACCCCGAGTGGGACGGGTATGCCCAGACGTGGGTCCTTGGCTCTCCATGCCACTGGAATCAAGCTATCCTGGCTGAAGAGGGGTGAAACCCCGAAACCGGTCCTAGGATGCTTGTTTCCAGTCCAGGGAGGACCTGACTTGGCAGTTCGGGCTGGACTGTTCCCATGAGGCACAGGGTCAAGACTGATTTGCATATGGCTGGGTTCAAACTGGAATGGCATGGTGAGCAAAAAAACTATGGATTTAGGCCCAGATCTCTGTACTGGGGTGAATGTATGACATTGTTCTGCATTCTGTCCATCAACTGTTGTTTTTACATTTGTCACCCCGAGTGGGACGGGTATGCCCAGACGTGGGTCCCGTGCTCTCCATGCCACTGGAATCAAGCTATCCTGGCTGAAGAGGGGTGAAACCCCGAAACCGGTCCTAGGATGCTTGTTTCCAGTCCTGGGAGGACCTGGCTTGGGAGTTCGGGCTGGACTGTTCCCATGAGGCACAGGGTCAAGAAAGATTTGCATATGGCTGCGTTCAAACTGGAATGGCATGGTGAGCAAAAAAACGATGGATTTAGGCCCAGATCTCTGTACTGGGGTGAATGTATGACATTGTTCTGCATTCTGTCCATCAACTGTTGTTTTTGCATTTGTCACCCCGAGTGGGACGGGTATGCCCAGACGTGGGTCCCGTGCTCTCCATGCCACTGGAATCAAGCTATCCTGGCTGAAGAGGGGTGAAACCCCGAACCGGTCCTAGGATGCTTGTTTCCAGTCCAGGGAGGACCTGGCTTGGCAGTTCGGGCTGTACTGTTCCCATGAGGCACAGGGTCAAGACTGATTTGCATATGGCTGGGTTCAAACTGGAATGAAATGGTGAGCAAAAAAACGATGGATTTAGGCCCAGATCTCTGTATTGGGGTGAATGTATGACATTGTTCTGCATTCTGTCCATCAACTGTTGTTTTTGCATTTGTCACCCCGAGTGGGGCGGGTATGCCCAGACGTAGGTCCCGTGCTCTCCATGCCACTGGAATCAAGCTATCCTGGCTGAAGAAGGGTGAAACCCCGAAACCGGTCCTAGGATGCTTGTTTCCAGTCCAGGGAGGACCTGGCTTGGCAGTTCGGGCTGGACTGTTCCCATGAGGCACAGGGTCGAAACTGATTTGCATATGGCTGGATTCAAACTGGAATGGCATGGTGAGCAAAAAAACGATGGATTTAGGCCCAGATCTCTGTACTGGGGTGAATGTATGACATTGTTCTGCATTCTGTCCATCAACTATTGTTTTTGCATTTGTCACCCCGAGTGGGACGGGTATGCCCAGACGTGGGTCCCGTGCTCTCCATGCCACTGGAATCAAGCTATCCTGGCTGAAGAGGGGTGAAAACCAGAAACCGGTCCTAGGATGCTTGTTTCCAGTCCAGGGAGGACCTGGCTTGGCAGTTCAGGCTGGACTGTTCCTATGAGGCACAAGGTCAAGACTGATTTGCATATGGCTGGGTTCAAACTGGAATGGCATGGTGAGCAAAAAAACGATGGATTTAGGCCCAGATCTCTGTACTGGGGTGAATGTATGACATTGTTCTGCATTCTGTCCATCAACTGTTGTTTTTGCATTTGTCACCCCGAGTGGGACGGGTATGCCCAGACGTGGGTCCCGTGCTCTCCATGCCACTGGAATCAAGCTATCCTGGCTGAAGAGGGGTGAAACCCCGAAACCGGTCCTAGGATGCTTGTTTCCAGTCCAGGGAGGACCTGGCTTGGCAGTTCGGGCTGGACTGTTCCCATGAGGCACAGGGTCAAGACTGATTTGCATATGGCTGGGTTCAAACTGGAATGGCATGGTGAGCAAAAAAACGATGGATTTAGGCCCAGATCTCAGTACTGGGGTGAATGTATGACATTGTTCTGCATTCTGTCCATCAACTGTTGTTTTTGCACCATCCTAGAACTGGCCCGTTTTCATTGAGAAAAAGATCATAGTTCCCTCCTCTATGTCCCGGGTACCTCCATATCACCGCAAGTGGGGCACGCCTGGAGAAAATGATTAGCTCATCCCACAAATGTGATCTACAATAATAATAAAACAAGCATTTGCAATGCAATCGGTCTCGCCTTTGGGGCATTAGAAGTATTTAGCCATGCAGCAGATTGACTGCAGCTGGAGGCCAGTAGCGGTTCCACCGGGATGCGGGAAAGAGAAACAGTGTGTCTCCAATTGAGAACCAGCTGTCTGAAAAATGGCAAATATCGAAGGATTGGTTAAGTTA
Organism: Calotriton arnoldi; assembly: GCA_963921515.1. Classification (NCBI taxonomy): domain Eukaryota; kingdom Metazoa; phylum Chordata; class Amphibia; order Caudata; family Salamandridae; genus Calotriton; species Calotriton arnoldi. The sequence continues at coordinate 713,334 of CAWUFW010010193.1, read as the reverse complement.
ATAAGGTAATAATGCCCTGAAATTAAGGGGTGGGGGTGTTAAAGCTATATCTGAATTAAGAGATCCAACTATGTGGGGTGGGGCTGGATGCCAAGAGAACGGCAGGAGCCTGAAGGATGAGCCGTAAATGTATGCGCCTTGAATAGCAGCAGGGTTCGAATTCACACCGGCATGTAAATGCGGTGGGCGATGTTGCATTGAGATAAAGAAAGGAGTAGGCGTAGGAGATAAAGAAAGGACTAGGCGCAGCAGCACTGCAAAAGGTAGAGTACTGACAAGTGCTATTGGCGGCCATATTGGTATATGGGTTTACAGTTTACCAGTCCTGGCTATGGGTTAACAAAAGGAGCAAGGAAAAATAAAAATAAAATCAAGTAAACAAGTTGCTACAATAAAGTACTAGGGGACTGCAGCCCAGTAGATATTGTTTCCAGGCCTTTAATCGTCGACATAAAGCTTAACAATGCTGTAAGTAAGTCCGTTTTTATATAGCGCAGCTACTCACCCTTACGGGTCTCAAGGCGCTGGGGGCCGTCGTGGAAATTAAGTGAGCTATTGCCCAGAGTCACATGGTGCTGAGCTGAGCTGCCGCCGGAGCCGGGGATCGAACAGTGAACCTTGTGCTCCGAAGTCAGCTGCCCTGGCCGCTGCACCACACCTCTCCACTGCTGTAAAAAGATGGACTTCGAACCAGAATGCACCAGGGCCACAAAGGAGAGAAATATTAGGCCATCTAATTGGAAAGATTCCTGCTTGTGGGAGTGCTGACGCAATACCATGTAATGTGCAAGCAAAGGTTTTGCTTCACTGCAAAAGAACGGGCAGGGCTTTGGTTGCCGTATGCTTTATGAATACACCCTCCCCCCTTATTTATCAATTTATATAGCTGCTGTCTCTTTGTTCTAACTTTGGCCTTCTCTAGGGAATGATTCAATTATGTACAAAATACAGACATAGCCCTCACTGTAAACATAACATTGCATCTTATGAATGGCCATTGAGACACTGATTTATGTGTTCCAGGCTCTACAACTGGTGCTATTTTTCAAACTAATATCCTGTGCATTTGCAACTGCAAAGTGTATTTTAACTAAATAAAACACAATCTGTGCATGCCGAGGCAATTAAGTGCACACAAACAGAAGCAGAGGGCAGCAGCATTGGGAATAGTAACTCTCTTGTAAGTACACAGTGTAGCTTGCTCGCAAAGCAAGTGCCCCCCCATGGCAGCCTGAAATACTCAGAAGGATGATTATAAGAGCTACTGTACTGCGGAATACCATGGTAAAAACAACGGTTTCTTGGGCAATTTACAAGATTTAGGAGTAACAAAAAACAACACAAAGGGATGAGAGGTGTGGCTTGCAGAGGTGGTGAAAGTATTGTTAGGAGAAGATCCCTTCATGAGCGTCCTGACCCCATGCTCACCTTCACAGAGTCTACAGGGTACATGACAGTTTCCTCCCTTGCCACAGCTCCAGCTGTCATGTATGTGCCTATGGAGGCACTGGATGGAAAGCTTTTGTATTTGTCCCCGGGACCGGCTCATCACCAGCCCTTCTCCGCTACTGTGAAGCTGTTCCATCTGCCCCCTGGAGAGAAGCAGCAGCCAGAGTAGTGCAGAGTACAGAAGGGGCAGAGCACAACTCTCCAGTGTGAGACATAACTGCACCTCATGCAATTTCTCTTCGGCGCTCTTTGCACAATCACCTAAAACACTTATCTAGTGTTACCTTGTGACATGCACCCGGATCTGCTCGAGCCTCCCAGGGTGTGCTCCGACAGGTGGCTACAGATCAAACCTGCGGTCATCTTAACATTGTAAAGCCTATGGTGAACTGCAACATATTACAGGCAGCGCATCCTCCTCCACTCTGGCAGACTCAGACAAGTTCACACAGGCGTGGAGGAGGGGGCGTGATGCCCTCAAGGAGCCTCGTTCACATAAAGAGGTTCTGTGCATGAATAAATAAACAAGAACAAAAAACAATCCCCAACGAGGTAAAGGGAAAAGGAGCAAAAAATGTTAAAGTCACACTGCAGTTGCTCAGATGCAAGTCCCCGTAAAGGGAAAGAGAAAACGAACAAGGGGCCATCAAATGATGCATTGTTAAGTACGGGAAAAAAAAGGATTTCTTTATATGCATGCTCAGTGATTCTTTATTATCGTTACCAGCTGCACATCACTAACAAAAATTTACAAGAAAAAAACCAATCCCCAACGAGGTGAAGGGAAAAGGAGTAAAAAATGTAAAAGTCACACTGAAGTTGCTCAGATGCACGTCCCCGTAAAGGCAAAGGGAAGACAAACAACGACGAGGTAAAGGGAAAAGGAATAAAAGCACGTCGCACTGCAATTCCAATCGGAATGATTGTTACCGGATGCATGCACTGTAGTTGCGATCGGGATGATTGTTACCAGATGCACGCCCCCGTAAAGAGAAAGGGAAGATGAATAAGGGGCCAGCAAATGATGGCCAAACAAAATATTCACTAAGTGAAATCTCCACAAGCACACAAGGGAGGGACACTTGCAGAAATGCACCAAGAAAAAGCTTGCATTTCTGAATGGCACAAGCAACTACCAATAAGAATCTATTTAAGTTCCAAATCACATAGAATACAATACAACAGGTCTTGCAGACAGCGCAAGCACTGTCGAGGCTCGACCTAAAAAAGTTCAATGAATGGGAGACACTACCAACTGAACTGTCTCTCGGTACTAAAACAGATGTTGATGCCACCATAGTACTAGTTACAAACATAGTTTACCAAGCGCATCCTGCCAACAGCAGTGGGTATCCCAGAAGGCAAAACAATTATAAAAGTACAGCAAAAGTCAGCAAAGGAAAAAATGAAACTTGTGATTCATGGTGTAACTCTACACAATTGCTATTCCATTAGGTGGGGCAATTAATTTCTGTGTGGTCGATAATAGTCATTGTATCCGTTTTGAAAGTAAGGAAGGATAACATAACCTACTGTGATCAAACCTTTACCATAAAGGTTTTTTACAGATTTCTGCAGCCTTCACATTCACCCACTAAGGGGGCATATTTACAAGCCCCTTGCGCCACTTTTGCGCCGCCGTTGCGTCACGCATGTGACGCAGCGGTGACGCAAACCATGCGCCGCGTTGCGCTATATTTACAACGTGACGCATCTAGGGAGATGCGTCACGTAGTAAACCCCTGCGCCACATGAAACCTGCGTCAGGTTTCATGTGGGCGTACCGGCGCAGGGGGGCGTTCCGGCGCAGGTACGCCTCGGAAAGTGACGTAGTGAAATCTACAAGATTTCACGCAGTCACTTTTCCGACTACTGAGCGCCAAATCCTTACGCCTGCTTCAAGCAGGCGTAAGGATTGACGCACCATATTAGGGATAGGGAAGGTTGGAACAGTGCTGGAGCTGCGTCGCGCCGCGACACAACTTCAGCACTGCGCCAACCTTCCGCCGGCAGATGCGTCACGCATCTGCTTATCCTGTGCCACGATGCGCCGCGATTGTAAATGCGGCGCATCGGACGTGTGCGCAAGGGTAAACTTGCGTGATGCATGTTCCTGGCGCATCCCTGCTGATATGCAGGGATGCGCCAGGGAACGTAAATATGCCCCTAAGTGTGTAACCAAACGAAAACAATATATTAAGATAGATTTTCCTCTCTATCTAGATAAAAACTGCGAAACAAGATAGTATTTCTCAGACGAGAGGAAGAATTAGTACTACAGAGTGAAGGAAGCCAGATACGATTGTAATGAAAACCAATAACCTTCGATCAAATAGAATCTTAGTTAATCTTAGCAGCGTTCAATCCATGTACAAGAAAAAATATAAATAAATGAATTCTGACAAACGCATGGACGCGTTTGTATATGCGACTCTCGTTTAGTAGTCCCTGCATCGTGTCCCCTGATACCACCGGAAGAAACTTCAAGAGTTGCCAAAATGATTGACGGATTTGAGGTATGGACCTTGTGGGCTCACAATAACAAATGAACAGTTCTTAAAGAAATGCACAGACAATATAGAATGATAATCAAAGTACAATGTACTGTATATTAAATATTAATGTGCACAAGCTCTACCTAGAGGGAAAGCACGCGTTTTTTCAATGGAATCCATTGAAAATGTTCCGGATGCAACAAGAAGTGTCCACAGTAGTGTGCTCAAGGAAAGTATTCGGTAGACATTTTTAACGCAGTTCCTCCAAAATAAGGCTCTTCTCTGGTGATTGATAGGAAAGATACAATCTTGAAAAACACAACGAAGTCAACAAAAAACACAATGAAGTCAACAACCATCCACAGACGCCCACTAGCAGCCAACTGCTTAGTCTCTGCAGCTTACTACATCGTTGTCTGATTTCCTCGGTTCATCTTCAGTTTGCTGCCATCATTAAACACACCAGCCTTGAAATGGCATATGTTTTCCCAGATTGGAAAACATGCCCAAAAGAGTCTCTGTCTAGTACTGGAGTACTAGTACTGGAGGAACAAGTAAACATCCTATTTATCTTGGAAATATGGTTGAACCACAAGCTGAACCTGATACTTCTTTCTTGGTAACAAAGTTCGAAATAATCACGATTGACAAACAGCATAAAACGGTGTCAAAGTTGGCTGTTGATCAATTTCACCCAGTCTGTGCCCCAACAATCATTTCTGTCTACCACCTCTTAAGACTCATGCAACTGAAACCTAGAGATATTTGCTTTGATGATTCATAATGCTTCCATTTTGCCCTCAAGCTGATCTAGGGCGCGATGCCCCTTGCAGTCCTGTGCGCCTTCTCCTGGTGATTGCCTGTCTGAGCTCTAATAGACCAAGTATTTCGATCCGAAATACGAGCCGCCATCATTGACTATTTCTCAACAAGCAAGGGTTCAGTCTCGTCTCCTTTGGTGCTCTGGAAGGCCTTTAAGTAGTCATAAGAGGTGCCTGTTTTGCGAAACAAGCTGGGGTCTTGAGGGCTATTCGCTCGAGACTTGCACGACTCGAGGCTGACCTGAGAGCATTAGAACAAGAATTTCATTAGTCCAATGACCAAAGCATTTTGGCGCGCATGCGCAAAACGCTATCAGAATATAACGAAGAAGCGGAATGAGAAGTATATTATGTGGGACGGTGGGCAATTGCCCGCAGATATGGAGAGGGAGAGCGCCCCAGTAGAACGCTGGCCCAAATGCTCAGACCCCCTATAGCGAATAACTATATTGCAGACCTTGTAGATGAGAATATGGAACACCATACCGGGCCCTCTTCCCTACTAAATATGATGACCGCCTATTATTCCACACTATACCAAACCATATTCCACTCCCCCGCAGACCAAACTGAAGAATATTTGGAATCTATACAACTATTATGGCTAGATGATGCACATCAGCAATATCTGGACTCCCCGTTGACAGAGGAAGAAGTCCTGCACATAATTCGCAGTCTGCCTAACAACAAGGCCCCCGGCCTCGATGGCCTCACAACATCTTTTTATAAAGAATTTGCCACTATTCTGACCCCTTAACTTCTAGCTATGTATCAGTCATCTGTGGAGTCCGGGGAACTTCCCCCGTCCCTTCGTGAGGCGGTCATTGTAACTATACTTAAACCTGGCAAATCTGCCACATCCCGGACTCTTATAGGCCTTTATCTATGATTAATGTGGGCAATAACATTTTGGCCAAACTTATAGCCAGTCGCTTGGCCCCACTTCTTCCTGACATGATTCGTCCGGATCAGTCAGGCTTTGTGCCTGATCGATCAACCGCACGCAACCTCTGCACTTTGTTTGCCGTCATGCATAGCGTGGACTCCAGGGTGGCTGCAGTTGCTGCCCTACTCGACGCCACTAAGGCGTTCGATTATTTGGAATGGCCCTTTTTATTCCAGCTCCAATAGCATTTAGGGTTAAGCCTGCGTTTCCTAAACCTCATTAAACTATTATATATTACCCCACGGCTAGACTACGTGTAAATGGTCTACTCTCCGATCCGTTCCCAGTCATACGTGGCACACGGCAGGGATGCTTTTGTCCCTCTCCTTTTTGCCATAGCCACAGTGCTTTAAATGGGCTGAGTACTCACCGGTACTGAGTACCGGCACTTCTTAGATTTAACCCTCTGAGTACCGGCACTTCTCTTCTGCCGAGGAGAGTACCGGTACTCATGAAAAGGTAGGCTTATTGGCTGTGAGTGCTGGTGAGCCGGAGTGGAAGGTGTATCTGGCAGCCAAGGCGCCACTTCTGTATCCCCGATCTGAGCCCCAGCTGAGCTATTCAGCTGGGCTCATTTGAATAATGTGCCGGGTGCTCACCATCCCGCTGTGTTTGACAGAGCAGGGTCCGTTCAGGCCCTGTGCTGTCAATCACATTCACACTATCCTGTGCATTTGTGCAAACACAGGAATCATGGCAGTCCCCTGGCAGTGGCAATCAGGCTATCGGCCAGTCCGGCCCTGGTGGCAATTAAAAAGCCATGGTAGGTGAAGAGTATAACATGGCTTTCATCATACCCAAGTCTTTTGTGTGCCTGCTTTTGTTTGTGTGTTTGCCTGCATTCGTATGCCTGTTTTTTGTAAGAAAAAAGTGAGAGAGAGAATCAAAACACTCTAAGGAGGTATTTTAAAGAAAATGGGTGGCACTTTGTGTGTACATGTCTGCTCCGCGACAAAGATTCATAAATAGCAAAGTAGGGAGGGTTGGTGGGTGGGTGAGTGGATAGATGAGTGAACAAGGGTGGATGTATAGATGGATGGATGAATAGATGGATGAGTGAAAGCATGGATGGCTGGGTGAAAGGGGTGGATGATTGGATAAAGGGGCGGATGATGGGTGGATAAGTGAAAGATTGGATGGATGAATGAAAGGGAGGGAGGATGGATGAAGGGGTGGATGATGGATGAGTGGAAGGAGGGATTGAGTGAAAGGGTGGATGGAATAAAGGAGTGAAAGGGTTGATTGATAGATGAGCGAAAGGATTAATGAATGAGCGAAAGGGTGGATAGAGATGGATGAGTGAAAGGATGAATGGATAGGTTTGGATATGAAGGGTGGACAGACGGAATGGTGAAAACTGAATGATGGATGAAAGACTGAATAGATGACAGAATGTAAAGGTTAAATGGCGGACATCAGCAGGTAAATGGTAGGATGAAAGGATGAATGGATAGATCTATGGAAGAGACAAGACCTATCTTCTGGGGAGGGTCATGATGATTTGCTTCATTTACATTGTGCCATAAGAGCTTTGGTTCGAAGTGGGGGTATTTTCAGAGGGTGAGTGAGTGAATGGATGAGTGAGTGAGCAAGGGTGGATGTATAGATGGATGGCTGAGTGAAAGCATGGATTGCTGGGTGAAAGAGGGTGGATGATTGTATAAAAGGGCTGATGATGGCTGGATAAGTGAAAGATTGGATGGATGAATGAAAGGGAGGGAGGATGGATGAAAAGGTGGATGATGGATGAGTGAAAGGAGGGATTGAGTGAAAGGGTGGATGGAATGAAAGGGTGGATGGAATAAAGGAGTGAAAGGGTTGATGGATAGATGAGCGAAAGGATTGATGAATGAGCGAAAGGGTGGATAAAGAGATGGATGAGTGAAAGGATGAATGGATAGGTTTTGAGTTGGATGGATGGATAGGTTTGGATATGAAGGGTGGACAGACGGAATGGTGAAAAACTGAATGATGGATGAAAGACTGAATAGACGACAGAATGTAAAGGTTAAATGGTGGACATCAGCAGGTAAATGGTAGGATGAAAGGATGAATGGATAGATCTATGAAAGAGACAAGAGATATCTTCTGGGGAGGGTCATGATGATTTGCTTCATTTGCTTTGTGCCATAAGAGCTTTGGTTCGAAGTGGGGGTATTTTCAGTTTCTTCCTACTCACGTGCTGAAAAATATATAGTATTGTGACAAACAACAGCAATTAACAGTATGGCATTAAGAAGGTGCAACTATTGCAAAAAAAATGGAAATGTTAACATATTATAGCATTTCTCTTTCATTTTGTGTAATGAGTTAACTTGCTTTGTTTATATAAACACATTTCTCATGTGTTTTGGTATGTGCTGCAACTAATATAGAAGTCGTTAAGTATCATCATGTCTTGCCTTTAGCCCCGCCCCCTCACTACATCTAGCTCATTCTAATGAGTACCTGCACTTATTTTTTTCCATTTAAAGCACTGCATAGCCATGGAACCCTTGGCAGCTCGATTACATCAATCCCATGCTCACAGGGGGATCCAATTATGAGAGCGTGGAATTCTGGTATCCATGTATGTGGATGATCACGCACGGTACATTAGGAACCCCCGGGATAATTTAGACTGTGTCATTAAGGAGGTCATTAAGTTTGGGGGAATCTCAGGCATAACAATAAACTGGGCTAAGTCAGTCATATTCCCTCTCACCGAAAACACTGCGGAGTGTGAAACTGAATTTGCGCTATAATGGGCATCGGAACCAGTCAGATACTTAGACGTGTGGCTGAGCCGGGACAAGCATGTACTATGGCAGGCCAACTACGGCAAGGCCGTCTCCTGGCTTGAAGAGAGAATACCAATTTGGAATCGCCTCCCCCTCTCGTTAACTGAGCGCTTGACCATCGCAAAGATGGTGGGGCTACCTACATTTTTATACCTCTTCCTCAATCTCCCCATTCCGCTCACACAGCAGTTTTTTAAACGTCTGAGATGCAATTTGATATCCCTAGCTTGGGCAGGCAAACTGCTCAGGATAGCCTGGGAAACCCTTACGCTGTCATTTCGTCAGGGCGACCTTAACGCTCCAGACATGAAGCTGTATGCATTATGCGCGCAGGGCCAATACCTACATTTCTGGCTGTACTCAGTAAAATTTCAACCACACCTTCGGTGGAGGCAGACTTGACATATCCCGCTATCCACAGCGCTATACCAACCTTACAGACCCACCTGTGCGCCTGCGGACACCATGGAGTGTGTAAGATGGGCTTGGGATGGATTGCGGCGACTCGCTTCCCTTGACTGCTTATACGCTCCCTCTATCCCTATTGCGCGTAATCCCATGTTGCCGGTACTGATGGACGATGGAATGCGCAATCGAGCCCAGAATAAACACCTTTTCACATACGCTGATATGTACCCAAATGGCCACTTTATGCCCGCACCTGTGCAAACCGACACTCTGATGCCCACCCTGATGGACATGCTCCTCTACATCCAAATCCGCGCCACGTGTCGCGCAAGCCATACTACCTTCCCAGCATTCCCACCAACATTACATGCTCTTGAAGATATGTTTACCAACACCTCTCATCGTAAACAAGTCAGTAGACTCGACGCAGTGATGTAGGATAAGGCGCCAGTATGTGGGCCCTCAGCGCTCGCTCAGTGGCAACTAGATACCGACCCCACATAACTGCCGACCAATGGTCTTATTGCTGTGCGCACACTGCAGCTTTATCACCCAATTACAGACTGCGCCTTATACATTTTAACTTTTTGCACCGATTATATCGCACTCCCACACAGATGAAACATATGGGGCTCAGCGTGGAGGCAAAGTGTGTCAGGTGTTCGACACCTCAAGCCACGTTTCTACACATGGCCTGGGAATGCCCTAAGATCCTGGATTACTGGTGGGAGACACATTCTACGATCCAGAAAATCATTGAATGCCAGATCCCTTTTACCCCGCTAGTCAGCCTTCTGGGCTATGTTAAAGACTTGCCGTCATCCTCATGTTTTATCACCACCATACTGTTACTATTAGCCAAACGTCAGCTTGCTAAACACTGGGGGAGGAAGTGGATCCCCCGGGTCACCTCGTGGTGCAAGATGCGTCGTACTGCCAGGAGCAGATGGCTCAATACTGGGGGGCTTATTTACAAGCCCCTTGCGCCACTTTTGCGTCACTTTTTCCATGTTAAAAGTGACGCAAAAGTGGCGCAAGGGGCTTGTAAATCTGCCCCCGGGAGTTGATGCCTCCACAAAGTTGACCTAAAGACATTTAGGAACCGTTTCTAACATATTTACACTCAAGGGCCACAACCCCCCCCCCCCCCAACAAGTGTGGGTAGCGCTGTGATGTGTTTTCCTGAATGGAAATTTAGGAGTAGCCAGCTCAAGGGAAATCGAACAATTATGCAGTCCCACCCTACACCTTTGCCTGATAACCCGACATGTTTGGGATACCTGTGTCACTTGCCTTGCATACTTAAGCGGTGTACTATGATTGTGATTCAAAGTGTCATGCTAACACATACTACTCAGATTTTAATTGTGGTGCTCCGTTTCTCATATTAGTTGTGAATTCTATACCGGATCGCTTCTCCCCCTCTCTTTTCCCTTCCCCCTTGCCTGCTGTTTTTTGAGATGCTGTTACTGCAATGTATGTTGTTAAAATGCTAATAAAAAATAAAATAAAAAAGTTGATCTAGGGTGGGGAGTGTCAACATCATTTAAAAGATACATCTTCTGTGTCTGTCTCCCTTTCTGAATAAGTGTCTGATCTTTGGCAATCCGTCATAAAGTTAAGGACAATTTAGTTCATTTTCATTTGCCGCTTTGCTTGCTTTTTATTACTAGTTCGTTATATATTTATACATTGTTAATGAAGTGTATAATTTGTATGAATCTTTTTTTACTGTCTTGTGAGAATATCAATGCTGTCATGGCTGCGAGCTCTGCAATAGATATTACATAAATAAGTACTGCATAAGCATGTTACCCAAAACAAAATGCATCAAAGAGATCTTTAGCTGAATTGCTGTTCCCCAATCCTTGGGCATCTTCATTCAGCACTTCCATGAATTTCTTGGCTATTTGCATTCAGTAAATGAATAGCGGGTTATACACTGTCTCCATATTCGGCGAGTGGAATGCCATACTGGTCACTTAGTGATCCTCAAGCGAATCATGATGTTTGGCAGAGCTAAAAAGGCATAATCATATCATCTTATAGACAGTACCGGATCGCTTATTTTCAATGCAAAATACTGAGTTGAAAATAACTTACTTTCCCAAACATACATTTTGTTAAATTGATACGAATAAGTATACTTTAGGAGCAACTGTACAACCACAAAAATCCAGTACCTTTTCCTGTAGGTGGCTGTCTGAAAGTAAAAGACCTCACCACCCCAACACCCACTCAGCCATGGCACTTAGAGAATAGTTCGCCATTGCATATTGTCTGAGTGGAGTATCAATGTATCACATGAAGTGAGATGAAGTGAGATGCAGTTATCACTTTTTTTCTCAGGCACGAAGCACAATACCACCTTCAGCCATATGTACCTCAGATTGACAGTACAAAGAAAAGAGCAAATGTTGGGAAATGTCTTTTGAAATTCTGCCACAATTGTGATTTTGCTCAACATTACTAAATGGTGTAGTCTGGATCATATTAAGATGCAACATACCCAAACAGAGCAAAAATTTAAAATTGACCAAAAGTGGGAACATTTTTCAAACATCAGCATCAACTTTGAAACCTTAGCTTCTGAATAGTTTCTCCCAAATGTACTTATTTTGATCTTTGGCAAGCCATTTTGATTTTGCCCACCACCACTATCTCCTATTTCAAACATGGCAAGGCCTCATGTAACTGGTGCGAACTGTGGGGGTTTCAATGCTTTAGTGTTGCTGTTCAGTGATTTGGTCTGATTCTACTCTTTGTGATTCTGCCCTCTGTCTTTGTCAAGCTGTGTCAGCCTCCACATGTCTAGCGCCGGGAGACCCTGTCGGGTAGCTGTGCACTCTATAAGTGTAATAATAATAATAATTAGTGGAGTATAGGTTTAACAAGCCTGCAATCACTGTAATGTTATTAAAACCTCCAATTTCTGATTTTTTCTATATGTGATCCCTGTTAGACCTGACAGTCCTGACCTGGCTCTGTGGGTACTACAGAAGAAGGACTGCCCTGCTCCCAGAGAACTGCCCTGCTGCTTGAGGCACAAGCTCCAGAGACCATACTGCAACTGCCCGGCTGACCTGCTGCACTGGACCTGCAAATGGACCTGCTGGCCTCTGCTGGAGTGAGTTCCCGATCCCAAAGAAATGCCTTCCCAGGTCCTGGACCCTTGGCTGGCATCAGTTGACCTTCTCCTGTGAAGGAAAAGAGAAATCCTGAAGTGCTGCAAACGTTATTCCCCATAGATGATTGCAAAGATTGGGCCCACAATGCACTTCTGTCTCCGCAGGTGAAGGGTCACTCTATGGAACATACACACAAAAATAGACAATGACAGAGAGAGAGGGAGAGGGAGAGCAAGCAAGAGGGAAAGACAAGAAGAAACAAAGTCAGAGAGTAATAGCAAGTGACACAAATCGAAAGGGAAACACCAAAAGAAAAAGAGAGACAGAATCAGACAGAAAGAATCAAATACAGGAGGAGCAAAGCAGTTTCAAGACATGAGCAGAGTGGCAAATTGTTCAGGTCTCCCACCTTCTCAGCGGGCCCCTGCTAACGTTATCTGGACAGTCAAAACTTAATTGGCACATTGATCATAAAAAGCATATTCTTTTTTAATATTTCAGCACGGTCTCCTGGACTCCTCAACCTTAACTCCCACGTCAAAGGCAGTTGGCAGAAGTTAAATTAAAACGTAACCTTCCTGTCTCGTTTCTCACTTTACTTCACCTCACTTTTTCAATCTCATCCCTCTCTCTTTTCCTCTCTCTCTTTCACTACCATTTTCTAAACCTCCATGTGCCTACCCCCTTTCTCTCTATCTCAACTCCCTTCTCACTTCCTTTCTCCCACAACCTCAACTTTATTGTTATTACTCTCAGTGCCCATCTCTACCTCTACACCCCACTGCCATTTCCCTCTCACCTCTATAGATCTCTTCTACTTTTAGTTCTCCTAATTCTCAGCCTTATCGCTTTACCTCACCTCCCTTTCAGCTCTCTCTCTCTACTCAATCAATCAGTATTTGTTAAGAACGGCTTATCACCCCGGGGTTTTCCGGGTGCTTTTGTGCAGCAAGCCTCAGTTGAAAACCCTGGTCCTGAGTACTTTCCTGAAATCGGTGAGTGAGGGGAATGTTCGGAGGTCGTTGTAGGATTTGGCGGCGAGGTAGGAGAAATGGCAGCCTCCAGTGCGGCTCTGTAGGGTGCAGGGAATGTGTGCGAGGGCAGGTAAGGCAGATCGGAGTTGTCTGGTTAGTTGGTGGAAGGTCAGGCGATGGTTGATGTAGGAGACTCCAGCATTGTGGAGGGCCTTGTAGGCAAGGGTCAGCAGCTTGAACTGTCATCTCTTTGGGATGGGGAGCCAGTGGATGTTTCTTAGGTGGGGGGTGATGCTGGTTCATTTGGAGAGGTCGAGGATGAGCCTGGCTGTGGTGGTCTTTTTTTTTTTTTTTTACGGAGTTTTATATAGCGCGTACTTGACCAAAAGGTATTGGGTATCAGAGCGCTTTACACGAGCACCAGTTGCGTTACATGAGGACACATTCATTTTTGGTAGGCACGGGAAGATTAAGTGATTTGCCCAGAATCACAGGATGTGGTGCGTCCCTGCCGAGACTCGAACCTGGTTCCCCAGCTCCGAGGTCGACCACCCTAGCTGTTAGGCCAACTCCTCTGGATGGGCTGTGGTTGTTTGAGGAGTTGGGTAGTGGATTCAGTGTAGAATGCATTTCTGTAGTCTAGCCAGCTGGTGACTAGGGCTTGGGTTACTGTTTTCCTGGTGCTGATGGGGTTCCACCTGAAAATCATGCAATGCATGCAGAGGGTGTGGAAGCAGGAGCAGGTAACTGGGTTGACTTGGATCACTGTCCAGGATGATGCTAAGGTTGCATGCGTGGTTGGTGGGAGCAGGTGAGGGTCCGAGCACCATTATGTGACGTCCTATGGGGTGGGGCTATTTCCAAAGATGAGAACTTTGGGCTTGTCTGTGTTCAGTTTCAGGCAGTTGGATTTCATCCAGTGGGCGTAGTTGATCATGGCGTTCTGGAAGTTGCATCCACCCCTTTTTCTACTTAAATTCTCTTTACCCCATCCCTCTCTCACTACCTAATCTTTCAGTTTCTCTCAGTTTTCCTTCTATACATGACCTCGCCAACACCCCTCAATTTCTGTGTGCCTCAGTGACCGCTCTCACTATCTTGTGTCTATCGCTCATGCAGCTCTTTCTGTCCCTTGTTTTCTATTAAGCTCACCTTCACTACCCCTCCTCCCTCCCTTTATATATCTCTCTACCTCACCTTTCTATCCCTACTTATATCGCTACCTTACCGTCTCTCTCTCTCTCGCTCTACCCTTTATATCTCTTCTTTACACTTAATCTGTCTCTATCTGCACTTCTATTTCCCTTCATTTTCTCTTTAGTTGCATCCCTATGCTTCTCACACTGCCTCGTCTCTCTATCAGTCTACCTTTAGCTGTCTCTGCCTCTACTTCTAACTCACCTCTCTTTCTATTTTAACTCTCTCTACCTGACCCTTTGGTGTATGCCAGCCACCTCCATTTTTTACATTTCCTTCCCCATCTGCATTCTCACTACTTCCCTACCTCACTCTAAAAGCTTACCTCTTTCCCTTCTGCTTCCTCTTTCTATCTCTGTGTATCTTTAATCTTGCAACCTCATTGTTAGAAATGGGATTTCTGGTTGGCTAGGGTTTGCACCTAAGCCAGACATAACTCACCACACTAGTACGGGAAAGTAAGTTACACACCAAAGATAACTTGTGCTCACCCCCGGTAGCTTGTCACAGAGCAGTCAGGCTTATCCCTAGAGGCCATGTGTAAAGCTTTTGTGTAACACACTCACACCAGTGACACAACGAACATACCACAAAAGAGACTCCACACAGGAATATATAAAAATATATAATATACTGTACATAGACCAAAATTAGATGAATCATAAATACTGTGCATACTATGCAAATCCTGAATCCGTGCGCATTATCCCGACAATGCAAGAATACAAAAGTTACACCCGGAGACTATGGGTCCAGGAACGCCTGCCCTCCTATTGCCAAGAATGCAGTAATCCTGGTCGAAACGTGCGCTTTTATCAATAAAGAGGGGCGCTGGAGCATCCATACGCCTATTATATGTGCTATGGTAATTCAGCAAATCCCTACATGAGTCCCAGACACTTTCCGGTGGAAACAGACTCTCTGTGGAGGATTGCCCCCAGAGAATCACCATGGTTCTGGTGCCCCAGGATATGGGCAAAACACTGTGGGGGGGGGTGGGCACTCACACCTCAGAGGGCAGCGGTGGAACCTTGTGGGTTCTCTGCCCGAGAAAACCCAAAATTAACACAGTAGCAGCTGCTCGCGATGGCACGGTGCAGCTGTAGGAAATCACAAGGGCTGCAACTCCAGGTGTGTGTACTTACTGTCACTACCCCCCCTAGTTCACAGAGGAGAGAGTTTCTAAACAAAAAAGAGTGTTGCAATCAAGAATGCAAGCGCGAGGTATGGTGTCTGTCCTCACGTGATCTGAAAGTGTAGAAGAGCTTATGCTCCAGCCTCGGGCTAAAAGAAACATGTGTGTGCTCCCCTGCGCAGCCACGTGGGGCTACAGTCCTCTGCAGATCTTGACGGCAGGCAATGGCAGAGGGTCCCGGAAGTGGTGCTCAAGTTGATGAGCTCTGGGCAGCTCATGCTCCAAACCTGGTGGGTGACCTAAACGGAAGGCAGATCGTTGACTCATTTCAGCCCTGCTTGGGTGGTAGGAGTCAACAAGGATAGGCGAGTCCTGGGCAACTCCTCCTCGTGTGGTGCTTACTTTTAGCCCAGAAATACACAGTACTGCATGCAGAGCGGATCGCTTGACCTGTGCTGATCTTTGGAAGCACGCAAACACAACAGTCCCAGTCATGAACCTCCACATGGCTGCAGAATAGAAGGGTACCACACTAAAATAGGGCTCACCATACGCTGAGAACACGGGTGGGGGCACACAGCATTCAGGCATGCCAGCTCCTCCAGGCAGAGAGAAGGCAGAGATGGGGGGAGCAGATGGCAGCACGGCAACAAGCAGAACAGCAATCCAGTGAGTTCTTAATGCCACCCAGCAGGTAGCAGGCAGCAGGGCAACAGCAGAAGAGCAGTCCAGATGAGTCCTATGGGCAGTGCGGCAATCCTTCTGACTGAGGTTCAGTCCCAGTTCCAAAAGTGCTCTAAAAATGTGGGGTAAGAGCCCATATACTTATACTTCAAAATGTCTTTGTTTATAGGGGGCCAACTTCAAAGAAACTCTTTCAAGTATAACACAATCCCTTTCAATCCAACTCTGGCTCCAGACATAAGTAGGTGGTAAAGAAGCCCTTTTTGTGAGGGCAGAACACAAATGTAAGTGTGCTCCACCTCTCTCTCTCCCAGCCCAGGAAGACTATCAGTATGCAGATACCTCTCTTGTCACACCCAGCCTTTCCTGTGTTGTGGCTGTTTAGAAAGTATGCACAAAGAGTAGCTGCCACTCTGCCCTAGACGTGGATTATAGTCAGGCTGCAAAACACCACAGCTATGAGCACCGAGAAATGCTCACTTTCTAAATGCAGCGTTTCTAAAATAGTAATAAAAAATCCACCTACACCAGTAAGCCCTACTATTCTAAACATATCAAATATTGCAGTGCTGGTCCTTCCAAATCAGGAATTACAACTTAAAACATGTAAGGGGATTCCCAATGTTAGCCTATGGAAGGAGCAGGCCTCACAAAAGTGAGAAACAAAATAGGCTGTTTGTCACTACCTGGACATGCCATACAATGAAGTCACATAACCTGCCTTTTACCTACACAGCACCCTGCCCTTAGGGCTACCTAGGGCCCACCTTAGGGGTCACCACAATGTAGCAAAAGTGGGGTTTAAGGCTTGGCAAGTACTTTTAAATGGCAAGTTAAAGTGGCAGTAAACTGTGCACGCAGGCACTGCAGTGGCAGGTCTGAGACAGGTTTGAAAGGCCACTTCTGTGGGTGGCGCAATCTGCGCTTCAGGCCCACTAGTAGCATTTAATTTACAGGCCCTGGGTATGTGATATACCACTATACAAGGGACTTGCAAGTAAATTAAATATGCCAAACGGGTGTGAGCCAATCATACCATGTTTAGGGATGAGAGCACAGGCACTGTAGCACTAATTAGCAGTGGTAAAGTGCCCAGAGTCCTAAAGCCTACAAAAAGAGGGTCAGAAAAATAGGCTGAAGAAGGCAAAAAGTTTGGGGATAACCATGCAAAAAGGGCCAGGTCCAACACTAATCTTCTCTGCCTAGGCTTATGGATTTCTCTACTTTATTGCTAGCTCTACCTCCCTTCACCCTCTACTTCACCTCTCACTATTCCATTTTATTTTCTCTCTGTCCTTTTCTTGTGTCCAGCCCCTCCCATTTCTCTTACTCAGCAGAATAAGAGGACTCTGCCCTGCCACAGACGCACACATATATAAAGAGGAGAAGAAGGACCACGCAGGGGAAGAGAATAACTCAGAAAATATATCAGATTTCACCTGACAAACTGGAGAAAATCCTCAGAACAGTGCTTTGATTTTTATTGTTAAAAAAGTATCAGTGCTTTGATTTTTATTGTTACAAGAGTATCAATTTTGAAGGGCAATATATTTGTGATTACAAATACATTCAATTAAAGTTACAATTTATAGCGCTATGAGCATGTATCTTATTTAAATATTATACACTAGTACACTTAACATCCATCAAGTTACCTTAATGTATCTTTCCTACAATGGGAGGAACAGACTAGTTAGACTCTGAATTCCACTTAAAATATTATTGTTGCAAGATAAGAAAATCTAGATCCAAGTCCCAAACAAATGCTTCTCCGGAGCCCCAGTGTTAAAGGCACTAAGGGTGAGCAGATAAAAACAGGAGCGAGAGAGTACAAAAAAGAAACACAGAAAGAATGCAGCACACATAGACAGAGGAAATAACCAGGTGAACTAAAAAAAATCCTACTTGTTACGCCACACCTCGGGGGTGTAAGAATTTGGTGCTTCCCCAGGTTTATCTTGGGCAGCATCAAAATCCATGAGTGTTGTGTGAGAAAACCCACTGCAACACCCATGGTACACCTCCCAAGCACATAGTAAGGCAATGCAGGGCTTTGCACTGCCTTGCCTTACTCCATATCTGTGAGGCCATCCAAAGCCACGCATAGTGGCTTTGCATGGCCTCATATATATGATTTTGTAATCTGTGCCACTGAGGAGCGTCTCAAAAAGTGATGCTCTGGTGGCACAGGGGACTCATAAATAAGTCACTTAGAGCGTAAGGGAGGAGCGGCTACCGGAAGGAAATGGGGACTATCTGGCAGTCAAAGACCGAATTACCTTCCACCAGTGATGAGAGAGCCAACACAATGAAAACACTTTGCCAGAGGAACTAGGCATGAGAAGGACACCAGCACATAGCCACAAAGAAAAAACAACCCTGAGACAGGGGCCACAAAATCCCAGCAGGGTCCCACCAAGCACCACAAGGACACTCCAGGTGCAACCACCACCTGAAGAGTCATGAAACTACTAACTGAAGGTAGCATACAGAACCAGCAGAAGGAGACCCATCCCTGCATACCTCAAATGAGGAGACAGCACAGATGGACCATGAGGTGTAACTGGTAGCCCATCAGTTGTACGAGGAGCCTCTTTAGGCCCATGAGCAACCAGGGGATATCAGAAAGAAGCAGAATCAGTAGGATCCTTTAAAGCACGGGTGCAGGCAGAAATGCATACCGAGAGGATGCCCCAAGCCTAGTAACGCACCAAAATCCCGTGCCGCAGAGTCATGCCCCAGACTAAAGGAACAGAGATACTGTAAAAATGAGTCAAAAGGAAGTAATAATGCAGGGCCAGATATACCATGCACAAAGCACACAGAACAGGAAATGAAAAAATAATCCTGGGCCTTGGGGCCAAGGACCTGCATTCAGCTCATAGCAGAACACAGCCAGTTTGTAGGAACTACAAAGGAAATTGGCGCCCTTGGCAAAACTTCTCCAAGAAAACAAAGGTTATGCCCAGACAATCAAGATGACATGGCTGACATGGACCAACGTCTAAGAAGTATCCCTGTGAGACAAGAAGATCAGCCTGTGGGGCACTGGCTGTAGGATCTAGAGGAGGAAAAATAAATGCCCTTTATACTTAAGTTCTTTCCCTAAATCTCTATACTGATCTGTAAAGACAAACAGAATAAACTTGGCTTTGATCTAGCTGTCATACACAAAACATCCCTCACATGCACAAAATACCTGCTACCAACAGCTACGTTTGAATGTTTGGAAAAATACATCAATAAGTTGTATCATGCGGGCAAGTAAATAGCAACAGGGATAAAAATAAAGTAATACCTGTGAAGTTCTTAATGCAAGATTAAGGTAGGCATGGCAGGTAATGTTGATACATTAATCAAAGCAGAACATGTCTCACTTGGTGTAAGTCATGATAAATATTATAGCATACATAGAATATAGTGTGAGTGTTAACTGTGTTAAACTGTGAACTGAGCCGCATCCAGCCAAACCATTTACGTGATAATTGCAAGTAATCTGGTATCTGATAGAGACATCTAGCCGCAGATTCCTTACCTTTGAACTTCCAGGGGTCAGCCTGGATCCAGTATATTTTTGAAAGCAGTACCCCTGCACGCCGGTAGTTGGCGTCGGTCAACTCCGTGTGATGTCATTGGTGTCGTGTTTGTCATCATCGTGACGTCCGTGTCGTCAATATAACCGCCACTCCAGCACACTGACGTCAGTTCTTTTCTTTCTGCGCCAGACAGAGCAGATCCGTTGAAGAGAGCTACCACCTGTCGCTTTTTTGACAGACTTTTTTTTTACTATTTGTTGACTCCTTTTGATGTGTTAGGGATGTCTAGCAAGAAGACCTCGGGGTTCAAGCCGTATGGCACCTGTCACCGTGTAATGTCGGTCACGGACCCCCACCTAGTATGTCTCTGGTGCCTGCAGAGTGACCACGACACAAAGTTGTGCTCCAACTGCTGGGCCATGGCACCGAAGGCTTTGAGGGAGTGGTCCCTAAAGCTGATCGCGGCTCGGCATATGGCACCACAGAGGTTGCCTAGTTGATCTCGTTCCTGCTCCCGGTCTCGGTCAAAAGGAAGGTCCGCTCACCGCTCCAGAGGATCGAAGTCCTCTTCCTCAAAGTCATCACGGTCAGGTAAGAGGCACCACAACAACCACAAGAAGTCGAAGTGCCACGAGACGGAGGAGCCTCTGCGTTAGAGTCCCCGCTCCGTGGAGCGGGTGCCTGGATCGGCTCCGCATTTCCCTCTCTTTCTGGGATCGAGCGCTACCCACGCCCAACGTGAAGAATGTTATGACACCATGTGTGCCATATTTGGGTGGCCTGAGCCTGCCAGCGCGCCTTCAGGCCCCGCAGGCTCAGATGAAGGAGATCTGGTGGGTTCCGTGCCTTCATCGCACCTAAGCGACCTTCCCCCATACCACGTCTGATGCTGAGGTCCTTCGCATTGCCGGCGCCCACCGATGGCGCCTCCCCAATCGTCATTCTGGATGACACGGAGCCGGTCGGGCATCCACCGGCGCCAACGGAGCAGTACCGCTCCATGCCGTTCAACCTGCCCTATTCTGAAAGGTTAGGAATGGATGATGAGGATTGGGAGGGGCAGCAGGATCCTTTGGAACCCCTGCAACCTCAAGACCTGGACTGGTATGAGGAACTGGGTGATGCCAGTGGCCTAGACACCTCCCCAGATTCTGGCATGCTGTCTCCCCCTAACCTGGCTATGGAGGAGAGGGCATTTGCAATGGTGGTGCGTAGGGCTGCGGAGGTCCTTCACCTGCAGCCTCCTAAGGTATCAGTCAAGACTAACATCTTGACAGAGGTTCTGCAGCTTGGTGTCTCCACCTCGGAACCCTTGCTGCCTTTCAACGAGGCCTTGATTGACGTTCTTCTGGGTGCCTGGTCCAAGCCCAGCATAGGGGCTCCTGTCAAAAGAACGATTGCACGCCACCATCTCCCTGCACCGGGCGACCCAGCTATCCTCACCGCCCACCCCACAAAGCTTAGTTGTCCAAGCTTCCACTTCTCGTGGTGCGTTATCTTCCCCACCCCTGGACAGGGAATCCAAAAGGCTGGAAAGCTTCGGGAAGAAGATTTTCTCTTCCGCCAGCCTTGCTTTGCAGTTGGTGAACACTGCATGCCTTTTGGGCCGTTATTCCCATTGGATATGGGATATGGTTGTGCAGGTGCTGCCCAGAGTCTCGGAGGAGGACCAAATTCTGCTCTCCCATGCTTTTTCAGATGGGAGAGATGCAGCGAAGTTTGCCATCTGCTGTGGCTTGGACACAACAGACTTGCTAGGCAGAGTGATTTCCTCGACAGTGGCCATATGTCGCCACGCCTGGCTGAGGACATCTGGATTTTCAGGGGATGTCCAGGCTAATCTTATGGACATGCCCTTTGATGGTTCCCATCTCTTCAGAGGCAAAGCAGATGCAGCGCTTAAGCATTTTAGGGACTCACAAGCTGCGGCCAAGTCCTTAGGCCTTACCACTTCATCCCGGCCTGTGCTTGCTTTTCGCTCCTTTTGTGGCTATGAAAGGGGCTTCCAACCGCACCAGCCCTACTCCAGTCAGAGAGTCCTGCAAGTTCAGCAACCTCTGCGGGGTCGTGGCTGCGGTTCACCCCGACCCCGAGGTTCGGGAGGCCAGAAGTCGGGCCAAGCCACAATGCCCTCATCCATCGCAATACCTTCCTAGTCTGATCCCTCTGGATCATACACATCCAGTTGGTGGACAGGAAATGCCATCACCTCCACCACTGGCAGGACATCACCTTGGACAGGTGGGTGTTGCAAATAGTCCGAAGGGGCTACTCACTCCCCTTCAAGACAACCCCTCCATCCATCCCTCCAGCTTACGATCGGCTGACGGAGGATCACCTTGCCCTACTCCGCGAGGAAGTCAAGACTCTTGGCTAAGGGAGCTTTAGACTAGAGAGGGTTCCCAGGTCAGAAATAGGCTGTGGTTGTTATTTCCGTTATTTTCTGGTTCCAAAGAAGGACGGAGGCCTTCATCCTATCCTCGACCTCAGAGCCCTCAACTACTTCCTCAAGAAGAAGTTCAAGGTGCTCACCCTTGCTCAGGTCCGGTCTGCTCTGGACCCGGGAGACTGGATGGTAACATTGTACTTGCAGAAGCCTATTTCCACATTCCCGTTCTGCCTGCCCATTGTCATTACCTGCAGTTTACAGTGAGCCACGAGCATTTTCAGTTTGCCGTGCTCCCCTTTGGCCTTACCAGTGCCCCTCGGGTGTTCATAAAGGTGATGGCGGTGGTCGCAGCTCATCTGATCAGATCAGGGGGTCCAGTCTTCCCTATCTCGATGACTGGTTGCTGAAGGCAGGCTCGTCCCCGGCAGCCGTCTCTCACCTCCAGACTACGGCTAACTTCCTGCACTCACTGGGGTTTACTATCAACGTGCCGAAGTCACACCTGACTCCCTCTTAGATGCTCCCTTTCATCGCAGCAATTCTGGACACGATGCAGTTTCGGGGCCTATCCTCCCGAGCAGCGAGTCCAGATTATTCATGCTATGATACCGATGTTTCAGCCTCTAACCTGGATTTCGGTGAGAATGACTCTGAGGCTGTTAGGCCTCATGGCATCCTGCTGTGGACCATGCCAGATGGCACATGCGGGCTCTGCAGTGGGACCTGAAGTTCCAATGGGCACAGCATCGGGGGAATCTCACTGACCTGGTTCAGATATCAGAGGGCACTGAGAAAGACCTGCAGTGGTGGCTATCAAACCGCAATTGGGTCAGAGGCAGACCCCTTTCCTTTCCCCACCCAGACATCACAGTAGTGAAGGATGTGTCTCTTCTGGGATGGGGCAACCATCTGGGGGAGGAGGGGATCAGAGGACTCTCGTCTCTGGCAACACTACCGCCATGTGGCACTGCAACAAACAGGTGGTGTGTGGTCATGGACCCTCTGTCAAGCGGACCTGCATCTCTGGGCTTGGCTGGAACAACCTGGCATTTCCCTGGTGGTTCAATATCTGGCAGGTTCTCTGAACACCAGAGCAGATGAACTCAGCCGACGGTGCCTTGCGGATCATGAGTGGGGTCTCCATCCGAGGTGGTGCAAGGACTCTTTCAGTGGAGGTGAGAGCCTTGGTTAGATCCGTCCGCCTCTGAAGAGAACAGGCAGTGTCAGCAGTTTTTCGCTTTGGTGTTTCCAAGGCGGCTCTCGCTTGGTGGCGCTTTTTGTCGCGAGTGGAGCTCAGGCCTTCTGTATGCATTTCTGCCCATACCACTCCTGCCCAGAGTACTCAAGAAGATCAGGAGTGACCGAGAACAAGTCGTTCTTGTGGCTCTGGACTGGGCACAGAGAGTTTGATATGCTGAGCTTCTGGCAATGAGCATCGATCCTCCGATCAGGCTACCCCTTCGGGAGGATCTTCTGTCGCAGCAGCAGGGGAGGATTCTCCACCCAAACCTGTCCACTCTCCGCCTCTTTGCATGGAGATTGCGTGGCGACAATTGACAGCTGTTGACCTTCCTTCCGATGTCTGCGAAGTTATCCTGGCAGCCAGGCGTCCCTCCACAAAGTCGATATACACCTGCCAATGAAACAAATGTTGTAAATATTATACAGAAATGTCCACTGACCCCCTATCTGCCTCTCTGTCAGATGTTCTCCTGTTTATTCTTTCCTTGGCCCAGCAGTGGTCTGCTCTGGGCACTCTGAAGGGCTACCTTTCGGCCCCATCTGCCTTTCTTCGACTGCCAGATCAGCCTTCACTTTTCAAATCCCCTCTTGTACAACGATTTTTGAAGGGGTTAACCCATTTGTTTCCCCCTTCCCCTTTATTATGCCACAGTGGGACCTTAATTCGGTCCTTACCTTCTTGATGTGCACATCGTTTGAGCCGCTGCACAACTGCCCTCTATCAAAACAGCCTTTTTGTTGGCAATCCCCTCTGCCAGGAGGGTGTGCGAACTACCAGCAGTGTCATCACATCCTGCTTACCTGACCGTCTTTCTGGACAAAGTAGTACTCTGGACTGGGGCATCTTTCCTGCCTAATGTGGTAAAACCCTTTCACCTGGGACAGTCTGTTAATCTGCCCACTTTCTATGCACCTCTGCTTCCTTCTAAGGAAGAGGAGCATCTCCACCATTTGGACCCAAAAAGAGCGTTATCGTTCTACCTTGATAGCACCAAAGAGTTCTGGGTGGAACAACACAAGAACCAAATGAATCTGTACATGCATATTATGAGAGGTTATTGCAGGTGTTTAAACAGTATAGCGGTTTTGAGAATATTGGTGACAAAGATAAGGGACATTTTGTGTATCGGTTTGTATAGGGATTGAAACCAGAAATTAGTCAGATGATACAGCAGCACATGTTGTGTTGGCAAAGCAAGACAGTGGATGAGATTCTAAAGTACGCAAAATATTGCGGAGATGACATTGAAGCCAGGCGTAGGAAACTAAAGGAGAAAATGATGTGGGCACAAGTAAAATTGGCAGAGCAGCAGGAAGAGAAAGCAAATGACCAAAGTAATAATCATGTGAAAGAACAGAGTCAAAATAATCAAGGAGCGAATGGTAATAAATTTAAGGGGCGAATGGACAGAGAAGAAGCGAAAAAGAAGTTTCCTTGTCATGCGTGCGGAAAGCTTGGACATTGGAAGAACGAGTGTAAGAGTACTCAGAATAATAATGGGCCAAATCAAAATTTAATCCCGCAGAATGAAGTACTTATGAATCAGCAGCAACAGGTAGTTACTCCACAATATCAGGTGCCACCAGCTCCTATGCCAAATTTTGTGAACCATAAAAGTTTCAGTGCGAACACCGGATTTCAAGGAGAAAGTGGTAAGAATAACAGAACAATTGCACAATATTTTTTATAGAATGATGAGGAACATTCAGATATCGCACAATGACGGTGCCTGAGGGGGGAGGAAGAGGAGTGCGTGCTTGGCGCATCCTTGCCGGTAGATCAGTCAGGTCCATTCGTTGATGGGAGAGTAGAAGGTAAAGACATTACTTTCCTATTGGATACTGGTGCTACCAGGTCTACTGTGAGAACAGCAGACATCCCAAACCTACCCCTCTCGGGAGAGACAATCCAAGTAGTAGGCGTATCCAACCAACAGATTAGAACCCCTATCACAAAGCCAATGGAGGTGCACATTGGAAACTTCAAAGAAATGCATCGATTTGTAGTATGTGATTCCAGTCCCGTAAATCTGTTGGGAAGAGATCTTTTGTGCAAGATGAATTGCACGATCTATTGTACACCGGATGGTGTCGCTTTCCAAACCCCAGATGAAGACGTAGTGTACAAAATGATGCTGATCAAACAGGGAACAGAAGTAGATGAAATGTTTTCCTTAATAACTGAGAATGAATTGCCAGAAGAATTAAGAATGACAGTTAATCCAGAAGTGTGGGATTTTACAGGAAAAGACATTGGGCTAATGAAGAATATAGACCCAGTTAAAGTGACAGTGAAGGAAGGTGCAGTGTATCCAAATACCCGACAGTACAAAATGAGTCCAGAAGTAAAAGCAGGAATTATTCCAGAAATTGAACGTATGGTTAAACAAGGTATTTTAAAAGAAGTGATGGGTAGTCCCTGTATTTCGCCAATAATGGGACTGAAAAAGCCTAGTGGAAAATGCAGAATAGTGCAAGACCTACGGAAAATAAATAAAATTGTAATTCCCTGTTGTCCAATTGTGCCAAATCCAGCAGTGATCCTTTATCAGATACCGTGGAATGCAGGATGGTTTACAGTAATTGATTTATGCCAAGCGTTCTTTTCTATTCCTCTACACCCAGACAGCCAGTATCTTTTTACGTTTAAGTTTGAAGATCGTATTTATGCATAGTGTCGTGTTCCTCAAGGGTACACAGAGAGTCCTTCAATTTTCAATCAGATTTTGAAAAAGTGGTTGGAATCATTGATCATGCTTGGAAATTCTGTTCTGGTTTAGTACATTGATGACCTATTGGTGGCATCAAGAACACAAGAAGATTGTGTCACAGATACAATTGCATTACTGAACCATTTGGCTGAAGGAGGACACAAAGTGTCTCCAGAAAAATTACAATTCTGTCGACTAGAAGTAAGATATTTAGGGCATAAAATAGAAAGAGGAGTTAGAAAAGTGACACCGGAAAGAATAAAAATAATCAAAGAAATGCAATTGCCACAGACTCAGAGAGAAATGAGAATGTTTCTGGGAGTGGTTGGATATTGTAGGCAGTGGATTAATGGTTTTTCTATGTTAGCAAAGCCATTAATACAGATGATCCGGAAGCGAGCAAAAGATCCAATTGATTGGAATGATGACTGCCTAGAGGCATTTGTGATATTAAGAAATTGTTTGTGTGAGGCTCCTGCTTTGGGCATGCCTGATTATTCAAAAGATTTTGCTTTGTTCTGTTGTGAGAGAGAAAATTGTGCACTTTCAGTTCTAACACAGAGACATGGATTGAGTCGACGTCCAGTGGCATATTTTTCAGCCAGATTGGACCCAGTAGCTTCAGCATTGCCTGGCTGCTTAACAGCAGTAGCTGCTACTTGTATGAGTCTGGAACAAAGTGAGTCGTTAGTGATGGGACATCCAGTGAAAGTCTTTGGGCCATATGTATCAAAGTTTGTGTTTGCGATTCTCAAATAGCGAATTTTTGAGAATCGCAAACGAGATGTATGTAGGATTCGCAAGAAAATTTGCGAATCCTACATATTCCTTAATTGCGATTCTAGAGGCCCGTAGGAATGAATGGGAGGACATTCTCAATTTGCGATTAGCAATTAGAGAATCGCAAATTGAGAATGCAATTTCAAGGTTGCAAGGGTGTCCAAAGGACACCCTGTTGCACCCTGAAATGAGCATGGGTGCACACGTGGCGCACATACATGCCCTAAGGGCATGTATGTGCGCCACATGCCACTTTGAAAAATGCAAAAAATGCATTTCTCAAAGAAATCGCAAGTTACCACCAACCTGTAGTTGGTGGTAATTTGCGATTCCTTAAGCCATAATCGCACAACTTAGGTGCTTCATACATTTCATTTAAGGAATCGCAATTTGCTATTCCTTAAGTGCATTCATAAAATAGAGAATCGCAATTTTTGCGATTCTCTATTTGTGAATGCCTTTTGGGATGATACATCCCAAAAGGCTTGTTCCCATTCGCAAACGGGCCGATTCTGAGAATCGGCCCGTTTGCGAACGGGAAATGGGCTTGATACATATGGCCCCTTGTTCCACACTCAGTCGAAATTCTTTTGACAAGAACAAAAACACAGCACCTCACCCCTAGTCGTTTGACAAAGTACGAAAGAGTGATTTTGGGAGCTGAGAATGTGACTGTAATAAGGTGTATGATTCTGAACCCAGCCACTCTATTGCCAGACCCCTGCGATGAAGAAGTGAAAGATGAAAGTGATCATGATTGCTTGGACGTGACTGAGTTATGCACGAAGCCCCGCCCAGATATAAGAGAGACAC
Source organism: Calotriton arnoldi (assembly GCA_963921515.1). Taxonomy (NCBI): domain Eukaryota; kingdom Metazoa; phylum Chordata; class Amphibia; order Caudata; family Salamandridae; genus Calotriton; species Calotriton arnoldi. Next base: position 685,846 of record CAWUFW010010193.1, on the reverse strand, counting down.
CTTTGAAAGAGGCTGATCATGAGTTATTTGTAGACGGCTCCTGCCTTAGGACACAAGAAGTGCTGCATATGCCGTTTGTAAAATTTCGGGGGTAATTCAAGCATCCTGTTTACCTGGGGTCAAGTCTGCACAAGTAGCTGAACTGATTGCCTTAACCATGGCATGTAAAAAGGGGAAAAATTGGAGAGTAACCATATTTACCGATAGCCAATATGGTTTCGGGATTGTGCATGACTTTGGCCAGCTTTGGATGCAAAGGGGATTTCTGACTTCCTCAGGATCTTCTATCAGAAACAGCAAAAATGTAAAGGATTTATTGGAAGCAATACAATTGCCAAAAGAGATAGCAGTTGTAAAATGCGCTGCACATCAGTCAGGAAATGACTATGTGACTGCTGGCAATAATTATGCTGACCAAGTGGCAAAATACTGTGCTAAAAATGCAGTAGCCATAAACAGAAAAATTGAAACGGGTGAAACCAGATGCCAACTTATGTACTTCTCAGTACCAGAAACATGGGATGAGATTAGACAATTGCAGGAAGAAGTTGAGGAAAAGGAAAAGGAAATCTGGATAAAGGCAGCCTGTACCAAAAGACCACATGATGAGGTATGGGTGTATCTAGATGGAAGACCAGTCATGCCAGATTGTTTGCTTTAAAAAATGGCGAGAGTATACCATGGAGCAACACACATAGGGAGAGATTCAATGATCAGGCTATTCAGACAGAGTTGGTATAATCCAAAGTTCAGGGTAGACGCAGAGAGCCTTTGCCAAAGATGCTTAACCTGTCAACAGCAGAACCCAGGTAGAAAGACAGTGGTGAGCTGGGGGAAAATCGGAAAAGCAGAAGGACCCTTCACCAGATTGCAGTTAGATTTCATTGAATTACCTCCATGCAATGGATTGAAATACGTACTTGTCATAGTATGCCTTTTCTCAAGATGGGTGGAGGCCTACCCTACTAGAAGAAATTACAGTCTTACAGTTGCAAAATTGTTGTTGAGGGAGTTAGTGCCACGATTTGGTTTTCCGGTCACTTTGGAATCAGATAGAGGCCCTCATTTTAATAATGAAATAATTCGATTAATCTGTGCTGCGTTTAACATTGAACAAAAACTGCACTGTGCTTATCGTCCAGAGGCTTCTGGAGTTGTTGAGCAAATGAATGGCACAATCAAGTCAAGATTGGGAAAGGTGTGTGCATCCACAAAGCTGAAATGGCCAGATGCATTACCTCTTGTATTGATGGGTCTCAGAAGTATTCCAGACAGAAAAACAGGAATGAGTCCACATGAGATTCTCATGGGAAGAGCCATGAGACAGGCATTTATTCCTGGAAACAAACTAATGAGTATAACTGATGATCTGGTATTGGACTATTGCAAAGGATTGGCTGAAATGATGCGTTCTATCTCTCACCAGGTTGGAGAAGACGCAGTTGAAAGACAGCCAGACCAAGCGCATGATTTGAATCCTGGAGATTGGGTGCTGGTAAAGAAACACGCAAGAAAGTCATGCCTAGCACCAAGGTGGGATAAACCGCGGCAAGTCATACTAGTCACTACCACAGTAGTGAAGTGTGCAGGTTTGCCCAATTGGATTCATTAGTACTCAAAGAGGGGACAAAGGGCTTTTGGACATGTCCAGCATAAAGGCCCCAGGGGAAGTCTAGACAAAAGAATTATGCTGTTCCTCTGAAGTGAGAGTCAGATAAAGGGAATATAGACCAACTTGACCAGAGTGGTTCAAAGTTGGGAATCCATTTCATTGGATTATAATGCCCTCACACACCCTGTTGGGTGTCATGCTTCATCATCGGGCTGCTCCTCGTCGGGTCGGCGGTGCAATACCCGACGGGCTCCCTATAGTAGGGGCACTTTAGCGGAGATCTTTTTCCAACAGCCGTTTGGTGAAGTGGGGGTGAGGGGCCTAGTATGTGTAGATGAATGTGTGTTTCAAGTGAATCTAAAATAGGGTTAGGAGCAATGTTCCCTCTAATTTTTTTCCTCTGTGTGCGGCAGTGTAGGGTCTCAGTGCGCTGCAGCCATGGCTATGTGCACCAGGAACCACACTGCGCGTGTGTGCAGCGCCAAATATCACTACAAACGTTTGCTTAAAACCCTAGCAGCCCAGCTCTGTTAAGAAGAGACATTTTATTCCTCTGTCTGATGTAACATTTCCTATACATTGATTTACACACTATGATTCAGTGTCTCTGTGTAATGTGTATGCGATGTAAAGTGCTTAACACCTTACACTGGTATGAGTGGCGCTATTAAACAAAATAAATATGAAAGAGAGAGGGTTATGGAGACTTGAGAGTCCTCCTTCTTTAAAATTGCAACCACGACTTACACGTTGATTTGTATGGAGAACGCGGTTGTGTTCCTACACTGCACACGACCTCCGTGGGGCTCCTAGATACTCACCTTAGGTGGTTACTTGGGTCCCCGACACTACTACGGCCTCTGACTATAGTCTTGATTCGAGTCGTGGTTCGCATAACATTATTTTAGTATATGGTTTGGTATCCCCCTGGGGACCACTCTGTTTTCCGTACTATTTACCTGTTTCTATTGCAAAGTATTGTGTGTATTGTGTATATCTCTGGCTAGGAGATATTTAAATGTTTTAGTGAGTGTCTTACATTAAATACATATTTTTATAAATACAATGTGGTTCTTTTTCTCTTACTCTATACCTATAAGATTATGTTCTGGTAAAACAAGCTGCTTTATACTCCTTCTGGACTAAGACTGAAGGCTGTTCTTCACAGATACCACTTAGAGAGCTTGCTAAGGTTGTCTAAGACCACTAAAATCATCATAAGGGTTGTCTGGATCAGTGCAAGGTGTCCACTTACATAAGTGTACATCATATACTGAGCCAGCTTCTCACATGTTGTAAATGTTTTCACAATATTAGGAGGGCAACCTAATTTCCTTGCTCACCTTAAACTTTCCAATTTGAATTGCATGTATCTGTAATCAAACTTTTGTTTTCAATTGCTTTCCATATTTTGTCTTTCAATTAATTTCTAGACGTTGGTGCCTTTTTCCATAAAGTTCTTTTTATTAAGTATCCAATTCTAAGACGCTTAAAACAGACCCAGCCAAGGCGTTTTATCTCTTATAGGGACTTTATCAGGGTAATTTGATGTATCCTCCTTCTCAAAATTCTTCTTTTCCATTAGTTCCCCCTTTAAATGTCTGGGCTCCTTTCGAACAGCCTTACAGTGTGTGTGTGTCCTAGCCCTATCTGATCGATACCTCACCTGAACGAACTAAGAAGGGTGGAAGGCTGGTTAGGCCTTGCCAAGATTTTTAATCTTGCCAAGATGCAGGTCTGAGCAGATGGCAGCTGCAAGTGTGTAAATGACTGATCCATCTGTCGGGAGTATTCTCTTCACTAACACTTGCTTCCCTTCTCTTTTTGAAACTCGGGGGCAGCAACATTGTCGTGGTGTCACCAGGGCTTTAAGTGGAAGCTTTTTCAATATTATATGAAAGCCATAGTTGCTGCTTATTTATCTCATGCAACTAACAACCACTGACAAAGCCAATAGTCCGACTTGTTGTAGGTATGATGTTACTTGTTGTATCAGATATCTGGATGCAATGACAGAAACAGGAAAATACAAGTTGGGGGCACACTATGCCAAGCACAGAAAAGTTTAAAAAGTCACACAATCACCCCGCAGCCCAGCTATATTAAGAAGAGAAATACAGCAAGTCTACAAACACGGTGTGTGCTTTACACGCCATGTTTGTAGAGTTGCTGCATTTCTCTTCTTAATAGAGCGCAGCTGCAGGTGATTGTGGGCCTTTGTTAAAGTTTTCAGGTTAATCGCAGAGCCCATCTGGAGCTGCAATTAACAAGAAAACTTTCAGATGAAGTGAAACGGGATGACTAGGAGTGGGCAGTGCGCTTAGAGGCTTTTATAGGTGAGAAAAGTGATCACTGAACTGCTATGCAACTTTCAAATCCTTGAGAAAATACAAACTTAGACCAACATTACAACGCTGACGAGATCTGTGAAAACCTGCACCATCACTGCACTGGTACATCACCTAGTCCCGTAGAATGCTCAGGTCACAGATCATCATGCGTAAAAAACACTCTTTCTAGATGTCAGTTTCTCAAGACAATAATAGAACAATAATTAAGACCCTAAAAAGACTCTGCTCCTCCACTGCTCAAGACTACTGTTACCATCATCAGTGTCTCACTGGGTCAAGGTTTATCTAGTCTATTCTTCAGACTTGCCATAATGAGCATCTACATTAAAAAAATAGAGAAATACCACAAACATTTCCCCTTTCTTCCTTCCTCTGACCCCATTAAACCTGGAAAGAATAATCACCCTACAATTTGAAAAATATTTAGAAGCAAGCCAACTGTTGAATTCCCATTATTCACTTTTCTGTCCCAACCACAGTACGGAAGCTGCACTACTAGATGTATGGCAAGCTCCTATTACAAGACAGTCTGCTTAACCTTATGAATTTCAGAGCTGAGTTTTGTACAGAAGATCACTCCCTTTTGCCCTAATATATGCAAGTACAAAAAAGCGAATCTCATTAACAGTCAAACTGCTTCTTGTTAAAATGTCACATTTTGTCAAAAGGGGTTGTTAAAACTGTACTACCAGCGTGACCATAACAGACACTCAAGCAAGTCTCGGTCGTTGGCAGCCTCATCACAACCAGAAAGATGGCTGGAGAGTTTCGCTGTTTTCAAATTTTAGATGGATTTAATTTATACCAGCCATTGTTGCTGCGTATTTATCTTATGCAACTAGTAACCACTTACAAAGTCAATAGTCCGACTTGTAGGTATGATCAGGGCTTTAAGTGGGCCGGGTCTCACCGGTGCTGAGCACTGGCAGTTTTTTAAAGGGGGCCTCGAAACGGGTCTCTATCGGGCTCTGTTTTATATCCTGGCCCGGGCAGTCCGTTTTTTTCCAGACTGCAGTGACACTAGGCACATCGATGTGTGCGTGCTCACACTGCTCACTTCTCACTAGTAGAGAAGTTAGGGCATGACGTCATCCCTGGTGAGCCTTGTAGGTAGGGTGACCAGGAGTCCCGGATTTGTCTGGACCGTCCCGGTTTTTCAACAGTTGTCCCGGCAGATTTCGGAAAAAGTGGCTCAGGTCCCGGTTTTTTGAGAGGGTGAACTAAAAACAGTGAGAGGCATGTTTTTTAGGTGTTCCAAAGCAGGGCTAGTAAGCAGCTGTTATAAGTAAGCAGTTTAATTAACAGGCATGATGCTGGTTTTAAAAATTACATTTTATTTATTTTCTTAGTGCCTGTTCTGTGTTTCTATGAGGATGAGGACTGTCATTATTTGCCACTTTATTGATGTAAATTTGTGGTCCTTCCTCTATTTTTGCGAAATGTCCCGGTTTTTGGGTCGCACGCTCTAGTCACCCTACTTGTAGGGGATGGGAAATCCTTTAAAGAGAGTCATTTTCTCTCTGGATTTCCCTTCTCTTTGAAACTCAGGAGCAGCCACATTGTCGTGGTGTCACCAGGGCTTTAAGTTGAAGCCTTTTCAATATTACATACAAGCCATAGTTGCTGCTTATTTATCTTATGCAACTAACAACCATTGACAAAGCCAATAGTCCTGACTTGTAGGTATGATGTTACTTGTTGTATCGTATATCTGGATGCAATGACAGAAACAGCAAAATACAAGTCGGGCGCTACACTATTCTAAGTACAGATTTTTAGCTTATGTGTCTTAAGCCAGGGCCTTAATTACACTGGTCACGCCCCTTTGCAAGACCCCCCAGTTTTGTCATCCCACTTAAAGCCCTGGGTATGATGTTACTTGTATCGTATATCTGGATGCAATGACAGAAACAGGAAAATACAAGTAGGGTGGCACACTATGCCAAGCACAGAAAAGTGTAAATCACCACACAGCTGCGCTCTATTAAGAAGAGAAATTCAGCAAGTCTACAAACACAACGTGTGCTTTTCACGCCGTGTTTGTAGAGTTGCTGCATTTCTTTTCTTAACAGAGCTGGGCTGCGGGGTGATTGTGGGCCTTTGTTAAAGATTTCAGGTTAATCACAGCGCTTGTCTGGAGCTGCAATTAACGTGAAAACTTTAACAAAGTCACACAATCACCTCGCAGCCCAGCTCTCTTAAGAAGAGAAATTCAGCAAGTCTACAAACACGACGTGTGCTTTTCACGCCCTGTTTGTAGACTTGATGAATTTCTTTTCATAATAGAGCGCAGCTGCAGGGTGATGGGCAGATTGTGTGCTTTTGTTTAAAGTATTCATGTTAATTGCAGTTCGTGACGGCGCTGCAATTAACATGAATACTTAAACAAAAGCACACAGTATGCACCGCAGCCGGGCTCTACATGAAAGAAACACCCGATTTTCGCGCCGCTCGCTTTTTAAAAGCAGCGGCGCGAATGTTCTTGTTTGATGTGCTGTGTGTGTGCGCGCTCCACACACAGCACTGCGCGCTTCATGTAACAGAGGTGCGCGCGCGCCCATGCGCGCTCGTTATTGGGAACAGTGGTTAGGAGTACCAGCGACAACAACTTTAATCAAAGGGTCTCCTACCCTAAGTAAAAACAGAAGATATAAGGCGCTAGGCTGAGGTTATGTCTCAGATTATGGTGCTCTTATAGGTGATAGGTCAACATGTTTCTCGCCAATTGAATAGTCTGCGGGCGATTCGTCAGGACCAAACAAGGGGGTATACTATCTACAGCTTAAAACTCAAATGGTGTTGTGGCTGCACACTCACATCAACCATACGACTAACTAGTCAGATACCTGGTAGTACTGGAACTACCTGCGAAAGAGAACAAATCACATAGGTAAGTATAGTACAGTTATAGGTTTGTGTATTCTCTCATATTCCCTGTGAAAACTGACTCTCAGAATTTTGTGGTGAGCATGAAACAGGTAAAAACAGTTAAAAACAGAGTGCCACACGGGAGTGCACGAGGTGAACTAGCGTGAACTTCAGCCCTTGTGGCACACAACAACGTAGCAGAGAGAGCATCAGGACTCACCCAAAACTGTGGACTAACCAGGCATCACAGTACCCGGTAGGTTAAAACACGAGGGGTTCCTCATGTACTGGGGTAAAAAAGGAGGAAATAAATGATGGGATAGTAGCATTAATAGCAGTTAGAAGCAGTAACCAGAAATTCACTAGAAACAGGAGCAGTCAAAAGGTATGTGACTCCTAATTCCATACAATATCAGGTCGATTAACCTGGAATACAATATCAGGTCCCATACAATATCAGGTCGATTAACCTGGAATGCAAATGACCAATTCATCAGTCAAACCCATAGCCTGGATCACACGTGGGTTAAGTGCATGTTGGGGTTTACCGTGTGGACAGGCAAACGCTGCTTACAAAGCGGTGGAGGACCGTGTAACCATAATGTGGAAACAACTGCCGTGTTGGCCCAATTGACAACAATGTGGTTTTCTATGTAGCCAGGCAAGCTCTGCTTGCAAAGTGGTGGAGGATCGAGTAGGCATAATGTTGGAACAATAGCGTTTTGGCAGAATTGACAACAATAATGTCTCATGCTCCTTGTGTATGTATTTCATCTAGGGTGGAGGGGGATCGAGTGGGCCATATGAAGCGCAAACACCACCTACTAGATAAAGCGACCATAGTATCATCGCACACAGCAAACGCATAGAATGGTAAGGGAGCGAGTGAGCAACAGGTAGCAGAGAGTGGCATGCTGTCGACATCGATGAAAATAACGTCGCGTTCATCCATCTCAAAGTACTCACTTGTGTGCCAGTCGCACATAGCCTGTAGACCTACCCACTTCTACCGGGCCCGGGTGGTGGAGTAGTGTCAGCCTGAAGTGTATTTAAACCCGCTCGGCGCGTCCGGGAGGCGGGGTGCATGTGTTCGAAAGGCTAGTGTGTGTAAAGCTAATCTCGCCGGCGGCCATGTTGGGAGGAGGTCGTTTCGGTGAGGTTTAGAACTTGGCGGACATCTTGGAACGGTGTTTGTTGACGCCACATTATTTGTAGAGAGTCTAGGTCTAAAGAATATCATCTAAGTATATATGAAATGTTGCCCAAAGAACTCAATTTTGGCCGGTTGTATTTAAGATTGCAAATGGTCATCATCACGGGATGATATTAATGGCGGCCACATCATAACGATGTATACATCGGGAATTTTATTATGCGTAGCGCCATCGTTAACCGTGAATATATGCAGATGCACTAGTTAGTCCCTGCAAGGTTATGCCTGAATGGGCGTTTCTGTCAAAGGGTGTTTATTACTGGAGGACAGGACATGGAAGCCATATTGGAGCAATGTTGTGAGCCTTGGTCTTAATGCGTGATGCCACTAAGTGGACACAATGTATATCTGCAGATTATCATGATTAGAGGGTATTGACAGTGTTCAGAGATGTGTGCATCCCATGGACGAATTAAGGAATGAGGAGTCATACCCTCAGCGCACTCCAAGGTATATCATCATTTAATCCTTGGGTGTGTGAGGATAATCGTTGTGTCCATCTCTGTTCCTTCAGAAAGAGAGCATGTTTGGTGATCTTGGTGAATGTCTCTAGGATCACCCATTTCAATGAATCGGGCGAATGGCGCAGTTCAATGAAGTGGGAGCACATTTTCGTATTTATTTTCTGACAGCGAATGTTGCTCCGGTGTTCAGCAATGCGTGTCTTAATGGGGCGGGTGGTCATCCCTACATATTGCAGGTTGCAGGGACAGGTGATCAAATATATACAGTTTGATGTATTACAGTTGGTATGTGCCCGCAATTCCCAAGTGAAGGCGTTGGTAAAAGTGATAGTCTTATGTATTGAAGTGAAAGTACACGCCATACAAGACCCACAGGGATAATGGCCCTTAACCGGTGGTAAATCCCATAAGGTTCTTTGGACAACCGGTGTCACTGTCTTGGGTCTGGTGTGAATTAACATATCTTTCAAATTGCGCGAGCGCTTGAAAGCAAAGCGTGGTAGGTCCAATGTCATGGCACCTGTATTGAGTATGCCCCAGTGCTTCCTGATTACTTTACTAAGTGTGTTGGATGCAGGTGTAAAAGTGGTGACACAGGTGAGTGTATCGTTGAGGATCTTTTCTCTCTGTTCTAAAAGCGCTTCGCGATTGTTGTTCCTAGCTCTCTTTCTGCTGAGGGCAATATTTCGTGGAGGGTAATGCTGTGACGCCAGCTTTTTTGCCAGTATTTCTGACTCAGTTCTGTAGTCTTCAATGTTACTGCAATTTCTTCTCACCCTTAAGAATTGCCCAAAGGGGAGGTTCTCTTTTAAGGCACCAGGGTGATGACTACTGAAGAGTAACAGACTGTTGCGATCTGTTGTTTGTCTTGATTGTGTTGTACATGGCGGCTTTTGAGGGTGAGCTCATTTTCCACGATTCAAATCCATACCGTCCAAACATACGCCTATGGAAGAGATTCATAGACGACATTCTTATCTTTTGGTCAGGTGACTTAACATCTTGTGAAGAATTTTGTGTTTGGATGAACACACTGAACCCATACCTTAGATTCACTAGCACCATCTCCCAGAACCAGATACCATTCCTAGATCTCACGATCAAACTTGAACAGGGGAGCTTGGCGACCACTATGTACAGAAAAACAACAGATCGCAACAGTCTGTTACTCTTCAGTAGTCATCACCCTCGCGCCTTAAAAGAGAACCTCCCTTTTGGGCAATTCTTAAGGGTGAGAAGAAATTGCAGTAACATTGAAGACTACAGAACTTAGCCAGAAATACTGGCAAAAAAGCTGGCGTCACGGCATTACCCTCCACGAAATATTGCCCTCATCAGAAAGAGAGCTAGGAACAACAATCGCGAAGCGCTTTCTCAGAACAGAGAGAAAAGATCCCTAACGATACACTCACCTGTGTCACCACTTTTACACCTGCATCCAACACACTTAGTAAAGTAATCAGGAAGCACTGAGGCATACTCAATACAGGTGCCATGACATTGGACCTACCACACTTTGCTTTCAAGCGCTCGCACAATTTGAAAGATATGTTAATTCACACCAGACCCAAGACAGTGACACCGGTTTTCCAAAGAACCTTATGGGATTTACCACCGGTTAAGGGCCATTATCCCTGTGGGTCTTGTATGGCATGTACTTTCACTTCAATACATAAGACCATCACTTTTACCAACGCCTTCACTTGGGAATTGCGGGCACATACCAAACTGTAATACATCAAACTGTATATATTTGATCACCTGTCCCTGCAACCTGCAATATGTAGGGATGACCACCCGCCCCATTAAGACACGCATTGCTGAACACCGGAGCAACATTCGCTGTCAGAAAATAAATACGAAAATGTGCTCCCACTTCATTGAACTGCGCCATTCGCCCGATTCATTGAAATGGGTGATCCTAGAGACATTCACCAAGATCACCAAAAATGCTCTCTTTCTGAAGGAACAGAGATGGATACACCGATTATCCTCACACACCCAAGGATTAAATGATGATATACCTTGGAGTACTCTGAGGGTATGACTCCTCATTCCTTAATTCGTCCATGGGATGCACACATCTCTGAACACTATCAATACCCTCTAATCATGATAATCTGCAGATATACATTGTGGCCACTTAGTGGCATCACGCATTAAGACCAAGGCTCACAACATTGCTCCAATATGGCTTCCATGTCCTGTCCTCCAGTAATAAACACCCTTTGATAAAAACGCCCATTCAGGCATAACCTTGCAGGGACTAACTAGTGCATCTGCATATATTCACGGTTAACGATGGCGCTACGCATAATAAAATTCCCGATGTATACATCGTTACGATGTGGCTGCCATTAATATCATCCCGTGATGATGACCATTTGCGATCTTAAATACAACCGGCCAATATTGAGTTCTTTCGGCAACATTTCATATATACTTAGATGATATTCTTTAGACCTAGACTCTCTACAAATAATGTGGCATCAACAAACACCGTTCCAAGATGGCCGCCAAGTTCTAAACCTCACCGAAACGACCTCTTCCCAACATGGCCGTCGGCGAGATTAGCTTTACACACCCTAGCCTTTCTAACACATGCACCCCGCCTCCCGGACGCGCCGAGCGGGTTTAAATACACTTCAGGCTGACACTACTCCACCACCCGGGCCCGGTAGAAGTGGGTAGGTCCACAGGCTACGTGCGACTGGCACACAAGTGAGTACTTTGAGATGGATGAATGCGACGTTATTTTCGTCGATGTCGACAGCATGCCACTCTCTGCTACCTATTGCTCACTCGCTCCCCTACCATTCTATGCGATTGCTGTGTGCGACGATACTCTGGTCGCTTTATCTAGTAGGTGGTGTTTGCGCTTCATATGGCCCACTCGATCTCCCTCCACCCTAGATGAAATACATATACACGGAGCATGAGACATTATTATTGTCAATTCTGCCAAAACGCTATTGTTCCAACATTATGCCTATTCGATCCTCCACCACTTTGCAAGCAGCGCTTGCCTGGCTACATAGAAAACCACATTGTTGTCAATTGGGCCAACACGCCAGTTGTTTCCACATTATGGTTACACGGTCCTCCACCGCTTTGTAAGCAGCGTTTGCCTGTCCACACGGTAAACCCAAACATGCACTTAACCCATGTGTGATCCAAGCTATGGGTTTGACTGATGAATTGGTCATTTGCATTCCAGGTTAATCGACCTGATATTGTATGGGACCTGATATTGTATTCCAGGTTAATCAACCTGATATTGTATGGAATTAGGAGTCACATACCTTTTGACTGCTCCTGTTTCTACTGAATTTCTGGTTACTGCTTCTAACTGCTATTAATGCTACTATCCCATCATTTATTTCCTCCTTTTTTACAACAGTACATGAGGAACCCCTCGTGTTTTAACCTACCGGGTACTGTGATGCCTGGTTAGTCCACAGTTTTGGGTGAGTCCTGATGCTCTCTCTGCTACATTGTTGTGTGCCACAAGGGCTGAAGTTCACGCTAGTTCACCTCGTGCACTCACCGTGTGGCACTCTGTTTTTAACTGTTTTTACCTGTTTCATGCTCACCCCAAAATTCTGAGAGTCAGTTTTCACAGGGAATATGAGAGAATACACAGACCTATAACTGTACTATACTTACCTATGTGATTTGTTCTCTTTTCGCAGGTAGTTCCAGTACTACCAGGTATCTGACTAGTTAGTCGTATGGTTGATGTGAGTGTGCAGCCACAACACCATTTGAGTTTTAAGTTGTAGATAGTATACACCCTTGTTTGGTCCTGACGAATCGCCCGCAGACTATTCAATTGGCGAGAAACATGTTGACCTATCACCTATAAGAGCGTCATAATCTGAGACATAACCTCAGCCTAGCGCCTTATATCTTCTGTTTTTACTTAGGGTAGGAGACCCTTTGATTAAAGTTGTTGTCGCTGGCACTCCTAACCCTATTTTAGATTCACTTGAAACACACATTCATCTACACATACTAGGCCCCTCACCCCCACTTCACCAAACGGCTGTTGGAAAAAGATCTCTGCTAAAGTGCCCCTACTATAGGGAGCCCGTCGGGTATTGCACCGCCGACCCGACGAGGAGCAGCCCGATGATGAAGCATGACACAGGGTGTGTGAGGGCATTATAATCCAATGAAATGGATTCCCAACTTTGAACCACTCTGGTCAAGTTGGTCTATATTCCCTTTATCTGACTCTCACTTCAGAGGAACAGCATAATTCTTTTGTCTAGACCAATTGGATTCATGCCAGCCATACCAGAAGAGTTCCGAACCCATCAGATCAAGAAGAGCCACCACTGACTGAGCAGGCTGAAGCGTCAGGAGTTGTAAACTGTGACATTGAAGAATCTAGAGTGATAGATTCTGAAAGACAACCATATGACGAACAGCCCGAGATAAGTCAGGAAGAATGGATCCCAGTGATTGAAATAATTGATGATGTTGTTGAAACCAGAAGAAGAACAGAGCTGAAAAGACAGGAAAGTAGTCAGGAAAAGACAGGGGAAGAAGAACACACTCAGGTAAAAACAGAAAGTGACACAAACAAACCTGAGGAGGGAAAAATAGAAGAACACGTTCAGGCGGAAGAAGAAAAGTTTGAATTGAGACCTGAACAGGACCAGATAGAGTTAGAAGAACAAGTTCGGGCAGAAGAAGAAAGGTTTGAACTAAGTCCTGAACAAGGTCAGACAGAATTAGAAGAACAAGCTCAGGAAGAAGTAGAACAAAATACAGTAGAACCTGAGCAGGAGGAAGCAAGAGAAGGTACAAGTACAGAAAACAGAGAAACAGAACAGATTGTGCCTAAAATAAATGAAATAAAAAGAACTTTACAAGGAGATAAAGAAGGTGAAAAAGCAGTACAAATCAAAAGAGTCAGAAAGGGGGACAATTGGCAAACTGGAGTAAAGAAACTAAAATATCATCTGAGAAGATCTGAAAAGAAGCCAGAACAAGTGAATGAAATCACAAGTCAAACAAGACCTAGACAGACCTTAGCAAAAATAACTAGAAGAAGTCCAAGATTGAGAAACTTAAACAGAAAATACAAGGCTCCAGAGTGGACCTACGTCATTCTCGAAGAATTTGAGTCCCTGGATCTGTCTGATGAGGCAGAAGAAGCTCATATTGCACAAATTGATGAAAGCAAACTGAGGCCTCCTTAAGAACGAAAAGAAAGTTAAAACTGACAAAGAGAAAGATAAGGGAAAATACATTTTCTCTGGAGAAAAATGGCAGAAACTGAAGTGACGGGAAAACCAAAATGGGAATTAAAAGAAAGTGTTTTAGATTTTGTTTTTGTAGTATTTTATTAGCAGTATTAGGATGGTTATTCCTAACAGTAGGAGTACCTTTTATGATGAAGACAGATGACAAAAATAACACAGACACTAATGTTAAGATGGATAAAATAAGAGAAACTAAAATAGAAATAGGGGTAGAAGATGAAGCAAACTATCATAATGAATCAGACTATAATACGTCCTCAAATGTGTTTATTAAGTTGTTGTTTCAATATGTTAGTACTATGGAGATTAATAACTGCTACGTGTGTATGAAGTTACCCTCATCAGTATCAGAAGGAATGACTTACCACCAAATACCCTTAACCTATGGTGTGTCATGTAGTATCTTATCAAGTTTATTTTACGCTACAGGGAGACTTCAGTATTTTTATTCTAATTTAGATGTAGTATTTTCTGAATTACCCATTAGAAGGAATATGAATCCAGTAGTTAGTAGTAAAAACGCACAGTTTTTGGGTGAATGTTTCATAACAATGAGTTCAATAGATTTAGTTCAAGCACGTAGAGACAATCTAACATGTATTTTAAGAAAAGAAGAAAAAGATTTTTTGAATTTAGTAGAAGAAAGGAGACAGGATTTAATGAGAAAGGCAACTACACAGAAAACCCATGTACCTCCATGGGTTGGGAAGGAGGGAATCTATGCAGGTGGCAAGGCTCATGCTGCGATGTCCCTGGATTTTGTGAAAAGGGGCAAATTCTGCCTCCATAGGGGAAAGACAGTTTATAACAATAATTACATTGGTTCCAGTGAATGTGAACATAACTTCCTAATATTAGGAGGATGGGGACTAAAAGGGGGAACTGATCCTGTGTTTCCAGGAGTGTATTATGTTTGTGGGAGCAATGCCTATTATAGGTTACCTGCAAGATGGTATGGAAGCTGTTATTTTGGAATAGTTTTTCCAAAAATTTATCATGTAGATAAAATCAGTGGAACCAATGGGAATTCTAATGGACTAACACGTAGAAGAAGAGCTAGTTTTTCTGAAATTGTAAGAGACATTTTTAGTGCACTGATACCCTCAGTTAGAGTCATTCTAAATTCACAGAAAATTTGTAAGTTATCAACCATAGTTGATCGTCTTTCTACAGAAACTGCAGGAGGATTTCTAATGATTAACACAGAGATGGTTGCAATTAGATCCATGGTTTTACAGAACCGTCTTTCTCTTGATATATTGTTAGCAAAAGAAGGTGGAGTCTGTGGCATGTTGAAAGTTCAACATTGCTGCACTTATATTCCAGACAAGAGCAGAGAAATTAAAGGATACATTGAAAACATTACGGGAATGCATAAAGATTTGACCCAACTGGAGGTTGACAGTGTGTGGGGAAGACTAACAAAAAGTATAACATCAATAGGAAATGGTTTGTTGATTTTGGGAGAAGTTTTATAGGTCAAATAATAATACCATTAGCTATGATAATAATGGTAGTAATGTTAGTAATAATTACATATAAAAGTTGTAGAAAAGATACGAAAGAAAAGGTACACTTGGAAAGAAAGGGAAAGGGACAGACACAAAAGAGAAAATATGATGAAATATGTTTGGAAGAACTGAAGGGTAGGTTATATAAGAAGATGCGAGATTTAGAAGGAAATGAAATTGTTGATGGAAGTTGGGAGGACAATAGAGAAAACTGAGAAGTATTAAAGTTGGTATCTGGGATGGATGGGTGATTTTGTGATGGCTTAATATGCCATCAGAGAGGGGATTGACGGAGCAGGACTCAAACATGAGACTTACTCGGAAAACAATCCTCTCGTTTTAACTCACTAGCGAATTACTAACGATGTGTTTTGTGACTAATAATACGCATTTCAGTTACATACGGGAGAAATTGAAGCTTGCCTATGTGTTTGCTTACTACAATAACATGAACGTAGGACTAAAATACATTCTAACACGGGATCTTTTCTGCACATGCGTCTACTGCATCTACGTAGTGTGACGTGCTGACGCTTGGAGGGAAATTCTGGCGCTTGCGCAAAGAACTAAAAATGGCTGCTTAAAAGCACACATGCATGGCACCTGCTTGCTGAAATTTGAAAATAAGTTTTATGCTAATGCAAATGCAGAAAGAGAACTAATAAATGGTATGGGCTAGAGTAGAGGTTGGTGGTATACAGTGAAATCATTTATTTTAGAGGATAACATTCTCTCTTTTGACTTTATTATTAGTATGTATTTGGGCCTGTCAAAGTTGTCCGAGTCGAGCAGACTGACGTTGTGCGACGCATGCGCCCTGGTGTGGAAGTTCGGACAGATGACTAACGACTTGTCACGCGTCCAAGGTCGGCGGGGATGTGCCCTGGGAACATGAGGGTGAAGAGTTCATATGAAGGAACTTTATTCAGAAAGTTGATACATTTGTATTAATAAAGTTTGAAGATGTATGGGAAAGGACGGGCGGAATAAAAGTTTCAGGGGAGGAGTTTGGGAGACAATAGTTTCAAGAAATAAATGAAACATAAGCATGGTGTGATGATCATCCCCCCTCGCCTATCCAATCAGAAGTTAGACTTTTGCAAAATCGAAACATTAATGGGTGGTACATGCTCATGGAAGGGTATAATTGAGGTAGTCTAGTTAGCGGCTGCGGGCAGCATTCTTGAAAGCATTTCTTGAGAGTTCTTGGAGAATCATTTATTACGGATTCGGGGTGTGCTGAGGCGATGAAATGCTGATGAAGAAATCGAATGCAGAACCATCTACTTAATTTGGGTGGGTTAGAAAGAAGATCGCGGGAGAACCACGAGGAGGAAGAGAGTGTCAGAGAGGGGTGCGACGTAGTCGTCGGTATCTAGAGAGGTGAAGTATCCTGTCCTGATTCCTGTCCTGAAGTCTTTGTCTCCTGATCTGTCCTGGGGACCCTTACCAGCCCTTTGGTCAGGGGGTTGGTCTTCACACCATACTTTGGTAATTATGAATTCATCGTCTTAATAAATGCTCTTCTCTCTCTATCCTCTTCTTTCTGAGCATAGTTGTTGTGTGAAATCTGAATTACTGTTATTTCTAATGAATTTTGATTGAATTTGGCACTCTT
Source organism: Calotriton arnoldi (assembly GCA_963921515.1). Taxonomy (NCBI): domain Eukaryota; kingdom Metazoa; phylum Chordata; class Amphibia; order Caudata; family Salamandridae; genus Calotriton; species Calotriton arnoldi. The sequence continues at coordinate 668,936 of CAWUFW010010193.1, read as the reverse complement.
GTGAATGAGGGTGTTTGTACTGAAACGCTTTGAGATGGTTCCCAAATAATTAATTTAGATAGAGATTTTAAAAATTACCGAGTCTGTGATTATTTTTATCAAGAAATGTTTAATCAAATTATGTTAATTATCACCATCAACTAGTTCCACCTAAATGGTCCATTGACCAGAGGAAAGAACTATTTGATCAGTGAAAGGTTTAGTTAGAGAAGAAATAACTAGATCGTGAGGTATGAAAATTATAAAACTGTAAAGGTTTTCCAGCGGTCTACTTGGTGATATAGTGTGAGAGAGTTATATGGGCCCAGGTGAGTATATGGTAGTGGAGTATCTGTTACTAGTACACCGCTGGATCACCGGGGCTCCCCATGTAGTGTGCTTAGCGGGTCTTTACCTTGTGCCAGTATAGGTGCGAAGAAGGGCATGTCCACAACATGTGTAGAATAACAGCGTCAGTTAGGTTGCAGCATGGGCAGGAGGTATTTGGGCGTAAAAAGTATTGTTTATGTGCAGGGTTAGGTAAGATCTATGAATAATGTAACATTGGATGAGGCAGAAGCTAGCATTCCACGGTTCCCGGCTCCCTCATATGTGTTCAGATCTCACCCTTGCTCAAATACCCACCTAGATCCCAACATCCCTGAAAATTAAGGTCAACCTCAAACCTTCCTTGGCTTAGTAAGACCAATGGAAATGTGTCTCCCTGCAACTCGCAGAATTCGTCAGTAAGAAAAACTTGCTAGCAGTTCACCAACCTGGCTTCAGAGCAGGCCTCGGAATTGAAACAGCCTCATTAAACATCCTGGATGACATTCACTGTATACTGGATGAAGGTGAATCATGCTTACTGGTCTTACTGGACTTAACTGCAGCTTTCGACACAATCATTCCAGATTAATCAGCCTACTCGAACACCGCTACAGATTCAAAGACTCAGTACATAATTAGTTCACTTCCTTCCGATCCAGTCTCTATCAAATTGGAAAAATCAACAATAGTGCTGAGTTTCGAAAGTCTCTCACCCATCACCCATCTTTTGTGGAGTTCTACAAAGATCTATTTTGACCCATACGCTTTTCAACCTTTGTGTTGAACCACTGACTGAAACTTCTGAAAGCTCAAAAGTCATCTTTCACCAATGCATGGAAGACACTCAACTCTACCTGAAAACCTCAACTTGTAATGATATTCTCACCATAAGAAAAATCCTTCTCAATATCTAAAGTTGGATGAACAACAACTTTCTTACTCTCAGTCCTAAAAGACAGAATTCATTTTATTCTCCCCCAAATCAAAAAGCCTTTCACCCCGGGTCTATTTCAGAGCCTTGACCTGCCAGACTTCACAACATCTTTATCACCATCCACCCGATCACTAAGGATAACCTTCGCTTAGCCATGGTTCAACAAATTAACAAAATTGCTAAAAGTGCTAATTTCCAACTCCAAATGCTATAGAAACCAAAACCAGTATTACAGCATGATCACCTGAAATCGGCTGACCATTCCCTGATTCTATCTCATTTAGAATTTGGAAACTCAGTACTAGCGGGACCACTCTTTCCACCCTTACACCATTAAAAGCCATTTTACATGCAGCAGCCAGACTACTCTCCTCCTCCAAAAAATTTGATTACAGCTCTCCAATACTTGTAGACCTTCGTTGGCTCCCTACCAAGGCCAGAATTTAATTCAAAGTGGTATGGTTATCATTCAAAGCAATCCATGCTAAAGCCCCATCCTTCTTGAAGAACCTGCTCAAAACGTTAGGTGGTGTGAAGAACCTGAGAAGCAAAGAAAACCTCCTCTTGGAAGCATCCTTATTAAGACCCTCTCTCCTAGCACCTAGCTTGTGGCACGTTGTTCTAGGCCTATTGATGAGGTGTACTTCAGCACACCTACACCTGGGGAGTCCTTGAACTGCTACTGCCTGAGGGTAGAAGGGGGAAGTGGAAATGCCTTAGCGCACAGAAAATATCACCTTGCCAGGGAAACAAGAGGCTGGCTGACACAACTCGAACATGAGGGTCCAGATTTACAAAACTGTCACAAAACACGGTGAGGCACCCAAAGTTGCTGCGCTGCATGACAGGGAAAGAGCAGGAAAGCATCATATCTACAGCAGGAAAGTGCCATGTCTACTTGAGTATGGCGCTTTCCTGCTCTTAAACCACGAGGGAGCCAACCTTGCCTCCACCAAGCTGCACAGCCACATCATAGCCTGAATCCAATGAATTAAGTTCGTGTAATTTCTTCAACTTTTTCTTTTTCACCAATACTTTTAATCCTTGTCTTTTACGTTCAATTCATTTTATTCAATCCATATCATACGTCAATGTTCAAACAAACTCGGGAGCATCAGATGGATTTCATGTCATGATTTATTTTCACAATCCCAATGCATTTCGGGAATTAACTTCCCTTCATCAGGGGAATCTAGAAATGCAAACAAATACTTTCTTTAAGACAAATTATATCCATTAAGCATTTCATCCATATTTTTTGAAAAACGATACTCAACAGTGACATGAACAATGAGCATGTGAATAAGGCGAGACATATACACTGAAAAATATCACTTATTATCTATATGCAGTCTTTTATACACCCACAGAGTTCACATCTATTGGTAATCCCAAAATAACTCCCTTGTTTTACGAAAATACACCCCTTTATTTTAATATGAGGAACAGTACCACTAGTTTAAATAGAATAAACATAAACACATGAAAAATTCCCTACGCTTACCATGACATGCTGTTGTATCCTAAAACATGAGGAACCCATTCCAAAATAGACTAAACCAATTTAAAACGGCCATTTCTTTATCTCTCCATTATATTAACGTGCCGAAGCACGCTTGTGTACTTTCAATCCCAACCGTGTCTGTTGTAAAAGAAACCATTTATCTTTGTTTCCGCCCTATGTAATGCCACGCAGGTGATTAATTACGTCTGTGTGTCACAAGACTCTAAACAGCAAACCACGTGAGCTGCTCATTTAAACCCATACTACTCCAAGTCCCAGAGTGCAATATCCCTTGTTCTTTTATCCCGGAATCTCTCTCGTACCCAAATAGCTATTCACTGCATTAGCGTTAATAAAAAAATGCATCAGCGTTAATAAAACAATGAATGTGAACCCACTCCTTTCCAACCCGCCTTATTTCCATGATTAATGTTAATATCATAAATCTTTGGAGAAATGCTCCACTACGATATTTTTCTCAAGTGTTTGCAAACATCGTATAATTTATGATTTTCCAACATGACACGACACCCAACCTCTGCGCCGTCCGTCAGCTTTCCTGCTCTTCCCTAGTGCTGGGGCATAGTGCAAAGCTGTCTTCGTGAGTCGAGCATAGGTTTTGTACTGGAGGGATACAAAAGTCTAGGCATGGTACAAAATACTATGCCTAGACAAACTTAATTTTTTTGCCCACATAGGATGTGTGCTATACAGTGTAGCACACATGCAAATAGGGAAATGTTAGGATACATAAAAGCATTTCCCCTTTTTAACGCCTGATTTCAAGTGTTGTTATTTTTGTGATCCAAAATCCTTTCTACTATCATTAGTTGATAGGGTTTTGCATCAAAAATCAAGGTTGGTTGCACAGGAACACCCACATACCACCCATGGAACATTTCCATGGCATAGAGTTGTGAGAAACAGCACTTTGTGCTTCTTTGCATTACTTTCAGGCGACTTTCAAGTTTGTGCTGGAAAGTGAATCCGATAAAATCATTTTGTGCAGGTTTGCGTTGTGATGCAAACCCAGCGCAAAATCTATGTAAATCAGGCCTAAGGTCTCCAGACCTTGGCAATTAGGGCCAAGAGTTAGAGGCACTGAGGGCACCTGAGTCAGAAGGACATCAGCTGGTCTCTCGCGTACCTCCTGCATGGTGCCACTTGCGCTGCTGCTGAAAACATCATGCAGTCCCCTAATGCAACATTTTCTCCTGCAGCATGCCTCGCTTACAGCCTTTAGGTGGCATTGACCTTGCTACAAATATCACTAAATCCCTTTACATTAAATATAGTCCTGCTGCATCCTACAATCACCCCTCCTTCATTCCTCTTTCAGTCACTCTCTAACACTCAATCTAAGGCACTCCGAGCCTTAGTCACTCAGTTACTCATACTCCATCACTATCAGTTAATCTCAGCCACTCTCTCATTCACTATCAGCAAGACTCAGGCACTCCCTCTCTCTCAGCCACACCCTCCTCCTCTCTCTCTGCCTTGCCTTCATTCTCACTCTATGCCTCAAGTTCCTCCTCTGTCTTTCGGCCTCAACCATGACTTGTCTCTCAGCCTCTTCTCTCTCTCTGCCTCAACCTACTCCTATCTCTCCATCTATCATTCCTCCTTTTTCACCACCTCGCTCTCGTTCTGTGTCCCTGACTCACTCTCCTCTCTTGCTATCTCACCCACCTTCTCTCTCTCTCTGTCTCACCCTTCATCTCACTATCTTCTGCACCCTCCTCCTCTTTCTCAGCCTCACCCTCCTCCTTTCTCTCTGCTTTGCTTTCCTCATTAGACTTCTTTGCCTTACTCCTTGCCCTCCTCCTCCTCTCTCTCTATCAACCTCCTCTCCCCAATGTCATTTTAAGGAGTTTTGTGACTCTGTGCAAAACATATATTGGGGGGCCTTGCTTAGAACAATTTTCAATTTTCTTATCAAATTTCTACTATTTCAAGTCTGCATTATCCCAAACGAATTTTCAAAAATGGGGTCCATGAAAAACTGTTGAAATATGCTTAGCCAGGGTGCCAGGTTTAATATGTCTGACCCAGCCTCATGTTATTATAAGGTTGCACCAACATCAGCATAGAAAAATATGTTGACAAACACCAAACAGATTTACTCTGCTGCTTTTATTGCCCAGTTGTCTGAACAAGGTTTCGACTTATGGAAAGACACCATAGACTTAAAATCAGTCTGGGGTACTAGAGAATGGCAAGTTCAGGGAACAGAAGCTTTGTTTAGAGCATGCCTCATCCCTCAACAAATCATGTTTTTGAATGAGACAGTGCAACAGACGTCTTGCCTTGGACTAGCTAAGAGCAAAGACTTGAACACGCCTCGGTTGCCAACTCCATCACACACCGAGGGCAACATAACATCACAAAAAGAAATTACAGTAGATGACCTCATACAATACAACAGATCAGACCCCGATTGGAATAAATGGTTGATCTGGCCCACAGACACTAATAGTTGTCAGGCAAGATTCATGGGTAAAACCGAAGGGTTTAGTATCCAGTTTGAGGAGAAACATATTTTTAATAATTTGGCACCTTTTGAAAATATTACAAACTGGTCCCGATACATAGATGATGTGTTCTTTATTTGGACAGGCACATCAGAAAATCTGTTAGAGTTCATACAGTGGATTAATTTGGGAGATGATAATCTGAAATTCACTTTCAATATGAGCAAAATTGAATGTGCGTTTTTAGATATCAAGATCAAACATGTAGAGGGGGTATTGAATGTAGAACTTTTCACCAAAGCTTCTGATAGGAACACTATGCTTCATTATAATAGCAATCACCCAGCCTGCCAAAGAGACAATATTCCTTTTGGACAATTTTTGCGACTAAAACGTAATTGTACAAACATTAAAGACTATGATAAACATTCTGATAATCTCACCAAAATTTTTTTAGATAGAGGCTATCCAAAAAGGTTGATTAGACATGCGTATAAAAGAGCTAAATATTTTAATAGGGACTCCCTTTTTGATAAAACACCTAAAACATCCTCTACGGATAACATGCCAGTGATTTTTGTTACTAACTATAGTAATATGAGCAATAAAATCAAGAATATCATAAATAGAAACTGGCATTTAATAACAAATCAGAAAAAGAGGAGTTGCCAAAACCTATGTTTTCATTTAGACGAAATCGCACCATCAGGAACTGTTTGGTGCATACATATAGAGACACGAACGTGAAGAAACAAACCTGTATAACTAATACCCCATTACCGACAGGCACTTTTGCATGTAGTGGATGCAATAACTGCAACAATATCATAAAAGGACCCTCTATTCTGCATAATGGTGCTACTGTGAAAATTAATAACTTTATCAACTGTCGCACTAAAAATCTGATATACTTTATCACGTGTCCATGCCATCTTGGATATGTAGGTGAGACATCGAGAGAAATCAGAATAAGAATAAATGAACATAAATCAGCAATTAGAACAAACAAAAGAACTGCTCCTTTAGTAGAACACTGGATGAAAGAAAAACATAAAATTGAAGATCTACAATGGTGCGGAATAGAAGTTATTCACATGAACTTTAGAGGCGGTGACGTTACAACCAAAAGAAAGAAACGCGAACAATTCTATATGTCACGTCTTAACACATTTAAGATAGGATTAAATAGCAAGGAAGACTGGGAGAGACTAATTTGATCCTATGTGTCACTTACATATAGATACAGTTTTACCTTGTTATTTGCTTCTGTAAGAATAGTATGTTTATGATTTCCTTTTTTCGTGATAATTTTAATACTTTCAATAATTTGAGCACAGGTATTTCCTAGTTGTTTACTCAATCGTCTTGAAAATTGAGCAATCTATGCCAATTCCGCACACTATTTGTGGTTGAAACACTTTTTGCTATGGGTTTGGCCAAGGATGTAGGTCACTAATAATGTATATACATCTTAAAGGACCAGCAAATACGTGACGGTTATACCCCACTATTAAATGGTCGGGTTTTTGTTTTGGATGTTAGAATCCCTATAACAAATTGAGGTACTTACAGTTATTTAGGACACTGTTATTATATATGAGGCATATTACAGCCTTCCTGTTTTAAGATGGCCGCCGCATATCCGACACGTTCTATGTGATATGCCCAGTAGGAGGACGTTAATATCAAATTACAAATGATATACGGATTGCCCTATGTTCAATAAAAATAGGCCCTCATTAAAATATAATAATAAAAATATATAAATCTTTTGAAACTTTTTGAAACTTTTTAAATTATCATGTGGCCTGGTCTTAAATGTCCATTTAAAATCATTAAAATCATGAATATTCATTAGAACTAATTGAGAGACTAACAGTAACTGTAGTCGCTGTTAAAGTACATGAGGCATACTATATCCTTCCTACTTAAAGATGGCCGCCATCCTGTTGAAAGCGATTATGCGATATGCCCAGGAGTAGTAAGTCAGTATTAAACTGTTATACCATTCGGTTTTCCCCATGTTAAACAGGTTCTGAATAAAAATTTGTTTCTGCTTTAGGCCGCCAATATAATTGAAATAAGAAATAAATATTTCAAAAAACCATTGCGTGTTCGTAAGTATTCCGATCACGTGATTGCATCGGAATCCATTTAAAAGCAGCCTCGGGTCGAACACCTCTATAGGATGTGACCCGGAAGCTGTACATTGTTTGCAAGGAGGCCGGATTTCCTCGACGAGGTAAGCAGGAGGTTCATCGTTTGAGTGTCCTTATTTTATTAAGCAGTTCTTAGTGGTGTTTACCATCGGGAGCTCGAGGCATGTAGTCGTATCTGGTGCCATATAGAGAATAGCTTTGGCCAGCTCTTGCTCTCGCTTAGTTCGAGCGCTGCGATGAGAGCCTTGCGGTTACTTGATGCCGTACTCTATTAACAGCTGTAGTTTGGAGATATCCAGCGTCGCATAGATATGGCCTATATACTAAGAAGCCATAGGGTGTTTACGCCGGGCACATTCAATCTCAGCGGCATTAGGGTCACTACTGATTAAGATAAATAATGATGTTTAACTAAATAGATCCCTTCTCTACCTTAATACTTATCATGCCCTACAATATAAGAGGAGAGTTTATAGTATACGTAAACAACATAGCTTTTAATAAAGAACACGACTTATTAGAACATAAAAATAATACAATTTTCTTATAAATAAAAATGCTTATTAATAACTTTTAAATCTATTAGTAGATGCCTAAAAAATTGTTTTAGGAATAGATCAATTAAAATATCTTAGAACGACTATAAAATAGATAAGGATACATGTTTCACTTTGATTGGTATATCTTATTTGATCATAGGTACCTATCACTTCGGCTGTATATCTGCCTGAACAACTGTTGCCCTAGGAATTGATTGAAATTAGCGGCACTTTTGTCAATCTTGGGGATCGTTATCACGACGTACCATTTACCTTATGATTGGTTCCAGTTTTATCAAAAATTCTGGTAAGACATTGTTTTAGTACCGGCCGTGCATCAGTCTGCCAGCCTGTAGATCATGGGTACTGATACCTTTATATATCTATTTTTCAGCATTTGGGGATTCCAGTGCATGAGAAATACACGGTGGCATCAATGTACATACATACACTGATTTAATTCATTATCATAAGATACGTTGTTTGACATTGGTTCAAAATTTAAGTAGGATTGATTGTGGATTAATTATTATCATTAATTAATTAGAAAAAAAAAATAATAATTTTCCCTTTCTTTTGGTATCTAAGGAATCTTGATGAGGTGATCATTCTTACTCCCTCACCTCAACCAATTGTGACATACAAAGAGCTAGAAGTATTACATTCTAGTCCTGCTTTTTACACTTTTTAGGTATGTGGTTATTGATATTGCTTATGATTATGGTGCTTAGCAGTTTATCTGTTTTGTAAAATGTTTTATGTATAGAAAAGAGACATGTATATGTGCTGGTAATGAATTGAATAATTAGTGTGCAGCAATCAGCTGATGTATATAAAAAATTGTCTTAAAAAATAGTTTTGATAAGATCTTTTGGTAAACATTTTTTTTTAGCAATAACACAGTGAAGTCAGCAAAATATGTTTGTGTAACGTTCTTATTATGTGATTTGTGATTTTTGATTATGTCATGATGTTTTTACTATTTAGAAAACTGTCCTGAGGAAGGTGTCTATATATCTACTCACCGAAACGCAGCGTCGACAACTCTGTTTTCAAGTTATTTGTTTTTAGATTGATTGTATATAACAATAAAATGTTTTTTAAGCTTTTATGCAAATATACTATGTATAACAATGTTAATAAATATTTATTTTGACATATGTCCATGTGAATTTTAGTTATTTTTACACTTATTATTGTATTTTTTGTATGTTGATTCTGACTCACTGTGATGATATAATTATTGTTATTCTCTTAATACCGGCACAATATATATATATAATTTTTTTGGTTCTTAGAAAAACTTCTTTTTGGTACATAGTATCTAGTAGGGACTCGCTTGTTAATTCTGTTTGAACTTTCCCTGTCCCTGATTGGACTTGTAGGGTATCTCCCTTGTGTTTATTGATTTTACGTACAGCTTGTTAGCTGGGGAGTTTCTTCTCCACCTTCTGCTCATTATCATAAGAGTAGTATGGAAGGACTTAAAACCTATGGTTTTTCAGAGGATCAATTTAATAAGATCATTAATGGTACAACTAAGAATATTTCTACCGTTACCTTAGATAAGAGTGACGAGGAACAGTGGAGATTTCTATGGAACCTTAAAAAGAAAATTATAAGAACTGAATTACATGCTGATTTTCTTATTGAGTATTGTAAGAAAGGTATCATACCCAGAGGTCTACAGGTGAATAATGAACCGGGTGTTTTCATTAAAAACCAGAAATTTCTTGAAAACTGGAGCTTCATAGCCAATCGATGTAGTTGCGATTGGATGTTACTAATCATAGAAACTGCCCATGAAGTATTGATAATAGAGAGAGTAGAAATAGAAGCAATGGAGTTGAGACTCATGGAAAACACTGCACTTGAAGAAGCTAAAAAGAAACTTGAGGAGATTCAGGTTGATATCTCGGGATACAAAGAATATCTCGTCAATAAGAAATCTAATAAATTACGGAAAGACATTTCCAAATACAATTTGGAACATGTCTATCCGTATCTCCAGAAAGACTTTTATGATAGACCTAGGGAGGATTTCTCTCATAGGAGACCTTGGCAACAACCAACTAAAAACTTCCCCAAAAAGAATGTCAGATTTTTCGACACCTCTTATACAAGTTCAGATTCTGAAAATGAAGCCCAACAAGATTATCGTAATGATAAGGAAAAAGAACCAACCCCCAGTTCTAGCAGAGAGACATTATCTTTTTTAGAAAAACGTCACAAGAACTTTGGACAAATAAGAGGGAGGGGAAGGGGGAGAGGCAATTTCCACCCACAAAACCAATTTCAGAATCAGCCCAATACCAGGAGCCAGAAGAAGTGGGACTAATGGATAAGGCTCCCATTATAAATCTCTCACGCAGGACTCTGACACAAGAAGAATTATATGTGTTAGAGAAAGGGTTAGGTTATGCTATTACTTCCCCGGTGGACAGATATAATCTTGAGAGAGATTTACAAAGTTTTTTAGAAAAATTAGATTAAATGCCTTTTTTGAAGGAAAAGAGAAATTACTATCTGACAATAAATCGGGCCTTAAGCCTAAATCCACTTGGACACCCCAAATAAATTTAGTTAATAAAGATATAGAAGTATTTGAGCGAGTTGTGGATAAGAGTATTAGTGACCTATTGGACAAAAAAATTTGGGTGAATAATAATCTTAATGCCCGTGAAAGGTTGGCTCTTAAGACACTGGAACAATGCCATGAACTGACCATAAAACCAGCGGACAAAGGGGGTAGCATTGTAGTAATGCAAACTGACGATTATAATAAGAGAATACATATACTTTTGAACAATAGCCTTCATTACCAAAAATCAAGCAAAGAAGAGTGGAATGCCCTAACAAGAAACATCACTGATTTATTAAATTTTGCCAAAGAAGACGGCATTATTTGCAGCGACGAATTTAATTACTTGAGTAATAAAAACCCGACCATCCCAGCACTATATGGCCTCCCCAAGGTACATAAAAATATAGAGGACCCACCAATGAGACCAATTGTCTCGAGTATAAATTCCCTAACTGAGCCCCTGAGTAAGTATGTAGATATCTTCCTACAACCACTAGTAATAAAACAAAAAGCGTATATTAAGGACACTACTGACATGATCCAGAAGATAGAACACTTAAATTTTAACCCTGAGATACAATGCCTTGTGACATTAGACATTGAGGCATTGTATACTAATATTCCACAAAATAATACTATTCAGATGGTTAAGGACCTGCTTAACGTTGACAATGCTGATCTATCCCCCATGCGACTTTTATAGTTGAATGTGTGGAGATTATTTAAAAAATAATATCTTCTTATTTGGCAAAGAATTTTACAAACAGATCAAAGGCACCAGTATGGGAGCAACCTGCGCTCCTAGTCTGGCTTGTCTTTATATAGCACAGTTTGAGGAGAAACATATTTTTAATAATTTGGCACCTTTTTTGAAAATATTACAAACTGGTCCCGATACATAGATGATGTGTTCTTTATTTGGACAGGCACATCAGAAAATCTGTTAGAGTTCATACAGTGGATTAATTTGGGAGATGATAATCTGAAATTCACTTTCAATATGAGCAAAATTGAATGTGCGTTTTTAGATATCAAGATCAAACATGTAGAGGGGTATTGAATGTAGAAATTTTCACCAAAGCTTCTGATAGGAACACTATGCTTCATTATAATAGCAATCACCCAGCCTGCCAAAGAGACAATATTCCTTTTGGACAATTTTTGCGACTAAAACGTAATTGTACAAACATTAAAGACTATGATAAACATTCTGATAATCTCACCCAAAAATTTTTAGATAGAGGCTATCCAAAAAGGTTGATTAGACATGCGTATAAAAGAGCTAAATATTTTGATAGGGACTCCCTTTTGATAAAACGCCTAAAACATCCTCTACGGATAACATGCCAGTGATTTTTGTTACTAACTATAGTAATATGAGCAATAAAATCAAGAATATCATAAATAGAAACTGGCATTTAATAACAAATCAGAAAAAAGAGGAGTTGCCAAAACCTATGTTTTCATTTAGACGAAATCGCACCATCAGGAACTGTTTGGTGCATACATATAGAGACACGAACGTGAAGAAACAAACCTGTATAACTAATACCCCATTACCGACAGGCACTTTTGCATGTAGTGGATGCAATAACTGCAACAATATCATAAAAGGACCCTCTATTCTGCATAATGGTGCTACTGTGAAAATTAATAACTTTATCAACTGTCGCACTAAAAATCTGATATACTTTATCACGTGTCCATGCCATCTTGGATATGTAGGTGAGACATCGAGAGAAATCAGAATAAGAATAAATGAACATAAATCAGCAATTAGAACAAACAAAAGAACTGCTCCTTTAGTAGAACACTGGATGAAAGAAAAACATAAAATTGAAGATCTACAATGGTGCGGAATAGAAGTTATTCACATGAACTTTAGAGGCGGTGATGTTACAACCAAAAGAAAGAAACGCGAACAATTCTATATGTCACGTCTTAACACATTTAAGATAGGATTAAATAGCAAGGAAGACTGGGAGAGACTAATTTGATCCTATGTGTCACTTACATATAGATACAGTTTTACCTTGTTATTTGCTTCTGTAAGAATAGTATGTTTATGATTTCCTTTTTCGTGATAATTTTAATACTTTCAATAATTTGAGCACAGGTATTTCCTGGTTGTTTACTCAATCGTCTTGAAAATTGAGCAATCTATGCCAATTCCGCACACTATTTGTGGTTGAAACACTTTTTGCTATGGGTTTGGCCAAGGATGTAGGTCACTAATAATGTATATACATCTTAAAGGACCAGCAAATACGTGACGGTTATCCCCCACTATTAAATGGTCGGGTTTTTTTTGGGGATGTTAGAATCCCTATAACAAATTGAGGTACTTACAGTTATTTAGGACACTGTTATTATATATGAGGCATATTACAGCCTTCCTGTTTTAAGATGGCCGCCGCATATCCGACACGTTCTATGTGATATGCCCAGTAGGAGGACGTTAATATCAAATTACAAATGATATACGGATTGCCCTATGTTCAATAAAAATAGGCCCTCATTAAAATATAATAATAAAAATATATAAATCTTTTGAAACTTTTTGAAACTTTTTAAATTATCATGTGGCCTGGTCTTAAATGTCCATTTAAAATCATTAAAATCATGAATATTCATTAGAACTAATTGAGAGACTAACAGTAACTGTAGTCGCTGTTAAAGTACATGAGGCATACTATATCCTTCCTACTTAAAGATGGCCGCCATCCTGTTGAAACGATTATGCGATATGCCCAGGAGTAGTAAGTCAGTATTAAACTGTTATACCATTCGGTTTTCCCCATGTTAAACAGGTTCTGAATAAAAATTTGTTTCTGCTTTAGGCCGCCAATATAATTGAAATAAGAAATAAATATTTCAAAAAACCATTGCGTGTTCGTAAGTATTCCGATCACGTGATTGCATCGGAATCCATTTAAAAGCAGCCTCGGGTCGAACACCTCTATAGGATGTGACCCGGAAGCTGTACATTGTTTGCAAGGAGGCCGGATTTCCTCGACGAGGTAAGCAGGAGGTTCATCGTTTGAGTGTCCTTATTTTATTAAGCAGTTCTTAGTGGTGTTTACCATCGGGAGCTCGAGGCATGTAGTCGTATCTGGTGCCATATAGAGAATAGCTTTGGCCAGCTCTTGCTCTCGCTTAGTTCGAGCGCTGCGATGAGAGCCTTGCGGTTACTGGATGCCGTACTCTATTAACAGCTGTAGTTTGGAGATATCCAGCGTCGCATAGATTTGGCCTATATACTAAGAAGCCATAGGGTGTTTACGCCGGGCACATTCAATCTCAGCGGCATAAGGGTCACTACTGATTAAGATAAATAATGATGTTTAACTAAATAGATCCCTTCTCTACCTTAATACTTATCATGCCCTACAATATAAGAGGAGAGTTTATAGTATACGTAAACAACATAGCTTTTAATAAAGAACACGACTTATTAGAACATAAAAATAATACAATTTTCTTATAAATAAAAATGCTTATTAATAACTTTTAAATCTATTAGTAGATGCCTAAAAATTGTTTTAGGAATAGATCAATTAAAATATCTTAGAACGACTATAAAATAGATAAGGATACATGTTTCACTTTGATTGGTATATCTTATTTGATCATAGGTACCTATCACTTCGGCTGTATATCTGCCTGAACAACTGTTGCCCTAGGAATTGATTGAAATTAGCGGCACTTTTGTCAATCTTGGGGATCGTTATCACGACGTACCATTTACCTTATGATTGGTTCCAGTTTTATCAAAAATTCTGGTAAGACATTGTTTTAGTACCGGCCGTGCATCAGTCTGCCAGCCTGTAGATCATGGGTACTGATACCTTTATATATCTATTTTTCAGCATTTGGGGATTCCAGTGCATGAGAAATACACGGTGGCATCAATGTACATACATACACTGATTTAATTCATTATCCTAAGGTACGTTGTTTGACATTGGTTCAAAATTTAAGTAGGATTGATTGTGGATTAATTATTATCATTAATTAATTAGAAAAAAAAAAATTTCCCTTTCTTTTGGTATCTAAGGAATCTTGATGAGGTGATCATTCTTACTCCCTCACCTCAACCAATTGTGACATACAAAGAGCTAGAAGTATTACATTCTAGTCCTGCTTTTTACACTTTTTAGGTATGTGGTTATTGATATTGCTTATGATTATGGTGCTTAGCAGTTTATCTGTTTTGTAAAATGTTTTATGTATAGAAAAGAGACATGTATATGTGCTGGTAATGAATTGAATAATTAGTGTGCAGCAATCAGCTGATGTATATAAAAAATTGTCTTAAAAAATTGTTTTGATAAGATCTTTTGGTAAAAATTTTTTTTAGCAATAACACAGTGAAGTCAGCAAAATATGTTTGTGTAACGTTCTTATTATGTGATTTGTGATTTTTGATTATGTCATGATGTTTTTACTATTTAGAAAACTGTCCTGAGGAAGGTGTCTATATATCTACTCACCGAAACGCAGCGTCGACAACTCTGTTTTCAAGTTATTTGTTTTTAGATTGATTGTATATAACAATGAAATGTTTTTTAAGCTTTTTATGCAAATATACTATGTATAACAATGTTAATAAATATTTATTTTGACATATGTCCATGTGAATTTTAGTTATTTTTACACTTATTATTGTATTTTTGTATGTTGATTCTGACTCACTGTGATGATATAATTATTGTTATTCTCTTAATACCGGCACAATATATATATATAATTTTTTTGGTTCTTAGAAAAACTTCTTTTTGGTACATAGTATCTAGTAGGGACTCGCTTGTTAATTCTGTTAGTATCCATAGGCCAGATCCTCGTTATGTACAGAGACAACATCCAGGGGTAGTGACATCCTACAGTGTTGGGAAGTTATGCCTTGATTGGCTAAGAACCTCAACACTCACACAGGTGAAACAAAACTTATCCTTACTGTCACAGGATGTGGATCTTAGGGATTTTCTAAAGGGTCCCAGGAAACCACGTCAGAAACGTTTCTATTATGCTGTCTATAATGAAATTTGGAAAATATACCAACAAGAGGCCGCAGAGAGACTACGGGAAATACACCGTATAAATCTAGAAAATCTCTAGCAGTGGTAGACAATGGGTTAACTACATTGACCTCCAGGATATATTCCTTAGGCAACATTGTATCTTCTGCGATAAACATACTAGAACAAGATTTGGCCATATTACAACACGGGCAATCACTGTTACGTTCTATTATGTTATTAAGCTGGACGCTGCAATCTTTGAGTGCAGGCTATGTGCCTTGGCGTTTTATCAACAGCACGTCTCTGTTTTCTGAATGCAATCTAACAGATAAACAGATAGAAATGGCACAAAGGGGAGCAAAATATACAATGCTGCGTATCGAAAAACTGGATAGATTACCATTCACAGTGGCAGAATCGCTGTCTACAGAATGGCTAATCCATGGCCACATAACTCTACCGGTCACTACAATTCAGTTTCAATATTGCCTTGAACAAAAGCAGGCAGGCAGATATGAAGAAATGGGTAAGGAATAAATTAAGGAATCTTGGGACTTACCATACAAATTTCGATGCCAGAGTGGGGATCGAGAAGTGTTTCTGAGCGGTACAAACTGCGAGAATGCTTTAAGTGGATCACTCATATGCCAGGATATTATGTTGCACGGAGCTTGTAATGGTTCTCTAGCAAACCTGTCCTGTCATTTGAAGGGTGCCCCAGCTGCAGTGATTACTCCTGCATTCAGGCTGCTTTAAAATGGGAGTTACTTGATGCTGAACGGTCAAGGCTGCTGTGGCATGCTCTTGGGCATCGCATATCTGGTAACCGTGAGCTCCAGGGTTACTTGTTGTATGCAAGTATTGTTTCCAGCGACACATACAGTCAGGGAGGCGCAGTTATGGCCTTCACTGAATGTTTCCTTGATACTCTAAGCAGAATGAAAGCTATGCTTCTACAGAAGTCTGTGCCCTTAACCTCCGCTCGAGAGACTTTTGATCTTCAACTTGCAAGGTCTTCGGCAGAGATACAGGCGCTCATTCATACTAACTGCCCTTTCCATTTTGCAGAAATGGTAAATCGTATCTTTAACATGTCTGATACGACAGGCATTGTCCACCTATTTAAGACCATAGGTTCTGGACTTCTGAGCACCTTTCAGACGGTACTTGGAGTTATACCAAACTTCATACACTCCGTATTCGGAAGCATCTTTGGAGGACTTCCGCTGATCCTGTTTCTAATAGCAGGTATCCTGATTGTTTTCTATTTGCTACGCAATGGACGTCCCAGTCACCAAGGCGATGGAAAGAACACTCCTGGAGCGTAAATACAGTGACAGCATGGTACAACTTCTAGGCACGCCTCGCCTAAGAGAACTAAGTGAATCTTGTTTCCTGTCGTTTCGACCGGTCTGGATAGACTGCATCTTACCTGTCCTCCGATGCCTGTTTTACGGAGAAGAATGCATGTTAGACCTTTGTTTGACACTCCCATCTTGTGCGCAACCGGGCTTGAATGCTTTACTGGACCCGATAACGGCCCATGTTCTGCAGTGTCCTCAGCGTATTCCAATGTTGATGGCGGCATTCCTTGAGCCCCCACGGGTAGTAACTTCACCTGTTGGTATGAACACCGGCTCCTCCTCTGACACCCAGGCTTTAGACATCACACAAGCTGCCCCAGCACCGGCTGTGGACAGCGTGGAACATCTGTGCTCAATTGATGTGCTCTGCGAGGTGCTACAGGGGCCATCTACTGCGGAAGCAAGTAACGAAAATGTTGCGTCTACCAGCCAGGACACATAAACATTTGAACTCATTTGGCTCGTCGTGTGCTGGGAAAAATTCGCCCTTTTTTAAACAAAGCTCAAATTTGGAACGATGGAACTAAATTGACATTCCTTTCATTTTTTGGGCATTCATGGCTTTATAATGCTTATAGTGATCCGGACTATATCAACGGACATTTTAGAGCAAGGTCTTGCAAACATTTTTTAACACGTTTTAAAGTTTTTTTTAGAACATTTTTAGAAGTTTTTAAACATTTTAGTTCAAAAGATGTTTTTATAAACTTTGGGGCATATTAGCAAGAAGAGGCGATAATCATCGCTAACCCTACCTAGCGTGATTTTTTTTATCGCCGGCTATCGCTGGAATATATCGCCACGCTAACGCTGTATTAACAACGATTAGCGCTATGGCAATGAATATTCCAGCGATAGCGGGGGAAATGGGCCAACATCGCTGAAAAACCAGCGATGTTGCTTGGAGAAGGGAGAACACCTTGCTGATACGACCCTGTGGTCGTATCAGCATAATCCACCCCCATGTTAGGTATGGCTAACACCTGCTAATTGCAGGTGTTAAATAAATGGCGATGACCCAGGTTAGCGCAACTTTTCACGTCGCTAACTGGGGCCATGGCCACCTTGCTAATAGGCGATAGGCCTGTTAGCGGGTGTTTCCCAGGTTTGTTCGTCGGGAACGCCCACTTTGCATGTCATTAGCGATAAATATCGCCGACATGCAAAGCGGTAAAAAAACGGGCGCTAATGCCCGCAAACTGTCGCTAACTGCTGTTAGAGACAGTTTGCTGATAGGGCGATATGAATATCGCCGCTTTAGCGGCAAAAAGTGCAGCTAAAGCGGCGATAGTGCCCTTGCTAATATGCCCCTTTGTGCGTACCACTATCTAGTAATGTTAGTAGTATAGTAATAGGTTACATATGTCGTCCATTCGGAAGAGGAGTGGGTGATATATTCCATATAGGTACTCTATAAAGGCGCAGGTAACATCGCAACATTTCACCTACATCCTTCCCTACATTACATACATAACGGTTCTTAGGCACTGACCTTTTACCTAGATATGACACTGCATCCAGAACGCAGGTTTTTCCCTGGTTCAATTCTCATACATTATGCATGAGGCTTCTTGGAAGCACAGCAGGACTAACAGTAGGATTACCATCTCCTGTATAATATCTCTGTATAAAGTTCAGGCCCAACGTCATCCTTTAGGCCGACACAGTAACACAGCAAGGTAGGACCCCTGGGAGACCTATGGGTATATATACAACACATCTTGCTTAGGAAGATAGAGGAGACCATGACTTCCCAGCTGACACACTGACTAGAGAGGCTGAGGTTCCTGCATGCAGATGCTCCAGCTAGCAGTGGTCTAAACATCCCTCACGGGGTGTCCAACTCGAGACCAGGACGGGGTCCCACATTCTCTAAACTCTCAGGTAATGGGGTGGACTAGATCCTAGAGGGATTCTTGGCATAACACCTACATAGATGCTAGGTACATTTGGTACATCTAGTTAGGGAGGCATCATAGGAGTACGCACCTTTTATCATGTGTTTTATGTACTTGTATATATTCATGATTTCTGCAAGATGGTAGAACTATACCATCCCTTTACTTTTGTAGTATTGCTAATCATATATCTTTGCTACTGTCTAATGGTTGTTGCAGCTCATCTATTATACACTGGAATAACAACTGTTCAATAAATACTTATTGAAACGCCCAGCCTGTTTATTCTGTGTAACTCTCTGAGACAAACTAAGGGGCATATTAACAACCAGGCGATAGTCAATTATCGCCGCTTTAGCGTCCGTTTTTGGACGGAAAGCGGCGATAATTCTATCGCCTAATCAGCAAGGTCACGCTATCGCGTGAATCCCTGCACTATCGCCCTTTCCCCCAACGCCCATCCTTGCATCTCTAATGAGATGCAAAGTGGGCGTTACTGGGCGTACTCCAGATGGGCTACGTTGTAAATATCGCCGATGTGCACATCGCGATATTTACAAGGCAGCCCACAGGATTATAGCAGACGTTAGATTTTGGCGAAAACGGCCGTTTTCGCCAAAATCTAACGTCTGCTATAATCCCGACTTAGCCATCCCTAACATAGGGGGTGGATTCTGCTGATACGACCACAGGGTCGTATCAGCAAGGTTATCGCCGTTTTGCAGGGAACATCGCTGTAAAACCAGCGATGTTCCCTGCAAAACGGCGATAACCTCGCTATCTCCGGAATTTTTATCGCCCTGGCGAAGCGTGTTGTTAATAACGCGCTACCAGGGCGATAATTTCCAGAGATAGCCAGCGATAAGAAATCTATCGCTAAGCACGGCCAGCGATAATTATCGCTGGCCGTTGATAATATGCCCCTAAGTGAGCACGAGTGACTGAGCGAAAGGTAGTATATTGTTTCCACGATTCTGAGGGATCAGGGTTGTCATGTTCTGAGGTTGCCAAGAACTATTCTCTCCCCGATAAGAGGAGACTCTAGTGGCACTGTGAGCTAGCTAATACAGACAGGCTAATGTATCCGGTGGGGGTGCATGGAATCATTCCCACAGTTTATGTTATCCAACCGTGCAGATCCTGTATAGGTAATATAGGAACTACACGACAAGCCTTAAGGGTGTCTTCCCCAAACATTTTACCTTTACTCCTCCTATTTTTGCTTATCTCCTTTAGGACTCTGCACACTTTACCACTGCTAACCAATGCTAAACTGCTTGAACTCTCTCCTTCAAAAATGGTGGAGTTGGCTTATACCCAAATGACACATTTAATTTACTTATACGTCCCTTGTTTCCGGTCCAGGGAAGACATGGCTTAGCAGTTCGGGCTGGACTGTTCCCATGAGGCACAGGGTCAAGACTGATTTGCATATAGCTGTGTCTGAACTTGGGTGGCGAAGTGAGCTAAAGAACGATGATGGATTCAACTAACCCTGGGCATAATACTTCGCTACGCTCACAGAGCATGCAAAGTTTGTGCTACTACGCAAATTGCACGTAGCAGTGTGAAAAACTGTGCTAATTGACATAGCGTAGCAGCAGTATAATAAACACCTACAAATGCTTTGATAAAGCAATTTTCAATGCTAAAATGCATATAACCAATTCAAAAAGTGAACTTTGACAATAAAATATCAAGCAATGAGAGAGGTGAGGATTTTGGGGTCCCCCTAACCTAGGGGAGGACCAAGCAGATGCCTTGAACACAAAAAGTATATCATGTGAACGATTCAGCGGTGGTCCCTTCCTCCTAGGACCACCCCAAGCACAGTTATGGGCAAAAATACAATCCCAACCAAAGGCCCTGCAAAGCATTATGTGACGAGATTAGCAGTGGGCAGTGAATATTATAGTGTCCAATATCAAAATAATTCTACAAAGAGCTGCAGTTCAACTAGTCGTTACTAGATGTCCCTCACGAGTCAAATGCAAAAGCATTGAAATTATTAATACATCAAGCTGCAGTTCCACTAGTCGTTACTAGATGTCCCTCACGAGTCAAATGCAAAAGCATTGAAACCCTTTCATGAAGCTTTTGCATTTTGACTCGTGAGGGACATCTAGTAACGACTAGTGGAACTGCAGCTCTTTGTAGAATTATTTTGATATTGGATACTATAATATTCACTGCCCACTGCTAATCTCGTCCCATAATGCTTTGCAGGGCCTTTGGTTGGGATTGTATTTTTGCCAATAACTGTGCTTGGGGTGGTCCTAAGATGATGGGACCACCACTGAATCGTTCAAAAGATTTGCGTTTTGTTTTCAAGGCATCTGCTTGGTTCTCTCCCTAGGTTAGGGAGGATCCCAAAATCATCACCTCTCTCACTGCTTGTTAATTTATCGTTTTCACTTTTGTGAAATGACTATATGCATTTTTAGCATATAAAGACAGAGATATTTATTTGGTCTTAACTTGCACTGTGCAAGATGCCTTTGGCAATTATTGTACAGTGCAGTCAAGCTACACAGCTATGCAATTTGCATAGCTACGTGTAGTTGAAAATATACTTCACGTAGCTACGTGAAGTGCTACTACGCAAACTATGCCCAGGCTTAGATTCAACCCAGATCTGTGACTGTGGGTAAGTGTCTGAAAAGTTTCAGCGCTCTGTCCATCATCTCCTTGTGTTTGCTTTGTTTGCCCTAAGTTGGAAGGGTATGCCCAGACGTGGGTCCCTTGCTCACTTTGCCACTGGATTCAAGCTAGCCTGGCTGATGAGGGCTGTTAGCCCGAAACCGGTCCCAGGATGCTTGTTTCTGGTCAAAGAAAGACAGGGCTTGCCAGTTCGGGCTGGACTTTTCCTATGAGGCACAGGGTCAAGACTGATTTGCATATAGCTGTGTCTGAACTGGAGTGGCGAAGTGAGCTAAAGAACGATGATGGATTCAACCCAGATCTGTGACTGGGGTTGAGTATCTGAAAAGTTTCAGCGCTCCGTCCATCATCTCCTTGTGTTTGGTTTGTTCGCCCTAAGTTGGCAGGGTATGCCCAGACGTGGGTCCCTTGCTCACTTTGCCACTGGATTCAAGCTAGTCTGGCTGATGAGGACTGTTAGCCCGAAACCGGACCCAGGATGCTTGTTTCCGGTCCAGGAAAGACATGGCTTGGCAGTTCGGGCTGGACTGTTCCCATGAGGCACAGGGTCAAGACTGATTTGCATATAGCTGTGTCTGAACTGGGGTGGCGAAGTGAGCTAAAGAACGATGATGGATTCAACCCAGATCTGTGACTGGGGTGAGTGTCTGAAAAGTTTCAGCACTCCGTCCATCATCTCCTTGTGTTTGCCTTGTAGAGTAGTAGCCATTGTACCCAGGGCCTATAAATTATGTGTAAATTGTAAAACTTGAAAGTACCTCTCCAACCTTTTAAATACGCTGCACTCTACACTATGGCTGTATAAAGCATGCCGTAGGGGTATCTTATATGTATCAAAAAGGAAGGGTAAGACCTGGTAAAAGGTTTATTTTCAGAGTCGAAATGGCAGTTTAAAGAGGGCTTTTAATTACAATTCTTTAGACACCAAACACAATCTGTCTTCCTACTCCCATTTTGAAGTTTCAGCTTATTGAATGTAATAATGTAACTCCAATGTTATCCTATCGAGGGGTAGTCCTTGCAGTAGTAGTGAAAAACACTGCACCCTACCCTCTGGGCTATGTAGGGCCTACACTAGGAGTGACTTATGTGTATTAAAAAGGAACGTTAGAGCCTGACAAGAGGTTTATCTTGCCAGGTCGAAATGAAAGTTTAAAACTGCACACATAGGCTGAAATGGCAGGCCTTAGACATGTTTAAAAAGCTACTTAAGTGGATGACACAAGAAGTGCTGCAAGCCCACCAGTAGCATTTAATTTACAGGGCCAAGATGCATGTGCTACCACTTTACTAGGGACTTAAAAGTAAATTAAATGTGCCAATTGGGCCTAAGCTAATTTTACCATGTTTTTTCGGGAGGCAGCACAAGCACTTTAGCACTGGTTAGCAGTGGTAAAGTGCGCAGAGTCCCAAAAAGCCAACAAAAACGGATTCAGAAAACTGGAGGATGAAGGGGCCCACGTCCAATAGGAACTATGCCATATAACGTTACAAAAACATCATGCCCAATTTAGAGCATGCCATATCATGTGCCAAAAATATGTCCAATTTAGAGCATGTTTCTCCTAGTTGAATACATCCGGGGGAAGTGGATAGGTGTCCGGTGGGCCGAAATGCTTCCTTTGATTTCATTTCAGCAATAGGTAGGGCCAATTTGATGGGATAATTAATAAGCAGAAGAGACAACAGACTTGGAGATGCGGAGAGAGAACAGGCAAGGAAAGGAAGCAGAACAATTATAACAGAGAGAGCAGGCAAGCTGATTGTTGAGGGACCAAGGAAATGGATAGTCAACAGATTAGGGTGTAAAGTGGACAGGTAGAGGAGAGGCTTGATAAACAGTAGCCGGGCAAGGCAGAGATAGGAGTAAAGTGGAAAAAAGGGAAGGATGAGGGGGAAAAGGAGAAGAGGTGTTGACGAGAGTGAGGTTGAAAGAGGAGGAGGGCAAAGCATTGCTATGAGGCTCATAGGGGGGAAGAAGTGTGAGGAGGATGGTGAATAGAGGGAGGATTCTTGTGAGGCGGCAAGAAAGAGGGCAAAGTGTCAGACAAAGACAGGTGACGGATGAGGTGAAGACTACAGAAGAGTAAGGCAGAAGGGGGTCAGATAGAGGTGGAAGGTGAGGCAGAGAAATAAAGAGGGGGATATGGTAGAGAGAAGGAGGGATGAGGCAGAGTGAGGTAGGAGGGTGAGGCAAAGATGGTAAGGAGGATGCAGTGGAGGGTGAAGTGAATAGGAGAGTGAGGCAGAGTGGTAGCAGGGTGAGGTGGAGACAGTGAGGATAAAAAAGCCATAAAGAGAGGATAGCAAGACAGAGGTTAAAGGGGAGAGATGAGGAAGGTGAGACAGAGAGGTGAGAGACAGAGACATTTTAAGGAATTGGCAAAGTGGGCAATTGCCCAGGACCCCACCTTACAAGGTTGACCCTGGGAAAGTTAGCTTCCTCTTTATATCACATCTTTCTATTTCTGTATCTCATCATCTCTCCTCTCAGCTTACACCTATCGCTTACTCAGCCCTGGCTGCACCAGGCAGCACACATGGAAAAAGCAAAAATGAGGAGAAATAATGCATTTCTCCTCGTTTCACCAACTTAAGACCAGGATTTTCCTGGTCTTAATTTTGGCGCTGCCTCCTATGTACGCCACCCTTGCACATAGGGGGCAGTGTCAAATACAATGGGTGTTGTGGTGGAACGCCCACCGCAACACCCACTGCATGCCCCTTTCACGCTAACCATAGCGTGAAAGCGTGCCTTATATACAAGGCAGCATTAAGCCACATTAAGTGGCTTAACGCCGCCTTGTACATAAGGCAAGGCCCCTACCGCCACGGGAACGTCACAAAAAGTGACGTTCCCATGGCGATGGGGGCTTGTACATCTGCCCCTTTGTTCGTACTTTTCACATGAGAACCGACTGCTGAGCTCACTCTTTGACAATTCCTGGGATTTAGTCTGAACACTGTGAGCAAGGTCGATAAACAATGCCCCTTGTTATTCTGCTCTGGTTAGGCCCTAGCACCTAGACAAAACATTCCAATGTAGCTGTTGTTTGGAAATTGTACTTTGGTTTTATTGGGATACATGCATAGGGGGCAGACACTTAGGGGCTTATTTACAAGCCCCTTGCGCCACTTTTCCGTCATTTTTAACATGGGAAAAATGACGCAAAAGTGGCGCAAGGGGCTTGTAAATCTGCCCCTTAGAGAGGGACCTTTCCTGGGAGAAGAGAGAGACAGCACCTATGATGTAGAACTACCATCTATAGTCTAAGGTTTGGGGTCTGCAGACAAAACCCAGAGATCTTCTAATATATAATAATACAGCTTCTAGGCAAGGGGAAAGAGGTTAGGCTATATTGTCTTTTCAGGATGAGATCTCCTTTCATGATTTATGCACTAGCTGCTATGCTGACTATATTTGTATTATGCATTTTCCTGCTTGTTGTGGCACGTATACTGCATGTTAGAGTACGATAGTTAAAATAAATATTTTAAACTGGTTTGTGTCTCTGTCAGATCTTATTGTGGGCAAGAACATGAGTGTAAGCAAAAGGGTGTGTCTTGCAACCGCGAGTCCTGAGAGATTCGGAAGTGCTGTGTTCTGGGGTGTCTAATCACTTGTTTTTCTGTGAGTGAGTAGGAGGGCAAGTGAGATACTATAGCTAGTCGGTCCTGGGCTCATGGGTACTAAGGTGATAGGATGACTCAGTCCCTACGCACTAAGGTCCCACAATCCTTCGCATAGTTCTGTTCTTGGGCAGAATCCCTGGAACATGGCGCTGCCAATGTTTGGTCTGGTACTTATTCACAGGACCCCTGTGTAGCGCTTGTGCTTGTCCACAATACCTTCTCACCGGTTTACAGAGACGTCCGTGGTGAGGGGGCTTAGCCTCCTATATTTGTAGGATACACCTATTTCTATAGGTTTTTCAAGCTTGAAGTTTAAAAGGTATTTTGGACCTATTTTGCACTGCCGTTTAACTTGTTCATTTCTTTATACACATTGCACAACCGGTCGCTATTGCGGCACATAACCGCGCAGCGGTTACAGCTTACTTAACTCAACACGGAGTCCCTCATGCAGGGGCTAACATTATTTTCGTGGTTGAGGCACATCCTGCATATCGCTTTGAGGTATTTTATTCTTGGGTTACATTTCCCGCAGTCGAGGCGAATGATAATATCTTTCAAGCTTACACGGCCGCTGCTTCTCCATCAGCGTATCGTCCTTATGCATTAATTGAAGTTCCGTTGACTTCCTGGGAGCATACTATTCGGTTTAATGGCACCGTTCCTCACCCTGTCTCTTTTGTTCGAATGGGCCCCTTGTCTATTGATGGGGCAACCTGGCCTGTTTTGGCTGGTTTTTCACCACATCCAAACTATCTTAATGTTACTATCGTAGAGCTACATCTCTTGCATACACAATTGGTTCATCTTCATAGACGAGTCATACAGTTTATGTCTCGTGCACTTCCGGCAGTTCTGGCTGGAGCTGCTCCTTCGGCACCAGGTCACGGCAGAGGACTTGTGATTAGCCCCGTCATGATTAACTCTGTGATGGGTAAACGTCCTCAAAATCGTGATGACTTGCCATTTTGGCTCGCACAAAAATTTGAGCAGCTCAAAGCAGTTTTTCCACATATGTCTCCTGTTGAGAAACACAGGATCCTTACAATGAGTTTGCCGAGTGGTCTGATTCCTCCTTTAGCGGACTGCACCACCTGGGGGACGGTGTTTGATCAGTGTATACACAGTGCTTTGGCACTCCCTCCATGAGCGTTGTGCCGAGCGTTCTGAAGAAGGTACAGGATGAACACGGGGCTGGCCCAGCCATGGATTTGGGGATGAAATTAGTGGCCATGTTCCCTATAGTCTCTGATATGTTTCTGGCCAACATTAAAGGTGAAGCAGTCTGCTTACAGGTGCGCCAACGCCTGGCGGCGGTGGCGGACGTCGATCGGGAGAGATAATTGTCGATTATTATTGCAGATGTGTATACATCCTTGGGATGCAATAGCTGGGATTCGACCATTTGCTCAGCCACAGGTTAAGCCCCTTCCTGAAAAGGAGGGTCCTCCAGTCTTTCCTAAAAAGGCTTGGAAAAAAAATGCACGGCAGCAACAGCAGAAGCCTGGTTCTCGTGCTGGTTCACCTCCACCTGACGCTTCTGAACGTAGATATGATTTGCGTGACCGCTCTAAAATTAAGACACCTGAAAGGTTTCAGGTCCCTGATCCTCATTCTCCTCGTTCATTTCAGAAATCGTTGGATCAACAATTTGACGGAGGAGGGTGACAGGATCGCAGACAAGGCGAGTCTATGCAGACGAGATGGACCCGCAGCGCCAGTTTGACGTGAAAGTCAAACAGGAGGAACCACCTCAATATAGAGCCCCGTTTTAGAAGAAAAAAGTTGCCACTTTGACTGCAAAGTATGCTTCAGACGGTGAAAACCCTGCTCCTCGACAGGAGTTGGGCAGCAACCCTCCTCGACAGCGCGGTTGAGGTTACCATAGTGCGACAGACACTCCACCAGCGTCTGGAGGTGAAAGCAACTGAAACTTTTATTACAGTGGAAACAGCTGACACTCGTGTTGCCTCTCCTGATAGGCTTTATGAAATAGGCCTCCAAATTGAAGGTGACATTAAGCGCACTGTTAAGGCAGTCTTTTGGGATGATCTCACATTTTCCTATGATATTTTGTTGGCAGAGTTTGATTGGCCTACCACTTTTATTCTTGCTTCCTCCAGAGGGTAGGACATTATTCTACCCAGTTTTTCACAATATGTTCCTGATGAGGATAAAATTACTTATGCTTCAGAATGGACATTATTCCTAGCTCCGGCATTATATCGCAATCAGGCGGGTTGGGACAAGGATTCCCCAGTTCATGTGATTCCTTTGCATTCTACACCTCAGCCCCAACCAAAATATCCAATTAAACGTGATACTAAAGCGTCTGTAGGTGAAATTCTGACCCAATTGGAAAATCAGGGTATGATTGAACCCTGTGTTTTGTCTGTGAACATTCCTCTTTTTCCTATATTGAAACCGGACGGTTCATATCGTATAGTTTTAGATTACAGGCATTTAAACAGTCATGTTCGTACCTTTGCGGTACAGAACACACATTTCTCTGCATTAGTTACCAACATTGTTAAAAAAATAAAATAAAACAACTATGGATATTTCCAATGGATTTTTTAGTCACACTTTGGCTCTTGAAAGCCGTGACTTGACTGCATTCATCGTGCTAGGCAGTCAGCAACGATATGCGAGATTGCCTATGGGATATAAGAATAGCCCAGGTGTGTTTGCGGCACGCATTGTGTCAATTTTACATGAGATTGACCCTGATGCCTTTTCGTACATCGATGACATTTACTTGACGGATGATGAAATAAATCCCCATCTTATGCGTGTGGACCACATTATCTCACATTTTGCTAACTTGGGTTACAAGTTCAATTTTGCAAAATCGTATACAGCCTCTTTGGCTATCCTTTTCCTTGGTTATGAACTTAATAACGAAGGTAAGGGGTTGGCCACCCACTTTTTGGAGAAATGTGCTCAATTGCAACCTCCATCTACCCTTAAAAAATTACAATCTTTGCTGGGTTTCTTGAATTTCGGCAGGACTTATATTCCTGATTATGCCCAGCATATCAAACTGATATACGCGTTGATACAACCTTCCTTTTCCTCTTCCAGTTGGCTTCCGGAACATACCGCAGTACTTAGGTCTTTGCAGTCTGATCTGCTTGCGACTCAATTCTTGTTAACAAGAGACAATACAACAAATTTGGTCATACGGATTGTACCAAGAATCAAGGGGACACAGTTCCCATTGCTTATAAAACTCATTTGTATATTCCAGCTGAGATGCGTTTTTCTTCCACAGAAAAGATTTTAACAGCTGTTCAGATGGCGATTCTGAAAGAATGCTCTCTGGCTCAGGGTAAACGCTTTTCATGGTTTCCCCGGTGCCTGCTTTAGAGGCAGTCACGAAGGCTAGTGTACCTAATTCTAAAGCCTTGCATCCACGTTGGATACAATAGGCTAGTTCATTGACATCGGCTGATGTAAATTTTATCTTTCACCCTTCTTTGCAAACACAGGAGTTTTTATAATATGAACATGTTCATCCTCCTCCATTGTCACTGCTTCCTCTTGATCAGTACAAATGCATTATTTACACTGATGGGTCTGCACAGCCAGCCATTGGTTCTAAGCATGCTTATTCTGCAGCATGCGCAATTGTGGCAGGCACGATAGTAGATGGGGATTTAAAATCTTCCTTGGTGCACACACAATCCCTTGGGGACTGTACGGCACAGTTAGCTGATTTACGTGCTTTGGTTTTGGCTCTAGAATTTGCTGATCCTGATGTCCCTACACTGATAGTGTGTGATTCTTTTTACTGTGTACAATCCTTCAATGACAACTTGTTCTTCTGGTCACAAAATGATTTTCAGGATTCTAAAGGCAGTCCAATAAAGCATTAAACGCTTTGGGTCTGAGTGGCCGCCCTTAAGGAATGTTTGCCGCTCACACATGTTATTCATACATTAGGACATCAACGTGTGGGAGCAAACGCCGTTGGTAATTCATTGGCTGATGAGGCAGCCAAATCTGCAGTAGCCACTTGCTCCATAACAGCAGCTACTAGGTCTGTGACTAAAATTGATGATGACATTCTGGCGGCTATTGCCGTGTCGAAGAAGGGAACGCAGTTTCCCCAAGATTTCCCTTCTCGTTACATATATCACTTGACGTCTGATCGTATTCCATTTGCAACTATTCCGTCTGTTGGGGATCGGCTGATACCCAACAAGAACCACAGACTTTCTTTGATCATTGCTGCACATAAAGGTGTGGCTTCTGCCCATGCCGCCGTGAGTGACAGCGACAATTTCGCTTTTACAGCAACGTTTCTGGTGGCGTGGCTTATACCAGCAAGCGCATAAATATGTTCTTTCTTGTGACATTTGTCAACAAATTAAACCTTCTATGGGTTTCACGACCACCACATACTCAGCTCTTCATTTCAATTCAGCCATTTTGGTGTATTTATCTTGATCATCACTGCGGTCCTTTGACTTTGGACAATGCTTTTAAATATATTTTAGTTGCAGTGGATTCTTGCACTAGGTTCCTTTGGGTTTGGCCGCAACGCAGTGCTGACACTCGAATTGTTATAAAAGATTTGCTTGTCTTTGTAGGGACATTTGCCTGTGGCACCTTCCATTTAGACCAAGGTCCAGCTTTTGCCTATAGGCTTACCGTGATGCAATGAAGTCTCTGGGGGTACAGGTGCAATTCTCATCTCCATATCGGCCTAAGGGCAGTTTTGTTGTGGAGCGGATGAACCGTGACTTAAAGCAATATTTGACAGCTTGAGTATTAGGTACTGGCAGGGGCTGGCTAACTCATCTTTATGGAGTCCAACATGCACTTAATAATCTCCCTAGAAGATCTCTGGGTGGACGGATCCCATACAAATTGCTCTTTGGCATTAAAATGTTTGTGCCAGACCTTGATGGTCTAGACGTTGTGGCGGCTGCTGCAACATTTGACGTAGATACCCATTGTGCTATGTTACAGAATCTACAAATGACTCTTGACACACTGGCGCAAGATCATTTGCACTCATCCACAGATGCAGCGGTGCTGATTCCGGTTACTGGCTGGCTTCCTAAAGTTGAAGATCTGGTATGAGAGAAAGTGGTAAACAAGAAAGAGTTTGGTCCTTCATACCGTGCACCAGTCCCTGTCCTTGGATTGAAGGGTACCCGTACTGTGATTTTACCTCCGCTACCTGGACCTAAGGAGAATCAATTTATTTCCATTGAATATGTCAAGTTACACCATATGGCCGATACTCAATAGTATGCCTACAAGCATTCTCCAATGTGATGTTTCACTTCGTCCAATGATTGCTGTCTCCTCGACAACTCCACAACAACAGGAAGGGGTAATGGAGTCTTCAATTGATTTGTTGCCTGTTTTACCTTCGACAACTACCACTGTGGCAAATGAGTATGCCTCCCAACCAGTCGAAATTATAGTTGACATTCCTGAAAGTGCAATTCATTCACCTTCCAATGAAGAACAGCCCCCATTATTTCATCTAGGTTCCAGTGATTACTATTTGAACCGAGATAACTTTTCTTCTGACACATCTTCATCAACTTAATGTAAGGCAGAGCCCCAACACGTGTTTGTGTTTTCATCTCATGGTTTAAAAGAACTTACCTTGTTACCCCTTGGACATACATCTGGATGGTGCTTACGATGGTGTTCCTCTTCATGTGGATTAGTTTTGTGATAGTTTTTTCCTATTAATAAATGGCCATTTCTTACCTGAACACTCTGCTGTAGACTTGGTGGACATAGTTCTGGTCCCTCAGACTTTGTCTCATGAAATGAAAAGGGATCAAGCCCTAGTTAATATTTCAGCATTCCCAGTAGTTGATGGTATAGTTTGGGATAAGGTACCATTCGATGTCTATGGTCCTACGGAAACTTTGCAAATTCCATACAAATTCCGAGTTTCTTTAGGTGATTATGCCTGGAATACACTCCGATGACTGGGATGTTAACGCTGTTTACTCACTGTTTTCAGATTTAAAATATTATACTGCATTTGATACCGAAGATCTGTATTTAAATTCTGCAAATTTTGCTGATTTATTCTGTTACCAACATTATGGCCATAATTTTTTACACAAATCCAATACTCAGAGACCACCTTTTAATTATACACAATGGGAGCATTGCCCGTCACTATTCCAGGGGAGCTCACAGACTCAGAAGAGTACATTTGTATATTTTTCTGGTTACAATCTTTGTGACCCAAGATCATATTTTTACAAATTGAATTTTCCTACACGCACCAAATTCATTCTGACCCATATTAAATTGGTCTATTCTTCTTCCTTCGTAACCGACTTGTCCCTGAAAGGTTATGATTACGGGAAGGACATAATTGATTTAAAATCTATTTGGGGTACCAAAGATTGGCAGGTGCAGGGCACTGAATCTTTACATTGTGCATGTTTAATACCGTCTCAGCTGATATTTTTAAATCAGACCATTCAACAAACTACATGTTTTGGTCTGGCCACTGCTAAAAATTTGAATACTCCCTCAATTCCATCTTTGGCTGCCTATGATACATGGCAGACACATAACAACTATACAATTGAAGAATTGACTGAAATGTTCCAAAATGGTACTCTTAACTCCTCCAATATTGATCCTTTGGGTTGGTTACTGTGGCCAACTAATACCAATGCTTGTCAGTTACGCTTTTCTAATGCCTCTGAAGGGTTTGCGCTCAGTAGGCCTGATCCTTGTTTTCCACATTCCCATAGTTACTACGTATTCAGTAGGTAAATTGTGTCAACAATGGTTAGAACACTCCACACTGTCATCTGTGAAACAACACCTTTCTCTCTTGTCAGGTGACATTGATCTGGCTTACTTCCTTTTAGGTCCGAAATCCCCTCGCACTAAACATTTTGCATATGCAGCATATAATGAATTTTGGAAACTGTCCCAGATGGAAGCTGCAGTACGCTTACGGCAAATTGATCAAGATAATTTAGAAAAAATTCTTGCCGTGGTTGATAATAGTATTAACACTTTGTCTTCTCGTAGATATACTTTAGATAATATTGTATCATCTGTAATTGACATTGTTCAGAATGAAGTGTCTGTATTGTATCGTGGTCAAAATCAGTTGCGCTCTGTTATGCAATTTGGTTGGACATTGCAAATGCTGAAAAGTGGGAAAGCACCATGGGATTATCTGAATGCTTCTGCCCTGTTTTTACCATTTAATTTGACGGACAAACAAAAACTTATGTCAATGAAGGACGCAACATACACAATGTTACACATTGAAAAACTAAAACAGTTACCGTTCTCGGTAGCAGAAACTGATTCGGCCGTGTGGTTAATACATGGGGTTATTTCATTGCCCAACTCACTGTTCCAGTTCACGGCCAGCATGAAACATTATCCTGTAGGTAGATATGAACCCCTTGGGAGTAGCTATATTCATGAGTTTTGGTCATTGCCTTACGCGTTCCGTTGTCAACGAGCAGATAAGGAAGTCTTCCTTACAGGGAAGATTGTGATTCTATGGTAGGACACTCCCTAGTCTGCAAACAAGTGAAACTACATGGTGCTTGCAACATTTCGGTCCCTAATTTAGCTTGTTTTTGAAGGGGACAAGAGTCCCAGCTATTATTCCCACACTGACTCTGCTTTCTAACTGCAGTTATCTTACCCAAAATAACCACAATTGCTGCGGCTTACGGGCAGGCATCCTGCATATAGTAACAGTTTCACAACGTGTTACATGTTGCAGCAATGTTCTCTTCCCACCCCCGCATGGGATTGTAGATAGTTCGCTGTGGCCTTCCATTCCAACTTTGAAAACAGATTTCAATAAGCTAAGCAGACTCAAAACGCTATTGTTTCAACAAGAAGTCGCTCTCACATCAGCTTCTGAGACCTTCGAATTGCAGGTGGTGAAAACATCAAGTGAGATTCAGTCGCTGCTGAACACGAATCTCCGACTACATTTTGGAGAATTAATTCACCAAATATTCAATGCGTCTGATATCTAGGGCCTGGCCCACTTTTTTAAACTTGTGGGATCCGACCTTGTCACCTCCTTTCAGTCTATTTTTGAGTAATCCCAGCTTTTATTCATTCTAT
Organism: Calotriton arnoldi; assembly: GCA_963921515.1. Lineage (NCBI taxonomy): Eukaryota > Metazoa > Chordata > Amphibia > Caudata > Salamandridae > Calotriton > Calotriton arnoldi. The sequence continues at coordinate 635,756 of CAWUFW010010193.1, read as the reverse complement.
TTTTTCCAGCTCCTTCGTAGGGTTTCCCGTGCTGCTCCTTTTGACTTGCGGCATTCTTGTACTTCTACTGCTGCTCCGTAATGGCTGCTTGACCTGTGGTGCTGCCAAGCCGGGACCAATTGCAGCTGTACCGGGAACCGATGCAGCAACTTTTTGGTTTAATGACATTAGAAGCTCTTAACATCGACTATTGGTTGACCTTTCATTATGCCTACTTCACTACAGTGCAACCTGTGTTCTACTGTCTCTGGTGCCCCTTTCAATGGGCCCTGGATGTTTCATTGAAGTTAACGCAGGTTGCCCTGATATGCTCCTAGCAGCTTCTGGATATGAGGAGCACGTCTGCTTGTTCGAATGACTGAATTGGATGTTAATGTTAATGACATTTATAAAGCGCGTCGATTACCCGGAGGTGTCCTGGCATACCTTTTTAATATAGAAGGTTCTGAGAGCCGGTTGGAGCTTATGGCATTCCACTTTTCCAGTGATATTTTGACTCCGAAGAAATGCTGTAGATGAGAACTGAGAGACACCACGAAGGCCTTTTGTTCTCTTTGTTCATCTTACAATTTTTTCTTTTTTGTTCTCTTTGTCCACCATGCTTCCAAATTGGACTCAAACCACTATTGGGCCTTTGACCAACCCGCTTTGCCTCTGCTTAACTCTGAATTCTGTTTTGCCCCGGAGCTACCGACCTGACCAAGGGGAGGGTGTCACATGGCCCATGGGGATATTGTCGTCTTCTCTAAGTTAGCATGAGCTCACTGCAGACAGTACGCGGCTCTGCGCACGTTACTACATGGCTTTATTTTTGCAAAGACTTTGTTCTTACTTTTCACATGAGAAACGGCTGCTGTGTTCACTCTCTGCCAGTTCCTGGGATTTAGTCTCAACATTGTGAGCAAGGTCGATAAACAATGCCCCTTGTTATTCTGTTCTGGTTAGGTCCTAGCACCTAGACAAAACCTACAAATGCAGCTGTTTGGAAATCATACTTTGTTTTTATTGGGATACATGCATAGGGGGAAGACACTTGGAGAGGGACCTTTCAAGGGAGAAGAACAAGACAGCACCTATGATGTAGAACTACCATCTATAGTCTAAGGTATGGGGTCTTCAGACAAAACCCAGATATCTTCTAATATATAATAATACAGCTTCTAAGCAAGGGGAGGGAGGTTAGACTATATTGCCTTTTCATGATGGAATCTCCTTTCATGATTTATGGACTAGCTGCTATGCTGACTATATTTGTATTATGCATTTTACTGCTTGTTGTGGCACGTATACTGCATGTTAGAGCATGTTAGTTAAAATAAATATGTTAAACTGGTTTGTGTCTCTGTCGGATCTTATTGTGGACAAGAACAAGAGTATGAGCAAAAGGGTGTGTCTTGCAACTGAGAGTCCTGAGAGATTCAGGAGTGTTGTGTTCTGGGGTGTCTAATCACTTGTTTCTCTGTGAGTGAGTAGGAGGGCAAGTGAGACACTATAGCTAGTCGGTCCTGGGCTCATGGGTACTAAGGTGGTAGGATGACTCAGTCCCTAAGCACTAAGGGGCAGATTTACAAGCCCCCTGCGCCACCAGTACGTCACTTTTCGTGACGTACTGGTGGCGCAGGGGGCTGCTCCATATTTACAAGGAGAGGAAAAGCCACCCTGCGTGACTTTTCCTCTCCTTGTAAATACGGCCCCTTCACACGCAGTACTTTGCGGTGAAGGGGCGTTCCATGGGTGTTGCTGTGGGTGTTCCCACGCAACACTCATGGAACAAGACACCTCTCCAGAATTACGAGAAATCGTAACTCTGGAGATGCGTCTGAAAGCTAAGCCACCCTAGAGGTGGCGTAGCGAGGCGCACCGAGGAGAAATGTTTTCATTTCTCCTCATTTTTTCCTCTTTCAATGCGTGCTGCATTCTGCACCTATTTACTGTAGCCCCTACGGAAGAACCTCATTTCTATTTCATTAAGTACTGTCTCACATTCCTTGTCATTGCTACAGTTCCGTCTGGCCCTGGTCATTTCCCCAAAGGGAATAGCATCAATTTGACATTTAGGATGTGCACTCGAAGCATGTAGTACTGAGTTGCACGATGTTAGTTTGCGAAAAAAGTCTGCTCTCTATTTTGTCAATGTAAAGTTCCACGTCAAGAAAGATCATACTCTCCCTGCTGTACTGATATGTGAAACTAATTTTGCACATATTGCTGTTGAGGTAAGTACAAAAGTCATTTCGTCTCTCCATGCTTCCAGTCCAGATCATAAGACAGGCGTCTCTGTAACGACCCCAATAGAAGATATTATCATTCCAGGGCATTCCCTTCGTGCCCCAAATCAGCTCCCTCTCCAGCCACTCCATAAAGAAGCAGGCGTACGAGGGAGCAAATTTGGAACCCATCGCGGACCCCTTAAGTTGTCGGTACCACACATCCTTGAATAGAATCACGTTGTTCGTCAAGATAAGTTCTGTCATCTGTAGCAGCATATCTGTATGTTGCCAGAAACTCGCTGATCTTTGATTCAAAGTATGTCTCAATGCTGCCAGTCCATAGTTGTGTTCAATACTCGTATAGAGTGAGACCATGTCTGAGGTGACCAACGTCATGCCAGGTTCCCATGTAATGTCTGCTAGCAAGTTAAGTATGTTCTTAGTATCCTGTACATAGGAGGGTGAATTTTTAACGTAGGGCTGTAAAAACACATCCACATATTCCGATAGGTGCTCTGTGGGGCCCCCTATGCCCGAGTTGATCGGTCTACCTGGAGGAAATGGTTTGTTTTTGTAGCTGTTAGCTTCCACTTGCCTACTGTACCTTTCTCTGTACTCGTATGCTCTTTACTGTCTCTTTTCCCTTTTTTCCTGTCTTTATAACCTTACTTAATTACTTCTTTGCATAACGTTAACTTCGCCCCTGTGAGGTTTTTTGGGCTAGTATACGACTCACATACATAGGGTTAATCAGTACTTCCTCCCTCTCCAACTATCTATTCACCATATGTTGCAGTTTCTGTAGCACCGTACTTATCACTCCAGTTTGGCTCCTTTGGCTTTATATGCACATCGACTTTTGCATACTATACGCGATATGTATTGGTATATATAAAACTATACTTGGTTATGTTATATAACCTTGTACTTTTTCTGCCGTTCACCTTATACACCTTTACAATATACGGTATATTTGGCTAAAGTTTATACACCTCAACACATACTTGTATCACTCCATGATGGCACCCGGCCACGCGAATTAGTGAAGAGTCCTTACGATTACTATCTTAGTCTGTTTTCTCTGTCTATCCACATATACTCGTGAGGATAGACATGGCGTCCGTGCAGAACGCCGCCGAACACCAAGGGATCATGCCTCGATAAGAAGCCTTGAGGTAAGCAGTGCTTCAGTTTTACACTGCTTCCCCACCATTTCTTTATTCCGACCGTACCATCATAATTTCGGTCTTTTACTCTGTAGGGACCGTACTCGGACCCCGTGCCATTCTGTCCTATACCCACAGGGACCTCCACAATTTACCTTAAACTGATGAGTAAGTTACGCGACTCTTTTGTCTGATCAGTGCGAGATAATGGGTTTTAAATATATACCTTCATTACCTATTTTAATGCTGGTTCCCGACCCCCCCCCTCTCTTTTTTGTCACTTCCAGTACTTTACGTGAACATAGTTATAGGACATAACTAATCTACGCTGGGATTATCTGAACTTACCAAACACTGGTGAGTTGTCTTACGGGTTGGTTACAACTATCAAATTTCTCATGTTGGGAGATAGATGGCTAGAAATACTTAACCTGAATGGCGTACTATGATCCTTTCACAACCTTTAGGTTTCGATATATCAGAAGATATAAGCACATTTCCGTTGGATATTCCTTCCTCTTGTATACTTAACTACGAGGACTACAAGTTAAATTCCGTTGGTGAGTCGCTTTTTTACTGTCTTGGCATGCTGACTCGTCACTTGCCCTACTAAGGGATAGACTTTTCTCCTGAATCTATCATTATAGACCTGCGTGACTAATGGTTGTTTGTTACACGTGGTGGGCGCCCAGGAGCCTAGAATATTAGATAACCCTAAACTTAAATAGGATTCTGAATGTTGAGGAGTACAGGGAGTTATTTGGCTGCCCTATAATACAATTGGAACCCCTATTACCTTGTTATCATTACAAATGGGGTAAATATTGTGTGTTTTTTCTTCTAATTGATGTCTTTTAGATGAACAATTGAATATCCATTAGCATCTACCCGAACGGTATGGCAGAACTACTTCATATGTGGCCTTATCGTGCCTCCAGACAGACCCTGTAGTTATACTAACAGGTAATTGACTAACTGACGTTGGGGCAGTGCCTTAACACTTCACTGGGCTATAAGGATACTTATGAGTTCCCCCTCTTTTCCTTGCCACCATTCTTCTTCTTTTTTGCCACCATCTTTTGCCACCATTTTTTCTTGCCACTTCTTACCTTGCCAATCTTTCGAGTGTGAGTTATCTCCTTCTTATAGATCTCTAATACCTGAACCTTTTTTCACAAATACTACTATGAAATGCTAGTAATAGCTTTAATACAACATTTGCGTGTATACTTCTTACGACACCTATTTTGGCTAGGTTGTATAACCTCGATATACAATTAGGTATGACAACTATGTTGCACCCTTGTTTATTCACACTTGATGAATTCGTACTAAAAATACTATACAAGACAGTCACTCTTTCACGCGTTTTGGTGATGGATTTGCCTAAATGTGTCAGGCTATTGTTTTTGAGAGATCCTGTATCCCTGAATGTTATATATGTTTTTTAATTGTTGTAGCCCTGACGGAGTCGCTAAATCGGCGAAACACGTGTTGGCTACGTGAACAAAAAGATTTACAGTGGTCATTGCTTGCAGTGCTCTTTCTTAAAAGCATTGTCATGCCAAAAATGCAGCGATGATGCATTTTATGTTGGAATGTACAGCAAAATGGCAGATTTGCATTTTGCAGGAATATGTAGGATTTCACAAAATTTTGTGTATTTTTGCCATTATTTAGTGTTATTATGCAAAAGGAAATTACAGTAATTTTGCACACCTTTAGTTATAGTTAGGTCAAAGTTTCCTTATGAAGACCATTTTTTGTTGTTTTGATAATAACTTTGATGCCGTTTGACAAACCTTCACAAAGCTGTCCATAAAACAGTTTATCCACCACAGCTCTTTCCTGGAAAGTTTTCGGGTGATCTGTCAAGTAGGGGCTGAGAAAAAACGGGGGTACCAATACGTCATTTGCACATGTTAATGTGAATATGATGTGAATATGATGAAAAAAACGGAATTTCACTGAAAAAGCAACGGTTAAAGTGGAGTTATAGTTAGGTATGGCAATATAAACGAAGCTTGCATTGAAAGAATCCTCAGAAATTAACTTAAAAACCATAGACTAAAGTGATGTTATAGTTAGGTATACTTAGGTATGGTAATGAGATTTTGACATGCGTTAAAAAAATTAGAAATTCACTGGAAAAAAAACAAAGGTTAAAGTGATGTTATATTTAGGTGTTGAAAATTAAAATCACTGAAATTCATAGTTATAGTTTAGTCAACTAAGAATAATTTGCACCCCGTCATGCACTGATTATGACCTCACATATTACTCCATTAAAGTGAATGGAGGCCCTTTGTTTGCTAGCTGGGCAAAGAATAGTAAAAAAGTGTGGCATCCAGCAAATATGGGTGAGTTCAAAGATATGTGATATGTCCTTAATGTTGCTAAAGGTTATGTCTTTTATCTCTTGCTTCGTGATACAAACTTGGGCACAGGTGTAGCTTATTGAATTACTGCCATTCCACAACCCCTATAGCACACTGTCATAATAATTGGATAACTTAATCCGTGATGTCATCAGTAATGTCATCTACTATGTCATTTGTGATATCATCAGTGATATCATCAATGATAATATTTAACATGTCATGAGTGATGTAATATCTGAGATCATAAACGGTGCAGGACAAGGCACTACTTATAGTTATTTGACTAAACTATAACTGGAAAAGTTCTGTGATTTTTGTTTTTTAGTTTAACACATAGCTATAATGTCACTTTAACATTTGCTTTTTCAGTACATTTCTGGGGTTTATTCTAAATTTAGCATGTGTAAACCTTCTTCAAGTTGGCAACTCCAATGTGCACATCCTATGATCTTGTGCAGTGGTGCTTGTTCATGAGACCAGGTCCCCGCAAGGCCTATCGTCCAACACTCTGGAAGAATCCAACCTGGTTGTAATTAAAAAGTTGGACATGTACTTTTAAGTGTTAAATGTCCTGGTAGTAAAAACTCCCATATTCATTTTTCACTACTGTGAGGGTGTTGCAGGGACTCTGCCCTAGAACAGAACTATGCGTAGGATTATGGAACCTTAGTGCTTAGGGACTGAGTCATCCTACCACCTTAGTACCCATGAGCCCGGGACCGACTAGCTATAGTGTCTCACTTGCCCTCATGAGAGACTCACAGAGAAACAAGTGATTAGACACCCCAGAACACAACACTCCTGAATCTCTCAGGACTCTCGGTTGCAAGACACACCCTTTTGCTCACACTCTTGTTCTTGTCCACAATAAGATCCGACAGAAACACAAACCAGTTTAACATATTTATTTTAACCAACATGCTCTAACATGCAGTATATGTGCCACAACATGCAATAAAATGCATAATACAAATATAGTCAGCATAGCAGCTAGTCCATAAATCATGAAAGGAGATTCCATCATGAAAAGGCAATATAGCCTAACCTCCCTCCCCTTGCTTAGAGGCTGTATTATTATATATTAGAAGATATCTGGGTTTTGTGTGCAGACCCCATGCCTTAGACTATAGATGGTAGTTCTACATCATAGGTGCTGTCTCGTTCTTCTCCCTGGAAAAGTCCCTCTCCAAGTGTCTGCCCCCTATGCATGTATCCCAATAAAACCAAAGTATGATTTCCAAACAACAGCTGCATTGGTAAGTTTTGTCTAGTTGCTAGGGCCTAACCAGAACAGAATAACAAGGGGCATTGTTTATCGACCTTGCTCACAATGTTGAGACTAAATCCCAGGAACTGGCAGAGAGTAAACACAGCAGCCGTTTCTCATGTGAAAAGTATGAAGAAAGTCTTTGCAAAAATAAAGCCATGTAGTAACGTGCGTAGAGCCGCGTACTGTCTGCAGCGAGCTCATGCTAACTTAGAGAAGACGACAATATCCCCATGGGCCATGTGACACCCTCCCCTTGGTCAGGTCGGTAGCTCCGGGGCAAAACAGAATTCAGAGGTAAGCAGAGGCAAAGCAGGTTGGACAAAGGCCCAATAGTGGTTTGAGTCCAATTTGGAAGCATGGTGGACAAAGAGAACAAAAAAGAAAAAATTGTAAGATGAACAAAGAGAACAAAAGGCCTTCGTGGTGTTTCTCAGTTCTCATCAACAGCGTTTCTTTGGAGTCAAAATATCACTGAAAAAGTGGAATGCCATAAGCTCCAACAGGCCATCAGAACCTTCTATATTAAAAAGGTATGCCATCCAATTCAGTCATTCGAACAAGCAGACGTGCTCCTCATATCCAGAAGCTGCTAGGAGCATATCAGGGCAACCTGCGTTAACTTCAATGAACCTCTGATCCAAGAGGTGCTGCGCACGAGCACAGGTACTCAAGCCTGCCTTTGCTCCAAGTGTAGGATCATACACAAAGCGCCTACCCATGGAACAGTCCTGGTCATGGGCCATCAATGGACCCATCAGCAGTTCATAATCCAGGTCAGCCTGTGATGTTTTGGAGAGGAAGACATCCAGGGCCCATTGAAAGGGGCACCGGAGGCAGTAGAACACAGGTTGCATGGTGGTGAAGTAGGCATAATAAAAGGTCAACCAATAGTCGATGTTAAGAGCTTCTAATGTCATTAAACCAAAACGTTGCTGCATCCTTTCCCGGTACAACTGCATTTGATCCCGGCTTGGCAGCATCACAGGTCAAGCAGCCATTACGGAGCAGCAGTAGAAGTACAAGAATGCCGCAAGTCAAAAGGAGCAGCACGGGAAACCCTACGAAGGAGCTGGAAAAAATAGAATGAATAAAAGCTGGGATTACTCCAAAAATAGTCTGAAAGGAGGTGACAAGGTCGGATCCAACAAGTTTAAAAAAGTGGGCCAGGCCTTAGGTATCAGACGCATTGAATATTTGGTGAATTAATTCTCCAAAATGTAGTCGGAGATTCGTGTTCAGCAGTGACTGAATCTCACTTGATGTTTTCGCCACCTGCAATTCGAAGGTCTCACGAGCTGATGTGAGAGCGACTTCTTGTTGAAACAATAGCGTTTTGAGTCTGCTTAGCTTATTGAAATCTGTTTTCAAAGTTGGAATGGAAGGCCACAGTGAACTATCTACAATCTCATGTGGGGGTGGGAAGAGAACATTGCTGCAACATGTAACACGTTGTGAAACTGTTACTATATGCAGGATGCCTGCCCGTAAGCCGCAGCAGTTGTGGTTATTTAGGATAAGATAACTGCCGTTAGAAAGCAGAGTCAGTGTGGGAATAATAGCAGGGACTGGTGTCCCCTTGAAAAAACAAGCTAAATTAGGGATCGAAATGTTGCAAGCACCATGTAGTTTCACTTGTTTGCAGACTAGGGAGTGTCCTACCATAGAATCACAATCTTCCCCTGTAAGGAAGACTTCCTTATCTGCTCGTTGACAACGGAACGCATAAGGCAATGACCATAACTTATGAATATAGCTACTTCCAAGGGGTTCATATCTACCTACAGGATAATGTTTCATGCTGGCCGTGAACTGGAACAGTGAGATGGGCAATGAAATAACCCCATGTATTAACTACACGGCCGAATCAGTTTCCGCTACCGAGAACGGTAACTGTTTTAGTTTTTCAATGTGTAACATTGTGTATGTTGCGTCCTTCATTGACATAAGTTTTTGTTTGTCCGTCAAATTAAATGGTAAAAACAGGGCGGAAGCATTCAGATAATCCCATGGTGCTTTCCCACTTTTCAGCATTTGCAATGTCCAACCAAATTGCATAACAGAGAGCAACTGATTTTGACCATGATGCAATACAGACACTTCATTCTGAACAATGTCAATTACAGATGATACAATGTTATCCAAAGTATATATACGAGAAGACAAAGTGTTAATACTATTTTCAACCACGTCAAGAACTTTTTCTAAATTATCTTGATCAATTTGCCGTAAGCGTACTTAAGCTTCCATCTGGGACAGTTTCCAAAATTCATTATATGCTGCATATGCAAAATGTTTAGTGCGAGGGGATTTCGGACCTAAAAGGAAATAAGCCAGATCAATGTCACCTGACAAGAGAGAAAGGTGTTGTTTCACAGATGAAAGTGTGGAATGTTCTAACCATTGTTGACACAATTTACCTACTGAATACGTAGTAACTATGGGAATGTGGAAAACAAGGATCAGGCCTACTGAGCGTAAACCCTTCAGAGGCATTAGAAAAGCGTAACTGACAAGCAGTGGTATTAGTTGGCCACAGTAACCAACCCAAAGGATCAATATTGGAGATGTTAAGAGTACATTTTGGAACATTTCAGTCAATTCTTCAATTGTATAGTTGTTATGTTTCTGCCATGTGTCATAGGCAGCCAAAGATGGAATTGAGGGAGTATTCAAATTTTTAGCAGTGGCCAGACCAAAACATGTAGTTTGTTGAATGGTCTGATTTAAAAATATCAGCTGAGACGGTGTTAAACATGCACAATGTAAAGATTCAGTACCCTGCACCTGCCAATCTTTGGTACCCCAAATAGATTTTAAATCAATTATGTCCTTCCAGTAACCATAACCTTTCAGGGACAAGTCGGTTTTGAAGGAAGAAGAATAGACCAATTTAATATGGGTCAGAATGAATTTGGTGCGTGTAGGAAAATTCAATTTGTAAAAATATGATCTTGGGTCAGAAAGATTGTAACCAGAAAAATATACAAATTTACTCTTCTGAGTCTGTGAGCTCCCCTCGAAAGGTGACGGGCAATGATCCCATTGTGTATAATTAAAAGGTGGTCTCTGAGTATTGGATTTGTGTAAAAAATGATGGCCATAATGTTGGTAACAGAATAAATCAGCAAAATTTGCAGAATTTAAATACAGATCTTCAGTATCAAATGCAGTATTATATTTTAAATCCGAAAACAGTGAGTAAACAGCGTTAAATTCCCAGTCATCGGAGTGTATTCCAGGCATAATCACCCAAAAAAACTCGGAATTCGCAAAGTTTCCGTAGGACCATAGACATCGAATGGTACCTTATCCCAAACTATACCATCAACTATTGGGAATGCTGAAATATTAACTAGGGCTTTATCCCTTTTCTTTTCATGAGACAAAGTCTGAGGGACCAGAACTATGTCCACCAAGTGTGGAGAGGTGTGGTGCAGTGGCCAGGGCAGCTGACTTCGGAGCACAGGGTTCACGGTTCGATCCCCGGCTCCGGCGGCAGCTCAGCACCATGTGACTCTGGGCAATAGCTCACTTAATTTCCACTCCGGCCCCCAGCGCCTTGAGACCCGTAAGGGTGAGTAGCTGCGCTATATAAAAACGGACTTACATTTTTTTAATTTTTTTTTTTACAAGTCTACAACAGAGCGTTCAGTTAAGAAATAGCCATTTATTAATAGGAAAAAACTGTCACAAAACCAATCCACATGAAGAGGAACACCATTGTAAGCTCCATCCAGATGTATGTCCAAGGGGGAACAAGGTAAGTTCTTTTAAACCATGAGATGAAAAAACAAACACATGTTGGGGGCTCTGCCTTAGATGAAGATGACGAAGATGTGTCAGAAGAAACGTTATCTCGGTTCAAATATTAATCACTGGAACCTAGACGAAATAATGGGGGCTGTTCTTCATTGGAAGTTGAATGAATTGCACTTTCAGGAATGTTAACTATAATTTCGACTGGTGGGGAGGCATACTCATGTGCCACAGTGGTAGATGTCAAAGGTAAAACAGGCAACAAATTAATTGAAGACTCCATTACCCCTTCCTGTTGTTGTGGAGTTGTCTGGGAGACAGCAATCATTGGACGAAGTGAAACATTCCGTTGGAGAATGCTTGTAGGCATACTATTGAGTATCGGCCATATGGTGTAACTTGACATGTTCAATGGAAATAAATTGATTCTCCTTAGGTCCGGGTAGCGGAGGTAAAATCACAGAATGGGTACCCTTCAATCCAAGGACTGGGACTGGTGCACGGTATGAAGGACCAAACTCTTTCTTGTTTTCCACTTTCTCTCATACCAGATCTTCAACTTTAGGAAGCCAGCCAGTAACCGGAATCAGCACCGCTGCATCTGTGGATGAGTGCAAATGATCTTGCGCCAGTGTGTCAAGAGTCTTTTGTAGATCCTGTAACATAGCACAATGGTTATCTACGTCAAACGTTGCAGCAGCCGCCACAGCGTCTAGACCATCAAGGTCTGGCACAAACATTTTAATGCCAAAGAGCAATTTGTATGGGATCCGTCCACCCAGAGATCTTCTAGGGAGATTATTAAGTGCATGTTGCACTCCATAAAGATGAGTTAGCCAGCCCCTGCCAGTACCTAATACTCAAGCTGTCAAAGATTGCTTTAAGTCACGGTTCATCCGCTCCACAACAGAACTGCCCTTAGGCCGATATGGAGATGAGAATTGCACCTGTACCCCCAGAAACATCATCGCATCACGGTAAGCCTAGAGGCAAAACCCGGATCTTAGTCTGAATGGAAGGTGCCACAGGCAAATGTCCCTACAAAGATAAGCAAATCTTTTATAACAGTTCGAGCGTCAGCACTGCGTTGGGGCCAAACCCAAAGGAACCTAGTGCAAGAATCCACTGCAACTAAAATATATTTAAAAGTATTGTCCAAAGTCAAAGGACCGCAGTGATCAAGATAAATACACCAAAATGGCTGAATTGAAATGAAGAGTTGAGTATGTGGTGGTCGTGAAACCCATAGAAGGTTTAATTTGTTGACAAAAGTCACAAGAAAGAACATATTTACTCGCTTGCTGGTATAAGCCACGCCACCAGAAACGTTGCTGTAAAAGCAAAATTGTCTCTGTCACCGCGGCATGGGCAGAAGCCACGCCTTCATGTGCAGCAATGATCAAAGAAAGTCTGTGGTTCCTGTTGGGAATCAGCGAATCCCCAACGGGCGGAATTGTTGCAAATGGAATACGATCGGACGTCAAGTGATATATGTAACGAGAAGGGAAATCTTGGGGAAACTGCGTTCCCTTCTTCAACGCGGCAATAGCCGCCAGAATGTCATCATCAATTTTAGTCACAGACCTAGTAACTGCTGTTATGGAGCAAGTGGCTACTGCAGATTTGGCTGCCTCATCAGCCAATGAATTACCAACGGCATTTGCTCCCACACGTTGATGTCCTAATGTATGAATAACATGTGTGAGCGGCAAACGTTCCTTAAGAGCGGCCACTCGGACCCAAATCGTTTTATGCTTCATTGGACTGCCTTTAGAATCATGAAAATCATTTTGTGACCAGAAGAGCAAGTTGTCATTGAAGGAGTGAACACAATAAAAGGAATCGCACACTACCAGGGACATCAGGATCAGCAAATTCTAGAGCCAAAACCAAAGCACGTAACTCAGCTAACTGTGCCGTACAGTCCCCAAGGGATTGTGTGTGCACCAAGGAAGATTTTGAATCCCCATCTACTATTGTGCCTGCCACAATTGCGCAGGCTGCAGAATAAGCATTCTTAGAACCAATGGCTGGCTGTGCAGACCCATCAGTGTAAATAATGCATTTGTACTGATCAAGAGGAAGCAGTGACAATGGAGGAGGATGAACATGTTCATATTATAAAAACTCCTGTGTTTGCAAAGAAGGGTGAAAGATAAAATTGATATCAGCGGACGCCAATGAACTAGCCTATTGTATCCAACGTGGATGCAAGGCTTTAGAATTAGGTACACTAGCCTTCGTGACTGCCTCTAAAGCAGGCACCGGGGAAACCATGAAAAGCGTTTACCCTGAGCCAGAGAGCATTCTTTCAGAATCGCCATCTGAACAGCTGTTAAAATCTTTTCTGTGGAAGAAAAACGCATCTCAGCTGGAATACACAAATGAGTTTTATAAGCAATGGGAACTGTGTCCCTTGATTAAGTCACTTAAGTAAATCCTAATGTTCTTGGTACAATCCGTATGACCAAATTTGTTGTATTGTCTCTTGTTAACAAGAATTGAGTCGCAAGCAGATCAGACTGCAAAGACCTAAGTACTGCGGTATGTTCCGGAAGCCAACTGGAAGAGGAAAAGGAAGGTTGTATCAACGCGTATATCAGTTTGATATGCTGGGAAAAATCAGGAATATAAGTCCTGCCGAAATTCAAGAAACCCAGCAAAGATTGTAATTTTTAAGGGTAGATGGAGGTTGAAATTGAGCACATTTCTCCAAAAAGTGGGTGGCCAACCCCCTACCTTCGTTATTAAGTTCATAACCAAGGAAAAGGACAGCCAAAGAGGCTGTATGCGATTTTGCAAAATTGAACTTGTAACCCAAGTTAGCAAAATGTGAGATAATGTGGTCCACACACATAAGATGTGGATTTATTTCATCACCCGTCAAGTAAATGTCATCGATGTACGAAAAGGAATCAGGGTCAATCTCATGTAAAATTGACACAATGCGTGCCGCAAACACACCTGGGCTATTCTTATATCCCATAGACAATCTTGCATATCGTTTCTGACTGCTTAGCGCGATGAATGCAGTCAAGTCACGGCTTTCAAGAGCCAAAGTGTGACTAAAAAATCCATTGGAAATATCCATAGTTGTTTTATTTTATTTTTTTAACAATGTTGTTAACTAATGCAGAGAAATGTGTGTTCTGTACCACAAAGGTACGAACATGACTGTTTAAATGCCTGTAATCTAAAACTATACGATATGAACCGTCCGGTTTCAATATAGGAAAAAGAGGAATGTTCACAGATTTTCCAATTGGGTCAGAATTTCACCTACAGACGCTTTAGTATCACGTTTAATTGGATATTTTGGTTGGGGCTGAGGTGTAGAATGCAAAGGAATCACATGAACTGGGGAATCCTTGCCCCAACCCGCCTGATTGCGATATAATGCCGGAGCTAGGAATAATGTCCATTCCGAAACATAAGTAATTTTATACTCAACAGGAACATATTGTGAAAAACTGGGTAGAATAATGTCCTACCCTCTGGAGGAAGCAAGAATAAAAGTGGGAAGCCAATCAAACTCTGCCAACAAAATATCATAGGAAGATGTGAGATTATCCCAAAAGACTGCCTTAACAGTGCGTTTAATGTCACCTTCAATTTGGAGGCCTATTTCATAAAGCCTATCAGGAGAGGCAACACGAGTGTCAGCTGTTTCCACTGTAATAAAAGTGTCAGTTGCTTTCACCTCCAGACGGTGGTGGAGTGTCTGTTGCACTATGGTAACCTCAACCGCGCTGTCAAGGAGGGTTGCTGTCCAACTACTGTCGAGGAGCAGGGTTTTCATCATCTGAAGCATACTTTGCAGACAAAGCGGCAACTTTTTTCTTCTAAAACGGGGCTCTATATTGAGGTGGTTCCTCCTGTTTGACTTTCACGTCAAACTGGCGCTGCGGGTCCGTCTCGTCTGCGTAGACTCGCCTTGTCTGCGATCCTGTCCCCCTCCTCTGCTGAATTGTTGATCCAACGATTCCTGAAATGAACGAGGAGAATGAGGATCAGGGACCTGAAACCTCTCGGATGTCTTAATTTTAGAGCGGTCACGCAAATCATATCTATGTTCAGAAGCGTCAGGTGGAGGTGAACCAGCACAAGAACCAGGCTTCTGCTGTTGCTGCCGTGCATTTTTATTCCAAGCCTTTTTAGGAAAGACTGGACGACCCTCCTTTTCAGGAAGGGGCTTAACCTGTGGCTGAGTAAATGGTCGAATCCCATCTATTGCGTCCCAAGGATGTATACACATCTGCAATAATAATCAACAATTATCGCTCTCGATCGATGTCCGCCACCGCCACCAGGCGTTGGCGCACCTGTAGGCAGACTGCTTCACCTTTAATGTTGGCCAGAATCATATCAGAGACTATAGGGAACTTGGCCACTAATTTCATCCCCAAATGGACCATAAGTCATGAAAGGAGATCTCATCCTGAAAAGACAATATAGCCTAACCTCTTTCCCCTTGCCTAGAAGCTGTATTATTATATATTAGAAGATCTCTGGGTTTTGTCTGCAGACCCCATACCTTAGACCATAGATGGTAGTTCTACATCATAGGTGCTGTCTCTCTCTTCTCCCAGGAAAGGTCCCTCTCTAAGTGTCTGCCCCCTATGCATGTATCCCAATAAAACCAAAGTACAATTTCCAAACAACAGCCTCATTGGTATGTTTTGTCTAGGTGCTAGGGCCTAACCAGAACAGAATAACAAGGGGCATTGTTTATCGACCTTGCTCACAGTGTTCAGACTAAATCCCAGGAATTGTCAAAGAGTGAGCTCAGCAGTCGGTTCTCATGTGAAAAGTACGAACAAAGGGGCAGATGTACAAGCCCCCATCGCCATGGGAACATCGCTTTTTGTGACGTTCCCGTGGCAATAGGGGCCTTGCCTTATGTACAAGGCAGTGTTAAGCCACTTAACGTGGCTTAATGCTGCCTTGTACATAAGGCTCCCTTTCACGCTATGGTTAGCGTGAAAGGGGCGTGCAGTGGGTGTTGCGGTGGGCGCTCCACCACAACACCCATTGTATTTGACGCTGCCCCCTATGTGCAAGGGTGGCGTACATAGAAGGCAGCGCCAAAATTAAGACCAGGAAAATCCTGGTCTTAAGTTGGCGAAACGAGGAGAAATGCATTATTTCTCCTCATTTTTGCTTTTTCCATGTGTGCTGCCTTGTGCAGCACACGTGGAAAAGCAAATGCCATGCTTTGTTTATGTACAGGAAAGTATCCCTTCCTATACATAAACAAACCTTTTAGAAATGCCATTTTGTAACTTTCATGTGTGCTGCATGAAGTAGCACACATGAAAGTTACAAAATGGCATATTAAGATTGTTTATGTGCAGGAAGTGACACCTTCCTACACATAACCAATCCTCCCCTGCACACAGACACCAACGCAGGGGGAAACGCAAGGCTGCACCACATTCCTGTAAATATGGTGCAGCCTTGCGTTTCCAAAGTGGCGGAGCGTGTCGTTAAGCCCAGGAGGCTAACGACACGCTCCGCCACTTCATTATACCTATCCCCCAAAGTCTTTGCAAAAATAAAGCCATGTAGTAACATGCGCAGAGCCGCGTACAGTCTGCAGCAAGCTCATGCTAACTTAGAGAAGACGACAACATCCCCATGGGCCATATGACAAGGCCTACCCATCCATACAATAACACTGGGTTACCTGATTACATTTAAACAAAGTGATACCTTTTGCTTGGGAGTAGTTAGAACTGCCATGTTTAGTGCCTATTCAATGGTAACATCATATTTTAAGTCCCAGTGCTTAAAATGCCACATTTACAAAGTTAAAAGACACACAATTGATGGACCGAATGCAGAATAAATCAAAGCATTCACCCCCAGTCAAGAGATCTGGGTTAAATCCATCCTTTTACTCACCATGCCACCCCAGTTTAGACCTTGCCATAATCAAATCAGTCTTGACCCCATGCCTCATGGGAACAGTCCAGCCCGAACTGCCAAGCCAGGTCCTCCCTGGACCGGAAACAAGAATCCTAGGACCGGTTTCAGGGTTTCACCCCTCATCAGCCAGGATAGCTTGAATCCAGTGGCACAGTGAGCCCGGGACCCATGTCTGGGCATACCCAGCGCACTTAGGGCGAGAAAACAAAAGACACACAATTGATGGACGGAATGCAGAATAAATCAAAACATTCACCCCCCAGTCAAGGGATCTGGGTTAAATCCATCATTCTTTTGCTCACCATGCCATCCCAGTTTAGGCCTGGCCATATGCAAATCAGTCTTGACCCTGTGCCTCATGGGAACAGTCCAAACCTAACTGCCAAGCCAGGTCCTCCCTGGACTGGAAACAAGCATCCTAGGACCGGTTTCGGGGTTTCACCCCTAATCAGCCGGGATAACTTGAATCCAGTGGCACAGTGAGCCCGGGACCCATGTCTGGGCATACCCGGCGCACTTAGGGCGAGAAAACAAAAGACACACAATTGATGAACGGAATGCAGAATAAATCAAAACATTCACCCCCAGTCAAGAGATCTGGGTTAAATCCATCATTCTTTTGCTCACCATGCCACCCCAGTTTAGACCTGGCCATATGCAAATCAGTCTTGACTCTGTGCCTCATGGGAACAGTCCAGCCCGAACTGCCAAGCCAGGTCCTCCCTGGACGGCAAACAAACATCCTGGGGCCAGTTTCTGGGTATCACCCCTCATCAGCCAGGCTAGTTTGAATCCAGTGGCATAGTGAGCAAGGGACCTACATCTGGGCATACCCCTTCCACTTAGATCAAAAAATGCTGAGGCAACAAATGATGGACAGAATGTTGAATAAATCAAACATTCACCCCATGAGATCTGGGTTAAATATATGGGGCCATATTTTCAAGAACGGGCGATAACATTATCGCCGCTTTAGCGGCAGGAAACAGCCGCTAAAGCGGCGATAAGGGGCTTGATAATATGCCCTATAGAATTCCAGTAGAAGCCCAGGTTCTGGTGTGAAGAACATCAAACCTGGGCTTCTATTGGAATTCTATAGGGCATATTATCAAGCCCCTTATCGCCGCTTTAGTGGCAGTTTCCTGCCGCTAAAGCGGCGATATTTTATCGCCCGTTCTTGATAATATGGCCCATGGTTCTTTTGCTCACTACGCCAACCCAGTTTAGACCCAGCTATATGCAAATTAGTCATGACCCTGCTCCTCATGGGAGCAGTCCAGCCCGAACTGCCAAGCCGGGTCCTTCCTGGACTGGAGGTATTTTGCCAGGCCAAATTGGCAGTTTAAAGCTGTGCTACTGGCTGGATTGGTGGGCCTCAGATATGTTTTAAAGTGTTACATTAGTGGGTGGCACAGTGAGAGCTGCAGGGCCAACAGTAGCTTTTAATTTACAGGCCCTGGGTACATGTACTATATACGAGGGACCTATAAATAAATTATATGTGCCAATCAGGTGTAGTCCAATTTTACCTAATTTTAGGGAGAGAGACCACAAGCACTTTAGCATGTTTAGCAGTGGTAAAGTCCACTGAATTTGTCCTAGTGCCAACAAAAACAAAATTCAGAAACAGGAGGGGTGAAGGAAAATTGTTTGGGGAAGAGCATGTCATAGATGTCAGGTCTAGCAATGATGGTTAAAGCAGGCGCTCCGTTTTTCATATGAATGTCCTGCCCCCAGGGCTGCGCATTCCCCATAATGCAGCGTTTTCCTGGATTGTGCTGGGTGCACCTTTTGAAAGGTGCGCCCAGAGCAATCCAGGAAAATGGCCTGCAACCATAATATGGCCCCAGGTGGTGAAGTACACAGTTGTGGCTAATATAGCAGCTTAGTCAACTCTCACACAAACTTGATTGTAAAAGCAGGGGTGCCTGTGCTGGGATCTTCCCCAAGGGGTAGACATTGATGAGATGAATAACATAAAAACAATCAGCTGGAATGTGCAGGCCTTAAAAACTATTCTAAGAGACATAGAATATCCTCCTAAATTAAGCACCACCAGGCCAGTATAGCAGTCCTCAAAGAAACACACTTAACTCTACAGGAGCACACCAATGTGCCACAAAATGGAAGGGACAGGTGTATTGAGCAATTTCTGTGTCCTATGTACAGGAGTTCTCTATCTGGATGGACTATCGGGTGCCCTTTGTGGCTACTGACATGATTCGAGATCCCAAGGGCTGCTATAACTGATCGCAGGTAAACTGAATGGTTGATCCCTCTGGCTGCTTTGTTTATGGACCTAATTTAGAAGACACATCTTTCTTCCCAGGTCTTCAAGATCTGTCACTTCCACAACTGGGTACTCCAATGATTTGGGCAGGAGACTTTAACTGTGTCATGTACCCATAAACAGACAGCATCCAACGAGGAGCGACATACACACTAGAATGTCAGCCCAATTGATGAATACTCTGAATCAAATACATATGACAGACATATGGAGACATAA
This sequence comes from Calotriton arnoldi, assembly GCA_963921515.1. Classification (NCBI taxonomy): domain Eukaryota; kingdom Metazoa; phylum Chordata; class Amphibia; order Caudata; family Salamandridae; genus Calotriton; species Calotriton arnoldi. Next base: position 616,536 of record CAWUFW010010193.1, on the reverse strand, counting down.
GCACCCACAGGATAGAGTATACTCATATTACTCAGCCCTCCGGATCTTACAGGAGACTAGTGTGTGGACTGTCTTGATGTGACCTATATGTACAGTACCATCTCTGATAACTCCTCCATGATTTTTACACTTAGGCTAGCATATAGACACATTTGTATTCTTATCTGGCAAGTGAGAACTGAGGCCCTTGCAGTCAGTAAATATGCTCTCTTCTTCTCGATGTCATAACTGGCTACTTTAACACCAACTGGACATCAACCAATAAGAGGACCACCAAAAGGGAAGCAATGCAAGTAGTGGTCTGAGGTGCAGCCACAGGTAGGATTTTGGGAGTGACCGAACAGTTTAAAAGAGAAATTGGTAATGGGGAACAAAAAGCCTACAAAATCAATTAAATCATTTGCATACTTATACCTTGGAGAACTGATTCATTGCTAATCTGTCCAAAATGAAAGTCATGACCTTTGGGAAGAAAACTAAATTCATGGGGTGGGTCCAGTCAAACAATATGATTATCTCTGGGTTATATTTGACAGCAAGATATCATGGTCGAACCCTCTAGCCATTAGAAACCTTAAGTCAATTATGAACACCAAATCGGGGCTAAGATTTGCAAATCTGTTTGGTGGGAAAGCAATCAGACCATCCTTGAAAGCATTAAACATGAAACTGATCCCAAATTTGCTATATGCCTCTCCTGCGTTGAACCAAGACCGTTTCCCGTCTTGATAACATTTTTATGCAGCGTGTACGCAATCTGCTCCACCTCAGTACAGCAACTCCCACTGTGTCATAAGACTAGAATTAGGTCTAAAATCTCTAATATCACTCCACTACAGAAGCACCTTGAATTACTTCTGTGATTATGTAAAAGCAGATCCAGCATAACTAAAATACCTAATTTATCAGTAAGTAAGCAAAACTGCATACAAGGACTTAGAGTTGCACACTTTACCCACAAGCTCAGAAACCTACGATCTACCTGATCCACAGACACTGGCATAGATGAATCGGCCAGCCCCGAAAATCCTACTCCGTGGTACCTTTACTCTCAAACAGAGGAGGAACCTGACCTTGCACAAGAATATTTAAGGTCAAACTTGCCTGGTTATGTTAAAATGACATTTTTAAGGTTCAGATTGTTTTATATCCAGGTTCATGAATTCGAAGGGAAATGGAACCTATTTTTTAAAGATAAAACTGTTTGTCGACTTTGTGGGCATGAGACCGAATGCCTTCTGCACATCTTGTGTATTTGCCATTAACTGTTACATTTAAGAAAAAAGCATTTATGCCCCATGTTCAACAAGGCAAAATTAAGATCAACTGTGGAAGCTATCTGGTACTGTTTTTGCGTTGGGGAAGACAGTGTAATAATAATGTTAATACATTTTTTAGATCAGGCTTATAAAGTCCTATATGTATGATTTTATCACTCATAGATATATCCTGATTTGTCTCTTTGTATCTGAATTTAAGCAAGCTGTTTTAATACATACGTACCTTAATGTATTTGCCTTTTTGCACACATTTTGAATTTGCGCCACATCGGCCGCATTAAAAAAAATAAAGTGCCAGCTAGTAGGTCAAATAAGATCAACGGAAGAGGCTGCTTGAGACTGTGAAAGTGTCAGGGTCAATAGTGTAATTTTAAGGCTAGTGATGTTATTGGTCGAGGTTTATAAACCATCTCTCCCGCAAACATGTAAATGTCTACACTGTGCTTGATTATGCTTGTATCCAGTTTCATGCAAACTGTTCCTATATACTGATTGTATATTATATGTCTCTGGGCGTTCATACATTTTCTAAAAGTTTTATTTAGGAAATGGCATTTTGCCAGGGATTTCAAAGAGGGCAAAACAAGATCTAACGTTTAATCCGCCTGCCACTGTGATAGTCTCAAGGACAGTAGTGCAATAATATGGCAATACATTTTTAACTTTGTGACTTAAGTATTCTGGCCATACTCTGAATAGTATGATCTGAGTTCACACGCAAGGACATTTTTTCTTTTATGACCTGATTTCATAACACTATTATCTTCCGATACTTGTACTGATCGTGATGTTTTATACGTTTTATTGTAATCTTTTGATTAATACAATAAACGTATATTACTTAGTAATGGGGAACAGACGCTACCAGAAATGGAGACACACATGCCACATTTTAGCAGGGACATTAAGACACTGGTAGACCTCAAAAGAAAAATTAATGAGACATATGAAAGACTGAACAGATAAACCCGTAGGACAATTTGACAAAGTCTGCACAGAGAGGGAGATATATCTGGGGTGCTGCTGGCCTGGCTTCTCCATAGTGAACTTAGTAGGCCTAGCATTTGCCTATTAAGGACGATAACGCACAAACACAAAACACAGGAAGCTATTAATGAAGCATTTCATAAACAACTGCAGAAAGTATCCAGAAAAGGGAGGTGTCTGATGAGCAACAATTAACCGCATATTTGAGGAAAGGAAGACTCTCCCGGCTTCCTATGGGTATTAGAGAGGAACTGGAGCAGCCCATAACTAGTGAGGAGTTGTGTGAAACCCTGGGTGATATGCAAAATGGAAAGACCCCGCACTCCTCATGGATAAACTTAAAAGGATGGCAAAAGAAGCTTACAAAGATGGCTGTCTTCAAGGCACGATGAGGGAAGCTCCTATTATCATGATTCCAAAAACAGGAAAGGTTCCTGAAGAGATAGGGTTGGATCACCCCTTATCCAAGATCAATACGGACGTTAAAATTATAAGTAAACTTTTGGCCCGTAGACTGTTGTGAGTTATGTCACTTTTAGTCAACAAGGACCAAACAGGGTTTATATAGCATAGAAAAACACTTTTTAATCTGCAAAGACTGGCACATGTAGAACACCATTTATGTACCACTGACAGAACCAATGCAGTATTCTTGATTGATCTGGAAGAAGCGCTTGACACTGTTGGATGGGAGTATACGTTTTATGTCTTGAAGGTGATTAATTTTGGACCAAATAAGGTGCTTAGGATAAGACTTTAGGATACAACAGCCTGAATCTAGAGTCAAAAAAGGAACCCTGGTGTCATTTAGGTGAGAGTTGGAATAGCTATGTGCCAAGTGTGTCCTCTGTCACCCCCTACTGTTAGCCTTGGCTTCTGCACCACTGACGAATATATTCCTGCTTAAGATAATAAATAGGGGCATACAGATAGGACTTACAAGACATGTTGTGTCGATGTATGTAGATGATACCATGGCCCACATTTAGGAACAGATTTGATCAGTCCCATACCTTCTACAATTGCTGGAGAAATTAAAACAGATTTCCAGCATGGGAACCAACTGGAAGAAATCAAGATTGTTTAATACGTGAGCTTTGGTCCGATTACCGCAGGGGGAGCTTCCTTACTTGGGAATGAAATTTCAGCCCACGTCCATCAAATATTTGGGTGTTCATGTGTTGCACACACAGACAGAGGATATTGACCTAAACATTAAAGTTATCCCTTTTGGGGCTGGAACGTTCTCTACGCTTCTGGAGAAAAATGCCATTGTCTCTCATGGGCAGAGTTGCCCTTAGTAAAATGATTATCATTCCTGGATGCCTGTATGCATTTCAGGGCACGATGTGTCCCCTGCCTCAGTTTGTCATCCATAGAATTGACACCATGCTCACTGAACTGCTGTGAGATGGCACACGCCCTAGAGTTAAACTTGGTGCAATTAAACTCCCATATGAGGAGGGCAGCCTGGCACTACCAGACTTTGAATACTATTACTTTTAGAAATTGGGTCTCTAGTTGGCAGAGGTATGCACTCTGCCCAAGTAGGGAGCCCAATCCCTGTCAGGATAAGTCAGATACACAACCTAAATTAATCTGTGCTCTCCATCAGGTAGCTTGGCATAGAGTAGTCAGGCTTAACTTAAGAAGCAATGTGTAAAGGATTTGTTCAACACTTAAAAGTGCATCAGTAAAGCAAATTCATAGGCCTCAAACCATCTGTTTATGTCGTCTCCCACCACAAAATCAAACACCATACCCTTGGGTATGTGGACCCTCCTGTCAGAGGGCACTGCAGAATTGCTGCCACCATCTTGACTGAACTTGGCCCTCCTGGCTTTGATGTCCAGCTCCCTCAAGCTCATCTCCAGAGCAAACATCATTTTCTTTTCTTCTATAGCCATCTTCTTTTGGCTTCCTTCCGTCTCCATGGCTAGCCTTTTCTCCTCTAAGCCCTGTTTATTTTCCTCTGCTTCAAGCTTTAGTTTGGCGAGTTGTAATTTGAATTTCCTCTCTTTCCTCATGTCCTCCAGCTCCTCTGAGGACAGGCCTTTAGAGGACACACTGCTTCCTCCCCTGAGGCAGCATCTCTCCTTGCATGCTGGTTGCACCTGTACCACAGGCAGTCCTAGATTCTGCAATGAATCCTGGTCCAGCTTGTCAACACCCTCTATTTCCTCATCGTCATCATTATCCTCTTGGATTTGTGGAACACTTAAATTACAGTAACACAGTGAAAACACCACATAAAGTTTCCAGTGTAGATAAAAGAGAATATCTATCTGAGTAAAACAAGACCAAAACAACAAAAATCCATTAAGTAGAACTCGAGATATGAATTTTTAAAGATTAAATCCCAAAATAGTGCTCAAAACTCAATAGCACTAAAAGGTTACTTAAGGTCGCGCTAGACCGGGGTAAATCCAAAGTTCAGGCCCGGCCGTGATGGAGGGCAAGCCGGCTACAGGACCCATGCAGAGCCCGCTGGAAAAGTACCATGGATGGAGCAAACATCGGCATCATAGACCTGATGCGTCGGTTCCAATTCACACAGTCGGGTTGATGCGTCGAAGTGCAGCCTCACAGTCAGGTCCTGCATCGTCATCATACCCCTTACGATTCAGGCACTGCATCATCGTCCAGCCTCGCAGCCAAGACCTTGGATTGGCACTGCGTCATCGTCGAGCCTTGCAGCCGGGACCTTGGTTTGGCACCGCGTCGTCGTCAAACCTCGCAGTCGGGTCACGTGTCATCGTCGAGCCGCTCAAGGATGTCTTCGGATCGGCACTGTGTCAGCGTCAAAGAGCGCTGCATCGGTTCCAATCAGAGTAAAGTCGTCACTGCATTGATTTTTGCAGGAAAACAGCTTCAGAACCCACTTTCAAGGCCCAGTACTGGATTGGCACTTCCTGGCACAGCAGGGCTCACAGATGGCAGAGGCCAGCAGCTGAAGCAGAGTTGAAAGAAGTCTTTGATGGCCCTGAGACTTCAAAAACAGGGGGCACGCCAGCAAGCCCTTGGAGAAACTTAGGTTCAATGATGTAGAGAGCAGGTCCAGTCCTTCTCACTCCCAGGCAAAAATCAGCTGGCAGCACGCCAACTCAGCAAAGCAGATACCAAAGTGACAGTCCCTCCTACAGCACAGCAATCAGCAGGCAGCAGGTCAACACAGCAAAGCAGTTAGCAGAGTGGCAGTACCTCCTACAGCACAGCCACTCTTCTTCCAGGCAGAATATCCTTGGTTCCAGAAAAGTTCTGATTTGATGGTGTCAGGGGTCTAGTACTTATACCCAGTTGTGCACTTGAAGTGGGGGAGATTTCAGAGAGTTTCTTGTTGATCACAAGGTCCCTGCCATTCCTGCCCTGGCTCCAGACTCACTTTCAGGTGCAAGTGTCCGCTCCTCCCTCCCAATCTACCTCAGGAAGGCCAATCAGCCTGATGATTGGCCATCAGGATGCAAATGTCACGCTCCAGCTCCATTTGTGTGACTGTCTAGAGGGAATGCACAAAGCCCAGCCAGGGCCGGACTGGCCGTAGCGGGCACCAGGCGTTTCCCCGGTGGGCTGCTAGTGTGGGGCCGGTTTTGGGCCCCTGGGGGCCGTTTTTGTTACCGGGGACCTGCAATATCGGCGCCCGGTAACAAATTCGGCCGAAACCGGCACTTACAAACAGCTGGCCGCAACCCTCAGCCCCCCAGGGGGGACCGGCAGAGCAGTTTGCCAGGGCCGGTTTCAGTTCCCAGTCCGGCCCTGAGCCCAGCTGTCACCCACCCCAAATATGTATTCAGAGACAGGCACAGAATGGTCAAAGTCAGAAAATCCCAACTTTCTAAAAGTGGCATTTTCGTACTTACAATTCAAAATCAGACTTGACCATAAGTTGTAATTTTTAAATTGTGAGTCCAGGGACACCAAACTCTAAATCTCTATCTTTTCCAATTGGAAAATACAGATGTTTTAGGTCAATCCATCTGTTAGCCACATTTTTCAGTGCCAGGACATGTAAAACTCAAAAGTACATGTCCTACCTTTTTAATACACAAATACTTGAGGAGGGTTACCTTATTTTGTTGAATCCTATTACTATCCACAAGACAGAATGTTGCATTTCCACTGTCTCACTCTGGTGTAGGATTGTTCACCCAAGTAAATCGGTGAAAATCACCGTCCCCTTGTGAGATATATTTTAGGGTCCTCTAGGGTTAATCTGGGGGGGTGCTCCCTAAAGTCACACTTTGGTCAAAGGACAGCACCCAGGTCTTTACCAATTCGACTCCCTGTGAATAGGTAAAGATGCGTGTTAGACCTGGCACCATTGGCGTGGGTCTCCCTTCCATTTTTTTGCTGCTGTTGCCTCTTATGTTTTTGCAGGTTTTAGATGCTTTTGGGCACTGTGCCACTGCTGTTCAGTGCCACAGTGCAAGTGCTCCCTATGGTAAATTGATGTATGGATTAGTGACTCCATGATTGGCTTATTTGGCTTACTGTCAGACCCTAGTACAGTGCACTGCGTGTGCCCAGGGCTTGTAAATCAAATGCTGCTGGTGGGCTTGCAGCACTGGTTGTGCCACCCACCGGAGCATCTTGTAAAGTGTGTCTCAGGCCTGCCATTGCAGAGCCTGTGTGCAGTCTGGTACTGCCATGTTGACTGGGCAAGTGTACCCACTTGCCAGTCCCTAAACCTTCCCTTTGTACATATTAGTCACCCCTAAGGTAGGCCCAAGGGCAGGGTGCATTGTAGGTAAAAGGTAGGACATGCCCTGGTGTGTGTGGCATGTCCTAATAGTGAATTACAGCCATTTTCGTTTTTTACTATTGCAAGGCTACCTGTTCCCCATAGGCCAGAATGGGCAGTTAGATTATTACATCTTATAATCCTAACTGACTCAGGGAACCAGGTAGAAATTCCAGTTCAGTACGCCTGAACTCAGAATGATAAAATACATCTTTTAGTGAAGTTGGTTTTAACATTCTGTGTTTGAAAATACCACTTTTAGAAAGTAGGTATTTTCTTGCCTAACTATCCAAGCCTGCCTCTGCTAGGTTGTGTATTCCTTGTCTGGAGATTGAGTGACAGGGGCTGGGGGTGGCTACAGGAGACAGGGTGAGTCAGCGCAGGGCTGAATAGAAAGATCTGCATCCAGAGTGGAGGGAGGAGTTGCACCTGGGTCTGAATAGGGCTGTGCCTGCCTTCCACAATGCTGGCTCCACCTTCTGCCGGGCGGCTGAGCACTCTGCCCCACATTCTGAAAGGAAAGAAGGAGTCAGAAAAACAAAGGGCTCCAGGACTGACCAGAACTGGTTTTGGATTAGGCAGAGGCCTCTCTGCCTTCAGAGAACAAAGAGAAACTGTGTATAAAAAGGGGACGCAGACCCCTAGGAATTTAGATCACTTCTGGGAATCAAGACGAACCTTTGCTGAGGAGAAGAACCAGGAAGCTGAAAGAGGAGACTACCCCTGTGCTGTGTGTTTGGGGTTGGCCTGCAGTGGTTGCTTCATTGCCAAAGAAAGGAGAAAAGGACTGAGTGTGCTTTCTATCAACTTGAAGAAGAATCTCCAAGGGCTTGAACTAGAGCTTGCCTCCTGCCTGAAGTCTCAGGGATACAAGACTTCACCAACCAGCTCCCCCTGAATTCCCTTGCTGGGAATTGAAGTGCCTGCTGCTGTGCTGGGCCTTCTGAGAGACTGCGTGTCGCTGGGAGCTGGAAGCGCGACGCAACAACGAGAAGCGGTGTCGCCGCTGCAGCCGCTGTCATCGCATCACCGAGAAGCGAGACGCCGCTGCCGCTGTCATCATCGCATCGCCCGAGCGCGGCGCATCGCCGAGAAGCGGGACGCTGCCACAGAGGACATCGTCGCATCACCGGAGAAGCGCGTCGCAGGGCCTGTCGCGGCTCCCAAGATCATTGAGTCGCCGCACGGCCGTCGGGCGTGCACGCATCCCACCAACGTTGTCGCATCGCAGCCAAGACGCCATTTTTATCGCATCGCACCGGAGAAGAGTATCGCATCGAGGTGCCATCTGTCGCATCGCACCGGAGAGCAGTAAGAAACCGACGCATCAACTCCCCACACAGTAAGGAAGCGAGCATCAACTCCCTGCGCAGCAGTAAGGAACTGACGCATCCACTCCCTGAATGTACGGAACCGACGCATCACCTTCCCTGCGACCCTTTTGTTTTCTTTGCGTTACGCATTCAAGGTACATTGAGAGTAAAGTGTCGCATCTACAACTTGAGAGAACTGAACTATTTTATAACATTCTAAAGTCTATTTTTGAGTACAGTATTGTGGATTTTTGTCGTTTGGTCTTGTGTTAAGTCTATATAAAAATACTATTTTTATAATACAACCTGTGTGGTGTCCATCTGTAGTGTTGTCACTGTATTACTGTATGTGTTCACAAATGCTTTACACACTGCCTCTGAGATAAGCCTGCCTGCTCGTGCCAAGCTACCAAGGGGGTGAGCAGGGGTTATTTTAGGAGTGTAGCCCCTCACCCTGACTAGACGCTTAAGGGTCCCTATTTGTCACAGGTACCTACATATGCCAACTAGAGACCCCCAAATCTAACAATGCGGATGCTGTCCTTTGACGAAAGTGTGACTATAAGGTGCACCCAACCCCCCAGATTAACCCTATGAAGCCTTATTGACTAAATAGGCCAACTCAGACCAATACAAAAAGGAAAAAGTCCACAATACTGGTCTGTATGATTTGCATGCATGCCTTTCTTAAAAACCTTTTTAAAAACACAGTTACACTGATAGGGATTAGAGCAAAGATATGGTCCTGAAGAAAGCCGACCAACCCACACGGGCTATTCTAATGGCTGAAACATGTCGACCTAGGATGTATAGGGTCACTACTACCCTATAACATTGCACCGTTTTTAACCTTGCCAATGGACTAACCATTAAAAAAGTAGTAGGCTCTGTCAGGCAATTAAAATTTCTTCTCACAATCCCTAAAACCACATAGCTAAGGAACTCCACTTACAAACATGTTGAGCCCGTCTCCTCACACTAGGTGAGCGGGACCAGAGTCCGATGATGAAGCAAGCCATAGGTAGTACCTGTGGGTGAGGACCCTAAAATATATCCCGCAAGGGCCCAGTGATTTTCATCGAATAACCTGGGTGAACAATCCTACACCCGAGTGAGACAGTGGCAACGCAACATTCTGTCTTGTGGATAGTAATAGGATCCAATAAAATAAGGTAACCCTCCTCAAGTATGGTTGTATATGAAAACGGAAGCTGAGGGTAAAACCTTACACATACTTCTCACTCCTCCTAATTGTTGTCCTACTTTTTTAATACACAGCACCTTGCCCATAGGGCTGCCTAGGGCCTACCTTAGGGGTAACCTATATGTAACAAAAGGGAAAGTAGGTTAACTTGACAGGTCAAAATGGCAGTTTAAAAATTTACACAGAGACCCTGCAGTGGCGGGCCTGAGACAATAAAGGGTTACTGAAGTGGGTGGTGGAATCCGTGCTGCAGGCCCACTACTAGCATTTAATTAACACATAGTGCACTTTACTACTGACCTATGAGCAAATTAAATATGTCAGTTGTGGATTAGCCTATGTTACCATGTTTAGAGTACCGAGCACATGCATTGTAGCACTGGTTAGCAGTGGTAAAATGCCCAGAATCCTAAAGTCAGCAAAACAAGAGATCAGAAGGCTAAACGTCAAGGGAAACCATGACAAGGTTGCCAGGTCAAACAATTACCTTTTTACCTTCCTTCACAACTGCAGCACCTCCCACTGTCGATGGAGGAGGCCCATTTAGAGAACAGACTCTACTGGTGAGTTGTTGCCTACTACATGATCTAGGCACAGCCCATTTGCTTCTAGGAAATTAGTCTCAGACTGTGCTGTATTTGGTGGTGTAATGTCCCAGGTCTAGGTTTTTGCAAATATGTGGTGAGGGGAGTCCCTTTTATGGCCTCCATTGGAGTATGGACAGACCGAGGCTTCAGTAAATTCAAGAATACTGTAGAGGCAGCGGTGTGGATAGAGGAAGGATGCCGGGAACTGGGAGACTTTTATGAAGAGGCCAGAAATAAACTCTGGATTGGCCTGGGACATTTCTTAGCATTTGGCAAAATGACTGCGGTGACATGAAGATGCTGGAGTGGCTTTCTATGGTGCCCCCCCCCCCGAATCATATACACTGAATTCCATTTTGGGGCTCTGAGATGGGGGCAGAAATGCATCTCTAATTTATAAAGCAATGTAGAAGGAAAGGGTGCGTGATTCCCTAAAGACACATTGATGATGGGAGCAAAACACTAATAATTTACTTGCTGATTCGGAATGGGATAGGGCACTGGTATACCATAATGGGGTATTGAGTAATGCTAGGTTTGGCTCATATTGTTCAAAATACTGCATCATTGATCCTACCTTACCCATCACAGCCTTAGTAAGATCTACCCAACACTGAGGATGAATGTTCCAAATGCCCCCACATTATGGCAGTCATTCTCCGCATGATGAGGTTATTCCCTGTGCTCAACAGCTATTTGGGACAAGTGACAGCTGCCATAAATATGATATGGGCAATAAAGATTGAATACTCTGACAGATTGTAAATTGGGCTTACATCCTAAACCATAAAAGGGTACTTATTTGGTGCTGTTGTTAGCAAAATAGTGGTTAATGATACACTGGATCCAACCAAGAGCCTCCCCCCTTATTAGAAATGTTGTATAAGGATGGACAAGAGTGGCTATTAACTGAAGAACAGAGATTAAAATGGTACGAACCAATGAGAAGTTGCTCAGTGATATTCAGGAATGGAGTGAAATGTCAGATATACACCTGGAAGGAGAGGCTGGACCTCCCCAGTTGCAGCTCTTGAATGTTTTAACAACATAGAAATGACTAGTAGAAAGGTTGATCTACACACAAAACGTTGGCTTTTGTCAGCTCTTTCTGTATATTGGTGTCACTGGACAGCAATAGGTACGTTTATCTCTGGTAAAACCAATAAAACCTTAAAAACAATAAAACAAGCATCAAGAGGTTAAAACACACATCATACAATTTTCCAAACTCCATGCAGGAAGAACCCATGTGAATAAATGGAGTCAACAGGATATACCAATTGGTAGATTTAACACAAGCTAAGAACAACATAGAACCCAACACATCTTCACCCCTTCAATTAATACAAAGGAAACCCAGAGTAGATTAATAATCACTAAACACAAGGCTCTACAATTATCATTTAAACAAAGTAGCACAATTATCAACTTATAGACACCCCAGAACCTACTCCATGGTTAGGTGTGGGAACTAGGAGGCAGTTCTTGCCATTCAGCCCAAATACTTGTTCCCACTTTCTGCTCTTATATGCTTCTCGTAAAGAATCCATTGGAGATGTGATACCAACTTTCCACACACATATGTAAGTTTACTCTGTCGTACAACAATCACCTTGTCCTTGTTCCACATGTTACCATCATTCAGAACCATGGCATCATCCTTCAATTTTACAACCTCTTTGGGAGATGTGAAAATGAAGAACCTGTACTTCATCTCCAACACTAGTATGACATCCACCACCTTTTGTAGCTTTTGGAAATCAATTTTTTCTGTTCATCAATTCTTTATTTAACTCAGAACCTGCACTACTGCATCTCAGCAATATGAAAGTAGACATTCCGGTTGTAATTTGGGGAGTGTTGTGCAATGCCCAAAGCATATCTCTTTTCTCTTTCCTCCAGGGATACTGTTAGATATTGGGTTTCTGATTTACTGGGGTATGAGCCATGGTCAAGCAGCAACCATAATCCTAGTCAGGGTAAGAGGCAAGCAAACCCTAAATTAACCTGGGCCCACTCTCTGGTAGCTTGGCACAGAGCAGTCAGACTTAACTTATAGGATGTGTGTAAAGTATTTGTGCAACACTTCAAACATTAAATCAGTGAAAACACCTCACAAAAAGATTCCACACCAAGTTAGAAAAATAACTATGATTTTAATAAATAAAACAAGACCAAAACGATAAAAATCCAATTAGTTGAACTGGAGATATTGAATTTCAAATGTTTAAATAAAATAGTGCCAAGAAGCAAAAAGCGCTGGAACAATGTCACAAGTTCAGGCCAACCGTGATTGGAGCACTGGCCGGCTACATGGTCCCAGTTGGGCCCGCTGAACAAAATACCTTAAATTGTGCTTGTGGATCTGTATCGAAGATGCGTTGCCCAGCTGAGGCAATGCCTCAGTTGCAAGATGCAACAATTAAATGCAGTGCAAGATCCTTTTGCATCGACGTCAAGGATCCTGGCAATGGGACTTGTGATGCGAAGTCCAGTGTGGAGGATGCAGGTGCAGCAGAGGGATTGCATCAGTTCCGATGAGCGGTAAAGCTGTGATGCAGAGTTTCGGCATCGAGGCTGACGTTGAGGAGGAATGCAAGGAGTTTGCGCTGGGTAAAGCATTGCACAGCACAGGTTCTGAAGGTGATGTGTCAGTCCCAAGATGCGGGAGGTGGCGACGATGCAAGTCTTTTGCAATGGGTCCAATCCACGCAGCAGCTGGGACATGTCTGTTCTGTTAGGGGAATACATCGCTCAGCAGGAAAGATGTGACGGTTCAGTGGAAACACCTTATGCCCACTTCCAAGGGTCCAGGGCTGTGGGGGATGACTTGGCTGGGTAGACTCACAGATTGCCAGATGCAGGGGTGGTAAGCCTGTTATGTCCTTGAGTCTTCAGATCAGGATGCCAGCCAGCTAGCCCTTGGTGTCACTCTGGGTTCTGAGGTCAAGTGATGCAGGTCCAGTCCTTTTCACCCAGGCAAGAGGGCAGCAGGCAGCAGATCAGCACAGCAAAGCAGTTCAGCAGAGTGCAGTCCAGAAGAGTGGCAGTCCTTCAGCAGCACAGCAGTCTTTCTTCCTGGCAGAGTATCCTCAGGTTCAAAATTGTGCTGGAGCAGTGGTGTCTGACATCAAGTACTTATACCCTGTGGTGTCTTTGAAGTGGGAGAGACTTCAAAGACATGCTTTTGAAGTGCACAGAGGTCCTCACTTTCTGCCCTGTCTCCAGACTCACTACGGGGGGTATGCAGCCCTTTGTGTAGGGACTGGACATAGTCTATTCAGGTGTAAGTGCGGCTGTGCCCAGCTCCTCCCTCCCATCCTTCCAGGATGGCCCATCATTTTCACACCTAAGCTCCCATTGTGTGTGGCTGCCTAGGAGGAATACACAAGCCCAACTACCAACTACACCAAGTCATGTGATCAGAGACAGGCTACAGGTACCAAATGGCTAAAGCAAGAAAATGCCAACTATTTAAAATCCAACTTCACAATAAGTTTGGATTTTAAATTGTGATTCCAGAGACACCAAACTTGAATTAGTCATATCTTCCCATTTGGAAATTACACTTATAGAATGTAATAAGGTAATCTAAGGTAATCCCAATGTTATCCTGTGGGAAATATAAGCCTTTCTGTAGTGAAAACTGAATTTGAGAGTTTTTTCACTACCTGGACATGCTAAACTTAAAGGTACATGTCCTGCCATTTAAATACATTGCACCCTGCCCTCTGGGTTGTCGAGGGCCTACCTTAAGGGGTGACTTATTTGTATTAAAAGGGAAGGTTTGGGCTTGGAAAAAGGTGTATTAGCATTTAATTTAAGGTCCTGGGTACATGGTTTACCACTGTACTAGGAACTTATAAGTAAATTAAATATTGCCAATTGGGGATGAACCAATATTACCATGTTTAGGGGAGCGAGCACAAGCACTTTAGCACTGGTGAGCAGTGTTAAAGTGTGCAGTCCTAATACCAGAAAAACAAGGTCAGAAAAGTGGAGGAGGAAGGCAAACAGGTGAGGGAAAGACCACCCAAAGGCTTTCCGGTCTAACAGATACCTTCTTTGTTGAATACATCCATGATAAATTCAATCACTACACAGGAATTTACATTCCCAAAGAACCTGACTACAGCCCACTTTGCGGCACACTATATAATGGCATGGGCTTATTTGTGTGTAGGAGGCAAAACCCCAAATGGCCCCACAATATCCAATACTAAGTTAGCCCACTGCAACATAGGTGCCTCAATAGCCTTGGCAGGAGACTTAGATAGGGATTGTGACGAGCCAATGAGTACACATGGCTTACAGTCTCTGATAAATTTCAAATGTTCAATTTCCCTGTCCCCTCCTAACTGCCACAAATCATCAAGTATTCTCCTTTTCATTGAATGAATTCCAAAGTGTCCTATGCATGCCAGTTGTAGAACCTAAGTTCGTAAGCCCAGTGGTACAATCAACCAATTGGCTATCCTCACCAAACCTTTATTGAGTGACAACTCATATGCTACATGATTATAAACACTGTGCATTATAGATGTAACAGCATTATACACTTCTATTCCCCTATCTGAGGGCATTGAGACTTGTGAATGGGCATTATTGTCACAAACATCTTTGGCAGCAAACAAAGTGTTCATTCTGGAACTGTTACAGTTTTGTTTACAGCACAGTTATTTCAAATGGAATGAGGAATTCTTTTTACAAATCAACTGAACATCTGTGGGCTTTGCTGAAGCCCCAGCATACGCGAATACATACATGTCCAAATTTGAAGAGGATCATATTCTAACGGATGCAGAATGGAACGCCAATTTAATATTTTACAGACGCTTCATTGATGACATCTTCCTGATTTGGAATAATAGTCAAGAGAAACTGGAGATCAAAATCAGAGAGTTGAACCAAAAGAACAATCGCATTCAATTCACCCACCAAACTAATATAAAACACATTTCATTTTTGGACGTATTGATTACCAAAGCCAATGGAGCTCTAGAAACTTCAGTATACCACAAAAATACTGACCGCAACAATCTGTTGTTATACGACAGTTTCCATCCTCCTAACCTTATACATAATCTGCCGTTCTCACAAATACTGAGGACAAAAAGAATATCATCTTCACTAGAAGAATTTGCAAGAGCAACACAACAAAAGAATAAATTTCAATCACGAGGCTATCCAGTATCCGTTATTACAAAGGCAATTTCTAGAGCTGAAGTTATACCTAGAAGTGAATTACTAAAGACCAAGGAGAAAGCGTCACAAGACCGGATGGTCTTCGTCTCCAAATACTCGACCAAGTCTAATGCAATAAAAAAGATCATTAATCGCCGTTGGGAACTTCTTTAATGTGAGCCTGACTATAAAGATTTGTTTATTCCAAAAACATTATTTGCTTATACCAGGAGCCGCAGCATCAGAGAGTTGTTAGCAAGCGGGAAATCTAACGTCAACTCAACAGTAACTGGCATGAAAAAATTTCACAACTGTGTTCATTGCAACAACATTATCACAGGCAACGCAATTACACATCCCCAAACGGGCAAAACAATCTAACTGCGTCATTTCACCAATTGTATTCTACCTTCGTGATTTATTGCATCTAATGCTCTTGTGGCATGATGTACATTGGGAAAACTGAGCACAAAATTAAAATCAGAATTACAGAACACAAAAGCTTGATACAAAACAAAAATCCCAATTCAAGACTGGCTATGCATTGGATGGACAAAAACCACAATATACCACAATTAAGATTTTTAATATTGGAAAAAATCCAAATCACTGCAGATAAGGATAATTCTAAACTCCTATCTCAGAGAGAAATATTGTGGATCAAAAAATTTAACACTATGACGCCATCAGGATTGAGCGATAAACTAGACATGAGTTATTACTTCTAATCTTACATGCTTACTCAGCATATATTACTGATGACAGCATGATAACAAGAAACCTATTTGCAAAATTATACGCAGATTTGGGAAGGTACTAGACACAATCAACATAGATACACTATGATAGGGTAGACCAATATTCATTATAAATATAGGTTGTCACACACAAGTTTATTCTTGGAGTTCTATATATGGAATTTGAAGCACCAGTAGGGTGGATGTCATTACATGATTAATGTTTGATTGAAACATGATACATTCATTCACAAACTCACTAATACATTCACTGCACTTAATGGTAATGGGCAGCCACTTAATCAAGGATAATAGAGGGTCATCGACATGTCATGCGTCACTCTTTGAAAGTTTTACCTGAATTGGTCGGTTGTAAATTGGTATTTTTATATAATTTTTATTGTTCATTTTTAAATTTTATTCTAAACAATTTTTCGTTAATTGATTTCGGCTTTGAGGCGTCCAGCGAAAATCCTTATTAGAGTTAGGAGATAGGGACACCAGCAGTAATAATTGACTTGCCAATAAACCCTTCAAGATGGCTACCATGCGATTTGTTTTAGAGCGTGGTTAACTCGCGAGTCCATTCACAATGTTTAGTAAACGTGAGCTTTTTAAAATTTAATCTTTCTCGCGAGAATTGACACTTTGTTCAACGTACGCGGCAGATGTAGGACAGCTTTTTTCCATCGGAGCAGGAGAGAGTCGCGTCATTAAAATCGAACATAGGCGTGTTGCGCTGGTCTTGAGAGATTCGGACTATAGTTAAACTTTGGATTTATTTCATTGGTTATTTACAGCACT
Organism: Calotriton arnoldi; assembly: GCA_963921515.1. Lineage (NCBI taxonomy): Eukaryota > Metazoa > Chordata > Amphibia > Caudata > Salamandridae > Calotriton > Calotriton arnoldi. Next base: position 599,702 of record CAWUFW010010193.1, on the reverse strand, counting down.
GATGAACTTGAGTGAGCACACAGCAGTTTGAAGTAGAGGCATTAAAAAATTTCGGGCTGACTCGAGAAGTTCTCAGGTAACTTGAAAGTTGGCTATAAGGTGGTAAAACCACACCACGTACATTAATATATGTGGTTAAGTTGTTGCTTTATGTTTTTTTATATCTATCAATTACCAAGGTCAGTTTGGTTTCAACAACACGCGTTTAAGACGGATAAAGGTTTCTCTCAGTGAGTGTTTTGTAGTTAGTTTCCACATTTTTTACATCACAATCTAGTAGAGCACTCCGTTGTACTATCACAATCTTTTCATGGTGCACAGATACTCTTAACACCGAGGTGAAGCTAAGTGTGATTGTATGTGATACAGAGGAATGCACCTCACCAATAGGTACTTTGGTGTAATTGGTTCCCTAACGGAGACAGGAGATTTCATAACCAGGATATTTTTGTACATAAAGTCATATGTATGTTGTCTGTATGTAAGAAATTTTGAGCATGCCAGCTCCCCCCTGTTTGAGATTAACAAAGAACTTCATTTTTTTACAGTACCCCTGAAGAAGGGATTTATAGATTCCGAAATGCATTGGGAAAATTTCAAGAGAGATACCTGTTTATGTAATTTGTAAATCATAGATATAGATTTACAATATTGTACAAATTGTTATTGTTATTTGTGTTTGTTTTATATAAATATGGAACAATAGCGGAGAGGAATCCGCAAAAAATGGTGAATTAAAACAAGATCAGATGAAGTTTAGTCATGTGTTTAATGTGCAAAAATGGTTTACAGTCTAATTGGCATTAATTTGCAAAACTAAACAATTACAACATTTACGGCAGTGGGGAAAGGGTCAAGTGCATCATTACACTTGCAAGTAATCAACAACATGATTATAAACAACCATCTGAGCTGATAGTTCCTTAAGACATGTCTGTCCTTTATGAGAATATTCTACAACCAGTCTTAAATTCTCATTCTCATTAAGTTGCTCCACCCATGCATCTTCCTTTGGGACCGCAGCCAGACTCATCGCACTCACTATGGCCAATCCTTCTTCCTCATCTTCACTCCCATTCACATTTCCAACTGGGGATAGACATGAAAGGTAATCTGCTTCAAACATTTTTGCACCCTGAGCATATACCAATTTATAGCGCTATTCCAGAAGATGAAATTTCCATTTGGCAATGCGCGGTATGGCATGAGCACCGCTCTTTGTGCAGAACGAGCCAACCAGACGTTTGTGATCTGTGCGAACGTCAAAAGCAGTTCCCCCTGTATAACTTTTAAAATGCGGAGTTTCCCTCATCATAAAGCAAGGGCCTTCTTTTCTATGACAGAGTACATCGGCTGAGTCCCCCTAAGAGCTCTTTAGGCAAAAAACTCTGGGGCATATTAGCAAGGAGTTGCGATATTTATCGCTAACAACGCTTAGCGCGTATTTTTTTAACGCCGCCTATCGCTGGAAATCATCGCTGAGATAACACTCTATTAGCAAGGTTCATCTCCAGTGCGATAAAATTTCCAGCGATAGCGGTGAAATGCGAGAATATCGCTGGAAATCCAGCGATATTCTCGCATTAACGCTATGGTGGATTTAGCCTTACAATCCACCTCCTATACTACAAACAGGTAAGTCATGTTCATTAGCAGGTGTTAAATTCTAGCGATAAACGCGCTTAGCGCGATTTATTTTATCGCTTCGCCTGCCTTGCTAATAGGGGGAAGTTGTGTTAGCGACTGTTTTCAGTCGCTTTTAGTTGGGAACGCCTACCTTGCATGTCATTAGCGATAATTATCGCTGGCATGCAAGGCGATGGGAAAACCGGCCGCTATCGCCGGAAAGCTGTCGCTAACGCCTGTTAGCGACAGCTTGCTGATAGGGCGATAAAAATAATGCCGCTTTAGCGGCAAAAAGTGCCGCTAAAGCGGCGATAAAGCCCTTGATAATATGCCCCTCTATTTCTGCATACCCACATTCTATCCTTTGCTATAGCTCCACCGCTAAGCCACACTTTCGTGCAACCATCATGATAATATTGCTGTCTTGTGTGCCATAAGGTTTTAAAGGTTCAGGCTTCAGAATATTAACTTGTATGCTCTTGAGTGCAGATGTAAATGCAAACGTTTTAAAAGTAAAAACAAATCCCCATTAGTTGCATCTAAATAGGCCTCAAAAGCCTTCTTTAATTGCTGCCAGTATAACTGACAGAAAAGGTGCTGATGGAATCAACCCTTCTATTGCTTTTTGTTAATTACTTTGGCTGGTTACTGTCTCAGGGATTGGCACTGATGCTGGGTGGGTTAATAGCAAGGTAATATGGTTCGTCAAATTAATTTCTGACTATTGTAAAACCCTACTAAACTGGCATGCAAAGCAATGTCGAACATGGTGCTTAATTCAACGCCCATCGAATAGTGTTAATACAATGCCGGTATAATTTCCGTTCTCTTCCTTTTCTGATCGTTAGGATTTCTGAGTTTGTACTCATAGATACAACCAAAATGGCTACTACATCAGTTACAAATTGACGCATGTTGCATTGTGATGTAGATAAGTTGATGTAGCATTAGCAATGATCATACCTCAGTGCCTGGGCTTTATGTCAGTGCATGCCTGCCGAGTAAGAAGCTGATGCTGACGGTAGTTACAATTCTCTGTCAGTTGCCACACGACTTTAATGATACGTTGAGGATCCACCAGCAACAGTAAGGTGCGCTTGTCGCCACTTTAAATATGACTTTGCACTGTGATGTAAGTGTAAATAGCTTTAATCTGCGCATCAACAGAAGAATAACTCCCCTCTTAGATGACAACTGTCCCACAAGAGCATGTTAGCAGCTCAGACACAGCTATAGATTCTGTAGAGGAAGAGTCTTAGAAAATAAGTCGGTCAGGGCAGGGCTTTAAGTGGAATGAAAAAACTAGTGGGTCTCTCAAAGAGGCGTGGCTGATGTAATTAAGGGCGTGGCTTAAATATAGCAAGCTAAAAATCTGTGCTTAGCATGGCGTGCTGCCCGACTGGTATTTTGCTGCTTCCGTCATTGCACACAGATATATAATACTGATGCAACAAGTAACATTACACCTAAACAAGCCAAGGCTATTGGCTTTGCCAATGGTTGTTGTTTGTGTAAGATAAATCAGCAACAACTACGGCTTCCTTGTATAGAATATTGAAAATGTTTCCGTTCTGAAATGATGAGGCTGAAAGAACTATAACGAGTCTCTTTGAAGTTACCACAAAAGCAGTAAAGGGTGGCACTGCTGCAGAAGTAAGATTTTTTTTCACCCTCAGGGCAAAAATGGAGAGCCCGATACTTAGAGACCCGGTTCGGCACCTGCTTTATAAAACTGCCGGTGCTGAGCACCGGCAACACCAGGCCCACTTAAAGCCCTGGGTCAGGGATAATTTTATTTCAGGTATAACCCATAAAACAATAAAACAAATAGGACGTTAAAACACGCATACAATTACATTTTCCAAACTGTTGTTGTAAAGCCGTAGCTAAAAAGTACTTACTAAGGGGCATATTTACAAGGGCTTTATCTCCGCTTTTTTGGCTTAAAAAGCCAAAAAAGCGGAGATAAAACTATCGCCCTATTTACAAGAGGGTGCAAACATGCATAATCGCATGTTAGCACCCTTTTTCCCAACGCCTCCCTTTGCATCTCTAATGAGATGCAAAGTGGGCGTCACTGGGCGTACCCCGGATGGACTACCTTGCAAATATCGCTGATGTTCACATCGCAATATTTACAAGGCAGCCCACAGGATTTTAGCATACGTTAGATTTTGGCGAAAACTGCCGTTTTCGCCAAAATCTAACGTCTGCTAAAATCCTGACTTACCTATGTTTGACATAGGGGGTGGATTATGCTGATACGACCACAGGGTCGTATCAGCAGAAGTACTCGCCGTTTGCAGGGAACATCGCTGGAAAACCAGCGATGTTCCCTGCAAAACGGCGATAACCTCGCTATCTCTGGAATTTTTATCGCCCTGGAGAAACGCGTTGTTAATAACGCGCTACCAGGGCGATAAATTCCAGAGATAGCCTGCGATAGGAAATTCGTCGCTAAGCACGGCCAGCGATAATTATCGCTGGCCGTTGATAATATGCCCCTAAATAAATAAGTGGGGTACAAAATATGCCATTCAGGGGCATATTATCAAGCCCAATTTCGCCGCTTTAGCTGCCGTTTTCGGCCGAAAAGCGGCGATTTAAATATCGCTCTATCATCAAGGACACGCTAACGCGTGTTTCCTTGAGTTAGCAGCCGTCTTTTCTCCACTTTGCATGTCAGCGATTATTATCGCTAATGACATGCAAAGTGGGCGTTCCTCACAGAACAACATGGGTAAACATTGCTACAACTGCATCGCGATATTTACAAGGATACCCCAGACCCGCGAATCGATGATCAAAGTCGCGCTAAGGCCCCTTTATCGCAGGATTTTAACACCTGCTATTAATCCGACTTAGCCATCTGTAACATGGGAGGTGGATCTCAGGGCTAAGTCCACACCTGCCTATTATCAAGGTTTACATTATCGCAGGTCATTTATTGCTGCTTTTCTCACGCTAATGCATGTTATCACCCTCTATCGCTGGATTTCACATCGCCTGGGTGAAAAGCGTTAATAATACGTCGCTCACCCGGCGCTGAAATCCAGCGATAGACGGCGATAATGAAAATCGCACTATGCACGATTTGCGATAATTATCGCATGTGCTTGATAATATGCCCCTCAGTGTCTTTAACTAGCACTAGGAAAAGACAGAACCCAACACAGCCCACGCTTACTTTTTAGTAGGAATTGCACATAAGTTAATACACTTCACTAGATTTTTTTTAGATGCATTAACAATCTCTTCACAATTACATCAAAGAAGTAAGCCTCTGTGAACTTCTATGACATAGTAAACTGTTTTTACCAACAGGAACAGTCTGCTGCTCTTATTATTAGAGGGTTGTTACTCCAAGTGCCCCATAACTCGCCCTGATGAAGTCCCCCCAAATCATTTATCCAGAACTATGAGTTTGGACACATTCTGAGTTTCTAATCCAGGTGAATCAAAACTGTCAAAAACGTTTACTTGTCTTATTTGTGAATCCACAGTTTTGTGATTTTATTTGCTGGATTTCTTAAATTCCTGCGTTAATTCAAACAGTTTGTTGTAACTCTGCGTGATCATCCAAACTATTTCAACACTGCAATATCAAATTTAGTACTGAATGATTTGCTCAGTGCTATTGGTATAGGTGAATTCTAGTTTTAGCACCTTACAAAGTAAAGATACTAAATAAAAAATAATAATTCTGAAAGAACCATTCTTTACTTTAATGATCCTACATTTCTGGGATGTAGCTATGTTGTCACTTCAGGAACACATTTGTTAATTTCTTCTTCAGCCCACAAAATGAAAATATAGTATATCATAGATTTATAAAAAATTTGGGTTTGCAACCAAATTCCAATTCGGTATTTGCAAGGGCCGTATTTAGGGCATCCCTCTAAAATGCTGAATGGTAGTGCTATGCAATAATGGTTTGTGACTGATTTTGGGCCTCAAAACAATACTGTTTTATGACTTCTTCAAAAGAATTGGTTACCCATTCGCAAATGGGAAGGGGTCCTCATGGGTCCCCTTTGAGAATGTTAAAAAAATGTATTGATTAAGAGCAGGCAGTGGTCCCATTGAGCATTGCCGACTCTGAAACACATCCCGTTTTCTAAAAGCGCTGAATTTCAAAGAAAAAATTTTGCATTATTAAAAGGCAATCACAGACATGGTGGTCTGCTGACCCCAGCAGACTACTATCCCTGTGATTGCTGTGATTCCTAATGGGCCTCAAACTGCAACCTACCTCACTAATATTCATGAGATAGGACGATTTGCAACTCACTAGGAATCGCTAATTAAAATGCAACAAGTTTCATACATTAGGAATAGTGATTTACTAATTGCAATTCACAGAAAATCACAATTTGGAAATCACTATCGCCAAATGTTATACATCTGGACTCAAATTATACTAAACAAATAATTAAAGTTCTTGATACAATCAATCAATGTCAACGTTTATTAGTCATTCTTTAGTTCATTAAAACCATTACATGATATAAAAACATACTGTTTAACTTGCGCACACTCAATTAAAAAATAAGAACGTTTCTAATACTAAGATCACTTCAATAAATATCCTGATTGTACATGTTTAAAGTGTAAGTTCCTGAACTCATCCGCCATTAAGATTTGATCGAATAAGAGAATCTAAAACTAAGAACACATCATAAAAGGCCTAGTTGTTCAGATAATTCACATTATGCTGGTGCGTAGGATCATCAAGTAAATACATCTTCTACACTTTAAACTCATTGTTAAATTAATAAAAAGTGTAAATAATTATGAAGGTTCAATCTAAGTTCAATCTGGGGCTGGATGTTTCTGGGTTTCTTGGAGTAGAAGTCAGTTATATGTTTTTGAACGCTATCCAAAGGTTGGGAGATAGCGATTCGGCATTGAAGGGAGTCTCTAAGAACCTTGATAAATTTACCACACCTTGATAAAGACATTGCATCAGATTGAGAAAAGCATATTGAGGATGCCTCCACACAAGTGCAGTCGCCCTTTGTCAGAAAAATTGGTCTCAGTAGGGCCCTCGTTGTGTCATTGAGGGCGCGTCAGCAGCACAGAAGGTGTAGCTATGATTCTCGCTTGCAGTCAGCGGTGGCTCCTCCACGTGGGAGGAGGAGCGTTGCCCCACTTGCTTTCTTGCAGTGCGAGAAGGAGTAACATAAAATGGTATACCATTTTATGTTACTGCTTCTCGCGCTGTGAGAAAGCAGAAGAAGGGTTTGGTTGGGGGCGGGCCGGTGGGCAGGTCGGGGAGGAATGGCTAGCCCAATGTTGTAGGCGCTGACTGTTTGGTCGGCCCCAGGGCCGACCAAACCAGTCATGCACACTCTCCCGTTTTCTCCATGTAGGCTGCATGCAGCCTGCATGGAGAAAACGCCTCCCCAAGGACGCCTGTACGGACGGCGTCCTAGCCAATCACGATGCTGCGAGGAGGAGAGACGACGCAGGACCAGATCGGGTGGCTAAGGTACGTTTTTTAAAAATCTAATTAAAATTACCCCCCGCGCGACCCGCCCTATTCGCGCGACCCCCCGCGACTGGATTTATGGTTTTTTACAAAAATGTTCTCAGCCTGGTACCTTGCAGAACTGGGGGTGTCGATTTTAAGTGGGCTGGTAATCCCGTTTTCAGAAATAAAATCCTGTTTCAGCTGACACTGGATTTGAAGTGGTAATTCCGGGGGCAAAAAAACCGGAAATAAATATGCCCGGGAAAAGGGCCGGATCTGCAGGAAACATGCAGGAGACAGTGCCTTAACACTGATTCCACTGTGTTATTCCTTACTCCACATATTAAAACACAAATTAGGCCAATTAAGCCATGGTAACATGTCCCGGTATTTTTAATATAATGTGTGGTATTACTGTGTTATATTACCAGGCAACTTGTTATCAGCCCCATGGGGTATACCTAAAACTCGTATACAAGACGGTCTTGGTACGAGCAAAAAGAGTGTGATGCTCAGTCGAGGCGTAGACATTTTTGGAGGCACAGAGAGGCATATTCTCAAGAACTTGTGATAACCACCGCAAGTTTAGCTTAACGCAACTTTGCACATCGCAGTCTATCGCGGGAAAACAACGCTTTGTTAACGTAGTATTCCCAACCTGGCGGCACCATGCGATAGCCCCACGATAACGCGTCAAGTGACCCCGTTAAAATGAGCGCGACGCCGCAAAAATGCAAAACACGAACGCGAATAAAGTTGTGATGAGGCCAACCGCGATACAAAAATCAGCGATAACCAGCGACAGGCCTGCAATCCCCGCACGTCATGCGGGAAAATGCACTATAAAAGCTGAACAAGAAAAACACACCATAAACAAAATCGACTGCATAGCAACATGGAGGCACCCGGAACGAGTGCCCAGGTCAACGTGAACCCCACAAGCCCCACAGACCACCAGCAAGGAACCTCGGGGTCGGGGAAGGCCAAGGAGAAGAGGAAGAGGAAGACGGGGTACAGTCCGCATGACAACCGGATCGTCGTCACGGAGGTGACAGAGCACCAACAACAACTGTCCGTCACCTCCACCGTGTCATTGGCAACACAGACGGAAAAATGGCATTCCATCGTGAATGCAGCCGGAGTGTCGAGGAGGCCAAGATGCGCTGGCACAATGTGAAAAGCCAAACCAAGCAGAAACCCGCTGCCAACAGGAAGGCAGCAACTGCAAATGGAGGTGGGAGTCCTGCGCCACAGGAGGAGCTGGAGCAAATGGCAGCCACAGTCATCAGTGTGGAGACGGTGCAAGGAGTCGGGAGTCCGGACACTGCTTGACATGACCTGACACAACAGCAACAGGGTGAGTAATGAACAGGGACTGTGGGGACGGGCACAATGGCACACATGCACAACGACGTGTAGCACACCGCACACCCACAATGACCCTGGGTCATGTCCCTGATCCCCGTGGCACACTGCAGCACACATACAAACATCAAGTAGGCCCCCGTTCACCATGTGCCCAAAGGGGTCCCACCCCATACATCACCAATTACACAACACACGCATGCACCCGTGCGAAACACAGCAAAGATGCGTATGTGAGAGCCACACTGACAATGCAAGTGACACCACATGACCAGCAGCATGGCTGGAGTACAATCACCATGACACTGTGCACGCCACGAGACTGAGGTGGCTGAGTGTGGACCACATCCGGAAAGGAGCAGGTCACACTCTGACACATCCACCTGCACAAACAACCACTGACGTCAACAACACATCTGCAGACAAACAATGCACAAGAGTACAAAAACCGTCCAAGAGCACAAATGACCCAAGTCGCCAACATCACAGCACCTCAAAAGCACAAAAGCTAAAGGCACACCGCCTCCAAGGGATAAGGGGCAGCAAAATCACAGCTGCAGGTGCGACTCCCACACAATGCAGCACACACACATAGCAATGACAGCACACCCACATGGACGACAATGTGGTACACAGTCCAACACCTACACTGCAGAACAGAGGACACAACTGGGTCCGCCTGTGCGTAGAAAATGGCCAATCACATCTGACATAGCAGGAAACTGTGAGATGCAAATGTACGTGTACAACCTCACCTATGTCATGTAGTCCAAATGTCCACTGTCCCGCATCAAATAGTCCGCCCCTCCCAAACAGTCACAATGTACATTGTCATGAAGTCTGTATGTAAACTTGAACAATGCGGCAACATACATGCCAACACAATGTCAACAAGCATCTCCCCTACACATTGCAGAGGGACAAACAACACCTCCAGCAGAGCAGACCAGACAACTCTACAGTGATGCTGAAGAGGACCACCACACTTCCGACACCTACGCCCCCCAACAGTCCATGGACATCTTAGGCAATCGACCTCCAGGAGCAGGGCAGCACCGCTGCATCGAGGATACCCCACCCCCTGCACAGACAACACAGCTGGACGCACCCACCACCCCGGCTGGCTCCCAGCAGCCCACCGAAGCACACATCGCATTCCAAGGCCAGGTGTCAGACTGCCAGAAGGGGGTGGCCGAACATGTGCGGGTGGGGCACTACCTCATGGAAGCCGAACTAGATCACATACGTGGGTGTCTAAGTCCCATCAGGGCCCACCTACACTCCCCAACGGAGACCCACACTGTGACAGAGACACATGCCTTTGCACATTTCCAGTACTGAACCACACCCAGAGCCACAGGATGATCATCCACACCCCCACGCTGGACTGGCGTACGCCGGCCCAGTCCACTCCCCTTACGTATTGTGGGGGACGACAAAGCTACATGTGCAATGTCCCACCCGCTGCCTGCGGTGACATGGCTGCGTCCTCTGTACACGGCACAATGTAATGTTGTAGTGCCCGGGGCACAAATGCATACATCATGAGCACACGGACACACTCAGATAGTTTGTAGAACTGGCTAGGGGCACGTGCGCTTGACACCTTTATTGGCATGGTCACATGTACAGTGACGCATGTGCTGCATGTATGTGGGGTGAGTGTAAGCAAGCCCTCATGGAGTCGTTGGTGCTGGCAACAACTTGAACAGTGATCACAATGAAAGCGGAAACAGGAAACACCAGCATAACAGAAACAACTGTGAAGCATCATGGTGGTAGCCGGAGAAAGTACAGTGTTCACCCAACATGCAAGCAGAATGGTCCATGATTTGTGGTGCATTGATTTAGTGGCACCTGAAGAGCTGAGCAGGGAACAAGCTGATGATGGCACCCACGACTGGTGTGAGCAACTCTGATAGTCTGGCAGTAAGACACTTACGACTCTGGCACCTGTTGTTTGGAGTTAGTCCTGGCGGTGGTGGCGGGTGCATCCTGCGGTGATGCGACGTCCGGGCAGGCCAGGACTCGATTTGATGTGTGAGCCCAGGTGGGCCGCAGTTGGGGCCGGAGGCAGCGGACAGCGCAGGGCCACAGACACATGGCCTTGATGACCCACAGTCCATCGACCCAGAGGCCATCCAATATGCTATCAGACAGGGGCCATGACTTGAGCTGCACAGAGTTAGTGGCCCCGGATGCACTGCGGCCGGCACAGGCACACCGCCACGGGACGGTGACTTGCGGTGCAGTGATATAGGGCCTCGTCAATGTCGAAGGTGAATGTAGCAGAGGTTTGCGGGGGACAGTGGAAGGTGTCCTCCAGGGCATAATGCAGAGGGCAGGAGCCGGCCGGAAGCGGCAAATGGAGGAGTGGAATGCTACAGCCTCGTTTTTGCCACAAAAGTCAGTATCACCGACATGATGATGAAGACAAGCCCCAGTCCATAGACTCAGTCGCCACCAAAGTTCAACCAGTAAGTGTCCATGGATGTCAGGGAACAGACTTAGTGGCACCGGAGGTGAAAGGGGATGCAGTCTGCGATGAGGCCAGTCCAATGATGTCAAGTCTGCCATAAATGATTCATGACTGAATTCCCAATGTGTGACCTACTCGGCCGCAGTGTAGGCCGAATGCGTAGTCATCAAGGGCCCACAGACACGTGTGGTTGGGATGCCATGCACATACTTTGTGTCACCACATCTAAGGGAGTATAGTGATATAAACTCCGCCATAAAGTGTGTACTCGGCCATTGTGTAATCAAGACTCAGTTTCAAATGTGTGACCTACTTGACCGCAGTGTAGGCCCGAGGCAGCGGTCATCAGGGGCCCACAGCCACGTGTCGTTGGCCCGCGATGCACAGAGTTAGTGACACCAGAGCAGTTGTCGGCAGTGTTCGATCACCTCCGTAGCGATGATCCTTTTCTCCTCCGGACTGAACTGCGTCTTCCTCTTACTCGTCTCCTTGCGTACAATGATATGAACTCCGCCATGCAGAAATCAAGACTCAGTTCCACATGTGTGACCTACTCGACCTTAGTGTAGGCCCGAGGCAGCGGTGGAGTACGCCAACGAAAAAGGAGTAAAGCGGGCCTGTGTCGCGGAGGCCGTGATGGTCTGAGGAGGCTGCCAAGGTCGCGGGCTACGGGCTTGGAGCTTGCGCCGGCACGTGGTGGGCCCTCTTTGACACACGCCAGTGTCGGCAGGTGAGCAGTGAGGCCTGGCTGCGCAGGGGCGGGCATGATGGGTTCGGGGACCAGCTGCCCAGGGTGCAGCAGGCGCACAGGATCGCAGCCCACACCGCTCAAGGCGACGGCGTCGGCCTCGTGGCGGGGAGGGAGGCGCCGCCCTGGCAGACACGTTGGGCATTCCGGAAGAGAACCACGCCCAGATCTACGTGCTTTTTATTCACACCCCTACGCAGGCCTGGCGTGCGCCGGGCCAGCCCACTCCGCACACACTTACAGGGGGGGACGTCACAAGCTACATTTCCTTGGGCTTCCCCACTGGCTGGGGTGACATGGTTGCGCCCACTGTCCACTACACTCCAGACACCAGCAGTGCATGTAGACATGGATATGTCTGTGGTCTGCATACTGCAGTCCATCCAGCACATCTCCGCCACACTTGGCATTGTGTACATTCTCATTCATGGGTGACTTGCCTCCTTCGCACATGCCTGGTTCCCACCTCTCCCCACATTCCGGTATTGTGTGGCTGAGGTGCCATGCCGTTGATGGCTCATGTACATGGCTAACCGAGGTTGCCACAGTAAGTTGTGCTGTCATGTCTGGTGGGTGGGCATGTTGTTTGGCATGTTGTATGTGATTTTGTGACGTGTGCAGTGCCAGAGTTGTGAGTTGCATGGTTGTGGAGTTGAGGGGTGTGGTGTGTTCATTTGGTACTTGCCAACGTGCAGTGCATTTCCATAGGTGCCATCCTGGAAGCGCTGGTTGATGTTGGACTGTCGGAAGATGAAGGGATCATGCACACTGCCTGGGTAGCTGGCTACAACATTGGTGAAGAGTCCCCTGTGGTCCACTATTGCCTGCACGTTGATGGGATGCGTGTGCTTTCTGTTGCAGTACTTGTGTGCGGCATCGACAGGGGGCACAAGTAGGACATGTGTGCAGTCGATTGCCCCCAAGACGTGCGGGAATCCAGCTATGGCGTATAGTCCTTGCTTGCCCTCCAGCTGTTCCTGCGCATTGTGGGGACGTATAGGTACTGGGGTACCTAGCTGATGATGGCATCCAGGACAGGTGTGGGGAACTTGGATGGGGCTGGCTGTACGACTCCTCCGACTCTGGCGGTTGTTGGTTGGGAGGTACCAGAGGCCAACAGGTGCAGCACAGCCAGCAGCTTTGTCTGCGGAGGGATGTTGGTTGTCCGCTGTGTTGGTACCATCAGCCTGTGGGCAATGATGTTCAGGATGCGGAGGATGGTTGTCCTTTGAGCCTGTAGTGGGCATTGACGTTGTCTGGTGTTAGGTCTGTGAGGCTGGTGCATTTCCTGAAGGTCCGCTGTCTTTGTCTGCGCTGCCTCTGTGGTGGTCCGGGGGGGGGGTGGCGGTCCTGGGGGTGGTGGCGGTGGGTGTTGTTGCCCCCTCGGGGCTCCGGGATGCATGGTGAGTGGCTCCATGGCATCTGTTGTTCTTCATGTGTGGCTCTGGGCTGGGCTCCCTTTGATGGTGCAGGTTGTCGTTCGACTTTACACCAGGTCGGAGCAGGTGTTAATTTCCTGCTGCTAACGCGTCTTATTGCCTGTTTTGTGGTCTTACCGCCGATGTGGCTGGTCGTTGAGAATGTTGAGGTGTGGTGTTGTTGCAGCTTTTTGCTCGGGAATGCCTACTCTGCATCTCATTAGCGATAGTTGCCGGGGTCATCTGTGGCGATGTTTTTTGCGGATGCTTTCGCAAGTAAACTGGTGGTATTGGCTGTTAGCATCAGCTTGTGGATGGGGCGATAATTTTATCGCGACTTTGGCTGAGATAAAGTGCCGTTAACTCGGCGATAGTTCCTTGAGAATATGCCCCAGAGTGCGTTTAACTTACTTCCTATCCTTTACCTGGAACAGCGCATACTTGAAGTCGTGCATTTTTTAAACCTGATGTTGCTTCTCCAGTTGTTTTACCTGGATATTCCGGTTTTTATGTCAATATACTTAGCACTTCATCACACAACAGCTCACTCCGGAAACCTTCAGACAACATTTTTTTTAAATCTTGGCTGATTTACCATGTAGGTGATGGTGCTGACTATTTAGCTGCAGCAGTCCGCCTATGCATTACTTTTCTCACTGCTTTATTATTTTCCTTATGTTCCTTTTCACACGTTTTGAATTGTTTTTCACAAGGTACCGTGTCTGCATTTAATCCCCGTGAGGGAACGTTAGTGACTTCATTATCTAGACAATTCGCTTGTGTTCACTGATTGAATTTTATATTAACTTCCAACCCTAATGACAGTTGGCCTCCAAAAGCAGTTTTTGCTTAATTCATTTTTACTGATGTACACATTAAAACACGCGATGGAGAGTTTGCAAGCTCTTCCCAGAGGACAGACGTTTTGCCTCGCTGTGGGATTTTTATTTTGCTTTGTGTCGCATTTAGTACAGTGCCCTCAGCACCTTTTCCCGCGCTGACACCTTACTGGGTTGGAAGGTTGATCAGGGGAAACATTTGCGTAAAGCTTGACAGACGTAGGATTTGTTGCTCAAAATCTTTAATATGCCCAGTAAAAGCCTGCAGTCCCGGCTGTCTCATCGGCAGAGCTGTGCCACAGAAACACAACTGATATTCTGTCTGCAAGAGAGATAAGTAGATGCTCAATTATATGTTTTTTTTTTGTGAGTCAGGCTAGGCTGAATAGGATGGGATGTGTGTTTTTAAACATCTACATAACCACATGCACTTTACTCTTCACAGTCAAAAAGGAGGTGAGCGTTGACCTAGACTAATTATTAATTAGTTTAGGCCAACCCTCACCTCATTTTTGACTGTCAAGAGTTAAGTGCATGTGTTCTCAAATTTGCTTGAAAATGCACCATTTGCTCACTCATTTTTCAAAATTTTCTCGGGTGGAGAACCCCACCGAACCATCCTTATGTTGTTCAGGCTCGCTCGCTACCCTCACTCGCAGCAGTGTGCTCCGCCACAAATTTTACACCCACCACTTTCAAATGTCACCAGCTGCCGCTGTTTGCAGCTGAATAATCTGCAGGCCCCTTCTTTGTATGGGTTGGCCCATGCTGGTTGAAATATATTATTGGTAGGCCAAACAAACGCATATACATAATGTCACTACGCACCCTGCTGTTGATGGAGACTGAAAGGTATGGCTGAGGTCTCCCAACCAGGTATGATGAATTTAGAGGGAATAAAGTCTCCGAGGATCTTAGAGAAGCAGATACTTGCTGGGCTAGCTGCAACTGCCTGTTTTTTTTTTAACACAATCTTTATTGGGTTTTTAATGTTCAATACACTCCAATATTATTCATCGATTAAACAGTTGGCAATTTCACATAATTTCTGCATGTTTAGAATTGCATCCCCCCATTTGGGCAATCAGGGACAATGATACACAATATAATGCGCATTCTCGCAAATCATTGTGTTGACAATATATATTTACAATAATTGAACTTTAACCCATCAACTGCCCCCCCCCCCTCCCCTAACCCACCCTAACCCTGGGCTCTGGCTACATATACCTAAAGAAACCATGTGCTCGTCTCCTTCCATAATCATTGTCAGGTTAGTACCTTGATTCGTGCAAGGGTCCCTCCCTCCCACATCCATTGCAAGGTATTCATATAAATCCTGGGCATGTCACTGATTACTGCGTGCTTAGAGCCTCGGGAATGTCGTCCGTGTTACCACTTTTCAGGGCTTCTAGCATTATGTTCCATTCTAGTGAGATTGGGTTCTTACGGAGACCTCTAGCCTCCTCTCTACGCAAGGCTGCGCTTTCAGCCCCGGCCCATCTGATCAGTTTGCTGTGCCATGTGTGTAATGTCGGAGATTTGGCTGACTTCCAACGCATAGTAATGGATCTTTTAGCTACCAACAATGCCAGATCCAAGAAGCGCAGTTGTACTTTGTGTGTTTTCCTGCGTCTGCGGAGGCCCAACAAGGTCCAGTGCCGTGTCCCATATGGAGAGGTGTGTAGCTTCCTCAACTATTCGTTTGATCCCACCCCAAAACTCCCCAAGTCGCGGGCAGCCCATAGCATATGAAGCAGGTCAGCCTCTGGCAATTTGCATCTGGGGCATTGGTGGGCAGTGGCTGGGTACATCTTTTGTAATCTATGTGGGGTCAGATAAGCTCTATGTATAATCATGTATTGTATAAACTTGAATTTTGCATTTCGAGGTATCCTCCTGGGGTGTTCCAAGATATCCTCCCATTCCTTGTCTGTGAGATCCCGTCCCACGTCCGCCACCCATTGCGCCCGGAGAGTGTCGAGGGGGAGCTTCACATGTACCTGGATGCTTAAATATAACCACTTAATGAGGTGGCTCCCCTGTCCCATATAATATAGGGACTTAACCAGTTCATGCGTCTGTGGCTCCTCCCGGTTGGGGGACCATTGCTTTTTAACATATTGTATTAGCGCTGCATGTGTCATGTATAGTGTTTTGGGGGCCCAGTTGTCTGTACAAAGTTATCGTGGTCCATGAGCATCTCCCCGTCAAAGAGTGCCCCAATCGTGTCCACCCCGGCGTCTAGCCACGGTCCAAGTGCTTGTTTTCTCAGCCTACCGCTCGCCAATGGTATCCCCACTAGCGGAATATTACTGGCATAAGGACCACAGCTGGATGTATATTTTAGAGCTTTCTTCCAGCACTCTAGTGCAGTGTACAACAATGGTGGTATTGTCGGTGGAAGTTTACTATGGGGCAACAGTAGAGTATGCAGCAGCCCCTGCTCAGTGTGGCGCATAGTGTATCCAATCACCGGTAAGTTACGTCCCGCCGTCCAGTAGGACAGCCACTGTAATTGACACGAGTAGTAATAAGCTCTAAAATCCGGTGCTCTCAGTCCGCCCTCTCTGGTGTCTATCTGCAGTTTCTTAAGGCTTATTCTGCGGCGGCCTGATCCCAAGATAAGCTCCAGTAGGATAGTATCCAGTGTACTAAAAATAGTCGGAGGTACCGTCATTGGCAGATTCGTAAAATAATATAAAAGACGTGGGAGTACTACCATCTTAGATACTGCTACTCGGCCCATGGCGGAGAGAGGCAGTGTGGTCCAGAAGGCCACCTGAGATCGTATACCCCTGATAGCCTTGTTTAGGTTACCTTCCAACATGTCCGCTTGTGAGCGATATATGTTGATGCCCAGATATTTGAAGGTGTGTGTGGCTGTTGATAGTATTAGACTCTCGAAGGTAAAATTACCCGGGTTTGGGTGTTCATGGAAGAAGAAGGCATTTGATTTAGATTCATTGATTGCTAAGCCGGAGATTCTTTCAAAATCGGCAAAAATTCTCGGGATTGGGTCCAGGCCCCCCAGGAGATCTGTCGCATAAATAATTAAATCATCCGCATACGCCGATACCAAATGAGTGGAGGCGCCTATGGGTATACCACACTGGGAGGCCTCCAGCCGTAGCCGGAGTGCTAGTGGTTCCAGTGCCAGGACGAACAGTATTGGGGACAGGGGGCACCCCTGGCGCGTGCCTCTGTGGACCTGATATTCCCATGAGATATGCTTACCGGATCTGACCCTTTCTGTTGGGGCTTCGTACAATAAACGCACCCATTTTAAATATTCGGGGGGAAGGCCAAAGCGTGCTATGGCTGTGTACATATAATCCCACGATAGCGTATCGAACGCTTGTTTCATGTCTAGTGCGATGCAGCCTGTTTGCTGGTGGCGAGTCAGGTCCGTTGCCATTATATGGTGTAACCTACGTATGTTTAGTGACGTGCTCCGTGCCGGTATAAATCCACATTGATCAACGTGAATTAACCTGTTTAAGTATGGTTGTATTCGATTTGCCAGGATTTTGCTTAAGATTTTGTATTCTGTGGGTAATAGTGACAGGGGGCGATAACCCGACATGTCAGCCGGGTCCCTTCCTGGTTTTGGCAACGAAATCACCAGTGCTTGAACAGTGGTGTGAGTGAGGTATCCCAACTCAAGTGACGTGTTATATACTTCCTCTAATTGGGGTACTAGTACCTCCGAATAAGCCTCATAGAACTCCACCGGGAGGCCATCCAACCCCGGCGCCTTATTGCGTGCAAGCCAGCGTATGGCTGCCTTAATTTCTATTCTAGTGATGGGTCCTGCCAGCGTGTCCTGCATGCCCTCAGGTACCTGCGGATATGGTAAATCCATAAGAAAATCATCAAAATAGGAGTCATCTAGTTGCGGTGGTCTACTATATAATGTCTCATAAAATGTGCTAAAGGCCTCGTTAATGTCATACTGCGTAGATGCTGCACCTCCACCAGGTAAATTAACGTGGCTAATGATGGTAGTGGGTGGGTCATTTCTTAATAATTTTGCTAATAAAGTGCCCGATTTATCCGCGTCTGAGTGTTTGATCTGAGTGTATGAGCTGTAGTCGATCAGCCTGAGTGTTTCTAACAGTTCTGCGTGTTGAATACGTGCCTCCTGTAATAGAGGCTGTTTAGTGGTGTCATGTAGCACCTCTCACTCAAGTACTGTCATCTTGTCCTCTACTGCTTTCAGGTTTCTATGCACCTCCTGCCTCGCACCCACCGTGGCGCCAATTGCCGTCCCCCTGATAACCGTCTTCAGCGCATCCCATTCGACTAATATTGTGGACGCAGTGTTTTTATTTTCAGAAAAATAATTCCCAAGTGTTGTAGAGAGGGTATTATTAAACACTGTGTCTTCCAGCAATTCGGGCCAGAGTTTCCATGTAGGGACCGGAGTTGGCATTCTACCCCAGGTAAATGCGACCTCCAGTGGGTTGTGGTCAGAGAATGTATTTGCTAGGTAGGTGGTGAATGTTACCTGGTCTGCCATGGAGCGGGAGCACAGAAGTCTATCTATATGAGTATGCAATTGGTGCACCGGGGAATAAAAGGAGTATTCTTTATACAGCGGGTTCCTTTGCCTCCACACATCGCATAGGGACCAGCCATCTACCCAGCTGCGCAGCGCTTCTGCTTGTTTGCTAGCTACCGTGCCTCGCAGGAGAGGGTGTGAGCGATCAAGGCCGATGTCCATAACAGCATTACAGTCTCCCCCTATTATCCATGGGTATGCCTCCCATCCAGCTAGTATCGAGTTCAGACCCAGGAAGTATTTGCTTTGATCAATGTTCGAGGCATACACGTTTCCCAGGATTACAGACACTCCATCTAATGTGCCACGCAAAAAAATGAATCTGCCCTACGTGTCCACCCTTTTGTCCAGTATAACAAATGGAACCCCCCCTCTTATCCAAATTGTCATCCCCCTGGCAAAGGCCAAATAATTAGTAGAGATTAACTGACCTCTCCATTTCTTCTGCATCTTTGCGGTTTCGGCCTCCGTCAGGTGAGACTCCTGGAGGAAGACTACATGTGCCTTATGGCTCAGCAAGTGTGAATGCATCCTATGTCGCTTATACACTGATCCTAAGCCAAGGACGTTCCATGTAATGAAATTATATGTGTCCAGGTTGTACATTATTCCCTGACTGCGCCTGATGTTTCCTGAAAGAGGGACCACTGTCTCTGACGGGAGCTAGTAGTTGCATCGTACCAGAGCCTCTGAACCCCTGTGTTAACCTAAATACCAGGCATAAACAGACCCTCGGGTTGTTTTCTAAGTGTGGAAACGGCGCCTCCCAATTGTGCGCTAATCTCGTATGAACTATCTGTGCGGTGCAAAGGTGAGGGAAACTAACACCCTGAACCCTCAATCGGGGACCCTAGATGAGGTCCACTGTAGACAAAACTGTGATCCTGAGCACACGCTATTTTCTTTAACAAGTTATGGTGTTATTCTATCATTTTGATATCATATCATGCATATAGATAAGACACAAATTCCTGTGATCAATAAACTTCGTAGAATATTCTTTCGTTCTTTATTATTCCGTTAGATTGCCCAGCCAACACGTGTTTCGTCGTGGGTGATTTCCCAAACGACTTCCTCAGGGCTGTAGAGCAGGTGGATTGAATATATCCTCTTCTCCCTAACAATCCAAACTGGTCCTCATTGATCACAGGAATTTGTGTCTTATCTATATGTATGATATGATATCAAAATGATAGAATAACACCATAACTTGTTAAAGAAAATAGTGTGTGCTCAGGATCACAGTTTAGTTCTAAATACCAGGCCTTGCCTGTAAACTAAACAAGGCCAAACCAAACATAAAACACATTTAACCGTTACTTTGTAAACATTAGCATTCGCAAAGTGGGGGCCGGTAGCCATAACCGACATGTGAGAGATCACACATTCAAGAGCTCCTCCGAGCCCGAGCAAGGAATGAACAATTATAAGAAGCCATGAAATCACACAAGAATCCGAGCAAAGGATATAATGGTCTTGTAGTCTTCGTGCCTTCGCCGCACTGAACCATGGCACTAGCTGGTATTGGGGAGAATATAAAGCACCTACAGACCCAGCAGGTCATCGATCATTTGTGGCGTCACAGAGGGGAATAGTGTCAGGCTGCCCTCTGAGCAGGAGCGCACCGTGCTAGTCTCAGATGATTCCGAATCTCGTCGGGAAGCCTTGTCTCTGAAAGTGGTCACAGCCACCAAAGCCAATTCCCTGCTTCTCTGTGCCTGCTCCTGGGTGGGACCAGGAGACACTGAAGCACCAGTGGTCTCAGCAGTCCGTTGCAATCGTCGGTCCTGAGAGCCCCCAGGACTATGCAACTGTCTCAGGAGAGTCTGACCAGATACTTGTTTGGGGTCCATGACTTCAATCCACTCCTCTACACCCTCCGGGCTCTCGAAGAAGTATGTTTTTGGTCGTAGATTATCTTTAGGCGTGCGGGAAACAACAATGCGTATTTAAGGTTCATAGTGCGCAACTTTTTCTTTACCACCTGTTAGGAGGATCGCCGACGTTGGACCATTAGCGTATAGTCGGGGTATAGTGATACGTTACAGTTCTCAAATTGAATCTGCGGTTTCTCACGTGCCTTTTGGAGAAGACTATCATGGTCCCTGTAGTTGAGGATTCTCACTATCAGTAGTCTCTGCAGTGCCCCCACCCTCGGTCGTCTTGTGGGGATCCGGTGCGCCCTCTCAACGCAAAAGAAGTCCGAAAGGCCCTCGGGGGCCACATATGTGCGGAACCAATGCTCCATGAAGGTGGTTGCGGCTGACCCCTCGCTGCGCTCCGGCAATCTAATTACACGTATATTGTTGCATCTTGCTCTGCCCTCCGCATCCTCCACCCTGTCCATGAGACCAGTAACTTGCTTCTGGAGAGATTGGAGTTGTTTCGCATGGTCTTTATGCTGAGGCAATATCTCTCCCAGGGTTGAGCCGTGGTCTTTCACCTTGGTAGCTAACTTGTCATGGTCCGCCTTGAGTAGCGTGAGGCCAGTGGTGAGGGTGCCTATTTGCTGCTCTATTGCTTTTCTGGACTCCCTGACCTCGCAGAGTATCAGGTCCAGTTTGTCCTGTGCCCCAGTTTTGTTCGTGGGAGGGACATAGTTAGGTGATTGAGTGGTTGTATTGGGGTCCCGCACATCCGTGTCGTTTGAGGTATGAGCAGTTGTCTCCTGCGGCTTTCCTTTTGGGCGGCCCATGGCCTTCGATGTATGTTCTCCGCCGCTCATCACCCTCCCAGCACGCAGTAGTCCTGAGTCGTACAGGAGGCCACTGGCCCTGATCAGGTCTCCTCTGTGCTCGCAACGTCTGGTATGAGCGACTCTGGCTACGCAATAGAATTAGGGTGGAGGGAGCGGAGGGGGTGCGCAGCACGATTTGTGGTGCCCAGGCTCAGGTCGTTCAGTGTCGCACCCCCAGCCAGGTAAAATTATGCCGGCGCAGCGAGATGCCTATCCAGGCCATCCCCAGCAACACCGATCCACAGGAGGGGGGGTGGAGGTTTCTGGGGGAGGATTACAGTGAATTTTGCACAGTGGTGGTACATGTACAGAACCCTTGCGCATAATCAGAGTCAGCGGGTGGGCCGGTCTCTCAGCCGGCGTGTGCCCACCAAGTCAGTGTTGGTCCTTGCCACCATCCAGGGGGGAATATGCACAGGGGGGAGAACTAACCATACTCCATGGTGCAGGCAGGGTCCCGATGCAAGCTGCGCCCCAGTCCGCGCTCCGCGTATAGGAATGCGCCCTTTTCAGTTCTGGCCAGGGGGGGGTTCCCTCTAGTGTCGCAGTCTACTTCCACTGCCCAGGCCATGGATGAGAAGGCCGTCGGCGAAGGGTGAATATTTCGCAGCTCCCCCGTCTTCAGGGCATATGGCAACATCCATCCGGAGAGGCCGCGCAGCTCGATTTGCAGTCCGGTCCCGGTCCACCTCCGACTACCTCCACTCACCAGCTGCGCAGTTCCGGCCAGTCCCGGGTGCGGCTGTAGGCCGCGCTTCACAGGGTCTAGGTCTGGGCCTCGGATTATCGCCGCAGCTCCTCACTGCTCTCGTCCTCGATCATCGGACCCCTAGCGTACTCGTTCCAAGCGATCTCCGTCTAACAGGCGTCGGCGCAGAACACCGCTCGGGTCCCGCCGTCTTCCACCGTCGTCACACGGCCACTCCCCAGTGAGCCGCCACCGTAGAGGCCGTGGCTCTGAGTTCGCTTTTGTGCCAGGAATCAGTGCGTCTTCGGCACCAGGATGTTTGCTGCTCAGTGTTCTCGGCTCCTTGCCCTCTTGGCACGGCTCGCTAAGGCCTGGATTCTGCAATGGCACAGGAGAACTGTGCTCGGGCTCCGGAGCTCGCTCAGTTCACGTCCGCCATGATCGGCGGCTAGCCACGCCCCCCTGCAACTGCCTGTTGATTACATTTTTCCACGTCAAAAAGGTGATTGAGTCAAGAGTAAGCATTGCTGGTTCAATTTGGAAAGATGTAATTTCCCTCTGTTGTTGCCTGTACCATGGGTTCCCTGGGCTCTTAAAAATAACTCTGTGGTAGGCCTTAAGCGAATTCTCTGGCGCTTTCAATGTCCGTATATAATATTTCAGAAAGTCAGACTCACAAGTTAAGGTTTGATTTTTACAGGCCAAATTCCAACCGAGTTCTTGATCTACAGGGTGCCTGGGTAGTTGAAAGATTCTCTTATAACCAGAGCACTATTCATTCTCAGGACAGCCTGAACAGGTGCTGGGAAATGCTTGGTGTGCACATTGTAGCGCTGGGAGAAGAGAGGCCCGAATAACCTTGATTATTGGTGCCGCAGAGGTACTGTTTAGTTTCTTATTGAGGCTGGCTAAGCCGTAAATAATGGCAGTCGATTTCTTTTTTAACAAGCCTTTGTGGGCCAAGGTTTGAGAGGACTCAGTGAACCACACCACCAAATAGTTCTATTTCGATGCCGTGGTGATGGTCTTGGGCCACATGTTACATCAAAGGAATTTCTTATTCTTGTAACGGCCGAAATTTACAATTTTAGTCTTTTCCTGATAAATCATAAGAAAATTCCTTTTGTTGTATGTGTGGAGTCTGGTCAGTGCTCGTTGTAAGCCCACTTTTGTATGATCAATAATTACTATGTCATCAGCATATTGTAGAATATGAAGATATTTGTGGCCTAATCGAGGAAGCGCAAGGCTGCTGTTTGCCGGTGCTTTCTCCAAATCTGCTGTATATAAATTAAAGAGTAGGGGAGCGAGCACATAGCCTTGCTTCAAACCCCCTTGAGTGAGAATTTCGGGGTTGATTGTTTGAGGAACGGTTCTCACACGGACCCATGTTTCAGAGGAGAGGGAGATTATCACCCTTAGAAGGTTGTGGGGAATACCCCAGAGTGATAGCTTTCTCCACAGCGTCGGTCTGTCCAACTTGTCAAAAGCTGCGCTATAATCAATAAAGCAGCAGTAGAGTGGTAGCTAATTGCTCTGTGCTGCTTGGTGGCTCAGGGTGGCAAGTGCAGTGATGTTGTCAATGGTGGATGCTCCTCAGTGGAAGCCTGTCTGAAAGAATGGAAGAAGCCCGTTGTCTGATACCCAGACCTCCAGCTATTTTAGTAGTAGTTGAGCATCTGCTTTGGCCTCAAGATCAAGCATGGCTATCAAACGATAACTGGCTGTATTTGTTGGATCTCATTTCTTAAATGTTGGGCATAGGGAAGAGCCTCTCCAGGCCTCTGGAATTTGCGCCGAAAGAAAAGCGAGGTTAAATAGCGGGGTTAAGACCATTGCCCAGCCCTACAGAGTGCATTTAAAAATTCCAGGGGGAAGGCCATTGGGACCTGGCGCTCCACCATTTTTCATGGCATTGTTGAGTTTAGAAACCTGGACTTGTGAGGTTAGCTCCTGTTGGGCCCGTAAGAGCTGATCGGCAGACCCTTGTATATGCATGCGGCATGATGTTGCAGGGTGGCTGGAGAATAGGACTGTTATGTGGCTCACCTATCTGCTTTCAGAGACTCTATTTTCCCTCGTTGAATTTGAGGATTTTAATTTTTTCACATAGTTGCAGTTCGCAACCATTGTGTTTTGAATATTAGGGTTGAGCTTTTATATGTGGAGGCTGTTTCTTTGCTCCTTCCTCTTCACAATAATAGCCTGGTTGACCACCTGGGTGCGCTGAGCCTTCCTTGTTGGCTTTGGGGGGAGTTGATGACACCCGGTTCCTAATAGGGAATCTATCAACGTTGCGGTCAGTCTGCCCCAAATATTTTGCAGAACCCCCTGGGTAATGCAGGGGTTAGTGGTCACCCTCGGTAGCCATTTAGATACCTGAGTGCTGTCTTTAGGCCTCCATTTAATCCTCCTGACTGGTTTTCTTGCTTCAGCGCTTGTTGAAGCACCCACTACACGATATTTAGCCACCTCTGGAATGCCAAGGTCCAAGGTTAAAGTCAAGGGATTGTGATCACTTCAGTCCCGGTTAGGAATTTCAAGATTAGATAAATTATCGCTAGGTTTTCAGACATGGAGATGTCATTTATTGTTGAGATTCCATTGAATGTGGTGTGAGGCTTGTGGTGGGGAACACTTGTTCAACAGAGATTAATTTAAAAGAGGGCAATAGATCGTTCATTTTTTCTTGTTCCTTGGTCTTTCGGGTAGTAGTAGGAGCCTTTCCTAAGGCCTTGATGTTAAAGTCTCCTGTGAGCATCACTTCATGAAAGGGATGGGCCAGAAGAATGCCATGTAGACTGTTACAAAGATCATCAATTGCTCGTTGTTTAAAATTCTTCTGCGCATTATGATAGCAGTTAAGCAAGAGCAGGGGGAAGTTCTTCTGACCGATGTTAGCCCTGATATTGTTGCAACTTGCAGCACTGGGCTACTTTGGTTGAGAGGTACGGCTTCTAACTTGCAGGTTTGCTTTATAAAAAATGAGAAACTGCCCAATAGCTGTCCAAATAAGTTAGTATATTTGGCAGGCTTGAAGAGCTCATGGAAGCCCTATAAAACTATGGGATTGAGTGCCCACGTTTCCTGTAGGCAAATAATGTTGCTTTTATATAAAAATGCCACTCCAGGTTTAGATTATAGTGTTCCCTTCTAACCTGCCACGTTCCATGATGTAAATATGAGCTTATTCTCCATTTGCATTTTCTGCAGGTACGGGCAAAATGGTTGGGGGTGGCTAGGAATAGGTGTGTCGGGTGCCGTTTTGGGAGTTATCCAGCTGGTTCCACTCATCGGTGTTGTGAGCTCTTGACAAGTATCTTACATTTCTTTGATTGTTGGCATATGATACTTTTAGAGAGTTTGTGGCTTTCGAGGCACTGCACCTCTCAGTACACTTCTATGCTGCACAATAGGCTCCTGCACCAGCACGACGTGGGGATATTTGGGTGGGTGAAGCTTTTAAAGCTCAATGCCCATTCCTCAAAGATATTTGACTCGCTCAGGATGAAGTCCCTAATATCAGCCTTTCCCATGTGGTGATTGTGGCATCCTAAATTCCTTTTCCTGGGATGTGAGCAAACTTTACAGAGGTCAGTTCAGCCAATGTTAAATCCTTCAGTGTTGGAATATGTTGGAATAAGCGGAGCAAGTTGCCTCTGTTTAATGTGTCATGGGTCCCCTTAGAAGTGTAGTGTGAAAAGTCATTGCGGCTGGCCAAATGTGGTACTGGTTTCATCTAAAGGACATCTTGATTGAGTATATGAAAGCTTGCGAGTTAGGCCAGATTGTCTCCAGTTGCTGGGAGGTGGGTCTTGTTGTTGTGTGAGTCTGGTTATCCCCCCACTATCCCGTGGGCTGGATAACCGTTAGGCTGCAGGACTTGATGTTGGTTGTAGTTGGCTGTCCCAGACTCTGTTGTCGTTGGGATAAGGGGTGGACCCGCAGATTCTATGTGACTTTTCCAGGTTGACGTTCGGTCCGTCATATGCAGTTGCTTGGGCTAAGGTATTAGTTGCAATCGGCCAATGGGTATTTTGGCTGCTGTTTGCAAACGGGGGTGGGAGGGTGGGAAGGTGGGAGGGCTGTTGATAAGAATAACCCTCGAAGGGGCTAGGTTGGTACGTGACTCAGCTGTATGTGCCCTAGAGATACCTTCCGATGGAAGTTTCCTGATCCCCTGCCCAACTAGGGGGTGAGCCCCTGCAGGGATAAATGTAATTGTAGCAGAGATAGGGCTTATTGAAGTGGCCTCAAAGCGCTCTCTGACACACCCTGTGGTGGAAGGGGTGTTGGGTTCCGGTATGGGTGCTGTGCCTCCGACTGTTCTAGTGCCTTCCTGTCATTCCTTGCATACTGCTGCTAGCTCAGAGGTGATTGTAGGTCTCGGTGAGGCACCTGGTATATGGTAGCACCCACTTTGTGCCTGAGTCGTGTTGGCCTCCTGGGTGGTCACTTTTAAATTATTTTCTGGGTCATTCATTAAAATGGGGCAGCAGATGTTTTTGATGAGCTGCGTGGCTCCGACACCATGAGTATGGAAGCACACAAAGTAATTTGTGGGCGATTTGAAAGACATGCAGTCCTCGAGTTCCCACTGCTTTATTTAAGGGCTGAGTTAAATATAAAAAAAAGCTTAGTGGTGCTACCTTCATGGTTCGCGTAGGGTGCGCTGTTGGACCCAGCTATCAGAGATCTTCGTTTTATAAGGCGCTGTTTCTTTTACAGTTTTTTTTGTTTCTTTTTTGCACATCTTGAGAGGTTAGAAGAATTTGCACAGCTGATGGACCCAGTGATTCAGAGGGTTGGGTTAGTGCACAATCAGAGTATTGGAGGACAGGCCTGTGATGGTGCTAGAGGTACATGTGTGCAAGTTTGTTGAAGGGTAGGGCCTCGGTTCGGTTCCTTTAGAAGTCCATGATTCCATGCCTGGAGAAGGTTTGACATCCATGTCAGTTAAATTGGATGGGGGGAGTCTGTCCGCAGGTGAGTTGTGTAAACTTTTTCTTGGGGTATGTGTTGAGTTCTTAACACTGTCCACAAGGGACCATAGTATTTACGGTAGTGAGCTTAATTTCTCGATCAGTGGGGAGCATGAGCAAAATTGGTCCACCTCTGTCCGCCCAAATAGATTTCCCAATGTTCTAAGCCTGTGTCCTAAATCCATTAAGCTTGAGGCTTAATCATCTTTTGTGATTTCCAGAGAAGGTAAGGGAGGCCAGAGAAGGAATTACAGGGCTTGTGGGGAAAGGTGAGATTTATTCCCCTAGTTGGGTCGGACTGACGAGCCTTGATTTGAACTTGCTCCTAAATGCTGGTGTTTGTGCCAGTGAAGCTTCCATTTGGGCTTCTATCTGGTCTTCCAGTGTGGCAAGGAATTAAAGTTGTTGATACTTTATTTAATCCAACCTGCAATAACAACACTTTCTTCCACTTGGAGAAAACTTCCTGGCTCCCTAGCAGAATTCTGTATGAATAAAATGTTAATGATATGTATACTCTTTTCAGTAACACAACCTTGAACAATCGTTCAGTTAGGAAAGAGCTGTTGACTTGGATATTCCCTAAATAAAACATTTTTCGCTCTCTTAACCAAAGGCTCTAATTTTGGATTTGGATCCTTAGTGTCAGGTCACCCTCAGAAAACAGTGCACTGTAGAATTTATTAACTTAACTTGAAAGTTTGGCATTGCTTCACCTACTTAAATAAAAATAAGCCTCACTTGCTTTGGATATTAAGCATTCAAGTTTTGGCTTCCTTAAGATGATTTGAATCAGGAGTCCTATACTTTATTTTCTTACTACTCCCTTCATAAAGGCAAAATTCAAATTAACTGAAGTCAACTGTTCCATAGGCCAGGGAAGCAATGACCTTTTAAGTATACACTTTGATTGGAGGAGTCTTTGAATGTTCCCAACACTTAAAAGTTAAAGCTAGTTAAGGTAGTTATCATTAGAAATCCTTTTCTAGTTCAGTTTACCCTGGCTCATGCTCCAGCTCGCCCTATCATCAAACAGTAAGGCTGATTCATAAAGCAGTGTTTTGCAATAAAGGTATGTTTATGGCCAAACACGGCTGCATTTATGCCTGTCAGGTAATCGCAGAAGGAATCCTGGCAGCCCCAACATATTCGGATTGGCATTCTGCAGACCATATTGCCAATTTTGCCCGAAGAATTATTTAATGCATTTTCCAAATATCATTGCATTTTTCGAGTAATTTGTAATGAGATCTACCAACAGTAAGCTAAAACGTTTTAGGGAGGAATTATAAATCCTATTAGATAACAATCAATAGACCATACCATTGGCACAGGAACGTGCCAGTGCTGGCACTAAACTGAGTGTTATAGTGGCCTGTGTGTGCTGTTTGGTACTCACTCTTCTCTAATTAGTAGGTGTGCTAGACATCAGCTGGAATAATCAAGGCATAATCAATACTGGAACACCCTCCACTTGTGGCGGTATGTGTGCTGAGCACACAAAGATGCAACTACCCTGGTATTCTTCTTGGATTGGTCATAAACATAGTGGCATGTTGATGAATAATGATTGCCTTTTATATTGCAGCCATGGTAGACTTCGGCCTGTGACACTAAGGTCATTGGCATGAGTTGTGGTGATTTCACAATAGGTGGAGCTGAGTCATGGTCGCCAATGACGAGTTTCTTTGAAACATATAATAATCACAGAGTGACTAGGTATAGGGTATAGGCCATGGAATGCCTTCATGCCCTATGTTTATGGGCTATGAGGAAATGAAGTCCATTGCAATTCTCCTCAACTTACTGTTTTTTAAAAGTGTATACGGATAGCTTATTTGATACTTCATTCAACCCTATGTTTTTTGGCTGTGAGGAAGTTAACTTCATTGCAATTCTCCTCAATGAACTATTTAAAAAAAGGTGTATACGGATAGCTTATTTTGTGGTTCAAGTCTAGGGTTAAATTACTTGGCTAAGTCGTAAAGTGGGTCTGTGTGGAGTTTACATGATCAAAGGGAATGTATTTCCTAAGGCATAACCACTTAACATTCACTGTATCGAACATGCCCAAAAAAGACAGTCCTTGAATTGCTTTTTATCTATTTGAGGATACATATGAACATAATGCTGAATATTTGATTGGCCTTGATGTACCTGTCTGTTAATTTTGCCATGTAGTGCCAATTAATGTTACATTTGAAATTATGGCCAAATTAATATTCTTTAATAATATAATTAATATTCAATTCAATTCAATTCAAGAATTCTTTATTTCGGCCAATATGACCATAAAAGCACAAGTAAAAATACGTCACAAATCATACATATAAATTTCCAAAGATAAAGTGCATGTGCAGTACAGTATCAAAGGATTCCAAATAAAAATTATAAAATATAATAAATACATTAAAATACGCGTTTATGGCATTTGAAATTTAAAAAGGGTGAGGTTGGTACCGATATATAATCACAGAGAGGGGATGAAGTGATCGAATTTAGACAGAGCCTGATTTTAAAATAGCTCGGTGTGCACACCACATGGAGAATAGATATCGGGAGACAGAATACACAAACGGCATACAAGTGTCATATTTTAATATCCTATAGGCCTCCGCACAGTGATTTGTTCCAAGATTTCTACATATCTGTACTAGCCATCGGCGTCTAGCCATCTTGTATGCCGGACAAAAGAATAATACATGTTGGTCCGTCTCCGAAATATAATTACAAGCAGGGCAACCCTGGGTCAAAGTGCCCCCCCAGTTATTTGTAAAGGCGCGAAGCGGCAATGCTCCGTGCCTAAATTGTAGATACAATTTTTTGGAAAGGGGAGGCTGAATGACATCAAGAGCAGGTTCTAGCCTGTATTGCTCTTTGATCTCTAGGAGGGATGCAGTCATTATGCCAGACGCGGGGTTCCTCTTAAGCTGATTGAGTTTGTAATCCCTAAAGATCTTTGACAGGGTCTTCCTGGGTATTAACATGCAGCTTCCTTCAGCGTTAGCCCATAGGTCCCCCATCCCCATGGCTTCTA
Organism: Calotriton arnoldi; assembly: GCA_963921515.1. Lineage (NCBI taxonomy): Eukaryota > Metazoa > Chordata > Amphibia > Caudata > Salamandridae > Calotriton > Calotriton arnoldi. The sequence goes on along the minus strand of CAWUFW010010193.1, from coordinate 569,746 downwards.
GGGAGTTTTTAATATACACCAGCCATGGGATTTTACTAGTTCCTTGTAGGTTTAACACTTCCTTTAGTTCTTCTCTAAAAGCTTCTAATTCTGGGGTACTCCATAGGCGTCGCCAGTGTAGGAGGGGTCTAAGGGCAATTTCCTCTGCAATTGGACCAACCCCAAGATCTATTCGAAGTGGCGTAAGTGGAGTGCTTTTGGGAAGACCTAGGAGTTGCCTGGCAAAGGAATTCTCATTCTTAGATAGCGGGTCGGTTGGACGATGGCCCCAGATTTCTGCCCCATACAGAGCAGCCCCCCTTATTTGGGCTTTATAAATTTCCATCACTGGCCCAACCATTTTATGGGTACACTTCCTGAGCGTTTTAGCTAATCCCCCCGTTGTCTGTGCCAGCTTAAGGCTGGCCTTCTTTATTTGTGCACTCCACTCCATCTTCTCGGTAAGTGTTAATCCTAAATATTCGAAGACGGTCCCTTTCTCTAGTGGTTTCCCATCTAGCTGAGGGTTTGGTCGTGTAGTGTTTCTTACATTAAAAGCCATATATTTGGTTTTCTGTGAATTTATCTCTAAACCCCTGCTTTTGCAAAATGAATGGAAGATATCTAGAGCCCTCTGTATTCCCATAGGGGACTTAGATAGTAAGAGGGTGTCGTCGGCGAACATCAAGGCGGGGGCCTTGAGGTTCGCCAACCTAGGGGCATCTATGTCCCTCCCATCAATCAGGGTCTCTACTAAGCCGTTAATAAATAGACAGAAAAGGGTCGGAGCCAACACGCACCCTTGACGTACTCCTCTTTCTATGGAAATGGGGTCAGTGAGCTCGACATTTTTCCTGTGCCTGATTTGGGCATAATTGCATTCATGGAGCCGTTTCATCTGGTGACAGAGATAGGGAGGAGCCCCCATTTCTAGTAAAATGGACCACAGTTTGTCCCTGGGGACCAGGTCAAATGCCGATTTTATGTCGACGAAGATCAAATAAAGGCTGCCACCCTCCAGAAGTACTGTCTTCCAGTACACAAGTTGCAGCCTTAGAATTTGATCTATTGTTGACATTTTAACTCTAAAACCTGCCTGATAGGGGCTGAGTATAGAATACTCCTCCATCCAGCTCTCTAATCAACCCAAAAGCACTTGTACGTATATCTTCTGGGTGACGTCTATGAGGCTAATTGGGCGGTAATTAGCGGGTAGCAGTGGTGAGCCCTTTTTGTGAATTGGAATAATTTCCGCCCCCAGTCAGGTCTTAGGAATCGGCATTCCCTGCAAGATAGCATTAAACAGGGTCCATAAGTAGGGGGCCCAAATATTAGGCTCATTGCGGAAGAGGTCGCCTGGAATCTTATCTAGTCCCGGTGCCTTAGAGGGGGTGACCCTACTTAGGGCATCCATTATCTCTTTTAGAGAAATTGGTGGAACAGCAGAGATAGGTAGCTGCAAGTGGGGGTACTCATTTATGGCCTGCCCTGCTACACCTTCTGCCCTTTCGTAAAGGGGTTCAAAGTGGGCCTTCCAAACTTCTACCCCCAGATTTGGTTCTATTGCCAGTTTGCCTTCTGTGCAGCCAGTGTTTACTAAATTCCCAAAAGTCCTCATGTCCCTAGAATATAGGGCATTTTTCAAGCTTTCCCGTTTATCTTCCTCCCATTGTTTCTTAGCCACATTAATTATGTTTTTGTGGGCTGTTCGCTTGACTTTTATTAGAGGTCTATCTTTGGATTTGATAGCTAGAACTAGTGCTTGCTTGGCCTTACGACAATCGCCATTGTACCAAGGGTGACCCGGGGTTACCTTTTCCCTAGATTTTGAGATAGGGAAAAAAATATTTACCAGGTCAGATACTAAATCTTGGTGGTTGTTCGCGATTTCGTATAGGGCAGTAGTGAAAACAGCAGTTTCACTAAGTTGATTTGCAACCTTAAGATATGGAATTGCAGTTTGATAAAGGGAGGCTAGCTTTTCCTGGGATTTACAAAATACCCCCCATTTAACTCTCCTCCTGCAATTAGATAGAGTTAACCTGGGGCTGGCTGAATGTTGGCCTGTGTTGACATCCCTAGGGCAAGGCAGTACCATCTCAAGAATCAGGGCATTATGGTCACTGTCATATTGAGGCATGACCTTAAAGTCAATCACCCGCTGCCAAGATTTGGTGTCCACCAATATGAAATCTAAAATAGAGAAACTACCTGGTCTATTATAAGTTTGGTTCGCCGGGGAATCAGATTTAGTACGCCCATTGCAGGCCCTAAGGGAGTGATTCAATGTAAGGGTGTTCATTTGGAGTACCAGTGGAGTCCAGGCCCGGGTTGCTGAGATGTTTGGTTCTGGTATGACCCAATACGGGTCCTCCTAAAATGTAAAAAAAAAAAATGTAAGTCCGTTTTTATATAGCGCAGCTACTCACCCTTACGGGTCTCAAGGCGCTGGGGGCCGTCGTGGAAATTAAGTGAGCTATTGCCCAGAGTCACATGGTGCTGAGCTGAGCTGCCGCCGGAGCCGGGGATCGAACCCTGAACCCTGTGCTCCGAAGTCAGCTGCCCTGGCCGCTGCACCACACCTCTCCACTCCTCACTAATATCACCCCCAATTAGGTCTTTCAGGGGTTCAAACTGGCAATTAAAGTCACCAGCAAGAATCACCAGCGTATTATCGGGAATAGTGTATAAAAAAGTAGTCAATTGCTCAAGAGCTATCGACTCCTGGCCTTGGCTAACTGGCCGAGAATAGACATTAATTACAGCTATTCTAATCTTGGCGGGGAAGCTCAGAATAACACAGAGTATATCTCGGGAGGAGGCCTCGACTTGTTTAGCCGTGCAACCCAGGTGCACGGCAATCCAAGTGCAAAGACCCCCTGCAGGTCTTCCCCTTCCCCCACTTGTGGCTGTTAAGCAGAAGGTCGCATATCCTAGTCTGTGGGTGTCCTCCCTCGCCCAGGTTTCCTGGAACATGCAAATGTCATTATCCTGGATAAATGCTCCACACTCCGGATTGTCAAGTTTGGAAGTGAGGCCCGCAACGTTCCAGGATAACACATGAAGCTTGGGTATGTCTTTTGATGGCTGGATTGTATTGCTGGGTACCTCTATGGTGGGACACTCGGGTCTGGGGGATATGCTCTCTATAGTCACCCGCTGGTGGCCTATGGGTACCTGTGGGGGCCTCAGGAATGTACCTATTGCACTAGAATTTGAAAAGGACCCTTCCACCCCCTCGCTTTGGGCACTTCCCACTCCAACAACGCTCTTAATGGCCCAGTCTGCTACCTGTCTAGAGATAACAGGACTCTTGCACAACTTCCTCCATTCATGGGAGTCCCACCTGTAGTCCCACTGGGGATTTGATTCCACAATTAGTGGCTGTGTTAGTTTTAGTCTGTCTTCTGCTTCTAGGGATGCACATCTATTTGTAAGTGGGAGATTAAAAAACAGTGGGCTTGGTTGATCCTGCCCCAAATTGGTATTTTGCTGGTACTGGTGCCTAGACCCTGCCCCACAGACTGGCCACGGACTATTTTTTGGGGCTTGTCTCGGGGGGTAGAAATACCCCAAAGGGAGTGGCCAAATGCCCCCTTCCTGCCTTTGCTGGTTTCGTATTAGAAGGGACCTTACAACATGGGGGTTTCTAAAATTGATCACAATAATGTCGGCAGGAATATCTTTTGGCCTCCGGCCCACCCAACCCACCCTACGGGCGAATAAGATTTCACTGGCATCCTTATACAAGAATTGGAGTTGATTTGTCAGCCAAAAAATGCATTTATTTTTTAAATCATAATATGATTCCCTTTGGCCCCTGCTGAGTTCTGGTACTCCAGTTAGGATCATGACATACGGTGTTGAGTCCGGGGGGAGATTGATACATGGTAGGGTTGGTCTTCCCTCTACTACTTCTGATCGTGTGTCTTGCCCCTTTTTTGCTCTGTGCTTTGCCCCCAAATGCTGCGAGTTGGCTTCAACCAGAGGCATTTCTGGGCAGTGTCCTTGCATCTTGCCACTCTCCCCGCCCCGACTGCGCTCCTGACTTTGTAGGCTGGCTATGTCTCTAGGCTTGCTGGAAATGTTTGCATGCTTAGTTGCATCCTCCTTATTACTCTGAATTTGCGATAGCAGGCTCAGGTTCATTACCGGTGCGTGAGCTACTCTCTGGTGGACGGGACAGGTTTGGGACACGCACTGCTGCGGGCGGTCTTTCTCCCTAGAATTAGCATCTTCCTTGCCAACATGAGTTTCTAGCAGAGATGTAAGTTTATCTACTCGGGAGGTCAAGGTGTTCAACTCCTCCTTAATGATATTTCTTATTTGCAACTGCAAATCCATTACTAAGTTTGACACCCAGAATGTTTTTTCTATACCTTCATTCGCATGACCACCCAACCCTCCCAACCCCAAGTCACCATTCACTACAAGATCCGTGGTTCCCTTCTTCCGATTCCTCCCAGACTTCGTAACAGTTTTTTGCATTCCTTCTCTTCCCTGGACCAGAGGGGGCATCCTCAATAAACAAATCCGAGGTAGGTGTATCGTGTACCAAGGCACATGTCCTGGACTGGGACCTAGAAGAGACGGGATCTACAGTTAGCGGGGCAGATTGTATATCAGGGCTGGCTAGGAGAGGGGCTAAGTCCGGTGCTATCGATAGCCATCTTTCGGTCAGTTCGATTTCAGTTGATACTACCCCTATAGCCCTCTGGAGCATTTTATCGATAGAGGTGGGCTGATGACTTGTTGGCGATTGGATAGTTAATGTTTGCTTTTTCCCTGTACAGGTGCGTCTCCCCATTTTAGCTGGTTAGCAAAGATGCGTTTTATTTTAACAATGGTCTTAAATTGCAATGAAGAGTCCAGGGCGGCTAAAGTGCTGCACACAGCATAGAACTCCCTCGTAGGATGGAAGGAGGGGGAATTACAAAAGCCGCAGACCTGACTTGAGGCAGGCTTGAAACACTCATTAGAACATTTCCGGTGTGAAAGCACCCACCTTAGATTCCGACTTCTGATGTGACTCCTTTGGCTACAGATGGTTTTCCATGGGCAACTAAGGGGGGTGGCCCAGCCCAGCCTCTTCCGGGCGCGGACGGGCCCACCCTTGGCCCGGGCTTTGCCCGGACGCGTCCCCGCGCGTCCCGCGCTGCGGGAGCCCGTGAGCACTTTTAAAGCGCCTCCTGGCGCAGGATGATGGTGCTAGCGGCGACGGCCACACGGGAGGCCGGGGACGGTAGTCCTGGCTCCCCTCCTCTCCCCTCCAGTGGCAAACGGCAACAGCAAGTCTGGGCAGAAAGGGCGTCCCGCGCTGCGGGAGCCCGTGAGCACTTTTAAAGCGCCTCCTGGCGCAGGATGATGGTGCTAGCGGCGGCGGCCGCACGGAAGGCTGGGGACGGTAGTCCTGGCTCCCCTCCTCTCCCTTCCAGTGGCAAATGGCAACAGCAAGTCTGGGCAGAACAGGCGTCCTGCGCTGCGGGAGCCCGTGAGCACTTTTAAAGCGCCTCCTGGCGCAGGATGATGGTGCTAGTGGCGGCGGCCGCACGGGAGGCTGGGGACGGTAGTCCTGGCTCCCCTCCTCTCCCCTCCAGTGGCAAACGGCAACAGCAAGTCTGGGCAGAACGGGCGACCTTTATGTACCAGTCTGTTAATTTTGTCATGTAGTGCCAATTAATGTTACATTTGAAATTATGGACCAAATTAATATTCTTTAATAATATAATTAATATTACTTTAGTATTTTTTTAAACAATGTGCTTTTTACCGCAATATGTTTTTGATATTGGCTGTTGGTTATCTTGGCAAATGAATGCATTGAAACAAATGAACTTGAATTTATGTTGCCCCTCTTTCCATCAGTATTCCATCTCCTTTAGTTTTTTAACCATCCAACCCCCACTGTTCAAATGCAGTGTCCCCTTTCCACTAAAAGTGGGCCCAACTCCCTTCCGTTTCTCCTTGTGGACAGACATCTCACTGAATGTGTAGGGTCTGACATGCAGAAAGAACCCTATGTTTAACTTAAGGAATTTAGGGGCATATGTACAACAGAATAACAGAGCGTGGCGTTAAGCAAAACGTGCTAACTCCATTCTGAAAACGCATGGATGCACCGTATTTACAAAGATACGGTGCACCCCTGCTTTTCCCCTAGCGCTGGCGCTAAATTAAGCTGCCTAGCGCCAACGCAGGCACCCTTGCACCATAGTGCACCAAGGTTGCCTGCGTTGGGGGGAATGATTGTTTGTGTGCAGGAAGGTGTCCCTTCCTGCACATAAACAATCACAAATGGTGATTTGGAACTCCTATGTGTGCCGCATTGTGCAGCACACATAGAAGTTGAAAATTGTCATATTTGTTATGATTGCTTATGTGCAGGAAGGGACACCTTCCTGTACATAAACAATCATTCATGGCGTTTTGCTGTTTCTATGTGTGCTGCATAATGCAGCACACATAGAAACAGCAAAAAGGAGGAGAAATAAAGCATTTCTCCCTGTTTCGTCATGTTAAGACCAGGTCTTAATTTTGGCGCTGATCCAAATTTATGCCACCCCTGTAAATATGGGGCAGCGTCAAAATCAATGGGTTTTGCGGCAAAAGGCCCACTGCTACACCCATTGCCCATTGCTCATTGCTTAACGCCACCTTGTCAATAACGCGAAGCCCCTAATGCCACAGGAAAATCGTAAAAAGTGAAGCTTCTGTGGCGATAGGGGCTTGTAAATATGTCCCCTTAAAATCTGATGCCTTTCTAAAAGAAAAAGCCTTGCGACGCTCCACATTTCGAAGAAATAAAAACGCTTTACAATGAGAGATGCATTCATACCTGGTATTTATCGGTGTTACCTAGAATGCACATCATTATTTCATCTTGTAATAACAATGTATGTGCCTTCTGATCTTTACTGACAACCTGTGCCAATTATTTTATAATCTAGTTTCGCGCAACATATTTAATTTTCCTTAAAATATATTTAGACGTATCATTGATATAAATACTTTTTTTTAAGTAAGACAACAATCAGCAATGCTTATTTCAGGTAACATAACATAACTCCTTCCAATGTAAAAGTTAAAGTGCAGTAACACAATACATTTAAGAAGACAAATCAGTTTAATACGTTCCCATCGCACCAGCAACAGTGATATATTGCTTTTATACGAGGAGCTTACTGATCTCCCAGGCTATCCATCTGGGCCATGACTTCCGTTCTATTCTTTGCTCTACACTGCAACAAATCCGTTCTCATTAGTTGTCTCAATTTATCGGCAATGTTCTGACACTCTGAGAACTTCACCCCATCAACACACAGCATTTAGAAAATTAGTATTCCGGAAGACATGTGTGCTGTAAGTCAAGTGGGTTGAATTTGTTTATTCACAGAAGTGAAAAGTGCAGACTGAAAATGTAGCATATAAAACGCCGTTCGAGCAAGACGTCATGCTACAAAGTTGAACAAACATTGGCTAAGCCAGTAGGTCTGGGGTTGGCTGCCGGAAATTCAGTCAATTCATTGTTCTGTTTTGTTATGGTTTTTACAAAACGTTATTGTTTGGGAATATGCCGGGCCCTCATCAATCTAAAAATAATAATTTGCTACAGGCAAATATCTTTTTGTGGTCTAAAGAACCCCACATATTATCATAGTACTCCCTGACACTAAATGGAACAACTTTGTGTGTGGATGTGTTCGTTGTCAAAGGTTGACATGCTATAACTCCTAGCAAAGTCAGCCAATGGCTGAAGTGGGCTGATACATTGTCCCTTAATGCATGCTGGAGTGGTGGAAGTAAAATGTGATGACACCAACCACAGACTAATGGAAGAAGTCTGTCTGAAAATCCTATATGTAACTATGTTAAAAGCATACTTTTTGTCAAATCAAAGGGTCTTGGCTAACGCAGGCCTAAAACAAAAAGTCAGTCAGTCTGGTATTGGCTAGAAGTCTCATGCCTTTGAGAAAAAAATAAAGAAAGTTAGAAAGAAATAAAGAGCAGGAAAGAGAGAAGGAAAGAAAGAGGGCAGGAAAGAAAGAGAGTGGGAAAGAGAATGAAAGAAGGAAACAAAAGGAAAGAAAGAAAGAGAAGGAAAGAAGGAAATATATTTTACAAGGAGGTATAAATCTGGGGCAGCGCCAAAAACTAACGCCATGCAAGAGCAGACGTTAGAATGGCGCAGAAGGAGAAAGGCTTTTATTTCTCCTCTTTTTTATTTTTTCTGTGTGTGCTGCATTCTGCATCACATGTAGAAAGAGCAAAAAGCCATTAATTATTGTTTATGTGCAGGAAGGTGTCCCTTCCTAAACAATCAATAAATAATGATGATTTGCTACCTTTACGTGTGCTACAGAATGCAGCACACTTAGAAGTAACAAAAAAACATTATGGATTGTTTATGTGCAGGAAGGGACACCTTCCTGCACATAAACAATCATTCCCTGACAGCTAAATTTAGCGCCAGTACTAGGGGAAACACAGGGGTGCACTGTGTTGTGGTAAATGCAGCACATCCCTGCGTTTTGAAAATCTTGGAGTTGCTAAATTTGGCTTTGCTCCGCGCTCTGACATTTTCTAGTAAATATGCCCCTTGGTTTCAATTGCAATAGGTCACGTTAATATGCATTTGTGAATTCAAATGCAGAACAACTACTATTAATGCACATATTAGTTCAATTGTGGAAAGCTTCCACAAAATCACCCCTCTAATGATTACATTATCACTAAGCCTCCAATCTATTTACAATACAGTATGCATCACTTTCTCTATCTTGCGTCTTAATGCTTCCAGCATCTTAAGTTGTTAATTTACTTGTCCCTTTACGTCTTTCAACTCCATTTGATCATACTTCTTCTTCTATTCCTATTTCTTTCTTTCTTTCCAACTCCATTTAATCATTCTTCCTCTTGGACGCCATTGACATCTTCTTTTTATAACTATAATTTAGTCCCATCTTTGAGAAAATTAGTTTAGAGACCTTAAACGAAAGGAATATAAACAATTTCACAAACAAACACAATAATTATAGGGGTTAATATGGCTCAAAACATATCCGGACCCAAATTATCACTGACTCACTGACTTTCCCAAAGCCCTTTCCTATCTCACCGAAGCTGGAACTAACCGATTTCCACAAATCATGGTCCCCAAAGGCTTTTGCTTCATTTGAGCTATTAGTAACATTGGTTATCTATTCATTAATAAGCTTACTGTTATTCGGGATGAAGGTACAGCACTTATGTACACTCAAACATGACAGACTTCGCCCTCCTTCACAAGAAGGATATCTAGTGCAAGGTGGTTCTGCATAATTCTAGCACGCATTGCCATTGCTCCTGACTAACTTATGTTAGCGCTCCAGCAGTATTAGAAGCAAGGCGATTTACAAACATAGATAATCTTCTAATTTTAACATCATTCACAGCCACACCAATAGATGGAATCATAGCACCTGATACAGCGTATCCTGGCCCACTCACTTACCATTGTCCCTCTGATGGACCTTTTTATCCAACTGGGAGGTGACCGAAGTTAACCTTTGTATCAGTCAAATTCAATTAACAGTGTAACCCATTTGGTTACACAACGATGACCAGGAATCAGTAACTAGGGTTAAGAAGGTTTATTAAAAATTCTGAATCAATCTAAGATACATGACTCTTAACACCATGATATAAAGGTACAGAATAACAACAGGAAATCCCAACCTCCGGAAGAAATTGAGGCGGACCAATGTTAGGCAAACGAGAAGTTGAGTCACAGAAATACAAAAGATTAAAGAAAGAATCTCATGCTCGAAGAAAAGCCTCAAGTTTTGTTGTCTATGCTTGGATAAATCTAAGTCACCTAAAGTAAAGTCCAAGCTAGAGGGGAGGTTCTAAAATCCTAAAGGATCTCAAAAAAGCGGGAATTCCCATAAAGGAAATTAGAACTAGGCAAGGAAAAAATAAGTAGGAGGGTCATAATTTCAGAAGCTCGGTCAAGAGTCTTTTTGGGTCAGGAAAGTTAGTGTTCGCCTAAGCCACACTCAGCAAAGAATCAAGGAAGCGTAGAGGTCTAAACCTCTCAAAGTGCAGGGAAAAGTGAGGTAAGGGAACCTGAAGGGATCTGCAAGGAATCTGGAAAGAATCTGAAAAGCATCTGCTCTCTAATGGTGTGAACACTAAGTTATAACACACAAGAGTCTTCTTGGGCAGCACCCTTTCTCGTCTCACATTGTAGACTGAAACAATTTCCAAATATCCAACACCTAACATGGAAACAACACTGGCTTCTCACGCACAGACCAGCTTGCAACATTGCTGAATAGGCCTTTCAGTTAATACTTTGACTCTTTATGTTCTTTCGTCGAGGACTCCTTCTCAGGCTCTTTCTCTCTATCACTAGTACAGTAATGTATCTATTCTTCAACTAAGAATGCATGTGAATACCTGCAAGAAATGTCATGTTAGCAGAAAACGAAACCCAGTATTTATGCAGCATGAAGAATTATAGGCTTAAATTGTCAAATTAAAGTATTAGCAAGAGTGGTCATTTAATATGTGTGCGCACGTTTAAACACAAACAAATATAAATGTCAATACATTAGGTTCACATTACACAGAGCATACAGTAAATCCTTTTAATAATCCATGTGTAAGTATGGCTAAGAACTACATTTAAATGAAATATAAGAAACATTACTGCACACATTACATAAACTCATTTCAAGAGTAATCACATTCTACATGTGTGAGGATCGTTTTTATCCAGTTATCTAAACAGTAAATGTTATTCAATGTATTAAGGCTCACCATATGAAAGTCGATGTGTAAAGGATGGTCAAAGTTGTACTGCACCAATCCCCCCTCTGATGGTGAATCCAGCCATCACATCAATGTCTTATCAGCTGGACAAACCTAGGTTTCCAAACCATCTGCCTTCAGCAGAAAATCCATTCCATATTGCTTCCCAGGCACCTGTTGCTGTTGCTGTTAACCCTTTAAAATCTTTCTTTAAGTCAGTAATGTTCTGTATGTATTTCTTTAAGTCCTTACTCTCATCTGGAATGTAACTGCAGCATTGTTGAACTTTTAACATCCAGCAGACTCCGCCCTCTTTTGCGAGAAGGACGTCTGATGCAAGTCAATTCTGCAAAACCATTGATCTGATCGCAACCATTTCTGTATCTATAACTAAGAATCCTCCAGCGATAACTTATCAACTACAGTAGAAATCTTTCTAATCTTGTGTGAATTGAGTATCACTCCTACAGATGGTATCAGATCACCAAAAATGTCACTGTTAGAAATGGGGGTCTCTAGTTGGCAATGGCTTGCACCTTTGTCCAAGTAGGGACCCTTCTTCATAGTCAGGGTAAGGGGGATACACTTCTAAAATAACCCCTGCTCACCCCCTTGGTAGCTTGCACGAGCAGACAGGCCTATCTCAGAGGCAGTGTGTAATGCATTTGTGCACACATACAGTAATACAGTGAAAACACTACAAATGGACACCACACTTGTTTAGAAAAATAAGTAAACTTCATCTAAACCAAACAAGACCAAAATGACAAAAATCCACAATACAGGAATCAAAATGTCACGATCCAATTCCTCAGGAGCAGTACCCTCAATATGCCCACCTTCCGGCAGCACCGATTCCGTACATAAAACAGAAGGTCGGAGTGGCCAGACAGGGGGAAAGGTTATAGGGAGGGTACTGTGGGGAGGGAGACCTGTAAATAAAATTCTAACCATGCTTTAAAGTTAAATCGTTGTTAAGTCACCTTGTTCAATCCACAAGATATAGAGGGGCCGATTCACAGAACTAATCTGAGAGAAAATCCTAAACTTACTACTTTTGGTATTCACAGAAGGCATTTAGTAGTAGTAAAGTTAGGACTCCTAACTTTACTACTACTAAACTGAGACAAAATCCTAACTTTACGACTTTCGGTATTCACAAAAGGCATTTAGTAGTAGTAAAGTTAGGAGTCCTAACTTTACTACTACTAAATGCCTTCTGTGAATACCAAAAGTAGTAAGTTTAGGATTTTATCTCAGATTTGTTCTGTGAATTGGCCCCAGAGTTCTGAATATCAGAAGAATCACTGGGACTTGTATGAATTATTTGAGTCTATAATATTATAGTCTTTAAAAGTATCAAAATAATATAGGGAATAACATAGACACTGTCTCTACAATTATCCTCTGACTTTGCAATGATTTCCACCCAGGATATTGCTTCAGTCTGATATTGGGTTTTCTAACAAGAATAATGTCTCTGAGCTTAATTACACGTACTCACTGAATAGCAGCAGGTAAAATAAAACATGGGATTTGTTTCTTTGATTGTGCGCGAAGAACCTGCATTACCTAAAGTACTTTACACAGTGTATAGCAAAGATTAGATCCTACCTGCTTCCAATGTTTCCGCCAGTCAACATGAACAACAGCGAGTTTTCTTCAGGATTTCGGAAGTTGAACCACTGTAAAAGATACTGTATGCACCGTTTCTCTCTCTCTCTCTTCTTTCAAATCGGGCAGAATTCAGTCCGATGAACCGATCCCTTTGACGCGCTGCCACTCCAACAAGAACACATGAATCGGAGTTCCGGCAATAATGAGCAACCGTTGATTGCTGTGGCTGCCTTTTATAGCGGAGGCCACACTGAAGCTGACATCTGTTCGTCCGTGTGCTTCCAGTCTTTTCTACCACATGTGACGAACATGACTAGAGCTGATACTTCTACAGAAAGAAATATGGGCATAAAAAGAATACTAGAAATAAGAAAAACGATAATAACGTAAGGAAAATATTAAAAGGACATCGTAAATAGTGAGAATGGTGTTGTGCAGCCCATAATAAAAGATGAACTTTACCAATTACCTAGTCATTGGTAATGATATAAAAAGCCATATGTTCTTATTACTCAGTACTGTTTGTGAACTTATCAACTAAGTTCCACTTATAGGCCATCAATACTGGACCCTGAACTGTCCATGACACAAAATGTACTTCTTAGGAGGTAAAAACAGTTCTGTCCATAGCAAACTATAGATGCGACACTTTCAACACAAAGTACCTTGGATGCGTCACAATCATCAACAAAAACAGCCGCAGGGAAGGTGATGCGTCGGTTCCTTACACCCAGGGAAGGTGAAGCGTCGGTTCCTTACTTCATGGGAGGTGATGCGTCGGTTCCTTACTGCCACGCAGGGGAGGTGACGCATCGGTTCCTAACTGAAGGGGAGGTGTTGTGTCGGTTTCTTACTGTGCGGTGAGGTGATGCATTGGTTTTTAACTGCGGCCCGGTGTTCTTGTACACTTGGCGTCCTGGGGCGAGGCGTGGGGATCGGGGATGCGTTGGTTCTCGATGGGGCAGCAGCAAAGGCGCTGCGTTGGTTTCTCCAGCCGCTGTCCCACGATGCGTTGGTTCTTGCAGGCCCTGTGTCGGAATCGGTGAGGTGATCTCGGACTTCAGAGATCGGTGCATGGGATTCGGTGTGCGGCGATTTCACCAGCCGCGAGCCGGCGCTGCATCCGTTTTTCGGCAATGCCTCGGAAACAGGTGCGGATACGTCGCACTTCTTGTAGTTGCATCGCTTTTCCAGATCCCAACAGCAGGAACAACCTCCAGAAGCCCAACACAGTCACAGGCACCTCTTGACAGGTCAGAACTCCCAACAAGGAAGTTCAGGGGAGCTGGTGGTGAAGTCTTTGTGTCCCTGAGACTTCAGAACAGGAGGCAAGCTCTACTTCAAGCCCTTGGAGCTCTTCTACAAGCAGGATACACACCACACAGTAAAGTATTTGTCATCCCCAAACAGCACACAGCAAAGTGGCAGTACTTCTCCTTCAGCTTTCCCAGCTCTTCTCCATGGCAGAGGGTTCTCTTGAGTCCAGAAGTATTCTAAAGTTCTGGGGTCTGGGCCCCAATATTTATATTCCATTTCTCTTTGTTCTCTTTTGTCAGAGAGGCTCTGTTCTCAGTCAAAACCAGTTCTGTCCTCTCTGTTGCAGCTCCCCGGCAAGAGGTGGAGACAGCATTGTGTAAGGCAGACCAGGCCCATTCAGGTGAAAGGAAATCTCCTCCCCCTACCCTAAATGCAGCCCAGGGCTATTCAGCCTAGCCCTGACTCATCCAGGAGAGGCAGGACACACATCACCCCCCCCCAGTGGCTGTCTACAGTGATTGCACATCCCCAGCCCCTGTCACTCCAAAGCCATACAGTCAATCTACAAACCAGAAGAGGCACGCAAGATGGCTAAGCAAGAAAATACCTATTTTCTAGATGTGGTATTTTCAAACACAGAATGTAAAAATCATCCTTATTAAAAGATGCATTTTTAGATTCTAAGTTCAGGCATACTAAACTTCACCTTCCTATCTTGTCCCAATGGGAAGTTATATTTATAAGATGTTATAAATAAACTCCCATGCTATCCTGTGGGACAGATAGCCTTTCAATATTGAAAAACGAAATTCCCTGTAGTTCACTATCAGGACATGTTACACACATCAAAACATGTCCTACCTTTCACAGACACTGTACCCTGCCCACAGGTGTACCTTGGGCCTACCTTAGGGGTGACTCACATGTAAGAAAAGGGAAGGTTAGGGCCTGGCATTGGGAGCACTTGCCAGGTCAACATGGCAGTACCAAACTGTGCACAGACACTAGTGGCAGGTCTGAGAACCTTTTGCAGGGCTGCTCGTGTGGGTGGCACAATCAATGCTGCAGGCCCACTAGCAGCATTTGACTTGCAGGCCCTGGGTACACACAGTGCACTGTACTAGGGACTTAGTAGTAAGTCAAACAAGCCAATCATGGAAACACCAATCCATAGTCACAATTTACAGAGGGAGCACTGGCACTTTGGCACTGATCAGCAGTAGCAAAGTGCCCAAAGCATCTAGACCAGCAAAATCGAAGTCTAGCACACAGCGAAAACACAGGAGGCAGAGGCAAAAATACAGGGGAAAACCATGCCAAGGATGCCAGGTCTAACAGTCACCTACAGTTTCACTAGCACTAGCATCTCTTTTGGTTCTCACATACTGTTCCCTTTGTTGAATCATCAAGTTGTCCCACATAATAAATCTCGGGACAAACTATTCCCATATAACATGTTCCATACTATCTCTTAAGTAACCTGTAAAATGCATTTTCCCACAAATGTACTACTAAAAACAGGGGTCTAAAAAAATATACCACTATCTCAGAGTTTTAAGCATCAGGCTGCATCAAGTGCTTCAGTACAGGAACTTCTGAAAATACCAAGTAAGGAACTTCTCAAAATACCAAGTCATGATTCGAGTACTAGTATTGAAAAAGACCCTTTCCATAATTTAAGCTCAGTAATAAGCTACAGGTAACCCCATATGTCAAAGAGAGATGATGATATGTAATCCCCTCAGCAATTGATGCAGGCAATTGCATGCAAATTAGCAATTCCTAGCATCCATAGTGTCAACATATTCATAAAGTAATGTTATGAATTTACCTTTAAAAATGAAAAGACAAGAAGCGTTTGGCAAAACAGGACAAGTTGGTTTAATTAAACACAGCGGCCGGGAGAGTATCGACAGCGTAGCATCTGAAGAAAGTCTCTCATTGTATAGAAATTTTGGCCGACCATTTATGAGGTACAATAAACCAATCTGGCATTCTTGGCCTAGTCATAAACAACAATTAGAACCAGCTGATAAGAGGAACACAGGTGGCTCTGGTCCTCGGGGAGGGCTAGTCTGGACTAGTGTGTATGTGTCCAGATGTCCGGCAAGGGGAGTGCGTGATCACTAAGTGTGGTGTATGTGCTGTGCCCTGATTGACTGAGTGTTCCTAACTTTATGTGGCATTTATCTTTGTGGTATTTCGGGTACATGCATCTTTGGCCAAATGTGTTTTATTGGGGACAATTTCATCTGACCTGTTTGTGGTGGAACTGTCTATCTGTGGGCTCAATCAGGATTTTCCCTGGGTACTCTTTTGTCTTTGAGCTTGTAGGAACACAACAGTAGTACACCAACAAAAACTGGAAGTAGTGACGTGAATAGTTTGGACACCCATAGGGGGATCAAAAAAAAAATCCTATGAAACCAGTCCTGCTCAGGGACATCTTTCTCCTTCTTCATGTCAGATCATTTTCATGGGATAAAAGTTGTTGGTTAGGCCATAATTGAAGTAGAAAAACAAGCAAGACTAAGGGCATATTATCAAGAACGGCGTTAAAATTATCGCCGGTTTAGCGGCAGAAAACTGCCGCTAAAGCGGCGATAATGGGCTTGATAATATGCCCTGGAGAATTCCAATAGAAGCCCATGTTCACACCAGAACATGGACTTCTATTGGAATTCTCAAGGGCATATTATCAAGCCCATTATCGCCACTTTAGCGGCAGTTTTCTGCCGCTAAACCGGCGATAATTTTTAACGCCGTTCTTGATAATATGCCCCTAAGTGAGAAAGTATAAAGGTTTTATTTTACAGTGGCTGGGAGAGTGATGAACCTAGGTAGGACTGCCACCCAACTCTCAAATTGGTTACAGCAGGTAGCCCTTTATATAGTGTATTTGTGCTGAATCATACATATTAATCATGTGACCGACAATGGATGTTTATGACATATTTGAGCAACCATACACAACTGAAGCCAAGCCTCCAAACCTCCTACGTTCATTGGCGCAATCATCTGACTGCGTGTTATTTGTGCCATCTGAGTACGTGTTATTTGGTTTGTGCAATCTGACTACATGTATATTTAGAAAAACCTCAGCACAAGCAGAAAGTGTGCTCCTATTGCAACGTATTTTGATCATCCCTGGCTCTTATCTTTCCCTACTAAATTGAACTCAAAGCTAATTGGTTGCATGCATCCCACTCCTCTGTTCCTCCCCTCACACGATCATTCCCCGGAGGAACTGTCAATACTGGTTTGTTTGTTGTACTAGAGACTTCTTGATTTGTTTGTTTTATAGATTACTAGCTACTGTAAGCATGTATCAAAGGTTGTATCTATTCTCTCTCCGAGCTCATCTACTGTAATTTATTAGCTCGAAGCACTGGGCACATACTGCTGTCTAATCACATACATTTCTGTGTCGGTGCAGGTGAGGTTTTTCAGTGGCACTTTCTCAGAGTCCCCCTTCTCACTGTCTATATTAACACTTTCTATACTAACAAAGTACAACAGGAAGCACCAATGTTGGCACACACCCCACTCTCCATCGCGGTCATCAAGTCCAACAATTACCGATGTTGCATCACCATAAGGCGGATGGCTCTCAGTTCTTCGTTAATAGCTTTTAGACTGAGCTCAGTGTCATTAATCACTTTTATCATCTCCCACCTGGTTATTTGTAACAAGCGGGCATTCGCCTTCTTTTGCTGGTGAAGAAGGGTATGGACCCTCCTGTGTTTACTTGAGTCTCTAAAAATTGTCGAAATTCTTCCAGAATGTCCTAGTACTGAGCCCTGCCAATAATCAGCAGTTCTTCTTCTTCAAGCCTGGTGCAACAGAGTTGTTTTCTTCTGTAGCGGATGTTGAGACAGCTCAGACAAATCTTCACCAGGGATGACCAGCGATAGGGTGTGTATGGTCACGAGGGTGCAGAGGCCCCACCATCCTGGGGTGAGCTGGATGTAGGCAAGCTCACCACACTGCCAGTAGAAATCCATCAATGTGGAAGTGCCGCATTGCAGGTCAAGTGAAGTACTACTTCACAGTTCTCGTTATAACTAAGTGGTATGCCTCTGAAACACAAGGAATATAGTGAAAGTTTCCACACAATTAGGGGTTGCCCCTTCCCCGCCAACCATGTGTACCTATTATTCTCGGTATCCCAGCTTTCCTGGCAAGGGGCGTCTATACTGGCGTTATCAAGGTGAGCGACCCTGCACTGGAATTCCATGTCTGGGGTCCATTTGTCATTAAAAAAAGGTGGCCCCAAATATGTTAAGTGCCACCCTGGGGGCCACAGATGGATGCGGGAGCCGACGTATTTGTGCACTGGTGCGGTGGTCTTGCTAACTCCAAGAACCTCTTTTCTACAAAATCCCAGGGCGGGGGGACACAGGTGGCTTTTGACCTCGGGGAGAGCTAGTGTGGGACAGTGTGTATGTGTCCTGATGTCGGGTGTGGGGAGCGCGTGATCACTACATGTGGTGTATATGCTGTGCCCTGATTGGCTGAGTGATCCTAACTTTATGTGGCGTCTATCTTTGTGGTATTTTGGGTATGCGCACCTTTGGCAAAATGTGTTTTATACCAATTTCATCTGACCTGTTTGTGGTGTAACTGTCTATCTGTGGGATCGACCAGGATTTTCCCTGTGTGCACGTTTGTCTTTGGGCTAAGTGTAACCCCACCTTTGACCTGTCAATTGGTAGACACAGGTTTGGGTTGCAGGGCCTGTCTGACCACGTATCTTTGACTTGGGGGTGATGGGGAGGTCACATTGGGTGAATCCGACAGCAATAATATGAGTTTGTTAAAATGTGTACAATTAATATGGCGGTCATCGATATCATTTTTACCGACATCCTCAGTATGGTGCATACAGTTGTCATAGCGTACATCGATATTGTCTTTACTGATATTGTTATGCATGCACAGATTATGGCATACATTGAAATTGTTTCTACTGGTATCGACATTGTTATGCGTGCATAGATTATGAAATACATTGACATTGTTTCTACTGATATCGACATTGTTATGTGAGCACATTTTATGGCATGCATTGACATTGCATTTATTGGTATTGCAGTGGTCAGGCCTGCATGTATCATGGATATAAACATAAACATTCAATGGGTAATCTCCTCTAGAAGCATCTACATGTAAGTCTTTCTCATCTAGTGCACGTAAACTGTTGTCAGTAGGAAATGGTGTTTTAGAGACACATAGGGGCATATTAGCAAGACCCACGTTAAAATTATCGCCGTTTTAGCGGCAGGAAACTGCCGCTAAAACGGCGATAATGGGCTTGCTAATATGCGTTATAGAATTCCAATAGAAGCCCAGGTTAGATGTGCAGGACATCTAACCTGGGCTTCTATTGGAATTCCATAACGTATATTAGCAAGCCCATTATCGCCGTTTTAGTGGCAGTTTCCTGCCGCTAAAACGGCGATAATTTTAGCGTGGGTCTTGCTAATATGCCACTTGTAGACTTAAGCTCCTGAAGAATGAGGTAAACTCAAAATTACAAGCAAAGCAGTTAGTACTAATGTCACAACCACAAATACATAAGTGTCTACTTGTGTTTGGGTTAGGCTCCATGAGTTCTTCTTATGTCAGACCGTTTAAATTGAAGATTGCAGCACAGTCCTTTCAGTTCGTTTCCACTTGCGAAAAACAGCAAAGCAAAGTTCAAATGTCTTTTCTAGTAAAATATGTTCTATGATCTTCGTGAGACTTCCTTAGCTCTACTCCGTGTTCTTCTAAGGGGCAACTTTACGCTCATTCAGCAGACTTGGGCCTTGGAACCCTTCTTTGTAGTTTAGGCAAATCTATTAAATTCTCTCTCTAATAAATGCTCAGTTCAGATTCACTAATGATCACTTCTAGGAAAAATTGACCGAGTATGCTTTGTGGCAATGCAGTTTCGAAACTCAGTTCAGCCACAAGGTTCAGTTCAAGGAAGTTCAATGGAATGCGAATTGTTACAGCAAAAAGTGCCAAATGCTCTCTCACAGTCATTGACAGCTAGGTATGTCCATTCAGGTGAAGAGTATCTCTGACAAAGTACTCTAGCTCTCTTTGATCTTCTTACTCTTGGCCTTTCTTCATCACTGTCCCTTAGGCCAGATCCTTCAGTATCTTTTGGGATAGTGTGTGGCACATGCACTTGAGACAAACATCATCTCTCTCTCCTGTCTTCTTGGCCACTGGTCTCCAGGTACAACTCGTATTACTACTGCACTAGTCCTTTCACCAGGCTCTGATTCTGGCGCAGTCAACACTACAAGATGGGGCCCTTCTACACCAACTTCAACTGTTGACTCTCTCAGACCCCCCTCAGGCCGAACAAGCGCAGTCACCATTTCTTGCTGATCTCCAACAGCTTGACTAACCTGCTCTCTCTGTCTTACTGTAACTACTGGCACATCAGTAACAGGTGCTGTTATATCATAAAGGGGACAAGGCCCTCTGCGAGTGTGAGCAGTTTGTACCCA
Organism: Calotriton arnoldi; assembly: GCA_963921515.1. Lineage (NCBI taxonomy): Eukaryota > Metazoa > Chordata > Amphibia > Caudata > Salamandridae > Calotriton > Calotriton arnoldi. Next base: position 549,596 of record CAWUFW010010193.1, on the reverse strand, counting down.
GTTAGAGAGACCTCTGCACTTCACATCTGTTGTAGTGACAAGAATCACTCAGTAGGGGCCATGCCACAGAGGCTCCAAGCACGACTTACGCATGTGCTTCTTCACCGTAACCCAGTCGCCGGGACTGAGATCATGGCAATGCTCCTGTTAAGTTGGGGCTGTACCTTCTTGTTAGAAATGGGATTTCTGGTTGGCTAGGGCATGCGCCTCAGCCAGGCAGAAACCACCACTCTAGTCAGGGCAAGGGAGTTACACACTGAAGATAACCCCTGCTCACGCCCTTGGTAGCTTGGCACGAGCAGTCAGGCTTATCCCAGAGGCAATGTGTAAAGCGTTTGCGCAACACACACACACAGCAGCAACACACTAGGCACACCACAAAGGAAACTCCACACAAGGTTATATAAAAAATAGCCTTTGTATTATCCAAAACACATTAGAATCATAATCACACAAGATGGCCGACTGGTAGGAGCTCACCAAAGGAGCTCCGAGCGCTTGGGATCTGCTCTGCCTGAATATCCCTGTTAGCGACAGCTGACCTGAGGAACTGAACATCGGAACTGAACACGGAACATAACGCACAATGCTTATTACTATTGAAATCGGGATCGATGACAACCCCGACTCTCACCTCGGCCCCTTCCGACTCCGGCTGGGCTGAATAACTGCAGATCATCAACAACGAAACGGAGCTCTGACTAGATCGTCCTCAACACATCGCCTCCCACCTCTGCCCGCTCCGACTCAGGCTGACTCAGCTGGGTTGAGCCGACCTCGATCGCCGGCAAAGGAGTGGAGCCTGGATTCAGCCCGCCGACTAACCATCGCTGCGCCCTGCGATAGTAGAGGAAGGGCTCAGCTGACGTGGGCGATATATAGAGATATATCTCGCTTATCTTTATACTTTATCTATGTGCCACGGAGGTCCGACGATCAACGAGGAAGGACTAAGCTGGCGTGAGACCCACAGCAACTATGTACCAAGGCAGCACATAAGAGAGCCGACGTGGATCGCCGGCCAAGGAGAGGAGCCTGGATTCAGACCGCCGATCGAATTTCGCTGCGCCCTGCGATAGTTGAGGATGGGCTCTGCTGATGATATATAGATATACGTCTCATATATCTGCATACTTTATCTATGCACCGCGGCAGCGCTCAAGAATCCGCATTAGTGGCCCCCTTTCGCATGACTGACCCACAACAGCTGCAGAGGTCTGACGAATAGCCCCCCCTGGTCGAATCTCTTTCAAGCTACACTGTATGCACACCGGTGCGACTTTTCCCGCACAGGAGAGCGAAGTACGGATGAAGCCCGCAACCCAACTCCACCCCCTCAGGCATGATTGACAACTTCGAGGCATCGCACAAAAATTCGTTTTCAGGTACATTACTACATGGTTATATATCGGAGTTATTTTCCCGCACAGGGGAGCGAAGGGCGTACCATTCGGCACCACCTTTGTTAACTATGGGCAGCTACCTCCAAATCTAAATCGGCAAAATGGCGGCCCACAGAAACAACATTACCTGGGGTCCGCCTCCAGCTTGATGTTGTTCTAGGCAGAGAAAGCCTTCGACTCTCGAAGGTGGCAGACGTCATAGGAATTGAAAAAGGACCAAACACCAACAGAACCACTGAAACTGAAATAGGACTACTCTGCCTAGTCAATGGAAAGAGTCACAGCTTGATGTTGTTCTAGGCAGAGAAAGCCTTCGACTCTCGAAGGTGGCAGACGTCATAGAAATTGAAAAAGGACCAAACACCAACAGAGCCACTGAAACTGAAATAGGACTATTCTGCCTAGTTATTGGTAAGAGACACAGGACTATCTCTACGATGTCCACTCCCAATGAGCTGGCTATCTTGGATTGACTCCCACACAGTGAACCAGCTCCTGGAGGTGTTGCCAGTTTACGCCCACAGATCTCCCTATCTACTTACACAGGTCAGATTCTCCTTCTCAACTTGACTCAACTTATCTTAATTTCTCTCCGTCCCTCTCTTTACCTCTCCTGCAGCACCCCCAATCTTTCTCTCGGCTGCCACGACACTCTCACCACGTTACCTGAACCAACCCCCACTCCTCCCCCCACCTCCTTGCCCTCTGCCCCAACCCTCACTGTGAACCAGCTCCTGGAGGTGCTGCTTACTTTCGCCCATTGATCTCCCTATCTACTTACACAGGTCAGATTCTCAATCTCAACTTGACACAACTTATCTTAACTTCTCTCCGTCTCATTCTTTACCACGCCTGCAGCACCCCCAATCTTTCTCATCTGCCACGGCGCACTCACCACATTACCTGAACAAGCCCCCACGCCACCACCACCGCTGCTCCATCACCATCCTTCGCACGCCCCTTCCTCCTTCCCTTCCCAAGCCTAGCATCCCCTCACAGCACTGACCCCAAGCCCATCATCTCCTCACAGCACTGACCCCCTTTACGAGCCACATACACACATATCGCCAGTGCCTACCCCACTATGGAGCTCACAGGCGCTCATACCCACACCATCAACTACCCACCCAACCTCTCAAAAAAAGCATCCAAACGCTTTAAACACAATATGATAAAACTGCACCCTGAAACACCCATCTCTGATCCCTACTTCTCAACAAACAGAGGGCATATATATCCACTGACATCATCTTCTACACTAAACGAAGAGCACAATGGAGAAAAGCATTCCTAGCTATATTTTCGATCTCCTCCACCAGGAAAACCGCACATGGTCTCATAATTTCTATCTCCCCCTCCCAAATTTTCAAAGCAACAGCAACCATCACCATCTATAATAATGGAACCATTCTCATGCAATCAACAGACCGCAGCCTAAATCTATTAGACAACATCTTCCCCATTATCAGAGAACAAGTTATAAAACCCCAAACCTCCCCCCAGGCAACTCCCACCGCCAGCACACAGCCTAGCACACCGCCAAAGTCTACCTCTAGCCAAGCTCCACTATTATCCCAACCAATATTCACACCCGAGCGCCTTGCTACTCCCCCCTCCCCGCTCGTCGCACCCATAAGACACTCACCCCCCCACTGCACCAACAATTATACCCATCACAGACTCACACACCACCTCACTGATACCACAACCATTAGCTATTGTTGAGGTCCCCTCACCGCTCAACTCCTCCATAAGACACTCCCCCCTCACTACTGCACCAGCAATTATACCCATCACAGACTCACACACCACCTCACTGATATCACAACCATTAGCTATTGTTGAGGTCCCCTCCCCGCTCAACTCCTCCATAAGACACTCCCCCCTCACTACTGCACCAGCATTTACACCCATCACAGACTCACCATCCTCCCCTGGAATGAACATATCTCCCCCCATTGTCAACTCTAACCCCTGCAAAACCATCACTCCAACGACCTCATCAATCAATCAATCAATCAATCAATCAATCATGTCACTTATAAAGCGCACTACATACCCGCGAGGGTCTCAAGGCGCTGGGGGAAGAGGGGGGTGGTGCTGCTACTGATCGAAGAGCCAGGTCTTGAGGAGTCTTCTGAAGGCCAGTAGGTCTTGGGTCTGTCGGAGGTTGGTGGGGAGGGTGTTCCAGGTCTTGGCGGCGAGGTGGGAGAAGGATCTGCCGCCGGCGGTCGTTTTCCGGATGCGGGGGACTGTGGCGAGGGCGAGGCTGGTCGAGCGGAGCTGGCGGGTGGGGGTGTAGAAGCTGAGTCGTCTGTTGAGGTAGGCTGGTCCGGAGTTGTGGAGTGCTTTGTGTGCGTGGGTGAGGAGCTTGAAGGTTATCCTCTTGTTGACAGGGAGCCAGTGCAGGTCTCTCAGGTGGGGTGTGATGTGGCTGCGTCGGGGGATGTCGAGGATAAGACGTGCAGAGGCGTTCTGGATGCGTTGCAGCCGTCTCAGGAGCTTAGCCGTCGTTCCTGCGTAGAGGGCGTTTCCGTAGTCCAGCCTGCTGGTGACGAGGGCCTGGGTGACTGTTTTTTGTTTCGGTGGGTATCCACTTGAAGATCCTGCGGAGCATTCGGAGGATGTTGAAGCAGGATGAGGAAACGGCGTTGACCTGCTTAGTCATGGAGAGGGTGGGGTCGAGGATGACCCCTAGGTTGCGTACGTGGTCGGTGGGTGGCGGGGCTGTTCCCAGTGATGTTGGCCACCAGGAGTCGTCCCAGGCTGAAGGGTTGGAACCAAGGATGAGGACCTCCGTCTTGTCCGAGTTCAGCTTCAGGCGGCTGGTCCTCATCCATTCGGCGACGGCCTTCATTCCTTCGTGGAGGTGGGCTTTGGCGGTGTGAGGGTCTTTGGTGAGGGAGAGGATCAGCTGGGTGTCGTCGGCGTAGGAGATGATGTTGAGGTTGTGCTGTCGGGCGACGTGGGCGAGGGTGCCATGTAGATGTTGAACAGCGTTGGGCTGAGGGAGGAGCCTTGGGGTACGCCGCAGATGATCTTGGTGGCCTTGGATCGGAAGGGGGCGAGGCGGACGCTTTGTGTTCTGCCGGAAAGGAAGGATGTGGTCCAGTCCAGGGCCTTCTCTTGGATCCCGGCGTCGTGAAGGCGTGTTCGTAGTGTGTGGTGGCAGACCGTGTCGAAGGCGGCTGATAGGTCCAGGAGGATGAGGGCTGCTGTTTCTCCGTTGTCTAGCAGGGTCCTGATGTCATCGGTGGCGGCGATGAGGGCAGTTTCGGTGCTGTGGTTGCTGCGGAAGCCGGACTGGGAAGGGTCCAGGATGTTGTTCTCCTCAAGGTAGCGGGTCAGTTGTTTGTTGACGATTTTCTCGGTGACCTTCGCGGGGAACGGGAGCAGAGAGATGGGTCGGAAGTTCTTGAGGTCCTTGGGGTCTGCCTTGGGTTTCTTGAGTAAGGCGGTGATCTCGGCGTGCTTCCAGCTTTCCGGGAAGGTTGCTGTCTCGAAGGAGATGTTGATTATTTTCCGGAGATGGGGCGCGATGGCTGTACTGGCTTTGTTGAAGATGTGGTGAGGGCACGGGTCTAGCGGTGAACCGGAGTGGATGGTGTTCATGATCTCGCTGGTGTCCTCGTCGTTGATGTTGGTCCAGGAGAGCAGGCGGTTGGTGGTTGTGGGGGCAGTGGTCTCGGTGGTTGCCGGGGCGGTCGTGGTGTTGAAGCTGTCGTGGATGTCGGCGATTTTGCGGTGGAAGAAGGTGGCCAGTGAGTCGCACAGGTCTCGCGACGGCTGGATGTCGTTGGTGTTGGAGCTGGGGTTGGAGAGTTCCTTCACGATGTTGAAGAGCTCTTTGCTGTTGTGTGCGTTGTTGTCTAGGCGGTCTTTGAGTGAGGCCCTTTTGGCGGATCTGATGAGGTGATGGTGACTGCGGGTGGCGCTCTTGTGGGCGGCGTAGCTGTCCGCTGTCCGTTCGTGGAGCCAGATCTTCTCCAGTTTTCGGCATGTTCATTTGGAGGCCTGGAGGTCTTCGGTGAACCAGGTGGCTTTCTTGCTGGTGTGGCTGTTGGGCGGATTCTTGAGCGGGGCGAGGGTGTTGGCGCAGTCGTCGATCCACTGTCTGAGGTTGCGGGCGGCGGTGTCGGGGTCGGAGGGTTCGGCGGGTGGGCTCAGGGCGAGGGTTGTGGTTAGCTGGTCTTCCGTGACTCTGCTCCAGCAGCGGCGAGGCATTTGTTCGGTGCGGTGGTGCGTGGTGGGCTTCCTGTAGGTGAAGTGGATGCAGTGGTGGTCAGTCCAGTGGGGTTCGGAGGTGTGGTTGAAGGAGACGTGTGGGCTTGCGGAAAAGATGGAGTCTAGCGTGTGGCCGGCGGCGTGGGTGGGTGTAGTCACGAGCTGTCTGAGTCCGAGGGTGGCAAGGTTGTCGATCAGGGTGGTGGAGTTGGTGTCCTTGTTGTTCTCGAGGTGGAAGTTCAGGTCCCCGAGGAGGATGTAGTCCGTGGAGGCGATGGCGTGTGTGCTGACGAAGTCAGCGATGGAATCGCTGAACTGTGGTCGGGGTCCGGGGGGTCTGTAGATGAGGGTTCCTCTGAGGGTGGTGTTGGGATCGGTGTGGATCTGGAAGTGCATGTGTTCGGCGGTGCTGAGGGTGTCGTCGGTGTTGGTTGAGACTCTGAGGGTGTTCCTGTGGACGATGGCGATGCCTCCTCCGACTCCGTTGGTGCGGTCCCTGCGGGTGATCTTGTATCCGTCCGGGATGGCAATGGCGATGTCGGGGGCTGAAGCGGGATTCAGCCAGGTCTCCGTCAGGAATGCGACGTCTGGGGAGGTTGAGTCGAGAAGGTCCCAGAGTTCGATGGCGTGTTTGCGGGCGGAGCGGGTGTTGAGGAGGATGCATCTGAGGTAGTTGGGTTCTTTCCTGGGCGGTGGTTTGGCGGGGCGGGTGCTGGCGAAGCTGCAGTTCCGGCAGGTGAAGGGCCCTTGGGTGCGCTTCGGGGTGGCCTGGTAGCAGGCGTGATCTTTTCCGGGGTTGAGTGCGTGGAGGGTGCTGGCGTCGTATCGGCGTCTGTTGATGTGGCGGGCGCGGGGGATGCCCGGACCAGGGGGTCTGTCGCTGGGCGCGGTCACGGCGCGGACGGGCGCAGACGGGCTTGCCTTAGGCGCGCCTTCGGCGCGCCAGCGCAGCGGCCGCCATAAATGGGGAGGTGGAGGGAGGAGCAGGGAATGGGGCAGCGAATGGGCAGTGAGGGGGCGGGGCCGCAGGGGCGCAGCGGCGGGAAACAGGCACAGAAGGGAAAACGAGCACAATCAGGGCATCAAGGGGGCACAGAAAGGGAAAAAAAATGAGCACAATCAGGGGCAGCAAGGGGGCACAGAAAGGAAAAACGAGCACAATCAGGGGCAGCAAGGGGGCACAGAAAGGAAAAAACGAGCACAATCAGGGGCAGCAAGGGGGCACAGAAAGGAAAAACGAGCACAATCAGGGGCAGCAAGGGGGCACAGAAAGGAAAAAACGAGCACAATCAGGGGCAGCAAGGGGGCACAGAAAGGAAAAAAACGAGCACAATCAGGGGCAGCAAGGGGGTACAGAAAGGAAAAACGAGCACAATCAGGGGCAGCAAGGGGGCACAGAAAGGAAAAACGAGCACAATCAGGGGCAGCAAGGGGGCACAGAAAGGAAAAAAACGAGCACAATCAGGGGCAGCAAGAGGGGGACAGAAAGGAAAAACGAGCACAATCAGGGGCAGCAAGGGGGCACAGAAAGGAAAAACGAGCACAATCAGGGGCAGCAGCAGGGCACACAGACGGAGCTGTGTGGTGGGGGAGCGACCTACCAGTCAAGGTCAGGGGTCGCTCTTCACCACGCAGCGGCCGCCATAAATGGGGAGGTGGGAGGGAGGAGCAGGGAATGGGGCAGCGAATGGGCAGTGAGGGGGCGGGGCCGCAGGGCGCAGCGGCGGGATACAGGCACAGAAGGGAAAACGAGCACAATCAGGGCATCAAGGGGGCACAGAAAGGAAAAAAAAATGAGCACAATCAGGGGCAGCAAGGGGGCACAGAAAGGAAAAACGAGCACAATCAGGGGCAGCAAGGGGGCACAGAAAGGAAAAACGAGCACAATCAGGGGCAGCAGGGGGCACAGAAAGGAAAAACGAGCACAATCAGGGGCAGCAAGGGGGCACAGAAAGGAAAAAAACGAGCACAATCAGGGGCAGCAAGGGGGCACAGAAAGGAAAAAAACGAGCACAATCAGGGGCAGCAAGGGGGTACAGAAAGGAAAACGAGCACAATCAGGGGCAGCAAGGGGGCACAGAAAGGAAAAACGAGGCACAATCAGGGGCAGCAAGGGGGCACAGAAAGGAAAAAAAACGAGCACAATCAGGGGCAGCAAGGGGGTACAGAAAGGAAAAACAAGCACAATCGGGGGCAGCAAGGGGCACAGAAAGGAAAAAACAAGCACAATCAGGGGCAGCAGCAGGGCACACAGACGGAGCTGTGTGGTGGGGGAGCGACCTACCAGTCAAGGTCAGGGGTCCCTCATCCCCACCGCACACCCCTATACCTCCTACCTCGACTCCCTACTCCAGTCCACCACCCCCCGATCTGAAGAGGGAACCAGATAGAACACCGTACAACTACCTAGAATACGCTCTTCCCTATTACCACCAACGAGACGCAAGCACAACAACAACAACCTTAATACACTCATCAGGCTTTACCCCCCGCAAAACCATCACATCTACGATCACATCTACGACCACACCCCCACCGCACACCCCAACACCTCATACATCCATTCCCCACTCCAGTCCACCTCCCCCAATTTGGAGAGGGAACCAAATAGGACGCCCCACAGCAACAGAGAAGACGTGCCTCCCTCTTACCACTCACGGGACGTAAACACACCTACCTCACACACATTACATCCACCAATCTTGCTCCCACCCTCATCAGACCCTAGAAGTGACGAGATAATAATCTCATTACGGCAAATCAAAGAAGAACTACAAGCTTTATCTGAGGTTCTTCTGATCCAACCCTGGAACACTAGATCAGCAAGACAGACCATATCAAATTTACATCCGACCTATCCAGTAGGCACCACAAACTATTCGACGCCCAGGTGGAAATCAGTTCCTTTTCATAATAAATCAACCCGCCCATTCCGTAGGACGAATCCGCTATCTGAGAAAGATTTACTTTCTCTACTCCACTCCTATGAGCCATCACACAGGAATCACAACACTATGCCTCCAGATAACCCGCCCAAAACGGCTCCAATCCCAAGTATTCCCCCTAACTCCCACAGGCCCACTAAACACAACCCCAGAGGTATCATCGAAAACAACCTCAAACAAGTTCCCCTCATTCGGGAACCCAATACATCCCACACCACGCCCCGCCTTAAGTGTTTACTACTAAATTGTAGATCGGCCTCAAGACATGCAGCCGACATAGCTGACCTCATTCTCACACAAGAACCAGATTTGCTAATTTTAACCGAAACTTGGCTAAAGGAATCCTCTACACCCATCATTGACATACTAGTACCCCCAAACTATGACATTATCAGACTGGATAGAATTGTTAAGACAGGGGGTGGTATCGCTTGCATACACCGTAATATTCTCTCAATAAACAGATCCCAATCTCCTGTATTTCCCTCTTGTGAATACATATGCCTCGACATCACTAGCAATGGCAAACCAGTTTGCTCTCTGCACACCTTCTATCATCCACCAGGTGATAACGTCACCTTTACTCGAACATTTCATGGACATAGTCTCTAGTAATGCCGGACATCAAAATACCCAAATATTTCTAGGAGACCTTAATCTCCACTGGAACGACCCAAATGATGCAGTGGTCAATAGTCTCAAAAACTTCCTCTCTGATCTCGACCTCACCCAAATTTGCAACAGCTCTACGCACGATAAAGGATCAATCCTTGATTTAGTAATCTCTAAAGCTGATTCCATCCAGCTAGATACGATCCATCCATGTGATTGGTCTGATCACCATATTATCTCCTTCTTCATCAATGAAACAGTGAAACTCAATTCGGCTCAACCCACAAGACGTAAAGTCTGGAAGAGGGATTTGAAAACCATTGATCCTAACACAATCACAAATTCCAGCTCCAACTTACTTCTTCCCCCTGAAGGGTTATTCGATGTTCATGATCTCACCAACCACTACTTCAATTCCATGAACATGATACTAAATGAGGTAGCCCCCCTTCAACTAAAGAGAGTCTCTACAAAAGACTCTAAGCCTTGGTACGATGGAAGACTCAACGAGGACAGACGATCCTTAAGAATAACGGAACGCAGATGGAGATCAGCTCCATCCGATAATCTACTCAAGATACTTAGAAAAAAAAGAAACGCATACTACAGAAAGATCAAGCGCACTAAATCAGACTTCTTCAGCCACCAATTAGACCAGGCCAAAAATCGTCCCCAAAAACTTTTCGAGCTTATCAAAACTCAGTCTAAGGAGGCACCTCCCCGCCCCCAAGATAACTTAGGCCCACGACCCAACTGTGAAGAATTCGCTGACTTCTTCACTCGGAAGACCGATAGCATAAAGAAGGACCTTCTCAACGATCTAATCACACACACTGGCTCACATCCGAAACTATCTCCATCCCTTCTAAATGCTCCACATCGTAACTCATCAAAGTTCGACCTAAAAAATAATGCATCCTGGTCAACCTTCAATACATACAATGAAGAAGCTATTCTCAAAATGCTTATTGCCCTGAACCCTCCCAATCACTTCACTGACCCTCTCCCAGCAAACTTAATAAAAGACTTCACCCCGTTTCTGCTGCCTCTCTGGACCAAGATCATAAATAACTCTCTACGCCAAGGATGCATCCCTGACACCCTCAAAGCCGGACAGGTTTCGCCCATTCTAAAGAAACCTACTGCTGACCCTGCGGACCTAAACAATTACCGCCCCATATCCAACATCCCTACCCTGGCCAAACTCTTAGAAAAATGTGTACACCTCCAGCTGGTAAGACATATAGACCATTTCAACCTACTCAACAAATACCAATCAGGTTTCCGGGCAGGTCACAGCACGGAATCAGCCATGACCCATATAATTGATGATGCTCTACAAATCCTAGATCAGAACGGAGCCTGCCTACTCATCTTACTAGACCTTTCCTCGGCCTTTGATACCGTTAAACACGATAACCTGATAGACCTTCTGCAACACAGAATGGGACTAGCTGGATCAGTTCTAAACTGGTTCTCTTCGTTCCTCCAAAAGAGATCGCAACGATTCATGGTCAACCACTCCCTGTCCAAATCCATCCCAGTCACTTTAGGAGTCCCACAAGGGTCTTCTCTATCCCCGACGCTGTTCAATCTATTCATGGAACCACTCACTGAAATTCTCTATTCATCAAACGTTCAATATCACATGTACGCTGACGACACACAACTATACCTCAAGATCCATACCCTAGAAGACATCAAATTACTCAACACAACTCTCCGAAAAACTCAGACTTGGCTGGCAGAAAACCATCTAAAATTGAACGCCCTCAAAACCGAATTCCTCCTAATTGCTCCTCCCGCCCAAGTACCAGTAATGCAAGAATGGATCAAACACCTTACAGCACTCAACTGCCAACCCCTCATCGTTGACTCAGCGAAATCGCTGGGAATAACGCTGGACACAAACCTCAAAATGCAGAAACACATCAGCAACGCAACAAAGGGAGCAAACTTTCAGATAAATACTTTGAGAAAACTGAAACCTTTCCTACCTGAAAAGGACTTCAAGCTGGCAGTACAAGCTCTAGTCATCCCAAGAGTGGAATACGGGAGTGTCTCTCTCTGTGGCCTGCCCAGAGCTACAACGGCCCCACTAAGAGCCTCAATCAACGCCGCAGCGAGACTTATCACTGGCTCCAAAAGATGCTCCCACATATCCCCGGACCTAAAATCCCTTAACTGGCTACCTTTCGAAGCCAGAATTCATTTGAAAATAGCATGTATGACACATAAAGCCATTCATCACAGCGCACCCAGCTATCTGGCACAGAAACTGGCGCCCTCAGGTGGGATCAGATCTTCAAGAAGTGCGAAAAACCTCTTACTGAAACCACAAAGATTCAACAAGAAAAAAACGTACAACCGAACCTTTTCAGGGATAGCGCCCAGAATTTGGAATGCTCTGCCCCCAGAGACTAGACTTAATCCCTCTACTGCATCTTTCAAAAAAGAAGTGAAATCGCTTCTCATGGCTAAATTCACTTGAGCATGGACTACTGTCACTATGTCTACATGGAACTTTATAGTGCTGACTGTCCACCTAGGTATCCAATTTATTATATCTATATTATGCCGGATATTTATAGAACGTTTGTACTCACTATAGGGTGTGTTCACTATCATTGATCAGCATGGATCGTTATGTTTTTACCTTGTACCTATGCATCTAAGACACTTACCTGTAAAGCGCTCTGATACCCGCAAGGGTCTTGTTCGCGCTCTATAAAACTTTCAAAATAAAATAAATAAATAAATACACTGTGCCAACTGGCACTAGGCAATATTCACAGGGGATTATATACAGGACAGGGCCAATCGGGCCACTGTCAGAACCGTTAGAAAGCACTAGTAGCAGATATATCAATCAATCAATCAATCATTTGTAGAGCGCGCTACTCACCCGTGAGGGTCTCAAGGCGCTAAGGGGTGGGGGGAGCAGCTACTGGTCGAACAGCCAGGTCTTGAGACGTCTCCTGAAGGTCAGCAGGTCCTGGGTCTGACGCAGGTGGACGGGGAGGGTGTTCCATGTCTTGGCGGCGAGGTGGGAGAATGATCTTCCGCCGGTGGTCGTTAACGGATGCATGGGACGGTGGCGAGTGCGAGGTCGGCGGAGCAAAGCTGGCGGTTCGGGGTGTAGAAGGACAGTCGCTCGTTGAGGTATGCTGGTCCGGCGTTGTGGAGTGCTTTGTGAGCGTGGGTGAGGAGCTTGAAGGTGATCCTCTTGTTGACCGGGAGCCAATGCAGATCTCTCAGGTGGGTGGTGATGTGGCTGTGGCGGGGGAGTCCGAGGATGAGGCGTGCGGAGGCGTTTTGTATGCGTTGGAGTCTCTTCTGGAGTGTAGCCGTGGTTCCTGCGTAGAGGGCGTTGCCGTAGTCCAGCCTGCTGCTGACGAGTGCTTGGGTGACGGTGCTTCTGGTTTCGGTGGGGATCCATCTGTAGATCTTGCGGAGCATGCGGAGGGTTTTGAAGCAGGAGGAGGAAACCGTGTTGACTTGCTGGGTCATAGAGAGCGTTGAGTCCAGGATGACCCCCAGGTTGCGTGCGTGGTTGGTGGGTGTCGGGGCAGCTCCCAGCGTGGTCGGCCACCAGGAGTCGTCCCATGCGGAGGGGGTGGAGCCAAGGATGAGGACCTCCTTCTTGTCCGAGTTCAGTTTCTGCTGGCTAGTCATCATCCACTCTGCGACGCCCTTCATTCCCTCATGGAGGTTGGATTTGGCAGTGGCCGGGTCCTTGGTGAGGGAGAGGATCAGCTGGGTGTCGTCGGCGTATGAGACGATGTTGAGGTGGTGTGCTCGGACGATGTTGGCGAGCGGTGCCATGTAGATGTTGAAGAGGGTCGAGCTGAGGGATGATCCTTGGGGTACGCCGCAGGTGATCGTGGTGGCTTCGGATCTGAAGGGGGGGGAGGCGGACTCTCTGCGTTCTGCCGGTGAGGAAGGAGGTGATCCAGTCCAGGGCTTTGTCTCGGATTCCTGCATTGTGGAGGCATGTGCGCAGGGTGAGGTGGCAGACGGTGTTGAAGGCAGCCGAGAGGTCCAGGAGGATGAGGGCCGCGGTTTCGCCGCTGTCCAGTATGGTCCTGATGTCGTCCGTGGTGGCGATGAGGGCGGTTTCGGTGCTGTGATTGCTGCGGAAGCCGGAATGGGAGGAGTCTAGGACGTTGTTCTGCTCCAGGAAGTGGGTCAGTTGTCTGTTGGCGGTCTTCTCAATGACTTTCGCCGGGAACGGGAGCAGGGAGATGGGTCGGAAGTTCTTGAGGTCCTTGGGGTCTGCCTTGGGTTTCTTGAGAAGGGTGTTGATCTCGGCGTGTTTCCAGCTTTCTGGGAAGGTGGTGGTCTCGAAGGAGCAGTTGATGATCTTTCGGAGTTGGGGTGCGATGATGGAGCTTGCCTTGTTGAAGATGTGGTGGGGGCAGGGGTCGGCAGGTGAGCCGGACTGGATGGTGTTCATGATTTTGATGGTGTCTTCGTCATTGACGTTGTGCCAGGAGAGTAGAAGGTCGTTGTGCTTGGTGGGTGTAGAGTCGAACACAACCAGTGACTACTGGTAAAATACTGTACTTGGCATTATCACCTGCAACATAAATGGATTATGTCCGCATCACGTTAGGCATAAAACACATTACGCATAAATCATATTACGCATAAATCACATTACGCATAAATCACAATGAGAGGGGCACCTTAGTGACACTCCCTAGGTGCATACATCACCTTCCTTTAGGGCCCTGCGCCCTCCTGGTACACACAGGTACCAAACCTGACCCCAGGCCAACTGGCCTTTCACTGGGGCTCAAATGCCCTCTGTCCAGAATGTCAGGGCGTAATTGGAGGGCCTCTCAAGTAGCCCTCGGGCTGCCAAAGCAGCGAAACACTGTGCGCACTGCGCTGGGGGCTTGGGAGTGTACCTCACTCCTATCTTATCATGAAAAATAACTGCCCCCACGTGGCAGCTGCCACGCTCTCGCGGTGCAGCTGGGGAAAGGCAGCCTTGGCACCAACCGTGCCTGGGGGGAGCCCCGATCACCGGGCTCCTCCTGGGGTCACAAGGAAATGCCCCCCTGGTTGTAGCTGCCGCACTCGTCCCAAAAACCGGCACCACCTGTGCCTAACGAGCGCCTCCCTCACCGGGGCTCTTCTGGTGCCGCTCTCGGCACGATGAAGAAAAAGAAAGGCTCAAGTGCAGCCCCACTCACCGGGGGCTCCTCGTACACACCTCCAGTCCTCCATAGGCGGGGGCAGGCACCGACAACGTGCCTCGACCGCCCCCACTCCTGGGATTCCCTTTGGCTGCTCCGGTCCCAGCAACGCGCCGGATTTCCCCCAGGGTGCCCGCAAGTCTCCGGTCACCTCTCTTCAGGCCGGAGTCAGGCACCACCATGTGCCCTGCAGGCCTCCTCTCACTCCTCCGGCACACGCGGGGCTGTCCTCGGCACTGAGAGCCCCGCCTCCAGCCAGGCAGTACCTCTGCCTGTTTTCCGGCAACTTCCTTCCTGCCGGCTGGCCACGCCCCCAACCAGGCACAGCCGCCGGGCTTCCGGGTCGGGCCGCGGCGGTTCCTCTTCTCACCAAAACTCGGGGTGGGCTCCCGCTTCCATGAGCAGCGGCAGTGCGGGGTGGGCTCCCGCTCTGCTGCAGACGCACCCACAATGTGGGGTAGGCTCCCGCTTCGTAAGGCTCGCAAATGCGGGGTGGGCTCCCGCCGACAAGAGCACAAACGCGGGGTGTGCTCCCGCTTCCCAAGGAGCACACAATGCGGGGTAGGCTCACGCCCTTTAGATGCACAATCGCGGGGTGGGCTCCCGCTTCCCAAGGAGCACACAATGCGGGGTAGGCTCCCACCCTTTAGATGCATAAACGCGGGGTGGGCTCCCGCTTCCTAGGCATCAATGTGGGGGAATCCCCACGTCGGGATTCCCTCTAAATAAGTCGCAGCTCAGCGCTGCAGAGTCCCAGCACTCTCCCCGTCCTGGGAGAGAAAGATATAGCCCACAAGGCACTCAAGTCCCAAAGTCTCGGGGGCACAAGGCTGGGCCCAGTCAGGCCAGCTCACAGGGCCCTCCTGGGGCCCAGCAGCAGCAAGTCCCCAAGTAGCGCAAAGAAGCACCACTCATGGGGTCACAGCCCCAGTACTTATACCACATTTCTCTTTGTCTGCCCTGGCACAGGGCTTGGGGGAACCAGTCTCAACTGGTTCTGGGGGGTATTGGAGCACTCTGTTTACAGGGCTCCTCTTCCCCTTTGTGAGGTGGGGGCTCAGTCCTCAGACACACCACAGGGGGGCGGAGCCAGCATTCACCTAGGCAGGCACAGACCTATTCAGGGTCAGGGGACTACTCCAAATGCAGATCCCCTATTCAGCCTAGTGCTGACTCACCCTGCCCACCCTGGAGCCACACACACACCTCACCAGCCCCTGTCACTCCAGAGCCAGACATGCAATACACAGCAGGCAGGCAGACACATAGCACACAGAAATGCCAACTTCTAAAAGTGGCATTTCTAAAATAGGGATAATAAATCTGCGCACACCATTGCGCAGCATTTATTATTACTATTCCAACCATACCAAACTTGACCACGCTGCTCCTCTCATATCAGGAATTACCATTGAAACACTTATCAGGGAATCCCCAATGCATTCCTATGAGAGGGCAGCCTCACAGCAGTGAGAAACCAAAATGGCTGTTTGTCACTACCAGGACATGTCACACACTTAAGGTACTTGTCCTACCTTTTACCTACAATGCACCCTGCCCATAGGGCTAGCTAGGGCCTACCTTAGGGGTGACTGACATGCAGTAAAAGGGGGGTCACAGGCGTGGCACATACTTTAGGTGTCACGTCACAGCGGCAGTAACACTGCGCGCACAGGCCCTGCAATGGCAGAGGCCTGAGACAGGTTTGAAAGGCTACTTTGGTGGGTGGCGCAATCAGCGATGCAAGCCCACCAGTAGCATTTAATTTACCGGCCCTGGGTATCTGAGATACCACTTTACAAGGGACTGATAGGTAAATTAAATATGCCAAACAGGTGTAGACCAATCCTACCATGTTTACCACAGAGAGCACACGCACTTTACACTGGACAGCAGTGCTAAAGGGCCCAGAGTCCTAGAACCACCAACACCATGTCAGAAAAAAGGCTAGGAGGAAGGCAAAAAGTTCAGGGATGACCCTGCAAAAAGGGCCAAGTCCAACACTTCTCCAACATGGTGAGACAGAGAATGCACCACATCAGCCAGTCCTTTGCAGTAATAAAGAATCATGTTGTCTGTAATGTTCCAAGCGCATTCACAGGCCCAGCTGGTAGTCTTATGGCCCTTCCCATGATGATCTCATTGGGTGACAATGCTGTCCTCCTGCCTGGAGTACTGCGTAAACTCATCATCACAAGAGGCAATGCATCAGGCCATTTCAGGGATGTCAAAGCACACACTTTAGCCAATCTGGATTTCAAAGTGGCATTGACTTGCTCAACAGTCTAGAAGCCTCTGGTTGGTAACTGCAGTGGAGCCTCTGTTCAACTTGCAATGCTGCACACAACATCTTCAGGATCTCATTACTAAAATGAGCTCCAGGGTCTGACTCAAGAGAAGTCAGGAAACCAAAATGCCTTATTAACTCCCTCAACAACAACTATGGGGCGGTTGGTAACATATGAAAGTGGTGGGGTGAGTGAAGTGCCCCACCACTTCCCAAAACACACACTGAAACAAGCATGCAAAATAAACACACTGTCATGCATTACAATAAATATAAAATAAATGTACTTACCGGGGCTGCATTCTCTGTGTCCTGTCTGTGGCTCCGAGCACGATTGCAATGATGCAAACTTCCCTAAGCAATCCTTACGCTGCTCATGAGACCAGTGCCAGGATTGAATGGAGCAGGCTGGCTAGACGCTCCATCAGGCCCTGTAGGACTGCGCTTGGTCTCCACCCAGCTGTCTAACACAGCTGGGTGGGGACATGCAAAGTGCGCATGTCAGACTGGCTGTCACAAGACAGCCGGCCAAACTGACATGCATAATTTGCAGTGTCTGGCCAGCCTTCCTCTAGTCCTCCATGCTGCCAATCAGCAGTAGAGGACAAGCCCCCCCCATTCTTCCGGCTCAGAGGTAGGCTGACTTACGGCTGCAGCGCACCTCGTCAAAAACAAAATGGCACTATCATTGATACTATCATTTCTCCTGGTCGGCTAAGCTTCAACCCAACGTAAGAAAATGCACACAAACACTAGGACATATCTCAACCTATTGCACACAGGCATCTCAATAAATTCTAGTTGCATCCTGTTGAAGGGACCTCCTGATCTCCCTATGTGACTCAGTGTTACTGCTTTTTTCTACCTACTTTCTGCTGTTGGCACACAACACATCTGTGACACAATCTTTCAGCCACCAGTACAAATCTTGGGTTAAACCACATTTGCCTAAATAAGCGCACCATGGCATCTCTCCCTACCTGTGCAGGCCCATGATATTGTCTCTCCATCTGCAGCAACAAGCTATCTGGCAACACAGGTCTTCCATCTCCTGAAATCCAAATGTCATCTTCATTCATTTGGACACAACCTGCTCAAATCCAGTCTTGCTCTTCTGCTTTTGATACTTCTTCCTGTAATCTCTTAATCTCCTTCCAAGTATCAACTGTGGTCAACAACAGATTGCAATTAGTGGAATCCGATTTTGCATTGTGATACTCCCTGTTAAAGGTGCAAGTATTTATATTTAAAGAGAAATATCTTGCTGTTTCGTTAGCGTACCTAGTGCCCACTATCCCATAGTCAATGCCGTTTAAATGTGCGGCACATTTCACAACTGCAATCTGTTAACTGTAAAGCCTTCAGAAGGTAATGAACACTATCACCATTACATATGGGGGACCCTGAAGAGGTCATAAACCCACTTTGGAACCATAACTGTCCAAAGTCGTGAACGACACCAAAGCCATACAATCAGTGAAAATTGTCGCTCTCAGCTGGTCTGAAACACAGCATGCTCTAGTAAAGAGCAATCAATTTGGCCACTTGTACTAAAAATATTTCTTGAAAACAGGAGGCTGCAACCACACCTGAGACAGTAGAAACTGTGAAGGCAGCTCTCAGGTCTCCATCATGGTCTTGTAAATAGGAGTCATTAACAAACATCACATAATCTGATTCAGGTAGTGGCACACCTTGTATATCAGGTATCGACTTGGTGCATAGTTCAGTAAAATAAAGACAGTCATGCTCAACTTCACCTTCAACAGATTCATTTTCACGGATGGACAAAGGGGTAGCAGGATTTAGTACAGTGCGACTCCTCAATGTGACATTATCTGCGCCAAGAATCACTTGCTCGTATTTAGTGAGATGACTTTTGGTTAAATATTGGATTCTGGTACAAGTTAAAAGGACTTCTACAGAATGAGGGACAAAACTGTCAACACAGGACTCATGACAGTGCTCCTGCACTGCTCAATTCTCATATCTGTTGAGGCCCGGGCCATGAGACAGCTGAGCAAAGCAGCCGCTACAGGACCAAGTGTGGGAGACAAAATATGCAACAGGTCTGTGAGCATTCCCGTGCATCTGTTGTCGGGGCAAGATAGAGACATTCTCTCAGCTCTGAGAAGGCACGCATGCAGCTGTCATCCAAAGGGTACCGAATCTGACAAGCCTTTGTATGTAAGCCTCTGTAAAGGCTTGGCCTTTAGGGAACAGTTGGGAATCCACTGTCAACAGTAGCCCTCTATTCCCAAGAACATTCTGACTTCTTTCTGTGTGGTTGACGGATTCATTTTCAGAATTGCTGCGATTCTCTCTTTTGACACCTTCCTTGCTCCTTTCTCAATGTGATGTCTTAAATACAGGACTACTGCAGTTTGGCCAAGGACACTTCATGTCCATTCTCAGCTAAGTGGTTCAACAAGGCAATTGTGTCTCTTTTGCAAGCCTCCTGTTTATTTGACGCAACCAACGGGTCTTAAATGTACTGGACTAGGACTGAGTGATAGGGCATCACCAGAGACTCCAGATTCTTTTGAGTATCTGATTGAAAATTGATGGGCTCTCCATATACCCTTGTGGAACTTGGCACCATGCCAAAACATGGCTGGCAAAATGGAAAGCAAAAAGGAACTGGCTATCCTCATGCAATGGTTTAGAGAAGAAGGCTTGACACAAATCAGTGACAGAGAACCACTTGGCTTCACATGGGATCTGGAACAAAATCACAGCTGGATTTGGTACCGCTGGACAGCAAGAAAGAACAATAGAATTTACCTTTCTCAAATCCTGTCTGATGCAGTACTTCCCATTGGGTTTTTGCATACCCATGATGGGTGAGTTATATGCACTCCCCTTAATCTCCATCAAAATACCTTACTCAATCATTGAGTCAATCACAGGTATAATCCTAGCAATGGTTTCAGGGGTCAGTTTGTATTGTGGGATTCTCGGGTACTCAGCATTAGGTTTCACTGTAATGCGGACTGGGTCAACACTTTTGATGAAACCTATGTATTTCCCTATAAAAAGTCCCAGACTTCAGATAACACTGTGTCTCTCAGTTCTTGGGGCAGATCATCTTTTGTGAACATGGGTTACAGTCCGATTTCTGATCACTGTGTAACAAGTTTAAAGGCAATGTCTTCCTCATGAGTTTGAAACTCAATTCCATTTGGAGTACAATATATGGAACAATTCATCTAGCACAAGAGATCTCGTCCAAGCAGATTGACAGGACTTGAATCACACACCACAATTTGTGATTCTCCTCAAAGGACCCTATTTTGACATGTATTGCTTCTAAAACTGTTTATGCCATTTGTTTATTTGCAACTCCTTAACCTTGGATTCTTTGTGCTGAGAGGAATAGGTTGGGAACGTCTGCTGTTCTCACAGTTGAACGAGTAGCACCAGTGTCAATGAGGAAATAGATAGGATTCCCATTTATCTCATCATCTACAAACGGACCACTCTGGTCTACTTTTAAGGTTGTGCCAAATACGCAATCCTCCTCCACTTTCAGGCTCCGTCATTGTGACAGGTCTGAGCTGTATTATTCATCTGCTTGTATCAGGGAGTACTGTTGAGAAGTACCCTTATTCACAAAATGACTACTGTTTACATTGGGAATTTGATTCACATTGTATCTCTAGACATTTGCATTTTGTTCTGGCATAGGGACTTGTGGAACCTGTATCACCTTAGCTTGGGGTACGTTGGGATTATGAACTCTCTGTCTCTGCATTTGCTGTGTCTGAACCCTATTATTTCCGTGTGATTGCTCAAATCCACCATTCTGAACCTGATTCCCATTAGCCATGTTAACAGTATTAAATCAACATTAGCTCTTCCAATGCCCTAGCCTACCGCAGACGTGGTAGGGATTTGTCTTCTTCAAGTTGGCACATCAACACCTGTACTCAGGTCAATCCGGACACCTCGTCCTCTACCTTGCGGTTTAAAACTCATGACCACCTTGCATCATCGGGACTCCCTGCTGATACACTCCCTGCATGGGACAAGTATTCTTAACAAACTGTTTATTCGGACCTCGCTGTTCAGCTTTCATTTGTCATACTTTTAACTTTTCCTTCAATTTCTTGTGTTTCATTTCCAATTCATCACTGCAGTATTTGGCATATCTCAGTATCTCGTCAATGGGCTTACTCTGCCAACAGGTCAAATGGTGTTGAATCATGGAACAAACCTCTGGTTTCAATCCATACACAGGTCTGTAAACAAAATGTCCTTTATCCTTTGCCTCAATAGTTTCTGTCCCACTGAAATTCTCAAATGCCTGCAGCAGTATTTCATTGTAAGTGTGTACTGACTCTTTGGGCTCTTGGGCCGGTCTGTGAATCTTGACCAAAACAATCTCTTTAGGAGAGATTTACAATTTCAAAGACGTAATCACCTGATTATACTTTTTCATTAACAGTAGGGACGGATCATGTGATATAGGATATCTTGTCATCTCCACTTCAGGCCAATCCACAGCAACTTTGCATTCAACCCACAAATCACCTGGAACCACAATATCAAAGAATGTATCCAAATCCTTCCATAAAACAATTGATATTTTGACAAATCAATCAAGCTGTCTGTACCATTCCACTGGGTTGTCTCTCAATTTCATCAAATCATTTTTGAATGATGCAAGACATACCCTCCAACAGTCACTTCTCTCATGGGAAGCATGTGTATATTCCCACCTTCCTCCTCTGTTCTAGACGGAGGCAATTGTAACCTGACTTTCTTCGGTTCCTTTTTCTTTGACCATCTACCTTCCCAATGATCTAACTCACTCCACTCTCGAACATGGGCAATTAGTTCCTTGATCTGTCATTTCCTTTATGACGGTCTCATATGTGTGAGACCTCTGTCACTAAAGCTTAATCTGTAGCTTCTCTGTCAGGCTTTAAGATAAGGCAATTCAGATAATTCAGATAATCTCTCATGTACCTGTTCTGCGCATCTGGTAATGTCTTTACACAGAAACAATAGCTCCTCATAAGCATTCAATTGCAACATGTCAAGAGTTCCAATTATCATTTCTTCTAATTCTTCCATCAATTTAACCACATCCATGACACTTTCCCCCCTCTGGGACCTGAATATTCCCCCATTGGTTCCAGGATTTCCACTTCCAGTCTAAATCTCTAAGCCAACCATCAAATTCTCGAGCAGTAAGACCTGGTTATTCTGCTGGGGCATTCAGTATTAACTGTCCACTATAGGTACACCTATATGCATTCGGCGGTGAATTCAAAAGAGGCATGTCAGAAGTTGACATTCCCATAGGTATCTCTGTCCTAGGGGTACTGTAATTCACATTTGGAAGCTCATTCTTTCTAGGCAAGAAAAAAGTAATGGTTTCTGAAGAAATCTAGTTGGATCAAACCCTGCCAGATTTAATGTAGGGTCTGCACTTGCAGCAAATGGGGTATTTCCTTGTATCGGAACCATAGGAGTCTGAGGAATTGGTCTCATTATCAAGCGCCCTGAATTGCTGGCTATAGCGTTCATTTCAATCAGAGCAGCCAAAGTATGTGTAGTATTTCCGACTGATCCGGGCTTCAAAGAAACGAAAGGACCAATAGTGACAGGAACATAAATGCATCTGGAGCATTTAGAGCATGTGAATTTGAAGGGACTGTCATTCCTGAATTCTCTCCCTTCGAATTTGGATTCATATTTACTGGTGCCATAGGCAAATCAAAAGTCTCATCCATAGGAATATTACTCGCTCCACCAGTCTGTGTCACACTGTTTGGAGTTGGACAGTTTAACAGTAATTTGGTTATAAAATCCTCATTTGAATCGCTGTCACTGTCCTCAGCTGTATTTTCTGGGTCTTCAGTCTCTTTCTTCTTTTTTATCTCTGTATTTACCTTTCCCTTCTTCCTCACTTGCTAGTGTAGGATATAGTCTAGCTCCCTCAATCATGTCAGTTCTCCAGGTTTTCTGCTATGTATCCCATCTAGCATCCGCACAAGTGTGTATGGCTTTCTTGACCCTTCCTTGAAATCTCTCTCTTTGTCTAAGATGGCTATGTGTTCTCAGGCATTAAGTACTTCATATTGTGTAGGTCTAGGAGGCAGTTTCATGTCATACAGAGTCCTCCTCACATGCTCAATGATTCTCAAAATAAATGTCCCATAATGAGGAAATAACAATGCACCACCCTTCTAAGTAATCTTATGCCATTGTGCGAGCCAAACACAAGTGTGAAGACCCACGTCTATCGCCATAATATGACCTGGTGTACCTTCAGGTGGTGCCTCTTCCCCCTTTCTAACAGGCACAGTCACATCTCCCTTTAGTATGCTTCACAATGCTTTAAAACATTTCATTTTCAGTCAACATCCAGTATTCACAAATAAATTTTTGTTGAAACCAGGAATTTATTTCCCCCCCACAATTCTTTGTTCGGTGATCACAACCAATCCCTGTCCTGTTCTCTATGACTTATCCAACCAATACCAGAGCGGCTCTACACCAACTGACCTATACCAGCGTGGCACACTGTGATGAGAGTATCACTCCTTGCAGCAGCTCACCCTCCTTTACAATACCTATGAGCGCGTTCTCTCAGCAATTTATGCAAAACAAATGCAAGCAATTTCAACAACTAACTTTGTCTGCTCCTCAAAAGAAAATTTGAGATTTTCACACACACAAGAGATAGTTTGGAGCAACACTTTCCGACCTACCCTGACATGCACTTCAAATAAAACCTCGATTAGCGAGATCTCCCTTGGATTCAGTTACAGTTCATCCCTGTGCACTGAGATCAACTATACCAACCACATCTCAAAATCACACAAAGATAAACTCCCTATCTCAATAATGCTGTCAATGACGTCTCACAATCAGCACCAGAACACAGCACACAACTACACCCTACACCAGACTTCTACAATGAGACTCCTATCATGTAGGTAGAATCTATCCCGGGATCTTAGGCTACAATGAGCCCAATAACCACTAAGCCTGGGCAGAGCTCACAGAGTTTCACTCCAAGGAATTCTGCGTAGTTGCAGGAAAAATCCACCAAAATCTGCGGAGCTCCGTGCGTATGCAACCAGGGCTGCTTAGCAAGTATAGCAATGCCTGCGAGTTACATTTAGTTGTGGTACAGGCATTATGTGCTAGTCATGTACCAACCAACGTACCTGCTACCATGCCCTCCCTTGAGCTGGCGCAGCTCCCCCTTGCATCATATCTTACTCCAATTCCTGTTGATAATCTAGCCTTGGCTGATGACAAAACAACGCGCAAGCGGAACTCTATCTCCCCTTGTAACTGCGGTAAGGGACTTAAGATACCCTCCAATTCCCTCCACACTTTGGGATCCTTCCCTTCGTCTCTTTCTGGGGAGGCTGAGGAGTGCTTCAATGGGCCTTACCTTGAGGAGAAGTTCGCTGACCACAAGCTGGATCTCCTAGCCGTCAAAGAAATCATGCAGTCTCTACTACTGTTCTCCATGAAGATTGAGAGGGTATGGAAAATACACCCTCCTCATGAGAACGTGCAACGCAATCCACCTGGAGTCTGCGGAGATGGGGACAATCAATCCTTCTCCCGATTCCCACTTAGTTCCAGTTGGACTTCTAAGCCTCTTCCTAACTATCACTCCAGACCTCGTAGGTTTCAGCCCCAGCTGTCGGCCGAGGACACCCTTGCTCTTGTATTCTCGTACAGGGGCACGGGGTTTGCTGCCTCCTCTAACTCCGCTATTAACATCCCCGCTATTTCCCCGGACCCTGACAGGGAACCCAGGTTTAACTTCAGATCGGTTAATAAGGAAAACCTACTCCAAAATACTACCCCTCATCATGAAGAGATTAACACCTCACCTCACATTAATGCGATGCTGCTCAACTGCAGATCGGCAGTGAAACATGCTGCTGACATTTCTGCTCTTATCCTAGCGCAATATTTGGACTTATTGATTCTCACTGAAACCTGGCTCAACGATGCCTCCTGCCCTGTTCTCGATATCTTAGTACCGCCTGATTATGCCATTATCTGAGGTGATCGTAGGGGGAAAATGGGAGGTGGCATTGCTTACATTCATCGCTCCAGCCTAACTATAAAACAATTTCTGGATGCTCCGCTATCTTCTTGTGAGCTACTAGTGACAGAAATCTGGAATAAAGGCAAGATAGTCTGTGTGCTTCACACGATTTACCATCCACCGGGTGACAATTTGCCCTTCATAGAACAAATCATGGAGGTCATTAGCTTGTGTTCGGATCAACCATACCATATCTTCCTTGGACACTTCAACCTCCATTGGAATGACACCAATGATCCTTTAGTCAGCGCCTTAAAGACTTTCCTCTCCGATCTCAACTTCTCGCAGATTTGTGAGGGACCTACCCACAACAAAGGGGGCACCCTCGAACTCATTATTGCTAGAGACAATATCACTCAACTGGGTGGCATCCTACCTTTTTAACTGGTCGGATCATCACCAAATTGCCTTCCACATACTGGAAAGACCACTCGCAGAAAGGGACAACCTCTTAAAGCTAAACAATGGTCTCACAACATGAGAGACGTCAACATCCATGCTCTTACTTCCATCACTTTGAATAGACTTCAGCCTCCCCCTAACATGACCAGCCTTGATGATCTTTCTGATCACTACATTAGCACTGTGGCTAATATCTTTGACACCATTGCGCCGCAACAACTTAAAAGGATTCCTCTCAAACCATCCAAACCTTGGTTTAATGTTTAATGGATCCCTTGATGATGATCACCGTAAACTTAGGCTATCAGAGAGGCTCTGGAGAAACGAGCCTTCCACCACTAGCCTCTATCAGCTAAGGAAAATGAGAAGCGCCTACAACAACAAAATCTGCATTGCTAAATCTGACTATTTCAGGGCGCAGCTGGATGGCGCTAAAAACAGACCCAAGATGCTATTTGAGATTATCAAATGGCAAGCAAATCACTCTTCCAACCCCAACCTGTCTTCCTTGACTCCGCTTCCTAGCGGTGAGGACTTCACAGTGCACTTCTCTGATAAAACTAGGAAAATTGAACTGGAGCTGCAACCTGTCACTCCCATGGTGCTGCCTCTAATCTATGCCACATCATCAGCTGAGCTTGTGGTGCCCTCAGCAGTCTCTTTACTTCTTGGTTGCTCTCCCAAAAATAAAGCCTCTTGGAATTCCTTTATCCTGCCAGATCTCACAGAACTACTCCACGTTATGGCAACTCTAAAACCGGCCAATCACTTCAGTGATCCACTAACATTCATGAATCTCTCCTGCGGGGGAGCATCCCTGATTGCCTCAAAATGGGGCAAGCTACTCCCATCCCTAAGAAGCCCAACTCGGATTTATCTGATTCCAACAATTTCCGACCTATCACCAGCATCATGACCCTTGCCAAACTGCTCAAGAAATGCGTCCACAAGCAGCTCTGCAACCATATAGAGAAATGTCAACTACTTAACCTCTTTCAATCTGGTTTCAGAGCAGGGCATAGTACTGAAACTGCATTAACTCACATTGTGGATGACGCCCTGAAATCCCTTGATCAAAATGTCCCTTGTCTTTTGATCCTTCTGGACCTGTCTTCTGCATTCGACACCATCAAACATGAAAACTTGATTAATCTTCTTCAACTTAGGATGGGTCTCACAGGACCGGTGGTAAAGTGGTTTACCTCTTTCTTACATAACCGCACACAAAGGATTAAACTCAACCAGTCCCTTACATCCAGTACCTCAGTCAGGATTGGAGTTAGGCAAGGATTCGCACTATCGCCTACGCTCTTCAACCTTTTTATGGAACCTCTTACTGCCATTCTGAACCATGCTAACATCCACTACCACATGTACGTGGATGACACACAACTTTACTTGAAGTTCTCCTCTCTAGATGACATTAAAATTCTAAATAAGGCTCTCTCACAAACTCACCAATGGCTAACACAGAGCCATCTTTTGTTGAACGCCCTCAAAACGGAATTCCTGCTGATTGCCCACCACAAGCACTCTGCTCCTACTCTTGACTGGTTAAAACAACTCACAGCCCTTAACTGCACCCCTCACGTGGTTGATTCTGCTAAATCGTTAGGCATTACCTTGGACAAATACCTGAATATGCAAGCCCACATCAGTGCCACTATTAGGGGTGCCAACTTTCATCTTAACAACCTTAAGAAAATTAAGCCTTTCCTTCCGCCTGAAGACATACAGCCTGCAGTACAATCCCTGGTGATCTCACAACTTGAATATGGTCTGGTGACCCTTGCAGGGCTTCCTAAAGCGAGCTTGGCCCCTCTCAGAGCCACGCTCAACGCATCGGCCAGGCTCATCACTGGCTCCAAAAAACACGATCGCATTACACCTGACCTTCTGCAGCTTAACTGGCTGTCTATTGAAGCAAGGATTCGTTTTAAAATAGCTTGCCTCACGCATAAAGCCTTGCATTACAACACTCCGGCATATCTGGTGAACAAGCTTGTTCTTTCGGGCTCGGGTCGGAACTTAAGAAGTACGTCCACTCTACTCTTGAAACCTCCCAAATTCAAACAGGAAAGTACGTACAAATGTGCTTTCTCCGGCCTTGCTCCTAGAATTTGGAACGCGCTTCCTACTGAGATTAGAGCCAATCCTTCCACTGCTGCCTTCAAGTAACAGGCCGAATGGCTTTTCCTGAGTGAACATTAACTACAGCACCTTTACTTTTTTTTTTTTTTTCAAGTCCCCGTGTTGACTGATTTGACATCTATACCTGCTTATTGTGCTCTATTTATTTTATGATTAGTGGGTAAATTGCTATTTTACACCAGGGCCCTTCCGGATCTATACTAGCAGGGCCGATTTCAGATTTGTCATTGTTTTTACTGTGTTGTGACGAGTCACTTTATGATTGTCTTGCTGAATGTTACTGGAAATCTTTTGCACTCTTTGTGAAACTGAACTAGTGGGGCCCACTACCTGGTCCCTGATCTGGATTGTTTACTCCGTGTGGTATTACTGTGCTGACCTCTAATGTACTGAACTTATTCATGCTTTTGCCTCTATATACAGCGCTCTGATACCCGCAAGGGTCATGTTCGCGCTTTATAAAACTTTTTAAATAAATGTAATATCTGAGATTGTGTAATGCACAGTGAACTGAGTGGAAACACAGATGGAAAGCCAGACTGCAGAACACTCCCAAACAAGGCCAATCACATGTGGTGGTGCCACAAGTAAATACAGTGAATCCCCATGCCTTGAAGGGCTGTGCACATTGCCATGAGTTTTGAACTGCTATCCCACAGCCCCCCCAGGGGATAGAAAGGAGCCCCCCAAGGATGATGCCTGGCGAAGCGTGACTCTGCCTACTAGTTCGCAGTGGAGTTACCCTGCCTGTACCCCACCCCATACTGCACCCCGCAGCTTCCCCACAATGGCACTGACCAGGAAGGATGACCAAGGCCCAGACTCCGTGCCACCTCTGAGACACTCTGCTGCAGCTCGCCTGCCGTGCCAAGCTTGCTGAGGCGCTTGGTGATGAACTTCTTCACACATGATGTTGTGCGAATCTGGACCCTGGGTCGCGGGAAGCTGGGGGCTCTCCAGCTCACGCTGCCTCTGTTGCAGTCTGAGCTTTGGCTCCAACTGAGCAGGGGGCAGGAGGTGGAGGAGCTCCGGGGGTAAAGGCCGAGGTCACGAGGGAGGAAGCATGCATCGCTCAGGCAGAGTCATATTCTACCTTCAGGCTCAACGGATTTGGGAATGGCTTCTTGCCAACTACATCTCCTTGTGTGTGGAGCACTAGCCAGGAGTCAACAACCAGTGGGCCAAATTCTCTCAGAAGAGTTTTAAAGCAATGCCACGAATGGGAGCTCAACGACCAACAGCTGCAGGTGGTCTTCTAGTCCTGGGGTTATCCAAAATTAGATCTGTTCACCACATCCCTCAACAAAAAGTGCACTCTTTTTGCAAGCAGTATTCCTCACCCAGAATCGTGGGGAGATGCCTTCCAGTTTTCATGGGCGGGGATGTTCTCTACGCCTTCCCCTCATTCCTTCTCATCCCTTGAGTCCTTCAAAAAATGAAGCAGGAGCCATGTTGGCTCATCCTCATTGCCCCCAGATGGGCAAGACAATTCTGGTACACCGAGCTGCATCGCCAATCAGAGAGCGCTCTGATTCTCCTTCCTCCAAAGGAGAACCCTCTCTGCATGAACCAGAGCCAAGTGGTTCATCCGCAAATTCCCTCTCTTCATTTGTCAGCTTGGCTCCTCACCATGCTGAATTTAGAGACTTAAGCCAATCCGCGGAATGCAAGTAAATACTACTAAAGTCTTAAGCTCTGTCCACGCTCAAATGTTGCACAGCAAAATGGAAGAGATTCTGTGCAGGGTGCATTACCTAATCATTGCATCCGCTTTCATCCACTCCAGAGCAGTTGTTGCCTTATCTCTTGCACCTAGCCAAAGCAGGGCTTTCTCATTCTGCTGTAAATCTTCACCTTGCTTCCATATCTAGATTTAGAAGATGTTTGAATCAATCTTCCGTGTGGTTCAATAGACTTATCAAAGAATTTATGAAAGGACTCTTTAGAGCTTTCCCGCTTGCTAAATCTCCTCCAGTTCTGTCTCAGCTAAATATGGTTCTGTCGCAGCTTATGCGACCCCCATTTGAACCGGTGCACAAATGCAAGTTGAAGTTTCTTTCTTGGACGGTGGCTCTTCTCTTGGCCATTATGTCCGCTAGGTGTATCAGTGAAATCCAAGCATTCAAAATAAAAAAAGCAATTTCTTCAGATTCTGCCAGACAGTGTTATCCTACGTGCCTTCAACTTATCATCTCAATGAGCCTATCGTCCTACCTACGTTCTTTCCTTATCCGTCCTCGGCAGTGGAGAGAGTTCTGCATTCATTGGACATTAAACATTGTTTGAAGTTTTATTTGCAAAGAACGAAGGTCTTCCGTAAATCCTCTCAATTGCTAATATCCTTCTCTGCACCTATAAAAGGACAAGCCTTAACACGGGCCAGCATTGCTCGTCGGGTTACCTCAACGATTGTCTTCTGTCATGAAAAGGCTGGCTGCCCACTGCCTTCAAAGATGCAGGCTCGATCAACAAGATAGGTAGCAACTTCTTCAGCCCTGTTTGCAGGAGCAACTCTACCTGAAATCTGCAGGGCAGCAACGTGGGTGAACGCTCACGCATTCACGAAGCATTACTGCCTCGATGGTTGGAAGAAGGCAGATATAGCTGCTGGGCAAGCTGCGCTTCGACGCCTTTTTGCTTAAGGTATGCGGCAATTAGCCTCTTTTCTTTATACTTGCATTTTATGTATATATATATATATATATATATATATATATATATATATATATTCACTGGAAAAAACAAAGGTTACAGGGACATTATAGTTAGGGTGGCATTTCACTTGTTATAGTTATAGTTATAGTAAGCTGAGCTAACTGTAAGCTGAGCCCCCACAATGCACTGCTTATGACCTCACATATTACATCACTCATGCCATGGTCAGTGACATCACTGATGACATCTCAAATTACATCACTGATTACATAATCTGGTAAATGTGAGTGTTTCTAAAACGTTTATGAGTGTTAAACATATATACACTAAGGTGTATTGATGAATCAGTGGGTGTATGAGTGCCTGTATGGATGATTTAGTGGGTGTGTGACTGACTGTATAAGTGAGTGATTATATGTGTCTCAGTGAATGTATGGGCGAGTGACTAATTTGTGTGAATGTCTGTATCAGTCTGTCATTTTCGGTGTAAGTGGCTGCATGGGTTGGTGAGTAGGTACATGAGTGGCTCAATGGGTTATTGATTGGTTGTCTGAGTACCTGTATGGGTGTATGAGTGTCTGTGTCGGTGGGTGAGGGTGTGTGTGATTCCCTGCATGGATGGGTGAGTGGGTGAATCACTGGCTGTATTGGTTCATGATTGCATCTGAGAGGGGCTGTATGGATGAGTGAGTGTGCATATGGCTGTGTCAGTAGTATATGGGTGAGTAACTGCATATGTGAAAGGCAGTATACGTGAGTGTTGGAGTATATAAGTGACTGTATGTGTGAGTGAGTGATTGTGAGAGTAGCTGTATGGGTGAGTGTGTGCTTGTGTCAGTGACTGTATAGATGAGCAAGTATGTGTTAGTATCTGTATGAATAAGTGAGTTGGTGTGTGGATAACTGTATAGGTGAGTAAGTAGCTGTGTAATTGACTCTCTGGGTGAGCGAGTAGGTGTGTGAGTAGCTCTATGAGTGTCTCACAGTGTGTGAGTAGCTGTATGGGTGTATGAGTGGATTTGTCAGTGGGTGTATGAGTGGCTTTATGGGTGAGTGAGTGGATGTGTGTGTAGAAACTGAATCAGTGAGTGGGTTTGTAAGTACTGGTATGGGTGTGTCAATAGTTTCGAGAATGGTAGTGTGAAAGTTGGAGTGGGTGTATGAAAGGGTGTGAGTGGCTGCATCAGAGATTCTGTGGATGATGTCATCAGTGATGTCATTTGAGATGTCATCAGTGATGCCATCGGGGATGTCACTGACCATGTCATGAGTGATGTAATATGTGAGGTCATAAACAGTGCATTGCGGGGACGTGAGTTATAGTTAGCTGAGCTAACTATAACTACTGAATTTCTCTTGTTTTGTGCGAATGAAATATCACCCTAACTATAACGTCCCTGTAACCTTTGTTTTTTTGGGTGAATTTCTAAGGTTTTTTTAAATTCTATTTCCTAACTATAACGTCCTTTTAACCTTTGTTTTTTTTAGTGAATTTCCAAGGTTTTTTAAATGCTAATTGTTAACTATAACGTTCCTGTATCCTTTGTTTTTTTTTATTTCTAAGGTTTTTTTTCAATTCAATTTCTTAATTGTAACGTCCATTTTTTTAAAGTGAACCTCAAAGATTTTCATACTTTCTTTCTATAATTGGATATTGTATATTATATTTATACAATACACACTACTCATTTTTTGATTTCATATGTGTTTATCAGAAAATACATTAATAACTGGCTCTATTTTTATCCATTTTTTGAGTCGGCACAACATTGTTTCATTTACTGTGGAGATTCTGTCATCAGTAAAAGGGTTTTTTTTCTTTAGTTTTTGGGATTCTTCGTGACGACGTCACGTTCCCTGTGAACATGTCATGAAAACAGAAAACAAAAGCAGACATTTCAGTTTTTGCGGTTATTCGGGACGTTGCGATGATATCGTTCACCACGTCGATCGCGCCTTTTCCATAAAATGAAAACACATATATGCACACATACTACACTATTTTACACAATAGGGGTTTCTTACAGTAGTCTCTAAAGTCATATTTTTGTATAGAGTTTCTATAAAAACCATCTGTAAACCGATTTTATTTTTTCACGGTGACTCTGGAGATCACAAGGACGTCGGTAATTGAGATTCCCAGAGACACGTCGCAAAGACGAAAACAAAAGCAGACATACAAATGACCACCAATACATCCAAAAATAATATGTAAAAAAATTCATTCTGAACATTGCCCTACACATATTACTATATACATACTTCTTTCAAAGCATGTTTAAACTCATATTTTTGTGCTAAGTTTCTTTAAAAACCATTTTTTGGACCCATTTTCGCAGTTATTTGGGACGTCACAATGACGTCCTTCACGGCGACGATCGCGCCTTTTCCATAAAGTGAAAACACATATATTCACACACATTACAGTATTTTACACACTAGTGGTTTATTACTGTACACTTCAAACTCATGTTTTTCTAGTGTATTTCTAGAACAACCATCTCTAAAACCCATTTTTCATTGTCGCGGTGAGACCGGAGATCACAATGATGTTAGTCATCACAATCCCTGCGTTCTCCTCGCAAATGCACAAAGCAAAAGCAGGAATTCAATAGCCACCATTACATAAAAAAATTATAACTATATAATTAATTCTAACGACCACAGTAGATAACTCACTATATCAATAACTCTATAAAAACATTTATCAATATCTCTATTACAATGCATACTAATGATTCATTGATATATTTTTGTAATATTTTCACCAATATTCGCAACAATGTTGTAGTCATGATGTCCCAGAAATGGTGCACAAGGGGTCGCGCTGGGTGTCGCGTCGTCGTCGCGAATATCGCGCGCTAATAAAAAAATCTATTTTGGACATATAACTTCTGTCACTAACACCTCCATTTCTCAACCATGGGGTCAGAGTATCTCCACCCTGACCCCTTAGGTGGGCTTTCACACAGATTTTCAGCCCCGGGAACCGTTCCTGATAGATAAAATGGCAGCCGCAACTTTCTATTCAGGTTGCATCCAGTCAATTAGAGCATTTTCGTTGGTGCGTGCATTCGTGAGTCATCGCGAAACCGTTGCGAAATATCCACGGCCAGATATCACTATAATTTTAAAATTAAATGTCTCCAAAACTACTGAACGGACTTACACCAAATAAGCAAAAGGCACTTCTTTGAATCGACGCTACCTCCCTGCCAAATTTGGTGTAAGTCTGTTCAGCGGTATGGGCTGTAGAGGTGGTGAAGGTTCCTATGGGAATTAACATTACAAATGCAACCTTATTTCGCGCCCCTAATTCTTAGTCCCCACTGCACGGATCACCCCCAAACTTTCCCAATCAATAGAACCCACCGTGACACTTTTTGGGAAAAATGTCATGCAGATTGGTCAAACTACACCAAAGTTATAGACAAGTCAAAAAATGTTTTTCCTCTGGAAACTAGCTCCTAACTATAACTACCTACTGGCGACCGCCAGTAGTAAATATATATATATATATATATATATAAATATACATATATATATATATATATTACCGACTGGCGGTCGCAAGTAGGTAGTTATAGTTAGGACCTCGTTTATATTCAAAAAGCGTTTTTTCTTTTGCCAATATCTTTGGCGTCGTTTGACAAATCTTCACGAAATTTTCAAAACTAATGAGGCGCTCCAGTCAGCTCCTGTCTTGAAAGTTTCGGGGTGATTTGTGAAGCGGGGGCCGAGAAAAAAGGGGGGTCCCAAAACGCGTTTTCCCCATGTTAAATTCCATAGGAATTTTGAAACAGGTTACAGCCCGAACTGCTGAACGGAATTACACCAAATTTGGCAAAAAGGTAGCCCTTGGTTCAGAAAGAGACCTTTTTTTTAAATGGTGTAAATCCGTTCAGTATTTCCTGAGAAATTAAAAAAAGACAAATATCGATATCTGAGCACCGAGGATGGTTTGCGAACCCTCCCGGGCACGAGCTTCACTCTGATTGGCTGCCAACACTCCAAACCAGGAAGTGTTGGCAGCCATCTTGTGACTCGGTAACCGAGTCACAAGAAAAGAGTGGAAAAAGGTTGAAAAAGAAGAAAAGGGGGCAGGGTAGAAACACCCTGACCCCCTAGGCCTGCTCAGGGGGTCCCACAAGGACCCCCAGGGCCAAAAAAAAGCATTTTTTTTAAAACGGCAGAATTTGAGTTGGGGTCGCGAATCCTGCCCTGAAAATAAAAAAAATGAAGCGCGGGCTCCTGCCCTTCATTTTCAAAAAGCCCCCGGGTGGGCCAGGTCCCGGGGGCAATCGGTGATTATTCGCGGGCCCCCGCAGTCCCGGGGACCACCACCTCCCGGGGCTTATTAATTTGAATGCGGGAGGCACGTGGCCCCCCACAGCCCCGGGGACCGCCACCTCCCCGGGGCTTTGTTTATAAAGGTGTGGGGGGGTCCTCCCCGGGGCGTTCTAATTTAAAAGGAGGGGGGCCCGCCACCTCCCCGGGGCTGCAATTAAAAATAAGTGTGTGGGGGGTCTCCTGCCCCTCCCCACACTGCCCCGGGGACCACAACCTCCCTGGGGCATTGAATATTTAAATACGGGTTCCGTTGTGGACCCCCGGCCCCGGGGACCACCACCTCCCCAGGGCTATGCAAATGGATGGAGGGGGGCCGTGCGGCCCCCCTCCTGGAGCCCTTGATGGCCCTGGGGACCGCCACCCCCCAGGGCCAGCTCCTGCAATGTCCCGGGGTGCCCACCCCCGGGACATTGCTGTTTGCTATGGCAGGGCGGGAGCACGGCTCCCCGCCCTGCCATAGTAAGCTCTGCTTGCTTCATTGAAGCGAGAGCAGGAAACCTGCTCTTGCTTCAATGAAGCAAGCAGGATTGCTTTGAGCAAGGGAGCTGCATGTCAGCAGCTCCCCTTGCTCAAAAGCAATGCCGGCTCCCGCAGGAGGCGGGGAGCAGGCGGGACCTTGGGGGCCGCACGGCCCCCCTCCTGGAGCCCTCGATGGCCCTGGGGACCGCCACCCCCAGGGCCAGCTTCTGCAATGTCCCGGGGTGCCTACCCCCGGAACATTGCTGTTTGCTATGGCAGGGCGGGAGCACGGCTCCCGCCCTGCCATAGCAAGCTCTGCTTTGCTTTATTGAAGCGAGAGCAGGAAAACCCCGGGCATGTCAGCAGCTCCCCTTGCTCAAAAGCAATGCCGGCACCCGCAGGAGGCGGGGAGCAGGCAGAACCTTGGGAGCATTGGGGCTCCCCCCACGGTTCCCAATGGTGAGGCCAGGCCCTGGGGGATGGGGTCCCCGGGGCCAGAAGTGGCCTGGGAGGGGAGCCATGCGGCCCCCTCCCCAATAATAAAAAAAAAAAAAAAAGAAAATAAGGAAAGGCCGGCCCAGGGGGATGGGGTCCCCGGGGCCATAATTGGCCATAGGAGGGGGCCACGCGTCCCCCCTCAAAAAATAAATAAAACAAATAAATAAATAAAAGGCCATGCCCCGGGGGATGGGGTCCCCAGGGCCTAAATTGGCCTCAGGAGGGGGGCCACACGGGACCCTTCCAATTTAGTTTTTTTAAATGGTGATTAAAAGGGGTCAGGCCCTGGGGGATAGAGTCCCCAGGGCCCCAAATATTGTAAAAGAAGGGGGGCCACACAGCCGCCTTCTAAAAAAAACTAAAATAAAAAAAAGCCGGAGGCCCCGCCCCCTCCCTGCAGCACTCTGCAAACGCGCCCCCTGGTGCGTTCTAAGTTGGGGTATTAAGTTCCCTTCATTACTGAGGGTTCCAGGGGGCCAACTAGCCCAGCAGGTACTTCCAGTATGCGCCACAGAGCTGCGTTGCAGAGAGGTGGTCTGAGGCCATGCCCCTTTTTACACCACTCTGCAAACGAGCCTCTTGGCGCACTGGTGGTGGGGCGATGAGGTCCTCTTGTGTCCTGAGGACCTCAGGACACAAGTGGACTTCATCCCCCAAGCAGCGGTGCGCCAGGAGCTGCGTTTGCAGAGTTGTGTAGAAAGGGGGCGTGGCCTCGGACCACCTCTCTGCAATGCAGCTCTGTGGCACATACTGGAGGTACCTGGTGGGCTAGTTGGCCCCCAGGGACCCTCAGGAATGAAGGGGACTTAATACCCCAACTTAGAACGCGCCAGGAGGCGAGTTTGCAGAGTGGTGGGGAAAGGGGGCGTGGCCTTTGTCCACCTCTCAGCAATCCCACTGTGTGAGGCTTACTGGAGGTAAGACGTAGGCTAGTTGGCCCCTAAAGGACCCCCAGCAGCGAAGGGGACTTCAATCCCCATCCAAGAGCGCACCAGGGAGCGCTTTGCAGAGTGGTGGGCAAAGGGGGCGTGGCCTGCTATGAGAACTTAGCAATCCTGCTGTGTGGGTCTTACTGGAGGTAATAGGAGGGGTAGTTGGCCCCCAAGGTTGTCGTTGGTGGCCAACTACCCCTCTTGTTACCTGCAGTAAGTCCCACACAGTGGGATTGCTAAGATGTCTAAGGAGAACATGCCCCCCTTTCTCCAACACTCTGCAAACGCACCTCCTGGCAGACTACGGGATGGGGGATGAAGTCCAATTTACTCCAGAGGGATTTTGGGGGCCAAGAAGCCTTCTTGGTACCTTGTCTAAGTCCTATGCAGCGGAATTCCTGAGTGCTGGTCGGAGGCCCAGCACCCTTTCTCCACCACTCTGCAAATGTGACTACTACTTAAAGAAGCGTCTTTCTGCACCTCTGACTTAGAGGTAGTTTTAATCCCCCTGCCCTATTAAGTACTAGGACCTTACAGAGGAGGTCATGCCAATCACAGGGGTACCCCAACGCATAGTGTTCCCTAGTGTATGTAGGTGTTTTCACTGTATTCTAAGTGTCTTTTAGCATAGCACTG
Organism: Calotriton arnoldi; assembly: GCA_963921515.1. Classification (NCBI taxonomy): domain Eukaryota; kingdom Metazoa; phylum Chordata; class Amphibia; order Caudata; family Salamandridae; genus Calotriton; species Calotriton arnoldi. The sequence goes on along the minus strand of CAWUFW010010193.1, from coordinate 512,749 downwards.
GCTCTAGGCCTGGTTGGTCAGAGCCAGTTACCACCAGTACCCGTCAGCAAAAAGTTGGGGGCACAGGATGACTTTGCAACTATGCCTCTTTCTGCTCCTCTGTCGGTTCTTTGTGCACATCTCTTGCTTCTTTCTGCACCTTTCTTTGTCTTTCTGGACTTCTGTTGCCTCTTTCTGCATTTCTGTTGCTTCTTTCTGCGCCTTTCTTCCTCTTTCTGCACATGTCCTACCTCTGTAGGCATAGTTAGAAATTAGCATTTAAAAACCTTTGAAATTCACTGAAAAAACCATAGGTTTCAGGGACGTTATAGTTAGAAATTAGCATTTAAAAAACCTTTGAAATTCACTGAAAAAAGCCACAGGTTTCAGGGATGTTATAGTTAGAAATTAGCATTTGAAAAACCTTAGAAATTCACTGAAAAAACCACAGGTTTCAAGGACGTTATAGTTAGAAATTAGCATTTAAAAACCTTAGAAATTCACTGAAAAACCACAGGTTTCAGGGACGTTGTAGTTAGTTGGACATTTCACTCGTACAAAACCAGTGAAATTCAGATGTTATAGTTAGTTCAGCTAACTATAACTCGCGCCACCGCAATGCACTGCTGATGACGTCACATATTACATCACTCATGACATGGTCAGTGACATCACTGATGACATCACTGATGACATCACTGATGACATCTCAAATGACATCACTGATGACATCACTGATGACATCATCCACTTGATAATTTGATGCATCTTCTCACACCCTAATATAACCATTGATTCACCCACTCTAAATTACAGACTGCCATTCTCAAAACCATAGACACTCCAACACCAATAACTACATACCCACTCACTGATTCTTAGGTCTACACACGCATCCACTCACTCACCCATACATTGAGGGGGTCTGAGGCCATGCCCCTTTTTACACCACTCTGCTAACGCACCTCTTGGCGCACTGGTGGTGGGGCGATGAGGTCCTCTTGTGTCCTGAGTACCTCAGGACACAAGTGGACTTCATCCCCCGAGCAGCAGTGCACCAGGAGCTGCGTTTGCAGAGTGGTGTAGAAAGGGGACGTGGCCTCGGACCACCTCTCTGCAACGCAGCTCTGTGGCGCATACTGGAGGTACCTGGTGGGCTGGTTGGCCCCCAGGGACCCTCAGGATTGAAGGGGACTTAATACCCCAACTTAGAACGCACCAGGAGGCACGTTTGCAGAGTGGTGGGGAAAGGGGGCGTGGCCTTTGTCCACCTCTCAGCAATCCCACTGTGTGGGGCTTACTGGAGGTAAGACGTAGGCTAGTTGGCCCCTAAAGGACCCCCAGCAGCAAAGGGGACTGCAATCCCCATCCAAGAGCGCGCCAGGGAGCGCGTTTGCAGATTGGTGGGCAAAGGGGGCGTGGCCTGCTATGAGAACTTAGCAATCCTGCTGTGTCGGACTTACTGGAGGTAATAAGAGGGGTAGTTGGCCCCCAAGGTTGTCGTTGGTGGCCAACTACCCCTCTTGTTACCAGCAGTAAGTCCCACACAGTGGGATTGCTAAGACGTCTAAGGAGGGCATGCCCCCCTTTCTCCAACACTCTGCAAACGCGCCTCCTGGCAGACTACGGGATGGGGGATGAAGTCCAATTTACTCTGGAGGGACTTTGGGGGCCAAGAAGCCCTCTTGGTACCTTGTCTAAGTCCTATGCAGCGGAATTCCTGAGCACTGGTCGGAGGCCCAGCACCCTTTCTCCACCACTCTGCAAATGTGACTACTATTTAAAGAAGCGTCTTTCTTCACCTCTGACTTAGAGGTAGTTTTAATCCCCCTGCCCTATTATGTCCTAGGGCCTTACAGAGGAGGTCATGCCAATCACAGGGGTACCCCAACGCATAGTGTTCCCTAGTGTATGTAGGTGTTTTCTCTGTATTCTAAGTGTCTTTTAGCATAGCACTGGCTCGAGGCCTGGTTAGTCAGAGTCAGTTACCTCCAGTACCCGTCAGCAAAAAGTTGGGGGCACAGGATGACTTTGCAACAAGGCCTCTTTCTGCTCCTCTGTCGGTTCTTTGTGCACATCTCTTGCTTCTTTATGCACCTTTCTTTGTCTTTCTGGACTTCTGTTGCCTCTTTCTGCATTTTTGTTGCTTCTTTCTGCGCCTTTCTTCCTCTTTCTGCACATGTCCTACCTCTGTAGGCATAGTTAGAAATTAGCATTTACAAAACCTTTGAAATTCACTGGAAAAACCATAGGTTTCAGGGACGTTATAGTTAGAAATTAGCATTTAAAAAACCTTTGAAATTCACTGAAAAAAACCACAGGTTTCGGGGACGTTATAGTTAGTTGAACATTTCACTCGTACAAAACCAGTGAAATTCGGACATTATAGTTAGTTCAGCTAACTATAACTCGCGCCCCCGCAATGCACTGCTGATGACGTCACATATTATATATATAGATAGATTCATAATTTCTCTTTCATTTCACGTTTGGACAGTGCACCTACCCACTGCCATTCTTTTGTCTTATTGCTGGTATACTTCTTACTAATCAGATTCAAGCATGTAAATCTATAAAAGATACAATACTGGGGAACAAACAAGTTACTTACCTGTACACTGTGGTTCTCCAGTATTGTTATCTTTTATAGATTAACATGCGTCCCTCCATCCTACTCGATTAGGCTCACCATTTTACCTCTGAGTTATATATATATATATATATATATATATATATATATATATATATATATATATATATATATATATATATATTTATGTATATATATATATATATATTTATGTATATATATATATATAACACACAAGATGATGGACGGAATGCTGCACATTGGCAAACATTCACCCCCAGTCACAGATCTGGGTTTAATCCATCGTTATTTTGCTTCACCACGCCACCCCAGTTCAGACATAGCCATATGCAAATCAGTCTTGACCCTGTGCCTCATGGGAACAGTCCAGACCGAACTGCCAAGCCATGTCTTCCCTGGACCGGTTTCTGGCTATCAGCCTTCATCAGCCAGGATAGCTTGACTCCAGTGGCGTAGTGAGCACGGGACCCACGTCTGGGCATACCCTTCCCACTTAGGGCGAAATGCAAAACACACAAGATGATGGACGGAATGCTGCACATTGGCAAACATTCACCCCCAGTCACAGATCTGGGTTTAATCCATCGTTATTTTGCTTCACCACGCCACCCCAGTTCAGACATAGCCATATGCAAATCAGTCTTGACCCTGTGCCTCATGGGAACAGTCCAGACCGAACTGCCAAGCCATGTCTTCCCTGGACCGGAATCAAGCATCCTAGGACCGGTTTCTGGCTATCAGCCTTCATCAGCCAGGATAGCTTGACTCCAGTGGCGTAGTGAGCACGGGACCCACGTCTGGGCATACCCTTCCCACTTAGGCGAAATGCGAAACACACAAGATGATGGACGGAATGCTGCACATTGGCAAACATTCACCCCCAGTCACAGATCTGGGTTTAATCCATCGTTATTTTGCTTCACCACGCCACCCCAGTTCAGACATAGCCATATGCAAATCAGTCTTGACCCTGTGCCTCATGGGAACAGTCCAGACCGAACTGCCAAGCCATGTCTTCCCTGGACCGGAATCAAGCATCCTAGGACCGGTTTCTGGCTATCAGCCTTCATCAGCCAGGATAGCTTGACTCCAGTGGCGTAGTGAGCACGGGACCCACGTCTGGGCATACTCCTTCCCACTTAGGGCGAAATGCAAAACACACAAGATGATGGACGGAATGCTGCACATTGGCAAACATTCACCCCCAGTCACAGATCTGGGTTTAATCCATCGTTATTTTGCTTCACCACGCCACCCCAGTTCAGACATAGCCATATGCAAATCAGTCTTGACCCTGTGCCTCATGGGAACAGTCCAGACCGAACTGCCAAGCCATGTCTTCCCTGGACCGGAATCAAGCATCCTAGGACCGGTTTCTGGCTATCAGCCTTCATCAGCCAGGATAGCTTGACTCCAGTGGCGTAGTGAGCATGGGACCCACGTCTGGGCATACCCTTCCCACTTAGGGCGAAATGCAAAACACACAAGATGATGGACGGAATGCTGCACATTGGCAAACATTCACCCCCAGTCACAGATCTGGGTTTAATCCATCGTTATTTTGCTTCACCACGCCACCCCAGTTCAGACATAGCCATATGCAAATCAGTCTTGACCCTGTGCCTCATGGGAACAGTCCAGACCGAACTGCCAAGCCATGTCTTCCCTGGACCGGAATCAAGCATCCTAGGACCTGTTTCTGGCTATCAGCCTTCATCAGCCAGGATAGCTTGACTCCAGTGGCGTAGTGAGCACGGGACCCACGTCTGGGCATCCCCTTCCCACTTAGGGCGAAATGCAAAACACACAAGATGATGGACGGAATGCTGCACATTGGCAAACATTCACCCCCAGTCACAGATCTGGGTTTAATCCATCGTTATTTTGCTTCACCACGCCACCCCAGTTCAGACATAGCCATATGCAAATCAGTCTTGACCCTGTGCCTCATGGGAACAGTCCAGACCGAACTGCCAAGCCATGTCTTCCCTGGACCGGAATCAAGCATCCTAGGACCGGTTTCTGGCTATCAGCCTTCATCAGCCAGGATAGCTTGACTCCAGTGGCGTAGTGAGCACGGGACCCACGTCTGGGCATACCCTTCCCACTTAGGGCGAAATGCAAAACACACAAGATGATGGACGGAATGCTGCACATTGGCAAACATTCACCCCCAGTCACAGATCTGGGTTTAATCCATCGTTATTTTGCTTCACCACGCCACCCCAGTTCAGACATAGCCATATGCAAATCAGTCTTGACCCTGTGCCTCATGGGAACAGTCCAGACCGAACTGCCAAGCCATGTCTTCCCTGGACCGGAATCAAGCATCCTTTGGACCGGTTTCTGGCTATCAGCCTTCATCAGCCAGGATAGCTTGACTCCAGTGGCGTAGTGAGCACGGGACCCACGTCTGGGCATACCCTTCCCACTTAGGGCGAAATGCAAAACACACAAGATGATGGACGGAATGCTGCACATTGGCAAACATTCACCCCCAGTCACAGATCTGGGTTTAATCCATCGTTATTTTGCTTCACCACGCCACCCCAGTTCAGACATAGCCATATGCAAATCAGTCTTGACCCTGTGCCTCATGGGAACAGTCCAGACCGAACTGCCAAGCCATGTCTTCCCTGGACCGGAATCAAGCATCCTAGGACCGGTTTCTGGCTATCAGCCTTCATCAGCCAGGATAGCTTGACTCCAGTGGCGTAGTGAGCACGGGACCCACGTCTGGGCATACCCTTCCCACTTAGGGCGAAATGCAAAACACACAAGATGATGGACGGAATGCTGCACATTGGCAAACATTCACCCCCAGTCACAGATCTGGGTTTAATCCATCGTTATTTTGCTTCACCACGCCACTCCCAGTTCAGACATAGCCATATGCAAATCAGTCTTGACCCTGTGCCTCATGGGAACAGTCCAGACCGAACTGCCAAGCCATGTCTTCCCTGGACCGGAATCAAGCATCCTAGGACCGGTTTCTGGCTATCAGCCTTCATCAGCCAGGATAGCTTGACTCCAGTGGCGTAGTGAGCACGGGACCCACGTCTGGGCATACCCTTCCCACTTAGGGCGAAATGCAAAACACACAAGATGATGGACGGAATGCTGCACATTGGCAAACATTCACCCCCAGTCACAGATCTGGGTTTAATCCATCGTTATTTTGCTTCACCACGCCACCCCAGTTCAGACATAGCCATATGCAAATCAGTCTTGACCCTGTGCCTCATGGGAACAGTCCAGACCGAACTGCCAAGCCTTGTCTTCCCTGGACCGGAATCAAGCATCCTAGGACCGGTTTCTGGCTATCAGCCTTCATCAGCCAGGATAGCTTGACTCCAGTGGCGTAGTGAGCACGGGACCCACGTCTGGGCATACCCTTCCCACTTAGGGCGAAATGCAAAACACACAAGATGATGGACGGAATGCTGCACATTGGCAATATATATATATCCAAAACAAAGGTTAGCCCTCAAGAAAAGAAGCCGCAGGCAGAACAATATTTCATCTATTTAATGGAGCCAACTTGCCAGCAGACTGCGACATGAACACAGGCATCAAGTTCGTAAGCCGCCAGACGCGTTTCGGGAACTCCGGTTCCCTTTCTCAATGGCTGTGCAACTGCTTAACTACAGACGGCATTCCCCGCACATAAATCCTTTCCAGGGCCCTGCCCCTGTGGGCGTGGCCAACAGGCCTTCTGGTACCTGTAGTGCTTTGGCAGTATTCTCGAGTGAGTCCATCTGTGGTGGCAGAAATAAAATGTTAATAAAACCCAAGTGGGGCGATGCCAAGTCCAATAAACACTCTGCCCCGCTTTACAGTTGACACCAATGAAAACTGCCTCCATACACTTGCACCATCGTGACGCCAGTATCGGTCCGCTTCCATGCGGCGGGCTTCTCTTCGCGGCTGGGCTCAGCCGCTCAATATCCAAAACAAAGGTTAGCCCTCAAGAAAAGAAGCCGCAGGCAGAACAATATTTCATCTATTTAATGGAGCCAACTTGCCAGCAGACTGCGACATGAACACAGGCATCAAGTTCGTAAGCCGCCAGACGCGTTTCGGGAACTCTGGTTCCCTTTCTCAATGGCTGTGCAACTGCTTAACTACAGACGGCATTCCCCGCACATAAATCCTTTCCAGGGCCCTGCCCCTGTGGGCGTGGCCAACAGGCCTTCTGGTACCTGTAGTGCGGTGGCAGTATTCTCGAGTGAGTCCATCTGTGGTGGCAGAAATAATACACATATATATATATGCACTTGTGCTCGAAATCTGAGGTATGGTGGCTCTGAAGAGGTAGAGTACCCTGGGGTCTCTGCTGTGATTGGCTGAACTTTGGATGTTATAAAATGAGGTTGAAATGTTACAAAATTGTGGTTTCTGTACTTTGGAGGTCTATGGTACTGTTTTTCAGTACTGCTATTTTTACTGTTACCGTGGGACTCCCACCATGACGATGGGGAAGATTCAAGCATGTCAATCTATAAAAGAGATCAGTACTGGAGAACCACAGTGTACAGGTAAGTAACTTGTTTTTTATCCTTGTTTTTTCTCAAATATTTCCAGTCTTTTATGTAATCAATGAATTCTTTAATATGAGCTTGCGGTCCTATTTCTGCCTCACTCAATTCCATTTTGTAGTTTGTAGTTCATTGTTTTGTGTAAATCAGTACCAAATTCTTCTGCTATATCTTCGAGCTTATCATGAGCCTCATTTGCACGCCCTGCTTCTTGTTTAATTAAATACCTCATTTCATCTGAGTTACATACAAGCAATCTGTTTGTGTCAATTTTACCCAGCAAAATTTTCCAAAATTCAATTTTTAAATTAGTAATATTCATTTCTTTCTTCTCAGGTGGCATAGCAGCTACAGCTTCAACAGCAGAAACCACTGTATCCACAGCATTTGCAATTCAACTAGGACCAGGTAAAGCTGGCAATGCACTCTCAGGCAGCGCACTTGCAGTACCAAGTCCTGGTTCGTCCACACCCATATCAGGTAATGGCGGTCTTTGTCTCTGTACATCATATCTGTAAGGAGGAGGTCTAGAATTAATAAGGTAATTTTGGAAATGAATCAGTTTCCTCATCTCTTTTTCTACTTTTATTTTTGGAATCATCAATTATATTTTTGTCTGATTCATTAACTTGAACAGAAATACTCTCACACCTTGAATTATATCCTCACTCCATACCTTTTGCTATGTGTCACACTTAAATTCTATACACATATACAACACCAAAGGAGAAATAGAGTCTGAGAAGGGCCCACAGTAACTGTAAAGCAACTATAACACAAAATAATGGCGTTGTTTCCTTGTGTTGGGAGTGTCTGGAGGAAATACCAGAAGCTACTCAGATGATCCTGGTTTTATTTTTTGAAAAACAATGCAGTATCTCCTACTGAAACTGGCAATTCCAAGAATTGGATGAGTTGGGTGTAATGTGCCATGCTTAATCATAGGCCACCTTGTCCCACCCTGGTAAGGTGATACTGGGTTGGGCTGTCCCGAGGGATTTCTTAGATATAATTTATTTATGGGTAGCATAGGTCCAGTTACTAAGCTAAAAATACCTCAGGGTATACCACAAAAGTATCCTTTTATTAAGGTGGTACCTTTAGTATGTTTACAATGTACTGTTAGGTAATGGCAGGATATCGGTTTGGATACTATGATCCTTGCATACACCTGGGTTCAGCCGAGATGTTTCTGCCCTTTTTTAAAAGCCTAACTGGTCTCGGGCATTCATTGGGGTTAATATCTACCTCACTGACCCTAACTTAAAGTGAGGGCAAGTAGTTTGTTAATAAAAAACAGAGGGGACCTACATCTCTGAAGGTAAACATCTGTATTTGATACCTTGTCACTGGGGGCATTTTGCCTCATGGTCTACCGAGGCGGGCACCTCCTATAGTCACATATTCGTCAAGGAGAAATGCCTGCTTAGATCCTACCCCCCTACCAACAGCCTCCTGAGTAGCTTCTGGTATTTTCCCCAGACGCTCCCAACACAAGGACACCGCGCCATTGTTGTGTGTTACACTTAGATTCTAGCTACTCACTCGTATTTCTAAACTGCTTCTTCATTTTCTTTCTCTCAGTGTCTATGGCTGCTCAAGCCAATTAATTTAATGCTTCAATTTGTGTAGGTCTAGGTTGTGGCTTTCTCTCACCCATTGCATGTCTTAAGAAATCAAACTGTCTATATTGAAAGTACCATCTAAAGGAGATTACATGTCCTTGTCATATATGAAAACCTCTGGGAGGAATCTTCTCACCTTCTATAACAGACACAATAGGAGCCTTAATTTTTTTCAAGACAGCAACTATTATTCTCACTCAAAATAATCCCAAAATCCCACAAAATATACAAACGTACAATCAACCAATTCCAGTGTAGCTATGGCAAAGGTAAACTAATCACAAAGCAACCAAAAAGGACAACACGACTAGTGATGATGTCTCACTGTCCCAGCACAACTCTCAGCATCAGTCAGCCAATTGCAGCACAGCTCTTCCATGAATGGAAATCAATACAATGCCTTTCACCATCAAACACATCAAAATAGACAAAAATATCTTGTCTGCTCAACCTAAGTAATAAAGGAAAAATAGAGATAGATGAAAACAATCCAATTCTATTTTTTGGGGTATTCACAAACTATGAGTTTAATTTTACTAAGAGTAATATTATGAATGCCGAGACTCCACAGTCAGAGTGGAGAACTTTGCACATAGAAAGGTAGGACAGGCCTATCTTTATATTTGAGAAGTCTTTGCCACTAGTGCAGAGTCCCTGCAGTTGAAGCATTACTATTAGTAACATTAAACTCACAGTATGTGAATACCACAAAAATAGTAAGCGTATAAAAAAGTTTAAGTTTACCTTTGTGAATCAGGTCAGGTGCACAGGTATGCAATGCCTCACATAACAGTCAGTCTCAAGAAGCATGATGAAGGGAGTTGTTGTTTCAAAGGAAATGGTTATGTGCTCATTATATCTTTATATACTGTATAAATCTTGATTCGGCAGTTAACAGAGTTTGTGAGTGAATGAGGAGTCCAGGTTCTGTAGAAAAACCCTACATTGTATCCGGATACATTGCACTGGTGAAAAGCAACATAAATTCTTCCAAAGAAGAGTGCTGGGAATAATGGGCATTTCTGTAGATGTCTGTACTAACACAAATTCCCATGTTTCTTCCTTTTTCTTAAAAAATATCATGTGTCTCCTTTCTACTTAATATGTATGTATGAATAGCAAGGATGGGACAAACATGGTGGTTGCCAAGGGTTACTTTCAGATGTTGGAAAGAAGTTGCAGTCACATTGTAAAATTTAAAATCACTAGATAGTTCTGGGATCTTGTATTATGGACTAGTCAATGAACAAACAACTTACTGGGCGTAACTTCCACTTTAATAGCATACAATTTACAATACCATGTAATAGAGATGCTATTGAAGGTATACATTATTTTTAGCCAAAACACACCTTTGACCTATTTTTTAGTTCAATTTTATTCTGCATTGTACATGCCAACTGCATTTAAAACAAGGTTGTACTGAGGCAAAAACAGGCCAAACAAGAAATAGTAAAGATGCACCCACTTTCATAAATTGCGATTCAATACTCTTTGTGACAAGCATTTTTGGTAGTAACTAGGCCACTCAATTTTGAATAGATTAGTAGAGTCCGTCACTTCCCTGTGGAATGTCTACATGAATACATCTCTGTCATTCCAGCACCAAAACACATTTTGTTGATCCCTTTCAGTACAATACAATACTAATGCACTAATATGTAAGGATTCAGCTGACCTTGTATGCAAAACCAGCCCATTGGTACTTAAAACCGGGCCATACTTTTCTTTTTGGCCAGCATTTCTAGCATTTCCCTATTTTCAGAAATGCTAATCCGTGCCTGTTCCAAAGTTATGGAATTGCAGGAATTGAAAGGAGTTGGAAAATAAATGTACCCTGCATGGTAAAGAGGTTTGCACCCTTACCCTGAGTGCCCATCTGCATGTGAAACTGGGTAGCTTTACTTTTGATTTTGCCCTGTTATGCTAATATAGCATGTGAGCATAGGCCAAGGGCTTTCCCTGGCAATGTGAGATTGAGAACCTATTTTGTGACCTTGACGGGTGCCCAAATAATACACTCATAGTGGGCAGAGGGCTACTGTCAATGCCCAGGCTGAGTGTAGGAAAGTAGGATCTGCTTTCATGGTTACCCCCACTTTTTGCTGGTGTTATACTGTTTTCTGACTAGTCTGGCTGGGATCCTGCTAATCAGGATCCAACTCACTGTGCTCTCTCCCTACATTTTACTATGGGAAGTGTACCTTCCCAATTGGTTACTGTTGTACTCTTCTAAGTCCCAAGTATATGGTGCTAATGTACACAGCACATAGGTACACCAGGGGTCTCACATGGGCTGCAGCATGTATTGTGCCACCCATGAGAGACCGCTCAAACTGTGACTACAGGCCTGCCATTGCAGCCTGTGTAAGTTGGTGTTAGCACCACTTATGACGGATACACATTTTCTTATATATGAGGTCATTGCACTTAAAAACTATAAGTCAACCCTAAGTTAGGCCTTTCAATCCTGAAGGCATGGAGCTAGCTTATAAGTGTGAGGGTGCCCTGCACAAGCAGGACATTCCCTACAAACCCTGTAGTCGATTCTCCAGGCTTTGTAAGTGCGGTCAGCCATTTAATACATATAGTGGACATCAAGTCAATTACGAGATGCCTAACTATATATTGGCTGCACCAAAACTGGTCATGTTTGGTATCAAGCATGTTTGAATCCTACCCCAACACCAATTCCAGTGCTGGATGTAGGGTCCCATGTACTGGGGGCAGTGGCGGCTCGCCGATGGAGTGGTGCGGGGCGGTGGGGCGGGGAGGGGCAGGGTGGGGTGGTAGTGGACTCGGACTTACGACGGACAGAACTCCCTCTGAGTTCTGTCTGTCGTATGTCTGAGTTCACTACCCCCCCCACCCTGCCCCTCCCCTGCCCCACCGCCCCGCACCACTCCCTCGGCAAGCCACCACTGACTGGGGGGCTCCCCTAGGGTACCCCCCTGTATTCCCGATACCATCCTTTCAGGGTCTAACAGCAAGCTAGTGCTGCTGCCGACCACAGACACGATTCTGCCCTCCTGCTGCTGAGCCAAGCTCGAGCAGGAGAAGGTAGAACAATAGGTTTACTCTCGCAAGGAGGTGTAACCACCTCCCCAGACAGGACTTAGTGTATTGGGCTGGGGTGGGGGCACTTGCCAGCACCACCAGACTGCTTTGAAGGGCACATTTGGTGCCGTCCTTGCATACTCCATTTGGAACCAGTTCAGGGAGCCCTTGGCTCCCGCTCTGGCGCAAAACTTGACAAAGGACATGGGAGTATCCTCCCCTCTGTCCAGCCTCTCTCCTGGGAGGGAACCTTGAATCATCCCAACCCTTTCCCTAGGGTACTTAAGTTCTTACCTGGGGGTGTCACTTCAGATTCGTCGTGGGGCAAGATTCAGATTTGAAACCACTTCAACTTCTACCATCTGGGCACTTTGGACTTCGTTGGACTTCACCTAGGAACCAAGGCTGCACCAAGGGAGACTCCTGATGATCCTGTTCTCGTCGTCCTGCCAGTCTTCTGCGTTGTCTGTGCCTGTGCTTCATCCAGGTTCTTCTCCAGGCCTGTGGGCATCAAAGACACCCGAAGGAATCTCCCTTGGAGTGAAGGAGTCACTCCCAAGCATCTGCAGGCACAGCAACTAAGCTGCCCGTTATGCTACTGCTCCTGACGTCCCACAGACTTTGAAAGGCTCAGCAACACAGGTGGTTGTTCTGCAAATCCCTCAAGGCCTGCGCTGTCTTCTCAGAAAGTTTGCGGCCAGTATCCCCCGACTGAACCGCTGGAACAGAACCCTTGTTCACCGATTCGACTTGCCGTTGCCAAGGCTTGTTGACTCTGTCCTCCAGAGATCTTCAGGCTACATGAAACTCCAGCCTCCAGCATCTCTTCCTACCAAGGCCTTCGTCCTTACCACATCCTCTCCACCGTGGACCTGCATCTTTGATGAACTACTCGAGGTCCTCTTGCGACTCCTGTGCCCCCAGCCTGTGGGTCCTCTTGAGCATCTTCTTTGGCTTCAGTGGGCTCTTCTGTTTGCTTGGGGCCTGCTCTGACTCTCCTGCACTTGGTGAGTCCCTTGGACCTTGCTGGTCCCAACGTTACGCCTTTTTCATTTACCACGTCTGTTGCTGCTGCCAAGGCTTGTTGGTGCTCCCACCACACATCGACCCCCTGGTTCTTGACTTACAACATGGGACAGCTTGTGAATGGCTCCTGGTCTTCCACAGCATTGCCCGGTCCTCACAGCTGCAGCGACAAGGTCACCATCAACTCTCCTGCATCTTCCGTCATCGGTGGTCATTGGTCTTCCATGCCTCCTGGTTACTCCCGAGTGGCATAAACTCTGTCCCCTCTGCTTGCAGGTACTTCTCTTCAAGAATCCATCCTTGGATTCCACCAGACTCTTTCACGTTCTTCACCAGTGGCCTCTTTTCTGAGGTCCTCCATTGTGGCCTATGGCGGTTTCCGATGTCACATCGCACCTATGCACCCGGCTTCCCTGGTGTAGGTATCCTGGTTCCTGGGGTATTCACAGGTAGGGTGACTCTCCAACCTTCTGTCTTCCACTGGGTTTCTTCAGGGTCCTCTGAGAAGGGTCCTTTTTCTTGAAAACTGTAACCCCGACTTTCCTTTTGACTTGCATTGAATACGCGGCTGTGTTTCCACTCTGCACACAGCCTCCATGGGGTCCCTGGGTACTTACCTCGGGCGTTTCCTTGTGTCCCCAGCTCTTGTGAGTCTTCTGGGTCACGTATCGACTTTGGGCGCATTTCGCATTCCACTTCTTTAGTATATGATTTGATCTCCACCTGGAGACCAATGTATATTTATGCTTACTTACCTGTCTACATTTGAAATATTGTGTGTGTTGTGTTGATATCTCCGGGTAGGAGTTATACCAATGTGTTAGTAAGTGTGTATAATAACTATAACTATTTTTATAACTACACTGTGTGGTGCTTTTTCATTTAACCTACACTATATGATTAGTACTGGTAAAACAAGTTGCTTAACACTCCTTCTGGACTAAGCCTGAAGGCTGCTCTCCACAGCTACTCCTTAGAGAGCGTTCGATGGTTGTCTAAGACCACTATAATCACCATAAGGGTTGTCTGGATTAGTGCAAGGTGCTTCACTGAAATAAGTGTGCACCATATACTAAGCCAACCTACTACAGTGAGTCACCTCCTAAAGTGAGTAACAAAAAGTAGTGGCGGCAACAGACGGAGATATTATGAATCAGTATTGCAACCAGAACTTTGTCTCTGTGTCAAAGAGAGTGCGTTTGTGTTCACCCATCTTATGTAAAAATACTCAACCCCAGGTTCTTGCTCTGACATTTTGTGTGCGTGTCAAGTGTGTGTGTAATTTCAGTAAGTGTGTAGCCCATGTATGGCTGTAAGACTCTGTGTGTATTCAGAATCCAAGTACTGGGACCATGGGAACCATTTTGGATGGTTCCTGGTTTAGCATGTCGCAAGACGGAGGATAGATATGGCTTCGCCAGATAGTGGAAATGTATTGGAAAATTCTGTGGCTGGAGAGAAGAGACCAAGACACTGAAGTGAAGAAGGTTGGAGACAGGAATCACCTTAGAAGTTTAATGAGGACCTATGTTAGAACCCAGTTTAGAGGGCCATGGGGCAAGCAGGGGTTACTGGGCCCGACCGAGGTGGTTGAGGCCTTTTACTCCTGATGTCCCGTGGCACACCGTACTAAGGATCCCGCTCAACTGGGTCAAGCACCTCCTTCTGCACCTGACTCACAGTTAGTAGCGTTGCCCAAACAGTCAAGGCTCCCTTGGAGGGAAGTGTAGATACAGATCAGTGAACACAACTCATAACTCAACGTGCAAGCAGAGCACACAATAAATCAATGTCCAGTCAAATACTTATTTTGTATAAAAGGTATATTTTAATTCTAAATCTACACATGAAAAAGTAACCAACATTCAAAAAGCAATAACACAGTCCCCCTAGAGCTTGAGGTAGGCACACTAATAGTTGTAAGGCCACCACCCTCCCCGGGCTACCAAGTACCCATGCAACCGGTGTGCTGTTATTCCCCATTAGCATTTGGCAACATCCAGGGAATGTAAACTGCTAGGCCCTGTTCACTGGTTTTTCCCCTGTTGGACTCAGTCAATAAGTTGTAGTCACTTAGAGTCAAGTAGGGTGGCTGAAACCAAAGGTGGTATATCCCCCGGGGCCTGGTAGATCCAGTTCTCAGCGTACCTGCTCTGGCAGTGCGAAACCTCACAGAGGTGCAGTGCAGAACCCGCCCGGATCGCCAAAGTTGGGCTGCACGTATTCACATGCCCGGCTACCGGTAGGCTCCGGCTCTCTCTCCTGAGCCACAGTTACCAGAGTCCTGATGATTGGAGTTGCTCCGGCTCCAGCTTCACACAGTAAGGCTTTCTTTTTTCCTAGCTCAGGGAAAGGGGGCAGTTGCCTTGCTCCGGAAAGGGCTCCAATGGCAACTCTTCTGTCCTACAGCCTCCTCGGATACAAAGCCTCCTACGTCTTGGTTATAGCAGCAGTTTCAAGTCACGGGCAACGACCCTGGTCTCCAGCCTCAGCTGTTCAAACGGCCCCTCCTGGCATGTGGGATCAGTACGACGAACTTCACTGTCGGGTCACGCTGGCCTCAGATTGTCTTTCGTGCGGCCCCTCTTTGCATACAGGTCACAGCATCTTCCCATACAAGGGTGATGGCTTGATTGATGCGACACAGTTTCTTGGCACATGACAGCCCCTCCTGGCATACGTGGTGGCCAAAATCTAAATGCTTCACACAGGCAACAGACCAATTGATGAAGCCCTTGTCTTTAGTGCACAGCTGCCCCACTTAGCATACAGGGTTGCCAAACTCACAACACTGCACACAAGTAACAACCCAATCGATTCTGCACTCCTCCTCACACCTTACTCAGGAGACCCACACATCTTGACTCCCCTCTGGATCTTGCTCCTCTCCCTCACTGGCACACTGATCTTGGCAAGCAGGCAGCTACTGGTGCTCCAGACTCCAGGCAGGTGGTCTTGGTTTCCCTGGGTGATGTCCCCTCACCCAGCAGGGAGACTAGCAGGATACGCCCCTAGTCCTGGTCACAGGCAGAAGTCTTGCAGTGCTTCCCTTCCTCATGCAGCCTGGCTGGCTGCTTGGCAGATGACAAAGCATGGAGGTCTTGAACTCCCCTACTTATAGTTCTTTTCCGGACACACAAATGTGATTTGGGGTCTGGACCTTTGAAATTTTATGTTGGGGTTCCGCTTCTTTGATATGGACATCTCTCCCCTTCATCCTTCCTTCTGAAAGATGTCTGCCACAGCAGACAGGACTCTGATGCTGATTCACCCACAACAGGATTTATGGGAGTGACCAAAGTTCACACCTGGATGACAGCCACAGTGATAAGAACATCAAAAGTTAATCCTGGGCCCTCAGCCCTACCCTTTATGATTCTCTTCTTAGCCCCATCTCCCTCTTCCTGAGATGGATCTAGGCTCCTTCCTTGTGATCTTTCAATGAATCAAAGAGCCCTTTTAAATGCACACGGAGAGCCTGACTCCCCTTCACCCAGTGCTTATCCCACCCAGCTTACAGCAATGCAGCACTATACAATTCTGCCTGGGGGAGATTCCTCCACTCCTCATGTTTTCACTAGACAGGCCTGAGCTTTCCTTTCCAAATTGGAAACCAAAGTCCTCCATGTAATGTACCAGTGTAGGTACTTCTGCACTCAATATATATTCACAGCACACTCTGCTGTCCAGTACCGTTGTGCCCATGTACCATGATAACACCAGCATTTCCACATGCAGCACACACACTTTTTGTGCACGCTGTTCAATACTACAGTCTCTCTGTATGGCACCAGAGTGTGTCACTCTAAACACCCTCTGCCAGTGCACACACTTTTGCCATCTGCACACTGTTCCACACTGCACCCTCTAGGTAGTGTATGTCTTGCGCGTAGGCCTGGGCTTAAAAATAATTTCACTCACAGAATTGGCAGAATCCTGGAATTCCGTGCTATGAGTGTAAAATGAAGTTCCTGCTAAATTCCTCCATCCGGCGGAATTATATATCCATTGGCGTGCATGAGACTTGTTATGGCGCGCGCTGGGGGCACAATGAGATTTGCTGCCCGCTGGCGAGTGCATGGGAGAGATGCTGCCCGCTAGTGCGGCTTCCGGTCACCACAGAGCCTTCTGCGTCATTTTCATGACACTGGAGAGGCAAGCTGCTGCTTTTCGAGCAGATTCAGTACTTGAGAAGCACCAAAATCTACTCGAAAATACTTTCTCTAGGTAATATTCTACTCCAACAGACCGTTCAGGTTCTTTTTTATTCACGAGAAGCATTTTCTTATTTTACTTTTTTTTTCAACAAGAAGGAAGTACCCCAGAGACTCCAGCTTTCTCTTTCTGTCCAGCAGGCTCCTCCCAGTGCTTTGTCCATCTCCTGGTCACTTTTCATTTGGATTTCGAGGTGGAAGGATGGATCACTCTCTTTGTCTGCTGCATATATGCCATTGGATTTAAGGACTTTGTTTTTGTGAACTCACAAGTAAGTTCAAAAATCTTTTGTATAAGGATGTTGTTTGTTTGATACAGGGCATGCAGCTGGATTTATTTGTACTTTTATTCAATTTTTACATTTGGTTGTGGTGGGTGGCCTGGAGTTTCAGTAGGGGCCTTGTTATTTTTTGCATTTACATTTTTATCTTTTTATATGGAAAAAAAGTTGCACAGTTCAATACATTTGCTCCATGTTTGTTTAATTTGCATTATTCATGTATTTTACTGTGTGGCCTAGTCTTCTCACGGGCCATCCAGCCAGTACTAGTCATGGGTACATGAAACAACTATTTCTGTGGTATATGTTATTTTAAAACATCATTTAGGCCAGAGATGGCATTGGATTAAATTAAAAATATTGGGTGTTTTTATAGCTCACTTAATTTTGGATTTTGGCATTGCTGAAATAAATATAGTGTCTTCTTTAAGTTTTCCATGCCTCCTTTGTCTGGCCAGTTCATGTGTGCATGTGTGTGTGTTTGGCATATTAACAGAAAATCACACAGAAGGGGGCCCCTGAACAGATACCTAGGCAGGGGAACAGGGAAAACGTCACTATCAATCAAACCATAACCCAGGCGGCACAATAACCTTCATGAAGGATGGTCCAACATGTAGTACAATTGAATTCATACAGGGACTATTCCTGTTACTTGTTTTTGGCAATTTCAACAGTTTAACAATTTCTGTCCAACAGATGGTTGATGCATATTTTTTGTATCTTTTATACAAACACAACTACAGCGAAAGTAATAACTGTTGTAGGAAGGTTGTGCCGAACAGCTGGGAGCATGCGCCAGGTTATTGTGCCGTCTGGGGTATGGTTTTGTTTTGCACTGTGATGAGTGAGTGAACTAGTGCGGTTTTGAATGGAGTGCATGGCTGAGTTGGTTGCACAGTGCATTTGATCTGTTCTTGCTTACGCCTGGGTATTAAGAGTGTGTGTGACTGCTTATTTATTATCTGTCACTGTATTTATTATAATATTTATTCATGTAATTTTGATATCTTGGTATATTATTGACTTGTATGATAAATTCTGGGTAATTACACCAAAATAATTGTGACATGGTATATTTATGAATTTTCCCCCTTTTTGCACACTATGTTATGCTGTAGGTGGATGGGGTAACCTTCTTTCCCTTTCTTGATCCTTGACGTTTCAGGCAGTGGGATTGTGTGTGTTCGGCATATGCCATCATTTTTCTTTGTTCTCCATGTCATGTGTCCATAGGCCTGCATGAGTTCTTTGTTGTCATTGCCTCCTTGCTTGTTGTTGTTTTTTGACCATGTGGCCGGTGACCATTTGTGTAGCCAGCCAGTGTGCTTTTGCCAGAGGCAGGCATGTGTTCTTTATTGTGACCATGCCTCCTTGTTTTTTCTTTGTTTGACCATGTGGCCAGTGGCCACTTTGTGTAGCCAGCCAGTGTGCTTTTGCCTTAGGCCTGAATGTGTTCTTTGTCATAGCCATGCCTTCTTGCTTGCTGTTGTTGTTTGACCATGTGACTGGTGGCCATTTTATATACCCAGTCAGTGTGCTTTTACCATAGGCCTGTATGTTTTTTTTTTTTTACAGAGTTTTATATAGCGCGAACTTGACTTGAATCGGGTATCAGAGCGCTTTACATAGCACCAGTTGCATTACATGAGGACACATTCATTTTTGTTAGGCACGGGGAGATTAAGGGATTTGCCCAGAATCACAGGATGTTCAGCGTCATTGCCGAGACTCGAACCCAGTTCTCCCAATTCGAGGTCGACCGCCCTAGCCATTAGGCCAACTCCTCTCCCCTATGTGTTCTTTATTGTGGCCATGTCTCCTTGCTTGTTGTTTGACCATGACGCCATTTTGCGTAGCCAGCCAGTGTGCTTTTGCCATAGGCCTGCATGTGCCCTATGTTGTGTCCATGCCTCCTTGCTTGTTGTTGTTTGTTGACCATATGGTCGGCAGCTATTTTGTGCAGCCAGCCACTGTGTAAATCCTTTTTCTACAGTTTTCAAAGCCATTTTCTAGAGAGATTGATAGGAGAGGGCTATGCCTTTTTGTCGTTCATTTTTTTTTACTTGTCCCTGATATTGGTTTAATATGCTTGCTGATCATTGTTTATGTATATGTGAACAGTGTTTAATATTATGTGCATTTCTTTACATTTTTCCCCTGCACCTCTTTGCCTACCACTGGGTTTCTCATAAGCCCTAGTAAACCAGCAATTATTTTTTATTACTTTTTTTATATTGATTTTTTTTACATTTTCCTTCTATCCACCCCCTGCCTGCCATAGGTACCTGCCACACACCAGCATTAACTTTTTAAGGATTGGCATTACTCATTTTCCCCTAGACTCCCCTGCCTGCCATATACACACACCAGCATTCATTATTTAAGGATTATTCAATTTCCCTCAGGAACCCTCCCGCCTGCCATAGGCGCACACTAGCATTCATTTGTTAAGGATTTATCCATTTTCCCCTGGACACCCTGTCCCAGCATTCATTTTTTGAGGATTGTTCTATTTTCCCCTGGACCCCAGCCTGCCATAGGCACACACCAGCATTAATTTTTTAAGGATAATTCCATTTCCTTCTGCACCTCCTTGACTGCCACAGGTGTCTCCCCTTAGATGTGCATAAATCAAACAGTTACATCTGTATGTTGTTTTGGTATAGTAGTGTGGTTTGACTTTGGAATGGATACACTATTGTTGTTTATTATTTAGGATAAGTAACCACACTAAGTATATTGCCTGTACTATGAATAATTTAAATTGCAAAAATGCCACATTTCAAACAGAAGGCCGGTACAAAGTGATGTGACCACAACACCTGGGTCCTCCAGTCTCTTCCTCTTATTCAGTGAAGTGCCACTGCCAACTGACAGAGCTTCAAGATGGCCCCAAAGAAAGGTGCTGCCCAGAAATTGGCCAGTGAAGAGGAGAATAAGAAGCAGATTTCCAACCCCAACCTAAACCCAAGGCAACGTCTGTCAGCGAGGCAGCAACTGCAATCATGATGACAAGCAGTGAGTCTGAATTGAATTTGTCTCAGCCGTAAACTAGTACCAAATCATCGCAGGAAACTGAGCAAAGTGGACAACAGGAGCCGCAGCCAGCAATAGTAGATCTTCCTGAAGTAGGAGCAGAACAGGAGATTGAGCTGCCTGCTGAGCAATATGTACCTCTTCGTGAACCATTGGCTTTCAGATCTCCAGCAAGAAAAAGGAAGGGTACTGCATCATCTTCTCCAAGCCCCCCTTCTGATGATCTGGACATGGATTGGACTCTGGCTGAGTCTGAGACCCACCAGGAGAGACAAGGGAAAGAAAAGGTCCTGAAAGCCTTACTATTATGGAAGGGATGAGGAGGACGAGCCAGTCATTGTCACAAAAGCTGGCTCAGAGGACACTGATATTACCCATCCTATTCAACCTGCTCCGTGGGATGTGGCACTGGTACCACCACCACCGCCAGCTTCCATATTTCTATAGCCCCTGCTAAGACCTGCCTCCACCACTATCTCAGTTGAAGTACGCACTGCAGAGAGGCAATCGTCGACACATCCACTTAGCTCCAGTTCATCTGGCATTGACAGTGGCACCAGTGGCCTGCTAAAAAAGTTCTCCTCCCCAGTTTGGGACTTCTTTACATTTATAAGCAAGAGGATGACATTGCAATATGTTACATTTGCCACAGGAGTGTTAGTTGAGGTAAGCCTGGTTCACACTATGGTACTGGAGGCCAAATGGACCATATGAAAAAACATCAGACAATCTAGTGTGAAGTGCACCTTAAATAAATTACTGCAGGTGGTGGTGGTGATGAGAGAAGGGAATCAGCTCTGATTATGGTGAGGGGTAAAGGTGATAAGGAAGAAGAGAGTGTCAGCTTTACTCAAAGCTGCCCTGTCACCAGCAGTGCACCAGTATCACCCACATCAGCAAACTTAAAATGGCACAAGAGTCAGATAGAGACACCACAGCATACAGTGACTGCCCTAAGATGCACATTGAGTCTATCACCTCCTGGTTCTTCTCTACGGCAGTTGCCTGCGTTAGTGGCACGGGAAAAGAAAAGATTTCCAGGCTACAATTATGGGCATGTTTAGATAAGAGGGGCCCTACGAATGCAACCACCCAATGGCACGATTGTACAACAGGAACCTGGCTGAAATGTTTGTGCTAGACCTCCGCCCTTTTTCTTTTGTGGAAGGAGTGGGATTTTTAAATTTCGTGGTTGCCATCTGTCTGAAACGGAAGATTCCCAGCTGGACTTATTTTGCCAGAGTTGCTGTTCCTTATGCCACAATACCATGTGCTGCAATTGTTGGACCAGCTTTGCAGCAGAGTACTGTTCACACTATCCACTGATGACAGACATGTGGACCAGTTGCAAAGCCACTGATTACATGTGTATCACTACAATCTGGATCTCTATTATCGGGGCTAGGCAACAGCTATCTAAAGGTCTCGGCACTGAAGAAACTGTAAAGGGCGTTCGGCGGCCTCAACAGTAGCCATGTTTAACATGGATTAATCCCATACAGCTGCAGACATCTTGGAAAACTTTCACAGCAAGTTGTTTGAATGGTTGCGACCCAGAGGTTTCAGAATTGGAATTGTTGCTATGGACCATGGCAGTCAAATTGTTAAAGCCATGGCAGATGGTGGCTATTTCAGGGTCCTGTGTTTGGTGCATTGTATCAACCTCATTGTGCAGGACTTTCTCAAAAAAGAAGACATAGTAAGCAACATACTGACCACCTGTAGAAGAATCTGCACTAATTTCAGCCATTAATTCAAAGCCCGGAAGCAGTTGAGGATTATTCAGCGTGCTAATAGAGTACCAGTTAAATCCTTCATACAGGAGGTACCAACACGTTGGAACTTGACCTTTTACATGTTGTAACGTCTGTTTGAACAGTCCAAACCGATCAATGACTAT
Organism: Calotriton arnoldi; assembly: GCA_963921515.1. NCBI lineage: Eukaryota > Metazoa > Chordata > Amphibia > Caudata > Salamandridae > Calotriton > Calotriton arnoldi. Next base: position 490,479 of record CAWUFW010010193.1, on the reverse strand, counting down.
GTAATTCAAAGAGGAGTTGATGCAACTGGGAAAAACATGGCCATGGAGGTGGAAAAAATGGGGCCTAGTTAAACGCCGGCCACAGATGCTACTTCCATTTAAGGTTTTCACACGGAATTCAGCAAGGAGGACAGTACGATGAGTCAAGGTATCCCTTTGTTGCATCTGCTACAGGACCAGTTAAAGATGTCACAAAGGTTCACATTTGTGAACGGATAGGAGCATGACTTGGTTGAGAGCTTAATCCTTCGTGTGACTGTTAATCCAAGGCTGCAAAGAGACATTTTGTCATCCAAAGAGTACATCTGTGCCAAAATACTTGGCCCATGGTATAAAATAAAACTGGCCACTTTCATTCCTTTTTCAAAAGTAAATGTTTCACTATACAAGGCGTGGATTGTTGATCAAGTGAGAGACACGGAAGAAGAGCAGCTGGAAATTAGAGCTCCAGGCAAAAGTCTGGCGTGCAGCTTTCAACCTCTAGAGAAAGCAATCTGTTGTCTCACAGCAGCCAACACCAGCAACATGAACACAGGCAGCAACAACAACAGAAGAATCAGACCCAACATCTGCAATGGCTTAGTTTCAAGTGGCAGGGCTTAGGACAAGTGCAGGGGCAAAGGCAAAAGAGGTTGAGCAAGTGTCAATACCAGTAACCATTCAGAGGATATTCCAGGTCTCTCTGGATGACCCAATAGAGGTCCACGTGGATCAAAACTCATTGGTCTATTGGTATGGAAAGATGCCCCAATGGCCATAGCTCAGCAGCTTGTCAATAAAGTGGCTTGTCCGATAGCAGGTGTGTCTGCTGAACGTGTATTCAGTGCACCTGGTGCAGTGGTCACAGTGAGAAGGACCAGTCTCTCACCTCAAAATGTGGAGAAATTGACCATGATTAAAATGAACCACCATGTCATACCACACAATTACACTGTTCCTAAAACACTATTGGAGAAGGAGGATGAGGGCGATTGGTCAGATCCAAGTGCGTTAGCTGACCAACGTCTGGGCAAACCACCTGAGCTTGAAGACAAACTCTACTTTCCTATCTGAGCAGGCCACCATAAAACTTTCACATTATCGTTGAACTGCTTTGCCCCCCAAAAAATGGATATTGCTATGGGAACATTATAATTTTGTTTGTGTCTGACTTATGCAGCCCCACCATTTAGGCACATGTATAGTCGGATTTGAGTTGGACCAGTGTGCAAAGTACTCAAATTCTGTTTCTCTTCTTGGTCATCACCAGCAGTGCACTACAGGTCTATCTCTCTCAATCTTATTTGAGTTGGGACAGAGTCAGACTGATTCATTACTCGGAGTCGGAAAGGACTCACGGCGGGACTACCACAACAGCCAGAAGAAGGAAGTTAAGACCTTCAAAGGGAAACCAGCATGATGATGAATCTAAGAGGCCTACGCTTCTCTGTGGTCTGGAGAGAGGTGCGTTGATCTAGGAAATGCTGCTGAGTGTGTGTGCTGGCTCAAATGTGAAACTCCTCTATTATGTGGTAGTGGTCAGGGGGCCTGTTGTAACTGGAGACAGACATGTGATGTCATATCATCACATGATGCACGCACTCTGCTAAATGTTATGATGACTGTTGAGAGATTGATCAGCCCTGTACATGCAACTACTTATCTGGGATTAGTTGTAAAATTGTATTACTTCTCAGTTAATTGCACATGAGTCATAATGAATGCAGCATCTTATGATCTTGTTCTGTTTCTTGGTACAATCCACTCAAAGCTTACCGTCTGTCCTTCTCCTTGTCTCTACAATATCATTTTGTTTTAAAATTGCCTGGCCTTCTCTTCTGCGAAAGCTCCATAACATTCCTGCTTACCTTACTGGACTGGCTCAGCCATACCCTTAACAAGACAGACATTCCGAGAAGAATGAATATGCACCGACTAATTTGGCTTTTAGGTACAGAATAATTTTTCATTTAACATTCATAATCTTCAGAAGTTTGTGGGATCACGCCTCCATAAATTTATATTTTTCAAACCTAGATGACAGAACATTTAGATATATAATAACTTGGTCGGGGATTAAGGACTGTTTGCAATGTATTTAACTGAACTGTTCTTCCTTCTTTTCCTTTCACAACAGATTTGATGACGCAGATGTGCTGCTCATCTACCTGATTTCTAGTGTTTGTCTTTGTCACACCTTTCCCCAACTACCCATTCTCATCCATTCATCAAATCCCTAACCCTCTTCCCCCAGTTTGTGTAATACATATTGAGGTGTGACTTATGAATTTACACCATAAATGGATCACAGACTTGGTGGGGTGGATGAAGGGTGGGGTGGATGTGGTGAAATCTTCTATTACCTGAGCAATAGCCCACACCTGCACCACTTACACACCCACGCATAAAAGAGATCAATTTAACATATATAACGTCATTCGTCAACATCTTCATTCAGGCCTTGTGCGGCGTAATCTCTCAACCTTGTCCTGAGTCCACTTCTCCTAAATGGAGGATTTCGTAAGTATAGTTTTCATTTTTAAAAAGAATTAAATACTTGCTCACTATTGCTCATAAGAAGTTACTATTGCTAATGTTTGTAATAATATCAGGTCTTTGTGTCATGGTGGTAGTCTGGTCTCATTCCTTGTAAAGTTATGATATAAATGAATAACCCACTAACTCAGTTTTTTCTTTCAATCGAGTTGCCTGTGATGGATATACCTTCTGATTAACTCTACAGTTGAAGTAAGTTCTCCTAGGTGAGATTGGGACCTCACTTGTATGTCTTCCCTGTGAGCACGCCAGCCTGCTACTACTACCACCATTAAGTAGGCACCTTGGGAAATCCTGCAGGAAGATTGAGAGAGGTAGCAGCTATCACTTCATCTATTCAGGTAAGAGAACTATGGGGTGAAGTGAGCTAGTCTAGTTAGTTACTAACTCCTACTGAAGATTAAGATGTTTATAGGTTGTTGTATGCATTATAGAGATAGGTAATAGCATACCCCCTAGTGGTCAATATAATTACGGAGGGTAGTAGGACAAGAGTATAACTGACTGGTATACACTTTGATAAGTGGATTAAAAAGCAACAGGTTGCACCAGAAGGCAGCAGTGCAAAATAAAACACAAGAAGATTATTTCAGGCATAAGGTCAAAATTTCCTTTTCATTTTTTTAACAATAAAAACCCACCCTCTCCACCCACAACAGGCCCATCCCTCTACCTAAACAAATCACCCCAACCAATGTCCAAAAGAAGAAACTAAAGTCCAAAGTACAACTTCCCGTTCCCTTCCCAATTCCTACTCTCTCCACCTACAACAAAAGTCCCTCTCACCAAAGCAAATATTTTAAAAAAACAACATCAGAGGGCATCATCAATATGGATGTGAAGGTTTGCCACCTCTCGGCGAAGCAGCGCCAGCTCGCGAAGGATGCAGCATTGGAAGTGGTCTGGGTAGGATGAGGAGGGGGCAGCAGTGGTGAATCAGAATCCCAGCTGCCGGCAGCACTGCTGATGCAGTGGCAGGGATAGTATTGCTGGTGGCTGGCTGCAGGTACTGGGGCCTCGGCCTGGATGGCCTCTATCTGATGCCGCAGCAACCGGGCTGCTATCCCCTGCTGATATGGTGGACCAGCAGGAGTAAATATATCAAGAATGAAAAAAAAGAAAAAAGATAAATTGTAAATAATGCTCAGTGCAAACACTCATTTATATAGTGGCAAAGTAGCAGTACATTGCTAAGTCCCCTGCAGCATTGGAAGTGGTCTGGGTAGGATGAGGAGGGGGCAGCAGTGGTGAATCAGAATCCCAGCTGCCGGCAGCACTGCTGATGCAGTGGCAGGGATAGTATTGCTGGTAGCTGGCTGCAGGTATTGGGGCCTCGGCCTGGATGGCCTCTATCTGATGCCGCAGCAACCGGGCTGCTATCCCCTGCTGATATGGTGGACCAGCAGGAGTAAATATATCAAGAATGAAAAAAAAGAAAAAAGATAAATTGTAAATAATGCTCAGTGCAAACACTCATTTATATAGTGGCAAAGTAGCAGTACATTGCTAAGTCCCCTGCAGCATTGGAAGTGGTCTGGGTAGGATGAGGAGGGGGCAGCAGTGGTGAATCAGAGTCCCAGCTGCCGGCAGCACTGCTGATGCAGTGGCAGGGATAGTATTGCTGGTGGCTGGCTGCAGGTACTGGGGCCTCGGCCTGGATGGCCTCTTTCTGATGCCGCAGCAACTGGGCTGCTATCCCCTGCTGATATGGTGGACCAGCAGGAGTAAATATATCAAGAATGAAAAAAAAGAAAAAAGATAAATTGTAAATAATGCTCAGTGCAAACACTCATTTATATAGTGGCAAAGTAGCAGTACATTGCTAAGTCCCCTAGGGCCATTGGGATTTTTGATGTGATTAGTCACAGGGCCAGGTTTTCCCTACACATGAATCACATAAAAGTACTGATGGGCTGCAAGGAATTAAGAAAGAGTACAACCATATTTAAAACTGAGTGTTTTTTTTCTTTTAATGGATGTCCTAGTCAAAAAAACTAAACAGACACTTTGGGCCTTATTACAATGTCGGGCGGAAGGCCATCCAAGAGCTTGTTGGTGGCAGTCCGCCCGACATCTGAAGCATCAGTCCGCCTGCTGTATTATGACACAGGTGGTCCAACTGATGCCAGCTGGGGGAATCTGCTCCCGTCGGGGCAGTGGGTGGATCGCAATCCCCAAAATGGAGGTGGTGCCTGCTCAGGCACCAAAATGGGGATTTCCATGCACCTTTCTGATGGCCTTTTCATGTCGGTTCTTCTGCCATGAAAAGGCTGGCGGAAAGGGTCTTCTGGGTCCTCTTGCAGGGCTCTTGTCCCCATGGCCCTCAGCTATGGGCCCTGGGGGGCACCTTTGGTGCCCCCTAAACATCCATGCACCGTGTAGCAGGCCACACGATGCATAGATGCTTAATAAGTGTATTATTCCTATTGCAGCTTGTGCTGTGGTCCACAGCACAAGCCGCAATAGGAAAAATACACTTTCCAACTGCAGTGAAGGCGGTCGCTTCGTAATTTGGAAAGTGTGACCGCCGACTCCTTGTAGCGCGGTCCCGTTTCTGACAGGATGCAGTCGTGTGTGTAAAAATGAAAATAAATTATGCACTATGCGGCACAATTAATAGTATTCTTGTTTTTCAACATTAATGGAGGCATGCTAGCGCATCTGTTAGTTTGCTACTCTCTGCAGTCTTCAGCTGGAGCAGCTGCAATGGCCAATTTATTATCTTACTTTAATTCCAATGGTGCTGCTCTTCTCCGCCTGCCTTCCAATTCTACTCTGACTCCAAAGAGGCAGATGAATAATAATAGTACTACATCACAAATGTCACATATAAAATGTGGATATCCTGTCTGCTGTAAGTAGACATTGGGAAAAATGATGCACTGCAGTACAGGGAAAAGAACGGGATGTAGATTGTATTTGGCATGTTCATCACTGAGTATCCCACCAGCCAAACTCTAAATCAGGCACTTAGTTCCACTTTCACTCTCTTCACAGCCCTTCACCACAAATTATTTTCAACAAATATCTTTGCTTGGCAGTAAGTAAAGTTATTGTACTGCAGGGTTTAAGCTAGGTTGAAGTTTTGCTATAGAGTAGTGGGGTGTCACTGATCATCATGTGCTAAGGTTTGGCTTAGTCAGTCACTGTAGTTGATGAATGAGGAAAGGGAAAAATTTAAATAGGCATGAATTCATGATGGAAACTATTCTAGATACATAAATCAGTTAGCCAGAAAAAGTGTGGCACATGCCGAGAAGGGATTTTGCAATTTTTTTGGCAGGCTAGGACAGACCTTAAGAAACAATAATGGAGTGAAGTACTGATAGAAGGTGACTGAGAGGGTAATGGGAAACACACCTTGTTTTTGGTTTGTAATGCATTGAAAACCTTGTAATGCTGCATCAACTGAAGCAGATACATGTTGCACAGCCAACAGTGACAAACTGAACCATGCTGCAGTTAAGTCACGGGTGATGAAATGCCAATGGCAGGGAGGTGATGAAAGATGATGGATGAGATATCTGCCCCGCTTAACAAATACAGTGAGTATACTTCATTTGTCAATAAGCAAGCAATGTGACTTACCACCAACTATCCCTGCCTCTGCTATGACTACCCCTTCAACCACCTCCTCGGCCACCACTGCACTGCTGACGCTGCCAGCCCGGCACTGGTGGTCTGTGGGGCTAGAAAAAAAATTACACATTTTACATGCCAGATTCGTCTCCTAAGTAATTCTTATTTATTTACCTTTTACAAAGTACAACTGCAATACCTCACTACAGTTCAGTTAGCAGTATCTTCTATCAAAACTATCACTTTGGAGGTTTGTTGGTTGACAATGTTACAAAAGTTAACCAAAAACTTGAAGGGCAGAGCTGTGATGAAAGAGAGGAATGGTCAAAGGGTCCCAAAAATGTGTTCTCTTAGTCTTACAGTACCACCAGATATATAAGGGGGAGGGAAAGCTTACTCACAAAGCAGAAAAAAAACTGCTAAAGAGTACAGACTGGAGGACATCAGCTACAGAAACGTGAAATATAGAAAAAAAAGGATAACGCAGGAATAACAAGAATTTAACAAACATTAGATAGAGGAGTTGAAAACAAAAGACAGAATAATAAAAAATAAAAAAGGCACAATTATTCTAATAGAAGGGAGAGGTGAAAGTTAGGGAAATAATAATGATAGTAGGACTTACTGAGGCTAGCAGAACCATTGGTTGCAGCGCCGGTGGTAATGTTGGTGGTGGTCCCACCCGCCGCAGCACTGGTGGTGGCAACCCCTTCACCAACCTGTGATGCCCTCTTGCCCATGGGTGCTGATGTAAGAAATAAAGAAGATAAAAAAATAGGTTAGTGGTGCAGTTAATCTCGTCAAAAATATTTTGACAGGCAGACGCAGTGGCATTGTACTTTTCTAAATCAGATCACCTATAGTACTAGTATTGAGTTGACCGATTCCTAATTTACTTAACCTAAGCCTTATTCCTAATTTCATAAACCTAACGACATTTGGAACTATTAATGCATTGCAATAAATTATCTTTCCTTCTCAACCCCCTTTGGTGGGCCAACTCAGTCTCCCCTTTCAATACATAGATGCATACTACACACACTGGGAGATTGGGACTGAATGAGCTATATAACGAAAGGCACAGAGAGTGCTAACTCACTGATATACTACCATTATCTTAGTGACAGGACAGAGGAGTCTGCATAACTTCTTAAATAATCAGCCTAAGCGTGCACCGACGAGTACGAGTAGGTAGCGCCAAGTACCTGGCTTGCTCAAGCTGGAGCACATTTTATTCGTAATGTTAACTTAACTTACCTCTGAGTGTGAACAGCATGCTATTTGAAAAAAAAATATTAGCATTCTAGAAAACAAAAAATAAATAATTCCTCACTGAGCCCGACTCTTCCCCACAGCAACCAACACTTCCGCAGGGCGTACCCTCTCGCAGACATGCTGCCAGGACAGAGGGGAGGGGTCTCTGCACATAAACAACAAGCGCGTCCACCTACGCTCATGAAAAAGACGGGGTGGGACTGCACCCCTTGGTGGTGTCAGGGACCGCAAGGTGTGTGGTTTGTTGCAGCTGCACAGGCACCGCTGCTTGCTGCCTGTTGTTCAAACATGGCACTGGGGTGGAAAAAAAAGAAGTAGTAAGAAAAAGAAAAAAGCGAAGCAGAAAGGAATAACAAAGGAAGTAAAACAGAAGAAAGAAAGGGAAAACAAAAAAGTACGAAAAGTCACAGAAAAAGTATTTTAAAAAAAGGCACAAATGTAAAATACACAAACACATAGACTCACACTGATAAAAAAAGGGAAATCAGGCATGCATGAGTGGGATAGGGGGAGGATTGGAAGAGATTTAAATCAGATTGAAAAAGTAGGCCCGGCACCACGCACAGAACAGAAGCAGGTAAAACAAAATGGGCAAACCCATGTGGACCACTGTGTGCTTTTTGTGCTGATTTTTCATTGTGGAACGTGCTACTGGCCTGAAGAAGCAGCACGAATGGGCAGACGAGCATTTTTCTGCCCATATGCAGAATGCATAATCTCGCTGAGTTTTTTGGAACACAGCGGAATTCCATGAAGCAAAACTCCGCGAGTTCTGTCCAGGCCTACTTGCACGCTTACATGCACTCAGCATGTTTTTTATCACGCATGCACTTCCACATCAACTTGATGTAGGCCAATGGTGAGTTAAACACACAACAGTGGAACTATTAAAAAGGTGAGTGAGCCTGTAGAGCTCACTCCAATGACACAGGGTAAAAAGGTCCTGGTCACTACGACTGATCATTACATGGTATTCTGCCACCACCGCGCCTGTGCTGTTTAACTCCTGGTGAAGGCAGTAGCCTTCCACTACTATGAGGGTAGCGCTTCAGCACCTCTCCTGGACCAACAAGTCCGCAATCTGTGAGACAGGCCTATGTCATGGTGCATACCCATGATCCCTGCTCACCTAGGACAAACAAATCAGCATTATGGATCCAGCACTCAGGGCAGGGGTACAAGTCTTTACCAAGCAGAGGACTTTTCCGTCCCAACAACTTTGTTAGTAAAATGCTGTTGATTAGTTGTATTTGAGCAGTGCCATTTGGTAGATGTTAGGGTTGAGGAGTGGGACTGCAGGTTTTTGTTGTGGAAGGTGAGGACGTTGCTAGGCAGGGTTTGTCCTTTCATTTGTCCCTGATCACTGCTTCATAAATGCTGCTGATTGCCAGATGCAGAGATCTCACACTTCATTGTGCCAGTGTTTTGGATACTCCTACTTAGAGCCTGCATCACTGCTACTTACTGTGTGAGTCATCAGCTTGCACAAAGGCTGTACTTGAAGAACAGCCAGAAAACGATATTTGAAATCGAACTAATCTATTCCTGTTTAGAAAACTAAGACAGTGGATTCACATCCCCTGACTGGAAATTTGTGCAAAAGAGTGATTAAACATTTGGGAAGAAGGACAGGCTAGGACTTACACAGTTAGCACATGTAGTGTGCAGGGAAGTGGTGTAGTGTGCATTTTAACATATAAATGCACCCTTTAGATAACTGTGAACATGGGTGTTGAGTAATTACTGCTGGTACTCAGAGCTGTGCATGTTGTTTGAGTGTCAGACAACTATCAGGTTTACAAACAGTGAGAGAATACAGCTTGTTCACTATATATACTCATCCTCATTAGTATGTTGCATCATGAACGCGTGAGGTCTCTGAATGTCACTATCAACTGAAGCTCATACTTACATCTTTCCTCAGATCTTAGTCAGAGATAGCAAGATTTTATGGCAAGGCCAAGGAGATATCATTTTATGGAAATGTCTCAAGTCCCAATAGTACCATGTGACATCATAAATAAATAGTGATGTCAGCAAACAAGAAGACCAGCCACACAGACCAGAGACTTTTCAGATTGCTGATTAGCTACAGATTAGTACCTTTGCTACTTTGTCATTGCCTTTACTTCTAAAACAATCCCTTTCTCTTGTTTGTGCAGCGTTTGCTCTCTACTGACTCTTGACGGGTTAGTTCTTTGTTTCATTGTTATAATAATGTATTTATCAACCTAAATCTTCCCATTTTTCAGAATCTGACCTGCCTATTTTGGGGTTATGCTCATCCCTCTGTCCCCATCCATGTCAACTAAATGTTTGCATGGTGCAGCATTTCCCTGCCACCCTCCTAAATTCTTCGTGAGGTTGTTCCTTTCCTCAAATCTATGCTTTTTAAAATTTCATCCTGCACTTCATGCCCAGCCCGAGAGAACCACAGGCCTACTTTTTAGCACCCATCACACTTGCACCAGATGCCACACAACTGTCAGTGGCAGGCACAGATTCATCTTCTGACACAGGAGGGCAGCACTTCACTTCACCTTCCCAATAGCCTGGGAAGGCAGGATATCATGACAATGAGAATGCAGCAGTGGCCATGTTAGATGTCTCTCTTTTCCAGGGGGTGCCTAATCTTCTTCCCCCTTTAAACTGTTTGTTCTACCTGTCTTGCTCCTACCAAGCCAGAATCGGACAAGTTAATTATATTATTTCTATTCTTGATATGGAACATTGTTTGTGTAAAATACGTTTATTCGGGGCAAACTCCTTAATCCCCAAACACATAATCAATACTTTTTAAATACATCATAGCATAAAATACAGAAATATCTCAATAAAACATAAGCATCATCAAATATTGCACTAATAAAAAAAACAATTAAGTCAGTTGCCCAGTAGTTAGTCCAGATATTCATTTTCCATATTGATCAGCTTCATCCTAGTATTCTACATAGACAGTAAATATGTTGATACACTGAAGACAATGAATATGCCACGTTACAACGCATGGGATACATCGCATGCCATTATAACGCGGTCGTTACAACGTCCGCGTTGTTACATCGCATACCATTACAATGCAAGTCATTACAACGACTTGCTGTAGGGGGTGCTGGATGTTGGAATAGTATAATTTACTATTCCAACTCCAGTCTGTGCAACAGGAGGGAAGGTGTTGGATTTTAAATCCAACACCTTCTGCCCCCTACAGCAAGTCGTTGTAACAACTTGCGTTGTAATGGTTTGCGATGTAACAACGCAGCCGTTGTAATGACCGCGCTGTAATGGCATGCGATGTAAACGATGTTTCCCGAAGACAATAGGTACACTGTTAGGGCATCTTCGTGCCTATGCGTCCCTATGAACTGACAGATAGGAACTTGCCATGTTTTTCTAGCGCTGGCGTATTCTTTACAAAAAACAACATATGCACGTTGGTTTCAACATCCGTATTGCATGCTAGGCACCTACAGTGGGCATTAAGAATTTTGGACCACCTGCAACAGCAGCTATTTGTTGGTAGGATACCATGCCTAAATTTAGGGCCACATTTATCATAGTGTTACGTTGCGCTTGTGTCATGTAAGGTAACACAAGGGCAACACAACACTATAGTCAGATTTACCAAGCAACGCAAGGCCACCTTGCACGGCCTTGAAGAGTTTGGTAATTCTGGAGTAACGCAAGGCAGCGCAAGTTACTGCCCTGCGTTACTCTGCCCCAGGGAGGCATCCCATGGGTAGAGTGTGGGTGTTCCCACCACGTATCCTCCCATGGATTTTGGCGCATTTCCAAATTTACAATTAGTGGCAGACCTGGGAATGCATCATATGCTGCACCTTCCCAGGGGAGGCGTAAAAAGGAGAAATATCTTTATTTCTCCTAGTTTTTTCCTCTTTCTACATGTGCTACATTCTGCAGCACATGTAGATGAGGAAAAAGCCTCAGAGGATTGATTTTATGCAGGAAGGTACTCTTTCTTCTTTTTCCTTGCAGGCACCCTGTACCATGGTGCAGGGTGCCTGCTTTTGGCACAAGGCAGCACATTGTGCGCTTGCGCAAGGAAAGTACAGGAATGTGGCATATAATGTTAAATATCACACATTCCTGCCCTCTCCCTTTCAAGCAGCGAAGTGCAGAAAGGTGTCTTCCTGGGTTGCATGAAAGTTTGATAAATCTATTCCTTACATGTTTAGCATCGGGCGGTGTAATGCAATCAAGAAATGGTTAAAAGTAAATGTACATTTAAAGTCTAGAAATCAAACAACATTGCTGACCGTCTTACACTTCTTTAATTCTCCCTTCATTACATACATCCAAAATCTTTCTTTTATCATTTTCTTTGTGACCGCAGAGGACTCTTTTGGAAACAGCTATAGGACATCTAGCCTGAGTGAGTACAATGTAGTTCTCACATATTTTAGACATGGAATCTTCTGAATATGGGTTGAGTTTAACAATTCACCGAAAGCTGATCTTTAAGGACCCAGTTCATCCATGACCCAGAGTCTACGCCAATGTAGGAGAGGACAAAGTTATACAATTTGCACCAGAGGTTTGTCACCTAGGTCAAGGCAAATTGGGGGAAGGAAATTATTATTCTGTCATAGGACTGTAATTTAAGTTTGTTTCTATTGACAGGTTTTATACAAACTTCATGGATAGAGGAAAACAAAATCCTAACAGATTAACAAGTGGGTTTTCAACCTTTCAGTCGGTTTGCAATCAATCATGTCACAGATGTGCAGGACATCTAACCTGGGCTTCTATTGGAATTCTATAACGCATATTAGCAAGCCCATTATCGCTGTTTTAGCGGCAGTTTCCTGCCTCTAAAACGGCGATAATTTTATCGCCGGTCTTGCTAATATGCCCCGTAATTAGTACTGTTGAGGGGTTAAAGCATAGAATCCAACTTAAGAAGGATGCTGTGCTTATTATTCACAAGGTCAGACCCATTCCCCTGAGTGTCAAGGAAGATTTGAAATTTTTACATGATAGATTATGAGAAGAAGAAGGTATAACGCCCACTGGTTCATCTGAATTGGTTTCCTCAAATGTTCTGACTAAGAAACGTTCTGGCAATTTACACCTGTGATGGATCTACATTTTCTTATTCAGAATACATTAGTGGACTGTCATCCTTTGCCCAATATTCAAGAGATGATTGCGAATACCAGTGGGGCAAGGTACTTGCCTACAATAGACTGCCTCTCAACCTACCATCAAATTCTGTTGTCTATGGATTCTCAGGATCTCACCACTCTTGTCACCACTCATGGCGCATATAAATATCTAAGGCTGCTATTTGGATCGGTTTTGATGGCCAGTGTGTTCCAGAACATGAGGAATGTACTCTTTGGTGGTTTACGCAATGTGCAAGCATTCCAAGATGACATTTTGATTTTCACAGAAAACAGGGAGGAACATCGAGATGTGCTTGAATTTTTTCTGCATGTCTGACTGTTAAGCCGTAAAAGTGCAAATTACTGGTCCAGCAGGTAGATTATTTAGGGCAGTTACTTCCTTTTCTACGGTTCTGCGGACACTATGCCAAATTTGTTTCAGGATATGTATTGGTAGTTTAACCTTTGAGGTCTTGTCTAAAAAAAGGAGTGAAGTTTATTTGGTCTCAGCAAGAGAGCAGTGCCTTTGAGCAAATCAAACAGTTGGTTTTGGCGGCTCCTGTTTTTTTGGTGCACTTAAAGCAGGAGCAGCCAAAACCGATGGCGATGAGCCGAATCGGAGGTCTTATGTTACTGTTGATGCCAGTCAAAAGAAATTGGAGCGCTTTTCGGAAAATGGTGGATGGTAAAGAAATAACTGTTACATTTGCATTCAGAACACTCAGTGAAGCCGAGGTCCACTACAGTACCATTGAGAGGAAAGCACTGGCTTGTGTCTGGGCAGTGCAAAAGTTAAAATCTTATTATTGGGGTACGTCTTTGGTGTATACCCAGATCATAAACCATTAGTCTATCTTTTGAGTGGCACAGTATTTGGTAAGGCATCAGTGCATTGGGGAGGTTGTCTAAACTACAAGAGAATGACATGCATGTGAAATAAATACAGGGAGGCAAGAATTATAGGGCAGATTGCTTGTTGCGACTGCCACTGCCCAGACCAGAAGTGTGTGATGATGAACTACAAAATGAGTGCATTGTGGATGTTGTAGATGCAGTTTAGTTTCAGGATGGGTAGGTACCATTTCAGAGTGGTTGGAGGAGCTGACTTGGATATCTAGTTTTACAGAAAGTGTATAGGTTTATCGGAGAAGGTTGGCCACCGTTGAAAAAACTTTCTAAAGCTTTGAAAGGTTTTATTCAAGTGTCATCAGACTTGACTTGTGAAGGTCAGGTTTGCTTATGGAATAGGCTTTTTGGTCCGCCTAAATCATTGCGGGTGTGAATTACCAATATTGCTCATGAAGGGCACCAGGGCACTTTAGCTACCTATAAAAACTTGGACCGAGCTTCCTTGAGGCCCAACATGGACAAACAGCATTCTCATCTAATTATTAAGTGTATTGTTTAAGATAAGCATTGGAAACCTGTGAATAAACCATTGTTCCTCTTTCTGGTGGTCTGTGGAAAAAAGTTGCATTGGACGTTTCTGTTTCTTTTCATGATCTTCCTACAGATAAAAGGTATGCCATCGTTTTAATTGACAATTTTTTTCTTAGAGGGTTTGTTTTTCCTATGTGGATTTGCTTTAATCCCAGAAATGTAGTGGAGTTCCTTGAAGAAATAATTTGCATTGAAGGGTCTCCTGAGGAGATAGTTACAAACAATGGCACACACTTTGGGGCCAATTACGATGTTGGCCAAAGTTGCCTTCAACCGACACCGTCGCAGATTCGGGACCGACCACATGATTAGATGCAACCGCACACTGTGCGGTCGCATACTCCCATTTATCTATGGGAGCTTGTGCTACGGCCGCAAACCGGCCATAGCACAAGCTCCCATAGAGAAATGGGAGTTTGTGTAAATACCTTAAGGTGCCTGCCACAGGGAGCAGGGATTTACAAGGGGGCACCATTGGTGCCCCCCAGGCCAACAACCGTGGGCAGCGGAGGCACCATTGGTGCCCTCCTAGGGGCCCCCAAAGTGGCTTTCCGACAGCATTTCCATGTCGGAAAGGCCGGCACGGAAAGGCTGTCGGAAACCGACATCGTAATCCTGAAGGCGGAAATGCCGTCCTATTGGGATTGAGGTGCATTCCCGACTGGCCGATGGGCTCCTCAAGCCCATCAGAATCCTGCCGGAATGACCGGCCGGTTTAAATTCCGACCTCCTCGGTTGTAATTTGGTGAAGGGAATTGAAAAACACAATGTCAGTCAGAAAGCCTCTCACCGCTGGTCGGAGGCTTTTCGACCGACATCATAATCGGCCCCTTAGTGTCTCGAAAAATGAAAGCTTTTTTGAGTAAGTATTATATCAAAGTTACTCTCTACAATCCTGCGGTCAATGGACTGGTGGAAATGGCAAACAGGTTTTTGCATAGCTGCCAAGTTTTCAGATTGCTTATGTGTGACATTTCCATGAATTCTGTGTACTTATGAGTGACATTCAAAGATCAAATGTGTGACACTTACAGTGATACTTTCTCACAAGTAAAATTAAGCAATGAAGTAAATGGAAATAGATAATTATCAGAAATTATACCATTAAAAAAATTAGAAGCTCTAAAAAGATCTTGAAACTGTTGTAAAACCTGAATGGAAAGTCCCTATTCTACAGTCCTCTTAGCCAGTCATGGCTCAAACGTGACAGGATTTGTTTAAGAGGCTCAGTAGGCCAGTGTTGCACAGCGCAGCAGCCAGCAGCTTAGCAGCTCAGCACTACCAGTCAACAGCACACTGGCTACTTTTGTGAAATGCAACAAGGCAGCATTGAGCACCTTGTGGTTGCAGGGGTGCTGCAGACATCAGCACTGAATTGCATTAGTCTAACCCCTGATGTATGGTACTTGGCAGGGCTGTGGGGAAATGCCTGGGGGAATACTTAGCTGTTATGTTTCCTAAGCCTATGCATGATGTGCTGCTCCACTCCAGGTGTTTTCCTTTGAATTCTGGGACTTGCAGTCCTGTTTTATAATGAAATAAACAAGACTACAAGTCCAAGAATTCAAAGAAAACAACCTAGACAGGAACAGCCAATTATGCATGGCAAACTTGACAGGACTGGGAATAAAAGGCCTGACCAGCCCTGACTAATACCAGATGTACTTTATTTTTCACTAGTATACCCCACAGCCCACATACTGTTTTAAAACAGTATAAAGAAATAAGCACAAAAAGGCTGCACTAGCAAAAAAAAAATTACAACTGCAGTTAAAATACCGGTGAAACTAAAAGTGTAACACAGCTAGATAACAGTGTAAATAGCAGCAGTGAGGCCAGATACTAAATAAAACATAGTCATGTATTCTGACTGTTAATAAACTGCTGGAGTGAGCATTCTACAAGTGCGGCTATCACCTACCTGCTAATTACAGGACAAACTTGCTGATACAAGTATGATGCATGCTAAGAGCGACTGAAGTAGGGCTATCGATTTACAATTTCCACCTGTTGAGTGCCATGACCTTCCTTCCCGGGCCCTATACTGTGTCACTTAGCTTGTGCGGGGGACGAAGGCACAAGAGCAGTCATGGTTTTTGTTGCTACTGGAGTTCAGAGTTAAACATAACTGCCGAACCTGCTTTCACACCTAATCACATACAGCAACTGGAGTTCAAAGTTGAACATATCCTCCTTTCACACGTTGCCTTTAGCACACAACTGCTACAGACGATCAGAGTTGAACAAAACTGCTGTACCTGCTTTCACACATTACCTTAGTAGCACCTACAGGAGAATGTCATTTGTGCACTCAGGAAAGTAAACAATATGATTGGACGGTGCAGAAATCAAAAACATAGCGCCGCCCACAGCCTCAGTGTCTACGGTGGCCAATAAACACACTGCATGATAAATTGTGGGGTGGCGCCTGTTGGAAAACAATAGGCCTGGTGCACTCCCCCTCCCGATCCACTGGAGGGCACTGGGGTGCTCCTCTGGATAATGAGTGTGTCATAGCGGCCAAGGTTTCAGATCTCTATGAGTGACATTTTCATGAATTCACTGTAATTATGAGTGACATTTCAACGACTATGAGTGACACTTTCTCGCGAGCAAAATCAAGCAATGAAGATCAGGGAAAGATATAAATATCAGAAATTACTCCCCTCCCTCCTCCTTTGTAATTCATGAGGAACTATTTTTAAACACTAAAACGTTTGCTGTGTTTCAGCACAGCACTAGGCAGTCAGATCTTTTGAGATCCTGCTTCAGCAAAGATGACTGTAAAAGATTGTCTGTTCTCAAAATTGTCGCCATGTGGACAGGCAGCAAACTGGCGGCACACAGGGAGCGGCATTTCACTGTTGGCTGGTCGAGGGGGCAAAGCATTATATGGTGAAAACTAAAGTGTACTCACGGAGTCACTGTCAGTCAATACTACGTACATGGTACTCGCAGCAGCGGACTTACTGTCTGCACTCATAATCTGCGCTCATGCGCCTGCAACGCACTAAATTTACATTCTCGAATTTATATGTACTCGAAGACAAAAATCTGTGCATAGACCTATACACACCTGAGAATATCAATGAACGTGCACTCATACTCCTGCCATCGCCTCACATGTGAAATTACCACGAAACATGCACCTTCTCTGTATCTTGTGAATGTGCACATGCACACATGACATCCCGTGTACCACAATACACACACAGGATTATCTCTAAATATCTACACAAATACCTGTGAGCCAGCACTCCCATATGGAAGCAGAAGCATTTTAGGCAGGAGACTGCTACAAGCCATTTTTGGCTTAAAAAATCGAGAGTCTCCGGCCTGAGTAGGGTCTTTTGTTATGTATGTGCATATTTTACTCACCACAAATGCATGGCAAGGTATGTGCAACAGAAACTCGGGCTTATTGAAGCCTCATAGAGCATACAAATTACCGACTTTAGACGTTGTGTGTAACACGACAACAAGCACATAGATAAAAAACACTTCAGTTCTACTTAGTAGAAGCTTGAATGTATGCTCCTCCAAAACCATCCTTTTTACATATTTCCTCTTTTCGTTTACCTGTAGCTGAACAGCGACTCTTCTAATCAGCCCAGAGTAAAGCACCTTAAGCTTGTATGTTTCCCAGATCTTCAGGCAGTAGAATGTGCGCACGGCCGGCCATGAGGATATTGGACCTGCAAATCATTCCATTATTCTAATCTGCCTGGGCCTAAAAACTGATTGTGAACCGTGCCATGTGACTGGTGCTACTTTAACGCGTTTCTTCGGTTCAGGTTCGCACTGTATAAAAGTGCAAAAACAGACAACAAAGAATATTAGAGACAAGTGTTGTCAAAACACGGAAAAGGTTTTTGAATGTCTACGAGAATTGGATAGGAAGTGGGCTTCTCACCACGGTAATACCATGTGAACTTATGCAAACATTTGTGGGTGTTCACGCATTCCCACCTCTTCTCATCCTTGGAAAGGTCAGGGATTTGCTCCTGCTAGAAGCAGGGGTATCTGCTCCCTACTACGTAGAGCGCATATACCGGGAACAGCTGTAACAAAACCGTTTTAAAGATCAAGTAGCGCTGCAGCCGCATTGTGTTAACTGAAACTCGGGTGACTGGTACTTACTTCAAGTCGTTTGCCACTCGCTTCCTTAGTCCAGGGCTGTCCTCAGAGTCTGCTGCAGTGTTGTCCAATGACAGACACTGTCCTGGGAGGCTGATGCAACTGCCGGTCACCAACTCCATGATGTGAGCTTGGTAATGAATAATTGAGACAGCACACAACGGCGGCCCTGGCAGGTGTGAGCAGCAGGCAGCGCTTCGAGCTCCATAATTGCGGTGGTGCCCGCAAACCCAGCCGAGCTGCGGCCAGCTTCCTCCGAAAACAAACTCCCCACCTTTGGTAGCAGGACGTGACCCCCCCCTCCCACGGCGCCAGACGTCTAATTACACCGGGCACTACCGTGACCTCAGGCTGTAACCGCACCACCGGAAACATTCACAATGAAACATTGTTGCACATCAGTGAGCCAGCAGCCTTAACTGCAAGACTCAAGCCTGCATGGGAACGGCGTGCCCGCCACCGGCGGCGCGCTGCCAGCTGCCCAAGTCACTCCATGATATAGTTTAGGTAGCGCTTCAGTGAGGCTGCTGAAGCACTATGCATATGGTGACAATGCATTTCAGTGCGGTGATGCGGATCACCACACTGAAATGCGTTAGTCAAACGCCTGATGCGTGATACTCGGCAGGACTGGTGTGTTTGTTGATTAAACCACGAGCTGACAGGCGACGTGGTACAATGTCTGAGACTGGTGTTCGGCTTGGCTTGATTTTAGCCACGACTGTGCAGTGCAAATAATAATTCAGAGAGTTGTATTGTCGATGTCGAATTGTAAATAATTAAACACCCACAGGGTATTTCTAGACTCATGCTCTCAAGCAGCACAGCTAGCACACTCACACTGCCTGCAGCAGGACTGGCTTCTATGTAGCTCCTTGTTTAGTGCACCTCGTGGTGTGGTCAGGGCGGCACTATAATGCGTGACTAATGCATTTTAGTGTGGTGATGTGGACACCGCACTAAAATGTGTTAGTTTAACCCTTGATGTGTGATACTTGGCAGGGCTGTTTTCGAAGGAGGGAGTACAGACAGCTCTCTGGGCAGGTCTGGAGGTTGGTAGTTTTCTAAAGGAAAAGACCTGGTGGCATATTTATCAAAGAGTTGCGTCCCCTTGCGCCACGCAAGGTCACCTTGTGTGGCCCTGCGTGGCTTGATAAATCTAGAGTAACGCAGAGCAAATCGCTGCATACATTTCTCTGCCCCAGGGAGGCGTTCCATAGGTGGAGCGTGGGTGTTCCCACACATCCACACATGGATTTTGGCGCATTCCCAGATTTACCATTACTGGTAGACCTGAGAATGCGTCATAATGTCATGCCTCCCAAGGAGACGAGTAACAAATATCTTTATTTCTCCTTGTTTATTTCTCTTTCTATGTGTGCTGAATTCTGCAGCAAACATAGAAAGAGGAAAATGCCTCAGAGAATTATTTTTGTACAGGAAGGTGCCCCTTCCTGCACAAAAATAATCCTGTCTGCAATGCATCATGGTTCTAGGGTGCTTGTGTTGGCACAAGGCAGCACATTGTGCACCAGTACAAGGAAAGGACAAGAATGTGTCATATAATGTTAAGTACTGTGCATTCCTGCTGTTTGCCTTTATGCAGCGCAGCAAGGTCGCTTGCTGCGTGAAAGTTTGATAAAAATGCCCCTGGTCTTATTTGTCTACTTCCCAAGCAACAACTGGAATATTTTCTTTCATATTGTTGAGAGGTAGAAAGGGTAGAACAAAGCTTGTGCCTGAGTGGTTGAATGATAAACATTCTGCAAGACAGTTGTGTGTTGAGACCAGTGAGAATAAAGATGGTTTGAGAGAAAGGGTTAAACAGAAACAGGGAGCACAGAAAACTAATTTATATTCTATAAAAAATGTAAAAGATGTGGATATTGCTGTTAGGAATTGTTTTTTTCTTTTTTTTTTTAAAGTTTAAAGATGTGAAGGGAATATAAAAATTCTCTTTACCTGTCAAGGTTATACAAGAAAGCAGGACTTCTGTTCTTCTGTATAACAAAGGGTGGTGGAAAAAGAGTAGTGTGACTCCAGTTTCTGAGGAACAGGCTGAGATTTATTTACAAACATGTTCTGGTTTGGATGCTGATGATTGACAATGGATTTTGGAGACAATTGTTGCATGGAAAGAAATAGGGGTGACAGTTTCCCAGTTCTAGATTTCTCTTCCTCCGGCTCATGACTTGTCGGGAGACTTAGGCAACAACATTGTGAGACGATTTTCACGTCAAGTCAAGCTCCCTACAAAATGATTGGAATATAATCTATCATAAGGAAACAAAAACATTAATAATATGTGTAGGTAGCTGTTTTTTTATGTAGTATACCAAAACGACGTATGATGTGTAGATAGTCCAGATGAGCCTTATTGGCTTACGGGGTTTAAATTTTAAAAAAAACAAATGCTCTCTTTTGTGGTACTGTTGGCAAAGAGTTTAGGCTTATCAGAGGGTAGTGTTAATGCATTTGTTGTACACACAGAGTCAATAAATGAGGCACACACTGAAGAAGAGACTCAAGACCAATTTAGAAAAAACAACAGGTATTTTTATATTTATTTTAACACCAAGAACTTCGAAATTGGATAAGTACTTATCAGTTCATCAATTTTTGCAGGTAAGTAAAAATGTCACTCAAATGCGCTTTTACGCGGAAATGCTTTCCTATGGAGAAAGAAACATCTACTGCATACCAGTATTTGCAAAAGATTCTCAGGGGTTGCCTTTAGGACTTGAGGTGCTAGGGGGCCAAGGTCCAAAGTACCACCAGCAGTTCAAGTTTACCTGCCCTGGAGTGTCTGGGTGCAGAGGTGCAGGACGGGTGGGTAGCCTTGCGCGGTACACCATAGGAAAAGGGGCGGCACCTAGAAACAGGCTGCAAAGGGGGACTTGGGGACAAATTCGGGAGCTCCCAAGGGGGTGTTCGGTTTGTGAGGGTCCTGGAAGCAGGGGGGCACTGTTTGTTGTGTTGGGCCCGGATCGGTGAGCTCGGGTGCAGAGGGTTTTGGTTGGCTGGTGCCCGTGCGTCAAAGGCACCCATGGTTCTGGATTAGACATGCAAAGGGAGACAAAAAAGGACAGCTGGGTCACTCTTGGTGCTGACCTGTGTGGTGCTGATGTCCCTCATTGGCTGGTTGGTCTTTGTGGCATTGGAGTCCAAATTGGACTCAAACAAGCTTTGGTTGCTGCAAGGGGTCCAGTACCCCAGGTATTGGTGCAGGGCAGCTCTGGTTGATCCTGGCATCTTCTCAGTTGTTGGGGAGATGGATCTGACCTTTTAGAGCATGGTGACCTCCTCCTGGGGGACTGCTGCATTGGTGGACCTGATAATCAGAAGAACGTGAAACCAGACGTTGTGGTCAGTGTCTGCAAGTTGTAGGGAAGTGGCTGCTCTACTTCAAGGGAGATGCTGACAGTTTGGTTAAGTACTGGAGGCCCTCTGAGGCTTTTGGACAATGCACAGCTGCAGGACGAGTCAGTTTGTCACGATTATCAGGACAGGAGCAGGCAAACAGGACTGATTTGGTGCCAAAATCCACCAGTAGTCCGCAGTTCTTGCTTCTTCGGCTCTTCTTGATCCTTTTACTTTTCTTGTCAGGTGAATCTGAGCTCCTGGTGTCAGGGGGCCACCTAATACTCATTTTAGGCATGTTAAGGGGAATGAAAGGCAGTAGCCAATGAGATACTTACTCTTGGGGTCACTACACCCCCAATAAAACCACTTCCTGTGGAGAGTGGCCATAACCATGTCTCTGAATTCCTAATTTCACCAAAATCAAAATGGTGGAACCCTTCTTTCGTGGGGCACATCAGGCAGCCCACCTTAGAGGTGTGACTGGCCTGGTAGTGCACAACGAGTCAATGCTTAGCTAATTTCCCACCTGTCCTGGTGCCAAATGACCCTCAGGGTAGGGAGTAGCATCTCCCAGGTCTGTGGGAAGCTGGGGTCACATATCAAAGGCAGCAGGGCATTTGAAGTCTCTGTCCTTAGTATGCAGATTCACTAGCCATTCTGCTGGAGGACGTGTGAACACCTTCCACCGGAGCAGGCATTGTTTCTGGCCTCAGAGAGCATGGGCTCTCACCGGCAGGGGGTCAGAAACATGTCTGTGGTGGCAGGCTGGATGATACCAGTCAGCCAGTATATTAAGAGGCAGGTAAGTTTTCAGGGAGCACCTCTAAGGTGCCCTCTGGGTGCATATCTTAATTAATCTACTACTAGCATCAGCATAGATTTATCACGACAAGGTGTTGGATACCAAACACCATAGGATTTAGTGAAGCCTTCATGTAGCTGGGGAACTTGTAATGACCAGTGCCCAGTACATATACTTAAGATGGCTTCCCTGTTCATTTGTACTATCTAGCAGTGGGACTAGATAGCATAGGGACATATCTGCTCATGAAGATATGTACTCACATGTATTATAATGTACCCTGCCTTAGGGTTATAAGGCCTGCTGTAGGGGTGACATACATATATTGCATGCAGTGTCTGTGGGCATGGTACACAGGGTGTGTGCCATGTCGTGTTTTCACATTTGTCTGCACAATTTCACGCAGCCTACAATGGCCTTCTGCAAGAGTCTCTTATGGTGGCACAATACATGCTGCAGCCCCTAGGGACCCTCTTCAGTACCCATGCCCTAGGTACTTAGGGTACCATGTACTAGGGACTTACTGAGGTGCTAAATGTCTTGCCATTTGGGGGAACAATTGAACAGTTACCTTGTTTTGAGGGAAAGAGCAGTGGCACTGGGGAGCTGGTTAGCAGGAACCCAGTGCGCGTCTGTCTAAATTGCATCAAATACCAGGCAATAAGTGGGGGTGACCATGTCAGAAAAGGGCACTTTCCTACAGTATGCCTTTATGTTCAGTTGTGCCTGTGGTTCTAAAGGTTCCTTTAGCTCGGCTATGTTCTTAGAATGTTAGATAGTGTTCTCAGGTCTAGCTGCGTTGGTGTCAGTTGCTGCTGGACTCTACGAGTGGTTGGAGTGTTTGGTCATTGGTCTGGATACTACAAGAATAAAAGAAATGGGTTTTCTACATCTTGAAACAGGAGCTGGATTCTGGTGTCTTCTATATTCACACCAACAGACCTAAAATCAGTACAATTTATCAAGTTATCCTATTCAGTTTGACTTTTTGGAAAACTGCTTTAATGAAAAAAGGCCACTCATATATGGCCTTTGTTGACCTCTGCTCAACATTGGACTTGATCCCATGCAACAATCTATGGCTGATATCAGCAAAAAGGGTGTACCAGACAGTGTCGGGCAATATTAATCAGATTGCATAACAAAAAAGTATGCCCAAGTGAGATGTGGCTACAGGGGGCAACTAACCAGCCACATCCCAAATGAGAAAGGGGAGCAGCAGGGTTGTGTTTTGGCTCCCACTCTCTTTTTCCTATATATAAATAAAGTAATAAGTCATTTAGATATTGGCTGTAGTGATTCTCCAAAAATAGGCAGGCAGTGGGTTCCCCTTGGTTTTCACTGATACACTCCTAATTTCCAAGACTCCCTTGGGTGTGCAGCAATTATTAGAATGGTTTATGAGCTTTTGTAATGAAAGAGGTATGGAATTAAATTCTTTCAAAACAAAATTATAGTCCTGAACTATCACAAGAACCACAAAAACACACTGAAAGTGAGGGCGGTGGGGATACAGAGTGTCACAGATTTTGAGTATTTTGGGGTCAAGCTAACCCACAATGGGGCATATTCTCAAGGACTTATCGCCGAGTTAGCGGCACTTTATCGCAGCCAAAGTGGCAATAGATTTATCGCCCTATTCACAAGCTGGTGCTAACAGCCGATATCGCCAATTTTCCTGCGATAGCAGCCGCAAAAAACATCGCCACAGATGACACCGGCAACTAACGCTAATGAGATGCAGAGTAGGCGTTCCTGTGCAAAAAGCCGTGATAATACCACTTCGCAATATTCTCAACGACCAGCCAGATTGGCGATAAGATCCCAAAACAGGTGATAAGGCGCGTTAGCAGCACGGATTTAACACCTGCTCTTACCTGGTGTTAAGTCGGACGACAACCTGCACCACAAAAGGGAGCCCAGCCCAGAGCCACACCTGAAGAACAACAGATGCCATGGAGCTACTGATCATGCAGCTCGGAGCCCCAAGAGGGCCACAATACCCACCGCCACCACACCCAGGCCCGCCACCCCCCCAGCCCCCCCCGCTCCCCCGGACTACCACAGAGGCAGCGCAGCCAAAGACAGCAGACCTTCAGAAAACGCACCAGCCTCACAGACTTAACACCAGAGGATGTCATTGCCCACTACAGGCTCAAAAGGACAACCATCCTCCGCATCCTGACCATCATTGCCCACAGGCTGACGGTACCAACACAGCGGACAACCAACATCCCTCCGCAGACAAAGCTGCTGACTGTGCTGCACCTGTTGGCCTCTGGTACCTTCCAACCAACAACTGCCAGAGTCGGAGGAGTCTCACAGCCAGCCCTATCCAAGTTCCTCACACCTGTCTTGGATGCCATCATCAGCTTGGTACCCCAGCACCTTCACTTCCCACACACTGCGCAGGAACAGCTGGAGACCAAGCAAGGCTTCTACGCCATAGCTGGCTTCCCGCACGTGTTGGGGGCAATCGACTGCACACATGTACTCCTCATGCACCCTGCCGCCACTGCACACAATTACCGCAACAGGAAGCACACGCATTCCATCAATGTGCAGGCAATAGTGGACCACCTGGGACTCTTCACCAATGTCGTCACCAACTACCCAGGCAGTGTGAATGATTCCTTCATCTTCCGACAGTCCATCATCAACCAGCGCTTTGAGGCTGGCACCTATGGGAATGCATTGCTCGTTGGTAAGTACCAAATGAACACACCACACACCTCAACTCCACAGTCATGCAACTCATGACTCTGGGAATGCACACGTTACAAACTCACATACAACATGCCAAACAACATGCCCAACTACCAGACACGACAGCACAACTTACTTTGGTAACCTGGGCTAGCCATGTACACAAGCCATCAACGGCATGGCACCTCAGCCACACAATAGCAGAATGTGGGGAGAGGTGGGAACCAGGCATGTGCGAAGGAGGCAAGTGACCCATGAATGAGAATGTACACAATGCCAAGTGTGGCGTGGATGTGCTGGCCAGACTGCAGTATGCAGACCACAGACATGTCCATGTCGACATATACTGCTGGTGTTTGGAGTGTAGTGGACAGTGGACGCAGCCATGTCACCCCAGGCAGTGGGGAAGATCGTGGAAATGTAGCTTGTTACGTCCCCCCCTGTAAGCGTGAGCGGAGTGGGCTGGCCCGGCGTATGCCAGGCCAGCGTAGGGGTGTGAATAAAAAGCACGTTGCTCTTGGCGTGGTTCTCTTCCGGAACGGCCAACGTGTCTACAAGGGTGGCGCCTCTCACCCCGCCACGAGGCCGACGCCGTGAGCGGTGGTGCCTGCGATCCTGTGCACCTGCTGCACCCCAGGCCGCTGGTCCCCAGACCCGTCTTGGCCGGCCCTGCGTACCCAGGCCTCACTGCTCACCTGCCGACACCGGCGTGTGTCAAAGAGGGCCCACCACGTGCCGGTGCAGGCTCCAAGCCTGAGGACCGCGACCTTGGCAGCCTCCTCAGACCATCGCTGGCCTCCTCGACACAGGCCCCCAGCACTCCTTTCTCGTTGACGTACTCCACCGCTGCCTCCAGCCTACACTGCGGTGAAGTAGGTCACACATTTGGAACTGAGTCTTGATTATTCAATGGCCGAGTTCATATCATTGTACGCAAGGAGAGGAGTAAGAGGAAGACGCGGTTCAGTCCGGAGGAAAAAAGGATCATCGTTATGGAGGTGATCGAACACTACCAACAACTGCTCTGGTGCAACTAACTCTGTGCATCGCAAGCCAACGACACGTGGCTGTGGGCCCCTACTGACCGCTGCCTCCAGCCTACACTGCGGTCAAGTAGGTCACACATTTGGAACTGAGTCTTGATTTTTTTATGGCAGAGTTTATACCATTGTACAGGCCTCATCGCAGACTGCATCCCCTTTCAGCTCTGGTGCCACTAACTCTGTGCCCCGAAATTCATGGACACTCTCTGGTTGAACTTTGGTGGCGTCTATGTCTGTGGCCTGGGGGTTGTCTTCATCATCATGTAGCTGATACTGACTTGGTGTTAAAAATGAGTCTGTAGCATTCATCTCCTCCATATTGCCTGTTTCTGCTTGGTTCTGCCCTCTGCTTCATGCCCTGGAAGAACACCTTCCACTGTCCCTCGAAACACTCCGCGACATTCACCTTCGACATCGACGAGGACCCGCTCAGCTCTCGTGGCCCTACCTCAGTGCACCGCAAGTCACCGTCCCTTGGCGGTGTGCCTGTGCCGGCTACAGTGCATCCGGGGCCACTAACTCTGTGCAGCTCAAGTCATGGACCCTGTCTGATTGAATATTGGATGGCCTCTGAGTCGATGGCCTAGGGTCATCAACGCCATGTGTCTGTGGCCTTGCGCTGACCGCTGCCTCCGGCCTCAACTGCGGTCCACCAGGGCTCACACATCAAATCGAGTCCTGACCTGCCCGGACGACGGATCACCGCTGGCTGCACACGCCACCACCACCAGGACCACCTCCAGCCAACAACTGCCAGGGTCGAAAGAGTCTTACAGCCAGACTATCAGAGTTGCTCACACCTGTCTTGGATGCCATCATCAGCTTGATACCCTTCTCAGCTCTTCAGGTGCCACTAACTCAGTGCACCACAACTCATGGACCCTTTCTGATTGAGTTTTGTGCTGTGGACAGCTCACGCAACAATGTCACCTCAGGCAGTGGGGAAGACCTGGGACTATGATGAGGAAGATGAGGCAGGTGTAACACACCCCACTGCAGCTGCAGCAGGAATATCCCGAAGGGACACAATTCTATACAATTTCTTCACATGAGCACGCTCAGCTCTGGTGCCCCTACCTCAGTGCACTGCAACTCACGGACCCTTCTGATTGAATATTGGGTGACCTCTGTACTTGCTCCGGCTACCACCATGATGCTTCGCAGTTGTTTGTGTTATGTTGGTGTTTTCTGTTTCCGCTTAAATAGTGATCACTGTTCAAGTTGTTGCCAGCACCAACCACTCCCTGAGGGCTGGCTCACACTCACCCCACACCCATCCAGCAAAGGCGTCACTGGTCAGGTGACCCTGGTAACGAAAAGTGGCCGGGCGCACATGCCCGTAGCCAGTTCAACTAACTATCAAAGTGTGTCCGTGTGCTCATTACGTATGCATGATGGCCCCGGGCCCTACAACATTACATTGTGCTGTGTACAGCGGACGCAACCATGTCACCTCAGGCAGTGGGTAAGACCTTGGACATGTAGCTTTGTCGTCCCCCCTTTATACGTAAGGGGAGTGGACTGGACCGGCGTACGCAAGTACAGCATAGGGGTGTGAATGATTATCCCGGGGCTCTGGGCGTGGTTCAGTACTGGAAATGTGCAAATGCGTGTGCCTCTGTCGCAGTGTGGGTGTCCGTTGGGGAGTGTAAGTGATCCCTAAAGGGAATTAGACACCCACGTATGAGGTAGAAACCCACCCGCACCTGTTCAGCCACCTCCTTCTGGCAGTCTAACACCTGGCCTTGGAATGCGATGTGTGCTTCGGTGAGGTGCTGGGAGCCAGCCGTGGTGGTGGGTGCTTCCTGCTGTGTGGTCTGTGCAGGGGGTGGGATCTCCTCGATGCAGCTGGGCTGCCCTGCTCCTGGAGGTGGGTTGCCTAAGATGTCCATGATCTGTTGTTGGGCGTCGGTGTCGAAGGTGTGGAGGTCCTCTTCATCATCACTGATGAGTTGTCTGGTCTGCTCTGCAGGAGGTGTTGATTGTCCCTCTGCAATGTGAAGGGGAGATGCATTTTAACATTGTGTTGACATGTATGTTAACGCATTGTTCTAGTTTACATACAGACTGCATGACAATGTACATTGGGACTCATTGGGAGGAGCTGACTATTTGATGCGGGATAGTGGACATTTGAACTACATCACGGATGTGAGGTTGTACACATACATTTTCATCTCACAGTTTCCTGCTATGCCAGATGTGATTGGCCAGCTTCTACGCACAAGCGGAACCAGTTGTGCCCTCTGTTCTGTAGTGAAAGTGTTGCACTTTGTACCACATTGTCGTCAATGTTGATGTGCTGTTATTGCTATGTGTGTGTGCTGCATTGTGGGAGAGTCGCCCCTGAAGCTGTGATTTTGCTGCCCCTTATCCCTTTGAGGCGGTGTGCCTTTGACTTCTGTGCTTCTACAGTGCTGAGATGTTGCAGACTTGGCTAATTTTGTCTCTTGTTCGTATTTTGGACTCTTGGGCATGGTTTATCCGCAGATGTGTTGTTGATGTCAGGGGTTGTTTGTGCACGTGGATGTGTCAGAGTGTGACCTGCTCCTTTCCGGATGTGTTCCACACTCAGCCACCCCAGTGTCGTGGCGTGCACCATGTCATGATAATTGGACTGCAGCCATGCTATTCGTCATGCAGTGTCACTTGCATTGTCATGGTGGCTCACAGACACGCAGCTTTGCTGGTTTTGACACGTGTGCATGGGTTGGTTGGGAGATTGGTGCTGTGTGGGGAGGGACCCCTTTGTGCCCATAGTGGACGGGGGCCTACTTGCTGTTTGTATGTGTGCTGCAGTGTGCCAAGGGGATCAGGGACATGATCCAGAGTCATTGTGGGTGTGCAGTGTGCTCTACTTAATTGTGCATGTGTGCCATTGTGCCCATCTCCCCTCGTCCCCCAGTCCCTGTTCGGGACTCACCCTGGTGCTGTTGTGTCAGGTCATGTCGAGCAGTGTCCGGACCCCCAACTCCTGCCACCGTCTCCCCACTGATGACTGTGGCCACCATTTCCTCCATCTCATCCAGCTCCTGGTGTTCCGCTGGACTGCCACCCCCAGTCTGCATTGCTGCCTGATGATTGTCAGCGAGTTTCTTCTTAGTTTTGCGCTACACATCATTCCAGCGCCTCTTGACCTCTCCAATTGTCCTCCTCCTCACTCCGACTGCATTCACCTTGTCCAGGATGGACTGCCATATTGCATTTTTATTTGCCAATGACACGTTGGAGGTGACGAACAGTTGTTGGTGGTGTTCTATCACCTCCGTGATGATGATCCTGTTTTCCTGTGGACTGAACCTCGTCTTCCTCGTCTTCTTCTCCTTGCCCTTCGGTGACCCCGAGGTCCCAGGCTGGTCCTCCTGGGGGCTTGTGCGGTTCTGGTCGTCCTCTGTACTTGCTCCGGCTTCCTCCATCTTGCTACTCAGTTTGAATTATTTTGTTTGTGTTTTTCGGTGCTTTTATAGTGCATTTTCCCGCATGACGCGTGGGAATTGCAGGCCTGCCGCTGGTTATCGCTGATTTTGTTTATCGCGGTTGGCCACATCGCAACTTTTTTCGCGTTCGTGTTTCGCGTTTTTTTGCCGTCACGGTAATTTTATCGCGGTCATTTGACGCGTTAGCGTGAGACTATCGCATGGTACCGCCGTGTTGAGAATACAACGTTAACACGGCGTTATTTTCCCGCGATAGACTGCGATGTGCAAAGTTGCGTTAAGCTAATTTTGCGATAATTAACACACGTTCTTGAGAATATCCCCCAATATGTCTTGGACACCAGAGCTCGTCAAAAGCAAATATTTTTTGCCATACCCACACTCCAGGGTATAACTATTTTATTCAAATTGTGTAAGGTATAAAGACTGAGATAATTACATTTGTTCGAAAGTAAATATTTGACAAGACAAGTAATAGTAAGCTGTGTTTAGATTGATAGAAAATATGTCTAAGCTAATGGAAGTGCAAAGTGCAGATTTGATACCAGAGTAATTCAACATTATTCACCTGTATAATTAATCTGCTTGTAAATCAAAAATGATTTTGCAAAAGTAGGCTTGTTATCTAAACAAAGGTAAATATATTATACATATTTAGTAGAATAAAGAAGTGTTCCAACAAATACAATACGGCTCAAGGTAAAAAATGTACTACTACAAGGCCTTTGCTCCTAGACTGCAAAGTTTCTCCTAGTTTAAGTTGGAACATTCTGCCCTCAACGGGTGGACTTTTGCAATGATGTTCTTTCTTTTCATTTGAGGGTTATGTTGGTTGACTATTGCTTTGTACATTGTTATGAGCCCCTCCCTACTTTTCAGGCCTATTACCCTGGGAGACACTATTTAACAACCAGTATAGCCCTTAGCAGTGGTCTCTCATGATACATTAGTGATGCTGTTTTTGTTTGTTGTCTGTGGACTCCATAGACCAGACTTCTGAGGAGTGGGAGGAAGAAGAAGGGGCCTCCTTGTGTGTCCAGTGCCCATTTCCAAATGTGCTACATCCCGCAGCATGTGATACTGTTTAGTTTGTGCTGTCTGTGGAGTCCATTAACCATGGTTCTGCAGAGGAGGATCTTCTTTTTATGTACTGTGCTCTATTTCAAGTATGCTACATTCCCACAGTGCAAGATACTGTTTAGTTTGTGCTGCCTGTGGCCTTCATTGATCAGACTTGTGAGGAGGGCTAAGAGGAAGGGTGTCACTCTTTGTGTGTCCTGTGCCCTATTTGGAGTGTGTTACATCCCCACAGCGTGGGATGTACCCAGGTTGGGCCATTTTGAAAAGCAGGCCAACAGCAGGCCCATCTGCACTTGTCAGAGTCTAGAAGAGGTTGGGCAGGGACACCCTTATTGGCCTTTGCCCCTGGTGATGGTACTGATTTTATTATGCAGTTATTTTATCTGGCATTTTATTTGTATAATATGATTTATACCTAGATTTTGGTCTCGAAATGCGTATATGTCTAGTAGACTCTAAGACTCCTTAGATTTGGACTTCTTTTTAACTGTGTATGTTTTGTAAGATGCATTTTTTTATGCCTTGTTTGTGGTTTTTACTCATAGTATGTTTTTATTTATGAATGGCTCTGGTCTTCAAGTAGTGTTTAGTCAAAGGTCATTATTAGCGTTGTTTTTGAGAATTGTTTTATTTAATTACTTATTTCTTTAATTAGAATAATTTGTGTTTTTCTTTTAACTATACCTGTTAAGGGATAGGTAAATGTAAGGGGTATTCAGCTACTATGTCAGGTAAGATGTCTAAAAAGAAACCTCCAAATTCAGATAAACAAATCATTACAATTACTACATTGTTAAATGATGTAGAATCCCAGTTAGCACTGAATCAAATACTGGATGAGCCGTTACTAACATTGATACGGGGATTGGAGCTGCTTGTAATAGCAACAGCGTCAAACCAGATGTTTGCATGGGAGCTATTTCAAAAACAGACATTGGCAAAGCCAATTGATCTGGCCTTGGATGTCAGTGTTTTGGCTTTGTTCATTTTATTTTTGTAAAAATGTATTGCTGGGTGACCTGCTAGGCCCTCATCAATATAAGATAAAACCATTATCTGTCAGCTAAGATATTTTTTTCATGTAAAAACTTCACACATTGCCAAAGTAGCTCAGGCACTAAAGGAAACTACTTTGTGTGAGGATGCGCTTCTTGTGAAAGAGCAGAATTAATTCACTCACCGTCAATGGTTGAAGTGGGCTCACCCACTGCCCCAAGGTATATACTGTAATGGGAGGAAGGAAAAAAGTGACTAAAACAACAGACCGATGGATAAAGATAGCTGGCTAAAAGTCCCGATTAGTGAATATATCATACCTATATAAATTTAGTAAAATCAAAAGGCCTTGTCCATGGCAAGATCTAAAACAAGTATACATGTAACAAGGTGCAGATAGACACACATGCATGCACCTATGTAAGCGCACATATGTGGCTATGCACACAAAGTTAATCATAGACACAATTGGAGACCACCGCCACACTTGCACACAATCACTTGAGTATGTGCACATTCAATGGATACACATATATAATCATGTGCGTGCCAATACGTGCAGATAGGTTTGTGGATGGAAATTAACTCATTCTTGTGCATGCACTTAAACTAATCTGTGCCTGCGAATCATGTGAACATTCATACATAAAATATGCATAGACTGTAAAAAGCATATGCATGCACACAAACAGGATCAGCAGAGTATTTACTCTACTGGGCCCTGAAGGTCTCATACCTTATCTGACCTACATACAGACAGTGACACCATACAATCTCGAACTACCACCTGTAGACAGGCTCTCAAACAACAACTTTCACGTTGGCACACCTACACGCAAAAACTCATGCATTCCCACATTGTGGCCTGCGCAAACACACACATATGAGGACCTTCTACACATATGACATATGTGTACACTCAGCTAGGCGCCCTAGATGTCACTAGCAGAAGTGCACATTCACAGGTTGCATTACAAGCATGTCAAGCGTATGGAGTATCCCATTTAATTGGCAGCCATGAAGCCTACTGCTTAGTTTCTGAAATGAAGCTGCGGACAGCATGACATTCTCCCAAATTGTTTGCATTTGGTGGCAGGTGAAAAAGTGAGTGTTGCATAACGTGATGCAACTAGAAGCTTCTCAAAGTCAATCATGATTTCATGTGTGTTTGGATTTGAGTAATGCTTACATAGCATCAGTGTAGTTTGTGCTACTGTTTTGGTTTTAATCTGCAATGTGCTAGTCTTTCAACGAATAAAGAAAGATATGAAGAAGAAAGTCAAATATTTAAAAGTGTTTGGCTTCCGATCCGTCATATCGGCTGCAGACAACCCAAACGATTTACCAAAGGGTGCTGCAAGGAAATACAAATGAATAATGTGTGCTGTCCCTTCGATGGTCAATGTATCATGCAAATCGGAAATATTTCAAATGCAGATAGCCTTTCAGTCACTGTCCCGCACCAGGAAATCAATCCAATGAATGGTCACTGTAGAAGAGAAAGCGGTTAGCGTGAAGCAGTTGGTGTCCGAGGTTGCGGCTGTTGGGGTAAATAAACATTAGTACAGAAACGAAATTAAAACCGGCAGTGGCAGAAGAGCAAACAACTCTTTCTCCTCGGGAGCAAAAAACGAAGAGATAGGAACTGGCTGGCAGACGATTGGCAAAAACGACGGGGGACATTAACTGAAGAAGCTATATAAAGCCGCATGTCTGTGCAGACTCAATCTACCGTGGCACTGTTGTGGTCATGTGTTGGAGTAATGCTGCACACCCAGATGGCTGCAGTAGCGGCTGCTACTAAGCGCGGAGGTTGGGTGTGGGGGGGCGGAAGGGCACGTCTGGGAGAGTGGAGAGGGGAATAAAACAAATAAAAATAAACTGACTTACCTGGGTGCCACCGGGTGCTGCCGCCTCTGCTCCTCTCCTCTGCGCCACACCAGGAAGCTCCCAGCCTCCCAGAATCCCCTGTCCAATCACAATGCTGAATTAAGCAGCGTTGTGATTGGTCTGAGTGCCGTGGATCATCACTCAGACAGGGGCTTGGAGGTTTTGCATTTCCCCCACTCCAGGCTGTGTAATGCAGCCTGGTGGGCAAGATGCAAAGTGCGCATGACTGTTTGACCGGCCAAAGAGGGCCGGTCAAACCGTCATGCGCACTTTTGAGTGTGCATTACACTCCGCACATGCCCCCTGCACTGGCCAGCCCGGCCCACCCACCACGCCCCTCACCCAAGCAGGAAGGAAAACTAAAAGATAATAACCGTTAGTTATTATCGTTTTAGTTTTCCTTTTACACTGCTGGCAGAGCAGTGGGGCGACGCTCCTCCAACATAGCGGAGGACCCGCCCCTGGGCCGGTCTAACCGTCATGCACACTTTAGAGTGTGCTCTACACTCCTCTCCTGCGCCCTGCACTGGCTAGCCCGGCCCACCCACCCACCACGCCCCACACCCAAGCAGGAAGGAACACTAAAACGGTAATTATGTTAGTTATTATCATTTTAGTTATCCTTTTTAAATTGCTAGCAGAGCAGTGGGGCAACGCTCCTCCGCCATAGCGGAGGAGCAGCCCCTGGATGGCTTGTCAGCAATGAGTGCACCTCAGAAAGCTTGCGTGAGCTGCATAACAAAAGCAGTAATACTAATTACACTTCTTGAGGAAAACTGCAATCTACTTTCAGCCTCAAAGGGCACACACATTATGCTCCTTGTGAAGCTGCTCTGCCATATGTGGGTGGTGTCTTAAAAAATGAACCATGTCATGCAGGGGCGGCTTCTCCGTTATGGCGGAGGAGCGTCGCCCCCCTTGCTGAAAGCCAGCAGAGGCAACCAACAAAAATAAAATAATAATAAAACATTTTTATTGTCATTTTATTTGTTGTCCTGCAGGCTGCGAGCTGAGGAAGGGGTGGGGCCATTCATACTGACGCTGCAGCACTAGAAAGCAGAGGGGAGTGGTGGGCACTGCCTAGTGGGCATGACAGCTTGGCCGGCCCTCTGGGGCCAGCCAAACTGTCATGTGCACTTAGCCTTTCTCCACCTAGCTGTGTTGTACAGCTGGGTGGAGAAACCAACACAGGCTCCCAGTCCATGTCTGAGCACCGAACCGAGGCGCTCAGACTAATCCCAGCACTGCTCACATGCTGGGATTAGCATTCCCAGCATGTGAGCAGCGCTGGGATTGGGAGCTGGGAGCCTGCGCAGTGTGCAGCAGTTCCTGAACGTCCGGGAGGCAAGGATCGGGAGGAAGGCGGCAGCTGTCGGAGAAGGTAAGTGTAATTTTAATGTTTATAATTATTTTTTCTTTCGTTTGTATTCCTCCTCCCCCGCCCCACTACTTCACAAAACCAGCGACCGCTACTGATGTCATGTCTGCATTGTCCTACCGGTTGCGGACGTTTATAGTAGTTGAACAAAATGCAGTCACTCACAATGACAGAGCCACTGTCTTATGCTGTACGCTGGAGTGGGAGGTAGCAAAGTGTAAATGGACAGATGAACGAGATGGATGACCAAGGCTTGCTGAAAGCGCCTATAAGTAAATTTATTATACATGTTTTAGTAAAATCAAAAGATCTTGACTAACGCCAGACCTAAATACAAGAGAGTTGTGCATTATGAGAATTCAAAATTGTTTGAACAAGCACGATTGTATTTTTCAACTAGACAAACAGATTGCCCTTTAGTTAATTTATCAGTTAAGATTGACTCAGCTAGTTGTTATAAAACTCCTTTAACTGGTAAGGAACAATGTACTGCTTCTAAGATCATATCGAAAGTCCCTTGCATCAATCAGTGTGAAGATTTAGAAAATAATGATGTAGGGGATGTTTTCATCCAGTATAACTATTCTGAGAAAAAATCTGCACATGCGTTGTAGCATGCCTGTGTGAGATACACATTCTGGAATTATGCAATATTGTGAGAAATTTGGTGAAAAATGTTACTTCTTTTGAAACTCAGCCCCTTCTACTGTAACTAAAAACCATGCTGTGGCAAATTTACCCCGTGACAGGGACTCTGACAAAAAAATGTGATATGACTTTAAACTGTTCTGTGAACTTAAATTGTTGATCAATCAAAGAATTTGGTACCGGTAAGACTATTAACAAATCAAAATTGGAAGAGCACCTATTATACAGGATGTGATCAATAGACATTATGAAGCCAGATCGCCGCTTCTGATATTGCACTTAGGGTCTGTTCATTAGAGTATTGCCCAATACTTTTATAGTGGTTGTAAAGGTACAACTTGTTAGACGGGTTGGTATGCACCTCAAAATATTTCTACTGTTCATAAATCTGGTAGTACACAAGAATGTATAAGTATGGTAAAGAAGTTGGTATATCATTAGTGTTCCTAAGTTAGGCTGGAATAAAAAACTTCTTTAAAGTTATTTACTGAATTAATATTGTATGACACCGTTTCTCTGTTGCAAGATCTGATAGCAACTATACGGAGCATGCATCATGCATATCTGCTTTGTTTGACTAAATAATTGTGGGTCTGGTGGATATTCAATTGGATAAGGAATTGGTGTCATTGACTCTGTGATTGTTCACTCAGAATGAAGCAAATATACAATTGAAATTTTTAGCACTCTTTTTTTACTCAGTTGCCCTCATTACTTCAATACACATCCAGTAGTACTGATAACGCACAGAAAATAAAAGATAGCAGCCTTCCCACCATTCGATAATAAAAGTGAGAGTAAAAAAGAAAAGAATCCCCTACACTAGAAAGCCATGGCCATCTGCTTACACAAATAGTTTTCCAAGCCTGATTTTGGTAGTGGGCGATTTTAATATAACATAACGAACCCATTCCAATGTGTATGTTAATGATGGAAGAGGAGGTATTTCCTATACCTAAATTATTAGCCCTAGTTTGAAATATAATTCTATTATGGACTTATAAATGGCTTCTTTAGCCTTTTCACATGGCCTTTAGGGCTGTAATGGTCGAAATCCCTCTGACTTCTCATGTTCACCAACTTACAGAAAGGGTCCTTCATTATTGCATATTGAAAATATGCTGCTGCATGTGTCCGATTTGTGTTGCATTGTTGATATGGTGGTCCCTGAAATACCCAAGAGTGTCCATGAACCTACAATCAGATAAGGATGTTGTTCCTTATTGAGCTAAAGTGTCCTTTAGCCTCAATTATGCTGGCTAAGTTTCATGGCTCTGGTAGGCCCAGAAGCTGGTTTATTTGCGGTTGTCCATTTGCACATTTCTGCAAGATGTAACCTCATTTTAATGTTGGTGTTAGAAATGGCACTTTCAGCAGGGTCAGCCCTAAACTTTTTGCCTTCCTCCTCCACGTTTTCTGACCTTGTTTTGCTTGCTTTAGGACTCTGTGCACCTTACAACTGCAAACCAGTGCTAAAGTTCTTTTGCTCTCTGCCCTAAACATGGGGCCAGTGCAGAGCCTGTATGTGCAGTTTTAGACTGCGATATTGACCTGGCAAAATAAACCTTTTGCCAGGCCCAAACCGTCCCTTTTTATATATATGTCACCCATAAGGTAGGCCCTGGACAACCTAAAGGCAGGAAATGTACTTTTAAGTTTTACATGTCCTGGCAGTGAAAAACTCCCAAAGTTGTTCTCAGTACTGCAAGGCCAATCTCTCCTGTAGGATAACAATGGGATTACCTTAGTATATTTTATATGTGTAGTTTCCAATTGGGACGGTATAAGACCCCCAAGTCTGGTATCTCTGGAATCCTAATTTAGAATCCTAACTTATGGCGAAGTTGGATTTTAAATTACAGTTCAGGAAATGCCACTGTTAGATAGGTGGCATTTTCTTATTTTAGCCATCCGGTGCCTGCTGCCTGTCCCTGATACACGTTTGGGAAGGGTGACAGCTGGCCTTTGTGCATTCCCCCTAGACAGCTACACACAATGGGAGGTTAGGTGTGACTTGATGGTGTAAAAAAGGTTTCTCTTGGGTACTAGATCACAAAATTCAAACTGCACTGCATTTATTCATACAGAACCCTAAAGACAATCAATCATACTAAATGTACTTAAAATTTAGGACCCATAAATCAATTATAAATACACAGAAAAATAAGTTTGAATTTCACAAAGATTCATTTATTAAAATCACAATTCATAAAGATTAAAAACCAAATTTGAAACAATAAAAGATATACATAGCAACAAATTCATACAGACAAAAAAAATGTTTAGGTTAATTCGATTGAATCGGTTCTGTTGGGGTCTTTCAGTTCTCTTGTGATTAGACTCAAATGTTCCTCGAATTTAACCATAAAAAAAGGGCGTCGACGCGTTTCGGTGGACTTTATCTTTTTGTAAGCCACCTTCTTCAGGACATTTATTATTATTGTCTCTCCTAAACTTGGCACAATATCATATATGCCTATTTAAAAACAAGAAATAATAAGATCTGTGTCAAATCACATAATTCTATTCGTACAGAATATTTCAAAACATCATGTATAACATCATCATAATTTAACAACTTTATACTATCCATACATATGAACCGCACTTCAAAGTATATATATTTTATAGACTAAGTCATGTAGTGACTTCATAACTGTTTTAGGGGCCCGAAAGACTGTCAAACAACACATTCATACTGCCAAATATACCAAACCTACATTTGCTCTGCATGCTTTCTTTAATTCATTCACTTATGTTGGAAGATGTACAATATATATTCCCAACCAAAGTTTGTGCAGTATAGATATACATGTACAACATACTACTCATCTAGGAATATATCCCAAACAGTCACCCTATAGCTCTCCCTAATATAATAGAGATGACTATGGGATATTGCTATACAACAAACTATTATAGTACAAAAAGAAGACTTTAAATTTAATGTAATGTACCTTCTCTTGTGATGACGGGGTATGCTTTTATGATAAATCCATCCCGTCACAAGGGGATCGCAATTTTCAATCCTTGCTCATTTTAGAAATAGAGGGGCAGATCTACAAGAAAGTGCCGCAGCGTGGCGCTGCAAGCCCTTTGGCTGCGCCACGCTGCGGCACTTTCAGAGCACAGGAATGCGACATATTTACAAGAATATGTCGCATTCCTGTGCTCTCCCCTGCGCTGGCGCACAAACAGCTGCCAAGCGCTGGCGCAGGCACCCTTGCACCATGGTGCAAGGATGCCTGCGCCATGGGGAGATTGTGTTTGTGCAGGAAGGGGCACCTTTCTGCACAAAAACAATCAGTACAGGCTTTTCCTCTTTCAATGCATGCTGTAGAATGCAGCACGCATTGAAAGAGGAAAAACGAGGAGAAATGAAAACATTTCTCCTCGGTGCGCCTGCTACGCCACCTCTAGGGTGGCGTAGCTCAGACGCATCTCCAGATTTACGATTTCTCGTAAATCTGGAGATGTGTCTTGTTCCATGGGTGTTGCGTGGGAACACCCACAGCAACACCCATGGAACGCCCCTTCAACGCAAAGTGCTGCGTGTGAAGGGACGGTATTTACAAGGAGAGGAAAAGTCACGCATGGTGGCTTTTCCTCTCCTTGTAAATATCGAGGAGCCCCCTGCGCCACC
This sequence comes from Calotriton arnoldi, assembly GCA_963921515.1. NCBI lineage: Eukaryota > Metazoa > Chordata > Amphibia > Caudata > Salamandridae > Calotriton > Calotriton arnoldi. Next base: position 451,401 of record CAWUFW010010193.1, on the reverse strand, counting down.
AGTACGTCACGAAAAGTGACGTACTGGTGGCGCAGGAGGCTTGTAAATCTGCCCCAGAGTATCTACCATTTTAAAAAAAGAGAGATAAGGTTTTTTTTGTCAATTCTAATTCGGAAGATGTAAACAAATAAGCAATAAGAATCCTATTATAAAGATAACCCCTATGGACCCACATATAATGCTTGAAAGGCAACTGACTGAACTCATCGCGGGTTAATTGTAAGTTAAAATATTTGCTCAAAGATAAAAGTAGGATATGGTGATCCTGTAAAAAAGTATATACATAAAGGAGTCATAAACAAATCAAGTTCCAGAACTCAGTCCAATTTGTGTGGCCTCAAGATTATATAAAAGAAATCCAAACCACATACCTCTAGCTATAACAGTCTTCCCATAGGGGGCAAATTAGTCCTCCAGCTCTTTTGAAGGGGGAGAAATCTTCCTTGGTATTTTCCAATAATAGTAATAGGTTATGGTAATCCTATGGAAAATATAGTAGGATATGGTGATCCTATAAAGAGATATATGTATATAAAATAAGGTCCTCAAGTTCATATTTCTAAATTTATTTTAATTTGTATACATCTTAAAAATTCTGTATTCAACATACCTCTGATTATAGCAATCTTGTCACAAGAGGTAGAGTAATCCTCCGATTCTTTTTTAGAAAAATGGGGAGCAGTATATCCCTAGATCGTCCAAACGATATCCCTCCGTATTCTTTATACAGCTCTAGAGGAATATATATACTGTTATAATCTTTGTAGAAAAAAGAGGTTAACCTCCCTTTTTAACTTTAAAGAAAAGCTTTAACAATTGTCTCATTTAGAATTTTAAAGTTTAATTCCAAGTAGACTAATTACGTTGTGAGGAATGGGAGGGAAGAGCTGGACCCAACATCACTTACACCTAAATAGGCGGTGCCCTGTCCCCACACAAAGGGCTGCATACCCCCTGTAGTTAGTGTGGAGCCAAGACATGAAGGGAGGACCTCTGTGCACTTCAAATACCTGATCTCCTTCACTTCAAAGGCACGATTGTGTGTAAATACTGGACCTCTGACACCACAACTTCAGTACACTCATGGACCTGTGACCAATCTGCCAGGAAAAAGAACTGCTGTGCTGCTGAAAGGACTGCCACTTTGCTTGACTGCTGTTTGCTGGACTCCTGCCTTGCTGTGTTGTCCTGCTGCCTGCTGCTCTCTGTTGCCTGGGTGAGAAGAACTGCACCTGCATCACTTCAACACAGAGTGACTCCAAGGGCTTGCTGATTGGCCTCCTGATATGAAGTTGCAGGGACATACAAGACTTCCAACAATCCTGCTCCTACACCTGGACTCTGCAATCTGTGAGTCTGCCCTGGCAAGTGGTGCCATCCCATTCCTGAACCCTTGGAAGTGGGGCTAAGGTGTTTGCACCATCGGAAGTGACGCATCCTCTGCTGCAAGAGCAGAATTGACGCATCATCACTGTTGCAGGAACAAGACCGGCACATCACCCTAAGAACAGACACATCACCTTCGGCACAACCGCTTCGGAACCAACGCATCGCCACCAGTGGGTGAAAAAGATCAACGCATCCCCTCTACTGTGTTGAGAAAACTGGTGCATTGTCTTTAGAAACCGACGCATCGCTGCCATTGCATGAAGAAAATCAGAGCATCTCCTCCACTGCGTGGCTCGACACAGATGCATCGTTTCTGCTACATCCGCATCTTCTTCAATGTTGATGAAGGCCTAACTGGGCCTATGTATGCAGCCCATGCTCCACCGCAGTCAGCCTGAACTTTTGACACTGTCCCAGTCCGACGTGACCAGTTAACCCACATAAGCACTTACTGCTTCTAAGCGCTATTTTACAGTTTATTATTTAAAAATGTATGCTTCGACTTCTACTAATTTGATTTTTGTCATTTTGGTCTTGTCTTATTATTTAAATTAAGAAATATTTTTCTAAACTAGTGTGGAATCTTTTTGTGTGGTGTTTTACAGTTTCAAGTTTCAAGTTTCGCAAAAATACTTTACACAATGCCTTTAAAGTTAAGCTTGACTGCTCTTGGCCAAGCTACCAGAGGGTGAGCACAGGTTAATTTAGGGTTTGGCTGCCTCATACCCTGACTAGGATTGTAGTTGTAGCTTGACTGGGGCTCATTCCCCAGTCAACCTACAACCCAATTTCTACCAGATAGCAAGTAGAAGCAGGATTTTAGGAGCATAATAAACTCAGTATTGTTTTGTTTCAAAATTCTTTATTGGAAGATTAAAACAAAAGAATGCATAGGGGAAGCAGGGATAGGGAACATAAGGTACCATATGTGAAACAGTAATACTGTACTGAAAAATACAGTGCAAGATGAAACCAAAGCGCTAGGTACATAGCATGTGGTGTTTCCACAAGACCGGAGCCCTTAACCCCTTCGATGCGCGTGACGAGCTGAGCTCGTCATGCTGCACGGTAGCGCTGTGCGCATGACGAGCTGAGCTCGTCACGACCGCACCCGCGATCGGAATGTCCAGCACACGAGCGGAATTCCGATCGCGGTCAAGGGGTTAAAGCACAAGGAAGGTCAATATCAAGGAGGACATGCAGGTCCGCCTCTGTACACAAAATGGTCAGTGGGTTAAGGGGAGGCCAGAAAAATGTAACATGACAACAAAAACGAATAAATAGAGGGAAAGCAAACAGAAAATCCATACGGGCACCCACACACCCGGGGGAAGGAGGGGAGAAAGTGGGAAAGGATAGAGAGTAGAAGTAGACAGGTGAAGAGAGGAAAAGGATTGGAGGCAAAGGTCAAGTGAGATATAGAAAATTAGGAGTAGGGGAGGAAAGTGGGGAAGTAGGCACACACCCTCAAGGATCATGCCCAGATGGGATCTCAAGGGCAGTGTCAGTGTAATATAATATCCGGTCACCCTTTTGGGAACAGGGGCGCTCTCAATTAAGGGCTTCATCACAAAGAAAAGGCACCCAGGTGAGGAGGAAGGTCTCTGCTTTATCCTGTAGATTATAGATGACCCACTCATAGGAGGCTGTCTGGTACATTGTTGCGAGTCATTCATCATTTATTGAGTTTTGTATAGCACGAACTTGACCTGAAGGCATCAGAGCACTTTACAGGGTTAGCACAACAGCAATTACGAGTTACCATAAAAAGCAAATAATGCATTGTAAAAGTGTTAGAAGAGGTATACGATTGACAGCAGGATATGTGAACGATATAGCAGCACTTACATGAGAGGGGAAGATGGTGGGGAAACGTTGTTGGTGAAGAATGCAGATCTTAGCCGTGGCAAGAGCCATATGCAGTAGACAACCCTGAAGGCGGGTAAAGTCCGGGGAGGTCGCTAGATCATGTAGAAGGATCAGGGGATGAGGCAGGGGTGACATGATTAATTGAGTCTCACTCAGCGTGGTGCCGACTGCCTCCCCAAAGGGTTGTACTGAGGGGCAATCACAGAGTATGTGCCAGTCATGCAATGACTTAAAGAGACAGAACTTCAATTGTGCCTCCCAGGCTCCACAACGCAATGCCTCCAGAAGGTCCACCCAATCCTCCGGTTCATGTTCTGTTTGGAGTCTGGTTTGCCGTGTGAAACGGAGGCTATTTACAAGGGATAGGGAGAAAAGATGGCGGCTCAAGAGGCTATCAAAACCAGACATCACCCCGGAGAAGTGACACCATGTTCTATGGTAGGAAACAACAGGGGAGGGCTTGAGGACCCAGGGCCATGCACCCAGGTGACGATTGAGGCAATATCAGAGCTGCAAATATCACCAGACTGATGGGATGGGAGACCGAATTCCTCACGGAGCACCTCAAAAGATTTAAAGACACCCTGTTCGAGGATTTGATGGAGGCTGTGGATGCCCACAAAATGGCACTCCTCCCAGGTCAACATCACACCCCCAAAACGGATGCCTGAGTTGCGCCATTATGGTTTATGATCGTAAAGAAGAGATCCACCTCGAAGAGGCAGTGGGCCTGCCGCCATGATTTGACCATGGAATCCACGGATGGCACTATCTTCACTCGCCCACAAGACATTGTCAACAAGTTCGCTAAATTTTACCAGGCCCAGTACTCCCCAAAGGTGGCGAATGACCCCACCCATTTGGAGGCCTTTTTTGATAGTGTGCTCCTCCCCAGCCTCAATGAGTCTGGGAGGGACTTATTAAAGGTAAGTTAGTAAGGTATTAGTAAGACAGAGATTGTGCAGGCCATTTCTAAACTCCCGTATCACAAGGCCTCTGGAGAAGATGGCTTCCCTGCAGAGTGGGCTGGCGAAGACATGGTGGCTTCCTCTATGAGGCCTTTCATGAGGCTGATCAAAAAGGATCCCTCGGCTCCATCTCCAATAGGGCCGTAATAGTGGTTCTTCCTAAGCTGGAGAAGGACCTCCTACTCTGTGAGTGGTACCGGCCCATCTCTCTGCTCAACAGGGACATCAAGATACTTGCCAGGGTGCTGGCGGCTCACCTCAAAGTCACAGTCCCGTCCTTGATCTACCATACACAGGTGGGGATAGTCCCCAGCCGCTCCTCCAGAAATCACCTCTGCACACTTGCTCATGCCCTGTGGTCAGCCAAGGATCTACAGGATGATGGCGCTGCCCTCTCACTGGATGCAGAGAAGGCATTCAATAGGAATGAGTGGGGATACCTCTTGTGATCCTCCGATGGTTTGTTTTGGGGGAGGACTTTATAGCCAAATTTTGATGGCTCTAAAAGTGGGGACATTCTTTCAGACTTGTTACCAGTGCGTTGGATGACCCGACAGGGCTGCTTGCTGTCGCCCTTGTTCCTTCTTGACTTGGAATCTCTCATGGCCTCTCTTCACCAATCCCAGCACCTCACCGGCATTACCATCCCCGGTGGGACATCCACCATTTATTTTTGCGCCGGTGACATATTGTTCACCCTTTCGGACCTCTCTTGTTCTCTAACGGCCCTCCTGGACATCCTCTCTGGCTTTGTGGTGCTCTTGGGGTATCAGGTTAGTTGGAACAAAAGCAAGGCACTACCCATGTCACTTGGGACCACAAGTGCAACAATATCTGCTTATCCCTTCCAATGGAAGTCCTTGGGCCTTAAGTACCTAGGGGTTTACATAAATCGAGGACTAGACTGCATAGTGGCGAATAATCTCAATCCTCTGCTGGCTCATATGAAGTTGGACTTCGGACTTGTTATGGGGCAGGGTAAAGGCTGTTCAGATGATGACACTGCCATGATACACCTACTTCCTCGGCATGTTGCCCCTACTGGTTCCACTTTCATTGCTGGGGTCCATGGACCGGACAATGCAGTCTTTTGTTTGGGGGACCTCCCGTCCCCGGTTAGCCAGTAGCAAAATCCTTACTCACCAATCTTGTGGGGGCCTCGGCCTTCCCTCAGTTGAGCACTACGCTCTGGCCCTGCATTTGGCACGGATTGCTTGAATGCTTCCCGGGACTCCGGACCCTCCACAGTGAGTGCTGGCGAAGCGCACTCTGCTGAGTTGCCCACAGAGACTGCACCCAGAGTGGGAGAGATATATAAATGACTGTCTTATTATTAAACTGCAGTGTACACCAAGGATTTTGCAGTAACAGATTGATAATGAGGATTGTGATTGGCATTACAGGCCTGGCTTAAATCTACTCTTTGAAGTTCGTTTTAGCAGCCATGAGGAAGTCAAAGGCATATTTGCCATACGACGAAACACGTGTTGGCTGTTTATTCATTGCTGCCTGTTCTTGTATCAACGTCATTGAATCACAAGATGAAAATGGAATAAAGAAATCTTGTACCTTGGACATTTTGGAAATTTGATGTTAGACAATTTGAGTGCTCAGGACTCCCTATTCCTTTTAAGATAGAAAACAACACAGCCAATTTGAGCTGTAGAGCAAACTCTGCTTTGAGCTTCACCAAAAGATTTAGCTCAAACTTTATTTCTCCTGTAATTGAAGGCTCAATTTGCTGCACCATATGTTTCTGAATTGTGTGGCCTTGTAATTTGGGTAAACTGAATGTCACTGAAACTAAGTTTATCAAATCACTACTAGGATTATCTTCCAGTTCACCAGTGATCTTTTGAATGTAGGAATCTGGGCAGTAGTTCACATTACGAAGCTGAGATAGGGTTCATATATGATGTAATCCAGCACTGTACACCTATAAGCAAGCATTTTAAATATTAATGGTGCCCAGAACCTTGCAAGGTTAACACATATTCAATCTATGTCTGAGAAACTGGGTATTTCACATTTATTGGCCCAGCCTGATCAAATAAATTATTTACCTAAAAATCTGGTAAAACAGGCTGTGAGAAACTGGGGTATAAGTTGAGGGGAGAGAGTACCACCTCAAATAATAACCACAGTCCTTGTCCGGGTGAATACTTAAAGTAACTAAATTAACGTGAGCTCAACCCCCTGGTAGCTATTGCACAGACCAGGCAGGTTTAACTGAAAGGCAATGTGTAAAGTATTTATATAGTAGTCAAACAGTAATAACGTGAAAACACAACACAAGAAAAATCCCAAACCAATTTAGCAAAATAGAGTAAATTTAAAACCACGCCATCAGACAGCTGCTGGACATGGTCTCGGTGAAGCTGTTGTCTTTTGGTAGAAAAGCTCAAGCAAGAGAAATTTTAATTTCACGTCCAGATACAGTACCTTACCGGCCGAATACTTAAGGCACTTTCTACCTTTAGACTTTTTTCGAGCTCTGAATCTAATAGCGGGTCAAGGGTGCAGGTTGTAGCCGAAGAGAGCTCCATGAGGTTGGATACCTTCTCTGTGAGATCCCGCTGACTCAGCTTTGCTGCTGTGGAGAAGAACATAGAAGGAGTAACCTGATTCTTTGGCCCAGCAGCAATGCACCTTTGTTGGATTGGCTTGGCAGGGTGGTCCCGGTCCCCATTGGTTGTCACAGCAAAAAGTTATCAAAACATGTCTAAGTTCCAGCAGTCAGGAAACTTTAGGAAGAGTACACTTTGACACCAGCCAAGGGTCCAGGACCTTTGGAACAGCACTTGGGGGTCAAGGCACATTTCAGTGGAGGCCAGCAGAAGGGTCCAGGGCAGGTCCAGTCTGACTTGGAAGTGGTCATCTGGGAATTCCGGAAAAGGCCTCTTGAAGCTTGTTGTGGCCCTGTAGGCCAAACAGGAGGTTAGCCATATGACCCTTGGAGTCCACTTCCTGAACCTGGGAACAAGAAGGAGAGCAGGACCAGTCTTGAGGGCTCTTCTCAGGTCACAGACAGCAGGTCCAGTCCTATACTGCCACTATGTAGGTGGGAAAAACTGCTAGCCACTCTCTAGAAAATGGGGTAAATATTCCCAGAAGTGACCTTACCCACCTTTGAAGCACTTCCTGTGTGTTTTACTGCTAACAATCCCACAGTACCCCTCTCTGCCCAAACCAAGATAGCAGAACCTTTCTTCCCTTGTGCAGAGCTTCTATGTCCCCCTAGAGGTGTGGCCAAGGAAATGAGAAACCCTTCCTCTGTGGTCACTCATTCACAGGCTCCCCAAATGCTGTCATTTTTAAGTGCCTCATTTTAGATTTTCACTGGGACTGTGTGTGGGGGAAGGCAATTACTTTTCCTTATTGTGCGCCACATTCCGCATTTTGCCACGCAGCCTTTCGGTCCACCACAGCTTGTGCTGTTTGCGCGGAAAGGGCTTCAGCTGCATAATCATATAGATTGTTGCTGCCCCACTTCCTGGTTGCTTACTTCACCGCACTGCCATTTTGGATGTTGACGGTCTAGATACTACTTCGACTACGCCTATATTAGGTGAATGACAGCATGGACATGACGCCATTCACAGCTGTTCTAAAATATTAATTACAAATCCAACTTTATGAATTGGATTTGTAATAAAACAAAAAAGTCCAAGAATGAACTCTGTAGCTGTTTCCTAAGCAGAGGTAGCAATATTAAATGTAATATGTATCTCAATGCTTTCCTATTGAACAGCTAACCCTGCTAGAGTGAAAGGTCTTTTAGGCCTTTTTACTGTAAGGACATGTTTAACATTAACATTTTACATGTCCTACTCGTAAATAACATGCACCATGCCTTAATGGGCAGTAAGACCTACTTAGGGGTGACTTATTAATATTTAAAAGGAGGGTTAAGGCCTGCAAAAAACAGTTTACTTTTGTATTATACATGGCAGACCTGCAGTAATGTTTGCTCTGTCACTGCAGTGGGTGGCGCAATGTGTGCTGCAGCCCACTGGTAACTTTAACTTTCAAACCCGGGTACACTTTAGGTACTATATACTAGAGACTTATAGGTAAGTGAAAAATGACAATTAGATGCCAATTTCATCATGTTGAAAGGGGGAGCACATGCACATTGCCTTTCATTAGCAGGCACAGAGTTCCTCAGCCAGCAAACATAGTCAAGACACAAATCTCAGGGTATATCACACAAAAGATGGTCATTCCCAATACGTACCTATTGGACTTTCCCATCTACTGATATCTAAAGGTCGGATTTAGATGGTGGCATTATTGACCCCTTCCTTTCCATTAAAAATATAACTTCATTAGAGGATTTGTAGATGTGATTGAACCTCAGAGGGCAAAAACTTTATAAAATTTAGATTACGTATTCTGCCTAAGACTGTGTCTAACTAAAAAGTTGCTGTGTATTTTGTCCTGATGCAGAGAAATCTGAGAAACATTGATTTGTCCATTATGCCACAGTTCCAGATCCAAGTGGATTTTCTCTTACTTGCGGAATGAATCAGAAAAAAACATCAGAAATTATTTTACTGTTTTCTGAATCTTTAAATCAAACACTACAAGATTGTTAGTCTTTGTGGTATCTCACTTTTTATTTTCTGCATATAACATTAGATGAAATGATATGTCAATTACTTCATACTGTGTATCATATTGATAATTTATATCCATTACATGTTTTCATTATTTTATTCTCTTCGGAGATTTTATATCTGTTTGTTCTTTCTTACTTTAATATTATTGTTCTGTTATTTTGCTGAATATATTGTACTTTATAAGAAAATGGGTTATTGACTGGGGAGGATGTGAGTCCTACTCAAGTGATAAGTCCCAAAATCCTGAAAAGTCAAACACACAGTTTCAATAATGTAAATGTAGACTCAACTCCTAGAGTATGCAAGCTTAACGTAAGAAAATATATTAAGTATTTAGCAACTCTTGAAGAGTCAAAAACTCAAAACTCCACATAATAAAAATCCCACAAATTACTAAAAATTAAGAAAAATGTGATAAGAAAAAAGGCACCAAAATGACTAAGTCCAATTAGGGGGAAAGGAGATATGAATTATTAAAGTTTTAAGATAAAAATCACCAAGTAAAGTGCTAACTAGAAAACAGTGTTCATGATTGACTGGGACCTAGGTGCAATTACAGTCCAATCGCAAAGAAGCACAGGTCAGATACACATACATGCCAACATTTTAGAAGAGGAAAGTGGGAGATTTTTAAAAACTATTCGGGAGATTGTTTTTCTCCCATTGACTTCTATCAAGGCCTGAATCGGGTCTACTGTCATGTATGGAACTTAGTGTGTTGCTGTAGGATCGGATATCAAAAACACAGATACATGTTTTTTTCCCTTACCTGTCAGGAGCACAGAGAAAGCGCAGGCAGAGGGTCCGTGACAGAAATGTTGTGCACTGGCCTGCAGGAGCAGGTTACTGGCAGTGAATGCTATGAGTCTCACTAGACCAGTCCCAGCTGCAGCCTGCCAAGGAACGGGTTTTTGAATGCAGGAATCGGGAGGCAGGAGACTAGCCTTGAAATCGGTATTCTCCCGCCTTAATCGGGAGGGTTGGCATGTATGGATACACTAACCGGATTCTCCCAGTCAAAGTCTTTACCTTCCAACTTAGGGCCTGATTTAGATCTTGGTGGACGGGTTACTCCATCACAATGATGATGGATATCCCGTCTGCCAAAATATAAATCCCATTATATTGTATGGGATTTATATTTTGGTGGACGGGATATCCGTCACCATTGTGACGGAATAACCTGTCTGCCAAGATTTAAATCAGTCACTTAGGGCGTAATTACGATGTAGGGTAAGTCCGCCCTAAACCGTAGCGGTCTGGAACCATCCGACCTTAGGCCAGCGGTTCCGACTGCAGGTTTTTAATGCGACCGCCCATAGGGCAGTAGCAAACATCCATTTGTCAATGGAAACTTGTGCGGCGGGCGGAAAAGGCCTGCAGCACAAGCTTCCATTTACAAATGGATGCTTGTAAACATCCCTGCACCGTGTGGCAGGCACCTCACTGTGCCTGCCACACGGTGCAGGGATGTTTAAGGGGGCACCATAGGTGCATCCCAGGCCCCAAAGCGGAGGGCCAGGGGGAGGGGGCCCTGGTAGGGGCCCCCAAAGTCAATTTCCAACAGGCTTTCCATGTTGGAAAGGCCGACATGGAAAGGCTGTTGGAAAATGACATCATAACTCTGATGGCGGAGCCGTCGTCATTAGGGAATTATGGTGTCTTTCTGAGGCACCGACAGGCACCTTGAGTCCATTGGAAGAACCGCAGATGGTCCCTCCTCCCGATGCCTCTGCCCGCTGCATCGTAATGCGGCGGGCGCACCACAGGGCCAGATGTCGGTGGGTCTGACACCAACACCACCGTTCCGTTGGTGTCGGACCCACCGACATCATAATCAGCCCCTTAGTCTTTTATTATAGAAGTCAAAATCCTCTAGTGGGGCAAGGTTGAAGGCAGTATCCAGTGAAGTCCCTTTAAATCCAGATAACTGCTGCTCTGTAGCTGTTGGTATTGGCAGGTAATCCTTCAAGTGGGAAAATTCTACTTTTGCACCCACCAAAGTCCTCTTGACAGGCAGACACTTTTTTGTGCCTTCGCTCAGTCAAGAAACACTAAAAAACTCCCAAGGTGTGGGGAAGGGGTGCCGTTATTTTTTAATTTTTTTAAAAGTTTGCTTTTGAAAAGTATGGCGAATGGCAATCCAAACCGACAGCAGCCATACACCAAATATTTAGTACATTGAAAGAAACCGCCATAATGGTGGTTACTTTCAATTGTACAAAGATGATAGCAGGGCTCTCGGTCATTTCTAAATGTGGCGGACACTATTATGTATGCCAAACTAAAATCAGGCCCATTGTCTCCTTTTTTGAAGCTCACACTCTTCCATTGGGCAAGCCTGAGGCTGTATCTGATGAAGTCCTCCCAAAATCAGACACCAATGCTGTGAGGTCCTGCTGGAGCTATGGTGGTCTCAGAAGTAGAAGATCTTTTGGAGTTCAAACATTTCAGACTTTCTTGGGTAGTTTCTCTTAGCCACTTCTAAAGTTCACAGGACCTCTGGGCAGCACGTAGGGGCCAGGACACACTCCAGCAGAGGCCACCAGCAGGGCCCAGTCAGTTCCAGTTGCAACAGATCATTTGATAACTCCAGGAAAAAGGCATCTTGATGCTTGTTTTGTCTCTGTAGCTGCACAAGAGGTCAGCTAACTGACCCTTGCAGTTTACTTTTTAGTCCTGCGTAAAAGTGAGAGTAGATCCAGTCCAAGTCGCTACACAGGTTACACACAAAAGGCCCAGTCCTCTTTTGTTCTGCTAAAGGTCAGAAAGGTTCTAGGGTGCTGGAGGTGAGGTGCTACTTTTGCTCAATTCACTAGTCAGTGGGCGGAAGTGACTTCTGTTCTCTCTCTCCCTCACCAATGGGAAAAACGTTCCCAAGGCCAAACTTTCTCACTTTTGCAGCAAATCCTATTTTCCTCACTGAAAAGTATCCTACAGTGCACCATTTTCAGTAACATCTAGCATGGCAAAATCTTTCCACCCCTGCAGGGAGCTTGTGCCACACATAGGCTAGGTGTGTTTGAGGTAATTAGAAGTCCATTCCGGAGCCAGCTCCCTCCTCCACTGAAACTAAAGCCAGGAGGTTAAAGTGTGTTTTTGGATCAAAAGACACTTTTTCTTCAGGCTTCTCCTATAAATAAACTATAAAAGTATACATCTCCCCAAGTCCCATTTAAGTTAGTGAAGTTCCAAATCTGCCCAGCTTGGATTAAGCTGTGCCATATTCCTCCCCAGAGCCATCCTGCTCTGTGTAAGTCCTTGCTGTGCTCTGAAAGCCTCACTGACAGGCCAGCTGTAGGCAGGCTAGTGCTAATTAGCCTGCAGGGGCGTTAGGCAGAGAAAGTATAACTTTTTAAATGTTACTTTTCCTGTATATTTAACAAAAATATAACTCATCCTTTAAATTGGATTTTAATATATAATAAAAACAGTGACTGAACAATTTCTGTGGTATATTTCAAAGTAAATACACAGCATTAATATGTTAACTGTACTTTAGCTTATTCTTCATAGAACAAGCCATAACAGTCAAAATAGCTTTTTCGTGCTCTTTACTGTAGGAACATACACATATTCAATTCTTACATGTTCTACTTTTAAATACTAGGCACACTAACTTATGGGCTACAAAGCGTTCCTAGGAGTGACTTAGGTAACTTAATTAAAAGTAGTGTTTCCTTCCTGTAAATAGTGTTTTTTGACAGTTCTCCCTGCATGTTTCAAATCTGCAAGAGTCAGGCTACACATGTAGGACTGAAGCCATGTTTTCCTTGTAAGGCTAGTGAATGGCCCAATTGGTACTGCAGTTAACATGTGACATTTAACTTTCTATGTATGTCATTGGGGTGTTTCTTAACACCATATACGATATCCTTATTGGTAACTTAAATATACCAAATAGGGATTAGCTACTTTGACCATGTTATGTGGGTCAGAGCCTACACACTGGGGACTGGATAGCAGAATCCCAGTGTGCAGAGTTCAAAAACTAATAACATCACTCCACAATAAATTGAAGAAACCACAGAAAAAGAGGCACTTCAGTACTTCAATGCTGGTATTCATTTGTCGCTGTTTGCTTTTAAGCTGTAAAGTCTTTTGGATATATGTGCCTGAAATATACTAGAACTATTTAATTAGCCAACAATAAAAGCTTAATTGAGGTTTTTTTCCCCAAGTATATTGTTTACAGTATTGTCATAGGAATATAGTGGATGAAATCTCATTAGTGTTGAGATCAGAATGTGTACTAAACATCCCATGTCCACCTGATTCACCTACAATGATTCTATAATTTGACCTGGCTTAGATCCATAGAAGTCTAAAGTTGCAGATTGTGGAATGCCCTAATTCCTATCTGGTAATCTACATTTGAACACTTAATGATTTATGGATTCCTGAAGGCTAAAGTATTAGCACCTGCTTACTAACTGAATTCCTCACAATTCAAAGGTCTCTATTGAAGAATATTGAATATGATCTGCAGCCATCTGATCGGATACCAACCACCCTTTCCTTCTTGGATCCTCACTCACCTGTATATCGTCAATTCCACTAGTGCTATAAATCAATGAATAAATAGTACATATTGTAATGCTTTAAATTAAATCAGTAGCTGTATATGGGATGAACTCATTCAGAATTTTGAAAAACTCTAGATTGCTTTAGATTAAAATCTATAAAGCTAGGAGGAGTGCAAATGTGAGTTCTGGAGGCTAAAAAAGGACATTTTGCCATAAGAAACATCCTATCTAAAATGGACAAGTTTAAGTTTAGAGTAGTTAAAGGACAGTTTTTACAAAAAAAGAAAGTGACATATTCACAGAAGAATTCTATGAACACACTAACACGTTTTTTAAGCTTGTTGTGTACAGTGACGTCATGAAAACGGAGCCCCCACACAAAAGCATTGCTTTGACATATTATAAAAAATATGACTTAATTTTATAGATAATTATTTGCTATTATGTAACAACACAAATAGTCAAACATATTGATCCTAGGTATATCGCATTTTACAACAAAACAAAAACACCAAGAGTTAAAGCAGCCTTGTACTGGTGAGTTTATATATCTCATGAAAGTTTTTTTTTTAAAGAGTGGAGACTTAATAGTTTATTGATAAGAATGTGAAATCAAAAGCCGGGATATTGTCAACAAATAATGAGCTTTTTTGACAGATAGGTGTGCAAATGGTGGTAAAAACTCTGATATAAAACTTCATGTCAACACAATATAATACCATAAACACATATTCATTCACACGTGTAACTGAATAGTAAATGCAGCAGCAGATCAAACCAGTAAACTTTGCATTATAAATTATTACACTGACTACCAAGAAAGATGAAATAAATACATTTTGTCACTTTATTTCTTGTTTAAAATACATTGGAAATGGATGGAATAAAATTATATTTGAAAGGATTTTTTTTATAAAAGTTATCCCAAACTGTACATTTCGTAACATTTCTTTGAGGTTTCATTGTTACAGAATTTATCACAATTGACAAATATGTTCATAGACCCTAAAGAACACACTGCAAAAATACTGAATTCTTTTACATTTTAAAGGCTATGATGAAATGAATAATGACTATTGTTTTTACAAGACAGGATTCTTAAATCTCAAAGTTCACAAATAACTTTATGGCACATTCAAAGATCCAGAAATACAGGTTTCCCAAAAACATCATAATGTATGCACAGGGGTTTCCATGAGACTGTATATGTGCTTGTGTACATATATAGTCATAAATATATATACATGTATAGCTATCTACATATGCATGTATGCTTAAAAAGTACATAATACAGAAGTCAGCAGTGTTGACAATAGCATTGGATATGTATCAAATCACAAACACTGTTTAAAAAGTCACATAGTAAAGAACAGTCGACGTTATAAAACTGTCAAGTACCTGATCATATCGCAGTTGCTTAACACCACAAAGAGCAGCATTGGGATTCAGATCTTTGAGGACCTCTCTGAAGTCCTTACATGGCACTTCAGTTTGATATAGGGTGCAATCTAAGTCTTGTTTTCTATGAAGGCTAACATTTGCTGGTATCGGTTGTCACCTACAATTGCGTTCTTAATTTGCTAAACGTTTTACTACTTTGTCAGATTACGTTTACCCAGCACATACATAC
Organism: Calotriton arnoldi; assembly: GCA_963921515.1. NCBI lineage: Eukaryota > Metazoa > Chordata > Amphibia > Caudata > Salamandridae > Calotriton > Calotriton arnoldi. Next base: position 436,397 of record CAWUFW010010193.1, on the reverse strand, counting down.
ATACATACGTACATATATACATACATACATACATACATACATACTTACATGCATACATACACACACAAAGCTCCCAAAAAGAAGGTATACAGACTAGGGGTGATATAGGAGAAGGGTATGCTAATATCAGAGATTCCGCTCAACTTTTTGTGGATGTCTTAGTTGTCATTACTCACCACATCATTATCAAAAATGTGCTTTGTTTGGCAGTTTGGGTCACATTGTCCTTGGTGCAGCTCAAACTTTAAATACAAAGCTGCAAACATGTAACCAGCAGCATAACCACATAGGCAATTATTTTAGAATTTATGAAAGATACACTTAGAATGGGGCTTCGCTGAGGGTTCATGCTCCAAGGCTGATGTTTTTCTGAGCATTATGTGAATGCTGGAGGTGCATTATTCCTTAGATAAAGCCCTTCATTGGTCTACTAGCCCTCTGTCTTGCGTTCTCATCTTCCTTGCGTAGCGCTAGATGGATAAGCCTTGTGACTATGTGTTTATGAAGCATTTTCAAAATGCATACTTTTCACAGTAATTATAAATAAATATTTGCTCACTTACTATGTCATCATTGTCTATCAGAAATATAATTCTATGAACATTACTTCATGTGATTCAAATTACAGCATATATTTTTTAAAACAATATTCACAAACACCCGTGCTGCATGGTATGCTAGAAAACTGGTGGCACTCTGACGGTATAATGCACATGTTCCATATCACAAATGGGACTTGGCATACTGGAATTTCCTTGCAGGGTAGCCACTGGGGAAGCACATCCCTGTATCGCTAACATTAGGTATATGCCCAAAAGATATGGAGAAGTTCGCACCATTCTTATGGATAAAGTGGTGTGTTATCTGAAAACCGCACATTTCAGTACTGTCTAAAAGAAGGGGCTTTGATTCAAATGTTTTACTAAGCATACATACCCCTTCCTGCTATGACCCTTTGTCTTCCTCTTGCCTAGGTATGGCTTGAAAAATAGTGGTTATAAAGGCTGCACAGAAGGTAGCACATCATTGTGTGAATACATGTGCTGCCATACCAGCTGTCCACCCTGGCCAGCTGCAATATGTAAAAAAGGGCCTGCTTTTGTAATGAACCACCTGTCTTAGCACTTTTGTGGATAAACCATACCTAGATAAGGGAGAATGAATGAGCAACGGCGGATCTGAGTAACCGCACCTCCCTGCTTTATTCCTTTTCTTGTTTAAGAAATTGTAATGGATAGTATGATTGGGTGTGCACATACAGCTCCTGCACCTGCCGTTGTTGGATGCCAGCTGCCAAGCAGAGAAAACTGTGAAAATAGTGGAGCGGTGCACTACCAAAGAGTTTTCTTCAATAAATCCAAATGTTCATTTTGTATAGTGGTTTATCAATCCTTTATTTTCAATATCAAAATGTGAAAATTCCAGCCAACGCGTTTCGTTCATACATAAAATGAACTTCTTCAGGGCAAATGGTGATGTGAAGAAGACGCAGGAACACAGAGGCAATGAAGAGCCCTTGATCTGAGATATTTCAAATTCCTGCTGTCGACGCACAAGTATTTACTGACTGACACTGACTGCCGACCGGACGATAATAACAGGACTGTGTCCCCAGAGATACAACCATCAGGCACTTATCATGGTAGCCTTTAAAATTTAAATACTTGTGCGTCGACAGCAGGAATTTGAAATATCTCAGATCAAGGGCTCTTCATTGCCTCTGTGTTCCTGCGTCTTCTTCACATCACCATTTGCCCTGAAGAAGTTCATTTTATGTATGAACGAAACGCGTTGGCTGGAATTTGCACATTTTGATATTGAAAATAAAGGATTGATAAACCACTATACAAAATGAACATTTGGATTTATTGAAGAAAACTCTTTGGTAGTGCACCGCTCCACTATTTTCACATACCTAGATAAGGGGTTTATGAGTTGAACCATGCACGCTTTTTCAAATTGTGCACGAAAAGAACATGTGCAGGATAAAAAAACCTTAATAAATCAACTTAGTTTTGTTAAAACTCCTTGCAGTCGTTAAACAAGAAAATAATAATGCTACGAATGTAATACATTACCTTCACTTTTGCTCTAATCCAATATTGAACTTGTTACAGGCACCTTTATAGCTTTGTACATTTTTACATTGTTTTGTTCTGCTCTGGTTGTTCCCAAGATAACCAATTTGTCTTCTCAATATGTTCTGTCTTGTGGTCTACCATGATTCACATATATCTGCATGTATTTATCTGAAGAACAACCTCAGCATTCTGACAGAGAGCAGAGAGCATAAAAGGCAATGAAAATCCCTTTGCTGAAGATGTGTATTGTACATTACTGCAGACTGGACAAGTGAGCTTTGGCCAGTGGAAGGTGTACATAGTAAGTATATTTCCATTTACTAATAGGTAAATGTACAATATCAAACAGAAAATACTGCTACTGTTTTTTTTTCTCCATTAGTACATATTTTCAGTTGTATCATACATACTCTTGGGAGGAGCTAATTCCATATTTTACCACATTGGTAGAAAATCAACTTACTATATTATCTGTTCTATACTTTCTATTTTTATTATGAATTTACAGTGTGTCAATGTCCCTTGAGATCTGGTTTGAGATTTAGGCAAACAAGAATTAATAAACAGGAACAAAGCGTTGGAGATCTATGGGGTACTGCTGCTCTTGGGGATTGATGGTGGGCTTAAATGAATGGGGCAGTAAAATGGTATCACTGAAGTGTTACCGCATCACAAATGCAATTAAGGTGTACATTGCAGCCTAAACTATGACAAACATGTCTGATGATCCCAGAAATGAGTTTCTGTTGCATTTTATCTTCTGAAAAGACAGTTCTTGGAAACATTCTCCACCAACTTCTTCCCAGCATTCACAGTCTTCATGACACCTAGTTAGGCACATTAGCAAGACATTTACGCAAAATTTGAGTCTTAATACAGCTTGCTGGATATTGAAAATTTGAGTTAAAGACACATTTAATTATTTACAGAAAGCTGAATAATCAGCAAACACCAACATCCACTGTGGATGAATCGCCGTTCTTTCCATTATAAAACGTCTCCTAGTTTCGGGAGATGTGTTTGGTGTGTTGTGTCCTGTCTCACCCCTTATTGGCCTACCTGGGCCTACATATTTAACTTAGAGTATTTAAAGAAGCATTATATTCCAAGGTGCTGAGTAATTTCATTGTTCGGGGTGCTTACAAGAAAGTAATAGATATGCTATTGTTAGGAAGAAGAATTTATAAGGCGTTAATGTTTAAAAAAGAGACAAAAAGATTTTTTAAAATGGTGTTAAATAATGCACACTGAAATAGTCTCGAAAAAGCTTTACCAAAGCATTAATTATGCAATGCTTTCTATTTTACAGAAAAAAGAAATTATGCATTATCCTCTAAAAGCATCAATTAAAGAAGAACAGCAACAATGTCTTACGGGAAAACATAGTTTTGAAAAAGATATAAGGCAGATTGTATACTGGAAACAATAACCTTACTCTGGCTGAATTGTAGATCTTTTTGAACACAGCAAAACATTGCTTGCTTTGCACTGGTGGACAACCCAGTGTAGATTCTGTCCTATTTTTCAATATTGTTCCCAAAAACTTATTTAATAAATCAACATTAACATCTTACCTTACACATATTTCGTAAAATGGACTAGATTCGTTGGCACTCAAAAGTCGTGGCCAATTTTATTGGCCTAAGATCACCTTTAGTAAAAGGGGCCGATTCACAGAACTAACTTAAGACAAAATCCTAAACTTACTACCATTTTGGTATTCACAGAAGGCACTTACTTACTCATTTTGAGTAACTTACTAATTTTGAGTAACTTACTCATTTTGTGTAACTTACTTATTTTGGTATTCACAGAAGGCACTTACTCATTGATGAGTAAGTGCCTTCTGTGAATACCAAAATGAGTAAGTTACACAAAATGAGTAAGTTACTCATTTTGATATTCACAGAAGGCACTTACTCATTAATGAGTAAGTGCCTTCTGTGAATACCAAAATGAGTAAGTTACACAAAATGAGTAAGTTACTCAAAATGAGTAAGTTACTCAAAATGAGTAAGTAATTGCCTTCTGTGAATACCAAAATGAGTAAGTGACTTCTGTGAATACCAAAATGGTAGTAAGTTTAGGATTTTGTCTTAAGTTAGTTCTGTGAATCGGGCCCTATGTCTTTCCACAGTATTTTTTTAACAAATATTGAAACTCATCAAAAGTGGTTTGCAAAGCAGGAATTTAGTACTCATGGAAATGTGTTTGCTGGCGAGTCCATACATAGTTCTCATTCCCCTCCAACTCTTTACTTATCTGCAAACCCCATTTTCTACTCGGTTATTTCTGGGCAGCCTGGGCATGTGTTGCTTCCCGTAATGGCATACAGTGCTCCCTCCTCACATAGCAAAAGGTGTTGAAAATGCCAAAGACTATCATGCAGCCAAAGGAAATAAACTTATGCCTACTGGTGGTTTTCATCTTTACAGACATCGGCAACTAGCACCACTGCATATGTGGCTGACAAGCTTACTATCCCCGGTGACTCTCACCACACCCGCTGCGATGGCACCATCACACTGGAGATGAAAAAGTGCAAAAAAGCAAAAAGCAAGGCAACAGGTATTCTTTAGCTATGCACTCAGGATCTGGAACAATATCCTTGTATCCATCAGCACTGCTGTAATCCTGCTGAATTTAGGAAAGAGCTGAAGACATACCTTTTTAAAGAACACTACATCATGACAAAGTAACAGTCCACTTCCACTCTCAGAACCCAGCTAACCCTCTAAATACTTGTTGACTGTATATTGGCTTTTGACCTAGTAAAGTGCAATGCTGCCTTTCAGTTAGGTATGTCCTACACAAATATATATATATAGATATATATATATATATGCAAATACATACAACACCCCAACCTACATAAAAGGGATTCAAATGACAGTAGACACTCAAGTTACTACAGAGTGATGTCTCTATTATTAATATTAGGACAGCTTTGACTGGGATTCGAATATTCATTCAGAGCTTCTAAAAACAGCAATGTGATGTTTTTTCAAATGTCACTGTAAGTCAACTAGTGTTTCTGTGTCATCTATGATTTTCTCATCTATATGTAAGGTCTCTATGCGACATTAACGTTTTTATTTAACTCTTACATCCTGTGAAGTTCTGGCTCATGTTCATTGACTGGAAATCCCAAACACAACACTTTTGTGCAGCAAACTGTACAGTAAAACATAAATGAGATAGTAGACAAATTTGTCTTTCTATTGGAATCGGGAGGGTGTCCAGGGAACAGCAAATACCAGGAGTGTGTTTCAGTACACACTTCTCTCACAAAACAAACCAGCATGACTGCTTTTTAATCTTCACATTTAACTTGTTTTGCCACACTAAGTTTGAATAAGAAAGGGAAAGTTTAGAGGTCTGAAGCACACCTCAATGATATAGATACATTTTCCTTTAAGTTAACTTTAACTGTGGGCAAAACATTTTCAATTTCATTACCGCCTCAGTTCTCCCTTTACCAGCAAAATGATTTTATTATCACATAATCCTTTCCACAGTTCAAGAGAGATTTATGGGTAGGATTGCCTAACTGGTCACCATTGACGGCGTGGATAATCTAGCTCCTCAGTGTAGCAGTAAGATTAATGTCATATTGAACACTATGCCTCATAAGCATTGCAAGCAGGGATAGGTGGATGGGGTATCCAAGCTCATTGGGTTGGGCGGGAGTGATATTTTGCCAGCTGATGTTTTAAGTGGAGACCATTTGCAAAGTTCCTAGAAGTCCCACTTCACAGCTGCAAACTGCTGTGCAAGAAATAAAGTAGAAACATCAAGTCTCCGGCAACCATTGTTACAAGGGAAGCTCCTCTTCTGGATCATAAGCCCAACAATTCTGAGTGCCAATTGCAGCCCTTTTCACTCATTTTCTTTCTCTCTTATATTTCATGTGCAAAATCATAAATGTACTATTCTGAAAGCTCTGAGAATAGTGGCATGTACCTTATTGGCAAAGTATGTACTATGAAAGGAACACAGTTCAATATTATATAAGATCGTTTTATCATACTCTCCAATCATGTATGCAGAGGGCAAGTTAGCAGGAAGCACAAGTGAACTGATGTGATCTAGACATCCATGTGTGGTCATATAAGCTCCACATTTATATTCATTTATATATATTGAATTTATTTTGCTTGGGGAAAGATTTACTTCGATAAATGAATTGTCATATTTTGAAAGATCGCCTTGTTCTAATAGTATCCGATCATTTCAGCACTACATGTGGTGTGCTCTCAAAATACTGGGTCAGTGTTTGTGCTGCATTTCTCCATTTTCAGTGTTATGGGTCATGTGACTCTGACCAGATGTTGCGTATCTGGATGGGCACAATGTGAACAGGCACGTGAAGTGGATTGAAGCAGAAATGGGTACAGAAGGGACACAGTTTGAAGAACCTGTCAGTGAACTTAGGGAACAGCCTTGGTTTCTGTTTGGGAAGTGTGAGGATATATCTTGAACAAAATGCAGTACTGGGGTGGGGATGAAGAGGTGAGGGTATAGGTCGAGGAAAGCTGAGGTAGGGGACAATCAAGATGATTTTGCGAATGTGCTGGGACAGGGTTACATGGCAGTGTTGGGAGAGTGCAGGAAGCATTGGCACTGTGAGAACAGGAGCAGTACCATGCTACCATCATAGTACAGAAAACACTGGAAAAAGAAAAGTAATTAGGGCATTTGCAAGATCTCCTATGTACATTGTCTATATTTAGTAGATGGATTGGTGAAGACTTCGGTAACTTTGGTCCCAGCTTCCATTGCGGCTGCAAGAAGTCAACTGCGCTACTGTTGGTGCCTTGTTCTATAGGACTGTTAATTATCCTCTGTAATTTTCTAGAACTGCCTTAATTGGCATTTCACATAGACTGTGAAAAGTTTGAAATTAGAATAATATTGCCAGCAGGCATAGTTACTTGGTGAATAAATAGCCTTGTAGAATTTTTGTCACATTTAAAGTTTTCTGTAGACAGGACTAGATTGAAAACTGCTTACTCAGCGCACCATCTCCATACAATAAAAAAATCTGTGTTAAAAATGTTTTTCTATGTGAAGTGGCACCATGTCATAAGCTTACACAGCCTTACGTACAAGTTTTTTTTATAGCTATTTGGTCAATCAATCATATGAAGGTGCATGACAGTGCTTGCAGCATGTGAGAAGAGAGGACGTTAACTTGCTTCAGAGGGATTTAATATGGAAGGACCTGGACAAATGACACTGCTCAGTATGAAACAAAAGCAGACCAGTGTTTACAGATGAATCAGGAGTTTTATATATTTTACTAATGAACATAACTTTGAAACATCATCAACCCAAGACACATGAAACGTGCCCCCACCTGGATGGACTTGGATTGTAAGGGCAGACAGCTTGGCACTACTGTATAAATTCCGCAATACTCAGTCAAGTGGTAAAATACACTGGTCAAATTAACTATCGTCCTATGACATTGTCATTTCCAATGACAAAGCTCGAATAATGGATATATGCAGTTTTCTTCCCGTGAAGGGGGTCTCTTTCGATGATTGAAATAGGGTGAGATCACACCTATAATCATATCTAGGGTGAGGCCACACCTATATTCATATTTAAGTGAGATCAGCCATGCCACTGGGAAATCCACTGCATACAAGACAAGGATAAGGGTGGTCTTAACCTGAACATTTTCCACTTCTTTCAAAGGCTCAGTAATACCAATATGGTAAACATTAATGGCAGTGAAAGGGGCAAGTAGTGCATATCCACGTGTCTGTGCATATTACTGGGCAGTGCTTAATGGGTGCTAGATAGTGTAGCACCCAGTAGTAATCAAGGTTACTGCTGAGCAGCAGACTACCACCTGTCATGTATTATGGGCTTATGTGTTAGTAGTTCTGCTACAAAATTAAACATTTTCATGTAGGGCCGGATTCTGAGTTGAATGGAGACATATCTCAGTGGAAGATACTGCCCATCTGATTCTGAGTTCACTGGGGGTAGAGCTGCACCCGGTATCTCCCCCTATATTTCTGCACACAAATTCCTCTTACAGCAAAAAAGGAGTAATCTGTGCAGGTTAAAAGCACCCACAATCAGAAATAAACATGCGGGAAAGAGTACCATTAATTCAGGGCTGACGTGTTATGCCCCAGTCTAGCAGATCAAATGAGGAATTATAGAAACATGCGGCAGGAATACCAGCTAATAATGTTATTTTTGTTCACAGTATTCTTGAGTCCTTTATACTGTGCAGCTCGGAAACTGAACCTTAAAATTGGGCCCACATAACTCAATGGTAATTACTACAGTTGCTTCATAGAATGCCTTCCTTATGCCAACTATAATCTTAATGGGAACCTGCATGTCCTTTCTATGAAGCAAAGGTAACATGCTGCTAACATAGGTAGTGAAATGGATAATAAATATTACAAAATAAATATCTGAAGGCACAGACTAGCACGTACTTGTGAAGCCTGGATGAAGATAATACTCCATTAGACGCCTATATCTGTGCACGTCTTGATGGCAAGCACTGAGCACAATGGTTTTGATTCAAGAAATGTCTTCCTTCCATTCCCAGTCTCTTGCCACTTCCAGTTTCTTCAAAGGTAAGTTGAAGGGAGGGTTACCTTCTGCCATCATGAAAAAAGTGACAGTTGTCCTGCCCCGGAAGTGACGTCACTCCTGTTACCGGGACTCCTTCTACCAAGGCATATCTGTATGGTTATCTTACATTGGAGAACATGTTACTGTATCAGCTGAAAGAATAATAGCTTGGGCACTAAAGAAAAAATCTGGACTCGGTCAAACCAGATTTAAACGGATGGGTTTGTACCAAAACCAATGACATATTGCGACATGATTTGTACAGAAACTACAGTACTTCCATAAAATGTGCTCTTCATAGTTCTGCAATTTTAATAATAGAATAACTCTGCTTATAAAGTAAGCATTTGTTAAGCGCACATTCACCCAACAGTATCTTGGCACTGATTAACAGATGTTTATTGTTACCCAATGGTACTCATTTTATCGACCTCAGAAGGATGAAAGGCTGAGTGGACCCACAGGGAGTTGAGCCAGTGACTGTGAGGTCAAACACAGGCTGCTACAGTGGATGCATTAGTCCACTAAGCCACCAGACCCAGAGTATGTTATGGTTTAGTGAGAGATGTGTCATTCTGTGACTGTAGACACAATCTTTGGTGCACAAATTATCTTCTACCAATAAAGTAAAAAAGGGAACAGCTTAAACCCTTGTTCTGCTTAATGCGTTGATTAGCATTGCCTTGTTTGCGGAAGAAAAATGTATAGAAACGAATCGGTGAATATTTCAAATTGCAAGCATTAAATGCTTGTGTGCATCTTGAAATTAGAAAGGTATTGTTTCATGTTTCACCTTGAAAAGGATCTGGCTCTGTATAAATGGTCAATAATTGACGATCTTCTATTAGCAGTATTTTCCACTATTTACTGTATGATACATTGTAAAGAGGTGTAGCGAAGGTTGCCAATTCTATTGGTCTGATGAGGACAGTGGTGGAGTGAGAGCACCAATATCTTTCTTTCTATTCTTTTCTGTATTTTGGGGCTATAGATTCTGTCTAAACAGGTATAATCAAGGTAAGTAATATGTGCAAATAATCATCTGGTAAGTTTTTCAAGTAACGTAATATTTTCAGTTTGAGCTTAGTAAGGCCACAAATGTTACACAGATTACTTCAAAACGTGTACTCACGCCCTTAACTTGAAATCCATGCTAGAATTCAGAAAACATCATATTTTAGCTTAATCTCGCTGCATTGTTGTGTGATTTCTATGTATTGCGATATACAGATACAGATTTGCAATGTGTAGGACCTTTTTACAGTGACCAGGCAACACAATTAGTAGTCATCTTCTCTTACAGCACGAAAGTAAAGGCATGCACATTGGAATTCCTTTGGTGATTCATGTAGGCTCCTATCAGAGAAAGGTAGCAGGACTGCATCATGTTCATTACCACAACAACAGACTGAAATATGTCATCAAAACAGCTTTACAAAATATACTATATGTCTCTTCATTATTGAACACTAATGCTACATTGTTTCAATTCCAGGTCAACCAGAATGTTGATCATGTGCAATATAGTGCAACCAATACTGTAGTAATAACAATTTTACTGGGTAACAACAGTACAAAAGTAGCTTAAATGGCACAAACACATTTCCAGCTATATTCATCTTAAAATTTTCATATTCAAAATATATAGATGTTTACCTAATGTGCAGTAATATTTCTACATTGAACCACAATCTTCAGAGGCAAGTTTAATGGCACAATGCACCGTGGTCCCAATCCCCTCCCTCAAAAGCCAAAGTAGGCTTTGTAAAACATTTTTGTAAAGCATTGAAAGTAGACATGTTTGTTAACATTCAAGGTCAATCAGATATTTGATCATTTTATACTCTGTACATGTTGACTTGAACTAACAAGAGAACCAACATGTAGTGCCTCTGCACTTAGGACTAAAGTGACTGTGTGCTATCCAAAAAGAATAGCTCTGAAGCCCTGTTAGTTTTAAATTATATTAAGTAGCGAAAGATGCCCTTTTCTCACACGCACGCTCTGAATGCGAATGCGTGCTATAATGAAGTCGAAAATTACTATTTGAAACTATTGTGCCCTCATTATCTATAAAATGTGGCCATTGGCAAATCTAACAGACCTGCCTAATATCCTCTTGTCACATAGTGCTCCCCACACCCCCACAGTGCTCAGAGATCAAGAGGTCAAATTCTCCAAATAGTTAAGTATTACTTTAACATCATCCCAACATAATCTGTTACCTTAATTTATTCTTAAAAGTGAATCATCCACACAAAAATACCAATACCTACAACACTCCCCGTGGTCTCTCGAGAAACCTTTTAAGTTTCAAACATACAAGAAGTAAAACAAATATATACCATCGAATTTACTGGCTAGCAGCACTGTAAAGCAGCCATGTTGTCACTCTCTAAAGTCTCAATTCTTTCTGCTCAATAAGACATTATTTGGCAAGGATCGTGCTCCCCCACCTGATTCGCATGAGATGTATATACGTGTGTCAAGGCTGAGTTCCATCTGCCCTATTCAGCAGGCAGCAGGAAGGACTGAGTAGTGCAAGATTGCTGCTTGATGGTAATGGAAGGGCCTGATAATCAACTTCTGGTGTGCATACCTCTACCCTGGTGCTTCAAACAATTTGAACCAAAGGCCTGTGAAATGTAGTGGGGAAGTGGGTAGCTTTACAGTATGTCAAAATGTTCATTGATCCTCACATGATGGTAACGATGCAATCTACAGCTCCACATTACACTGTTGGGATAGATGCTGGACTGACAACAAAAGCACATGCTTTCTCTGTGTAGTCATTAATGAGGTATCGCTTATTTGGTGGCAGAGAAAGATGATCTACACTGGCCGACCAATGAGCGCCTCCGCTATTCTATAGGAACTGACTTCACAGAGTGAAGGCAATGGGGCAGGATCCCATACTGTGACTTTTCTTTCTGTGGGTTGTCTTGCTAGATTGTTTACTATGCCATTAAGTAACGATTTTAATATCAGCTATCATGATGACAGCATCTGCTGAAGAGAAACAGAAATGCTGCATTGACCGACTGTTATTTAAAGCAAATGGTACTTAAGTTCTATTGGCACTGGACGAATCAGAACCAGTGTTTGATATCTAAGGTTTGCCACACATTTTAGCGTTCAAAATGTTCTGTTCTATGCTTCTGAAGAGACCTGTGCCCACAGGTAATACATACTGAATTGCACCACATTCAGAAGAGTCACTTGACGTGGTAAATGCTTCCACTTCAGGAGTCTCTCATGAACAGACATGAAAAGGAGACTTCAAATCGTTGGCAATTGCTAGCATTTGAAACGAACGAGAATGAGAAAGTGCATAAGAGGGAATGCTCTGGTTCGCCCACTCATTGCAAAATGGTGCTTTCAAGTGCTCTGACTCATCTTCATGCTTCATACTCGGGCTACACAAACTCCACATGAAATCTGTGTCATCCTACTATCCTTGTCTAAAATACATAAAACAAAATAGTGGAAACACACATACAATTAAGAATGTATTCATGGACTTATGACACATCAATTGAGTTTTTAACAAGGTTTTTATACATTCGGTTAAAGTCTGTTCGTAGGACATACTTTTGTAAATAATGTGCACCCGCCTTCCATTCCCTGAATGTTGGTGAGATGTTTAACGTTCCTATAATGATAAAGTACCACATATATAAAGACTGTAGCAAAATATGTCCTATAAAATGTACCACAAAGTGCTGTGTTTTCCATGTCCCACTTGACATTACTTCAGCTGCATATTTGAAGGCAAGAGACCAGTCGGACATGAGTGGTATCAAAAAATTACAACAAATGATACTACAAGTGTTGTGATCAAACTAAGCAGTGCGCGTATTGACTTAGGAAAGTGACTCCATGCTTCTAGTGGAGCTCTTCGATTCCATTTATGGGTTACGGAGAAGGCATAGGGAAGAGAGCGTTGGCTGTGTTTCAGGGAAAGTAGAAACCCGGGCAGTATACCATAAGTTCACACCTGCTGCTTTACGGTGTAGGAGGTGGTTTGGGCGATGAGCAAGATCCTTGGCTGTCAAAGCTGGTTGCTCGACCGGGTAACTAAAATATGAGAAAAGCAAAGTTAATTTAGTTATTATATACTTTGGCCAGACTGTTTTTATCTTATTAATGTTGATTTCAACAGTTGTGCAATTCTGTACATAAAGTAAAACTTTTTCATAGGGCACATAAACTAACTTGCTCATAAAGATATACAGGTAAGTCAAAACAATATCTTGCAGTTAGATCTAAGTTTCGTTAAGAGGTTTTTATGACATATATTTAATTCCTGGTATTACTTTATGATTCAGATATGTGCTTATGTATTGCTTGTGTTATGGCTGAATGTATTGTGTCTGTTAACTGTAAGCTCTCTAAGTCTTTTCACAAAATAGCTTGTCCAAATAAAAATGCAAAAGATCTACGAAGTAATCCAGTAATCACAAAAGCTAAAATTGCCAAACCGAATCATAGTTTTGCCTTGTATACTTCCTTTCAAAAATATTGTTCTGCCACAGCACAATTATATATAATGCATGCTGTTATATCTGTACCTTTGGAGATTAAGGGGGCCCATCGTATAGCATATGACTTGTGTAGAAGTAACTACAAACACTCATGCAGATGCACAATGCATATTGGTAGGAATGAAGGAGCCTTTTGAAAGGTAGATGTGCCTTTCAAACACTAGCATACTTGGGATTTGATGGAGTTAGTCATATGCATATAATGGGCCCCAAGCAAATGACTTTCATACCACAGTTGGAATCATTCAATATGTGCTGGAATGGCTGCACCAGCTGAGGGTAGCACAGTGCTTAGATATATGTAAGATGGCCTAAAAACTCTGAGCACATGCAGAATCTTTATATGGAGGACCCTGTGGGCATACCACCTGTGTGGAGGGGACAGTCATGCACTGAACAGCCTCTCAGGGGCCCATCAAGCTCCATCAAAAGGTAAAAGAGAAGCATGGCATGCGTGAGCACACGAGTTCTTGTGCACTCCGCATTCATGTGCATCAGCATCTTACATATTAGGCCCACACAGTATTTCAGCTCTATTGGCAGTTGTGCTCGACTATACAGTATTAGGAAAATGAAATATTGGTTCTTGCAGATTATTCAAAATTACTGTCAAATATAAAAATAGCGCCCATAATAATCCAGACTCATATCTATGTGTTACACATTACTGGGGTGGTGGGGTGGATTATTTCGATGACTTAAGTTAGAATGGAGTAATCTTCTTACCTAGCTACTGAACAATGCCATCAGACCTGTCTGCCAACTCTACCACTTGTTCATACTTCGGTTATAGTGCTGAGTGGAAGGGTTCAGAACAGCAACAGAGTTAGTAAAAAGGTAATCAATGAATAAGATAATCGGATCTGTAAGGTGAGGAGGTGGGACAAGATATTTTATTAGCGATGCGCAGTAACAGAAGTGGTCCAAGCCAGGGAAGAGCTGGGACAGATCACGTCAGTGAGAGGGATATATAGAGTAAACCAGGAGTGTGGATAAGAGAAGTTTACAAGGATTTCCCTTTACCATAATGACCACCTGAGAGCATTTCTGCAAAGAAGTATGGACATTTCTGGAGTATCACTGTCAAACCAACCTCGTTGAAATGACCCAAAAATATTTCGGTTCATAAATATATCACCCAAGACATCAGTCATTTCCTGGAAAATAAAACAAATAGCATCTGCATGTAATACTAATTCTTCTCCACCACTGTGAAAGCAGATGCTTACAAAATTCCCATTGCTGTTCCACAGCAAATAGTTCTCATCCTTTGCTCATTATCAAAAACTAAACATTTTCATAATGATCGGATTAGTTCAACAAGTAATCATCTCCGACTCAATATACACGGAAGTGCTTCTTACAAAAATGTGCCAGGTAAAAATGATTGATTATGTAATGCATGATGTTGAAAATGGCTATTGCTATTCAGTGAGTAAAGGTGTTTTGTCTTCTCATAACCATTATCTGGTCTGAAACAAACATCCATTCACATGGCCTCCGTGAGGAAGCAGCTGCTCCTCTAATATAAACACGGTTCATTCTGAGCTTCCACTTCATCTGAGAGCAGAGAAAAAAATCTGTCCTTGTACAAAACGTCATTGTTTGGTTACTTAGGAAAACAGTGTGAGAGAGTTCAGATGGCTCTTCTAGCACAATGTGTTCAAGAATGCCGTCCAAAAAGTAGGTCTATCATCGTGTCATTATTCTACATTCTTGAGAGGCGTCCTGCACAAACTGGCCTATAAAAGTGATCTTTTGATTGGAAAATACTGAATACACACAAGTACAAGTAGACTGAATGTAATATGTCCACATGCAGGAATGTTATTAAACTATTGGACCAGAGATGTTGCCTTTTAATATGTAGTGAGAGGCAATGGGGCTAATCACTAGGCTTGCAATGAGAGACAAAGAACACTGACAAATTTACATTTGTTCTTTCACATGCAGAAAGCTGATCGCCATTGTGGTATTATTTGTTGTTTGATAAAATAATGTATTTCAGCTCCAAAGTAAATTGAAGCCCAAGTCTGGTTATTTAACCTGCAACGGAATTTAAAATGTGTGCATACCTTTCAGGCAATGTTTTAAAATATATTGAATTGCGCTTGTAGCATAAGTTTGATTTGGAACTATCTCGATATTTTTAAATCCTACATATCCCTCTTTATATGAGGGCCATTTCAATTCACCAATGTCGCATGAGGTACAGCATATTTCCGAAAAGACAGTTTTGTTTTATTTAAAATAGAAAATCTTCTGAGAAGTCTGATGAACAGAAAATATATAAGGAATACTATCCAAAAGAGTGTTGCTTTATTAAAGGTAAGCAAAATAAAATCCATTTTAAAAAACATTAACTCTCTCTTTCATACGTGTCTGTATTTCATCGAACAGATATTGTGCAGAAACACTGATTTAACAAGGTATACAATAGAAACAATGGTATTTTGACCGACTGACAAAGGATTGGTAGGTTTTTCCGTGGCTCTCATCCCTTGACGAGTGTTGGACTGTCAGCCTTGGGGCGGTCTTCCCCCAAACCTTTTGCCTACTTACCTTCCTTCCATTTTTGCTGGATTTCGTTTTTCTTGGCCTAATGACCCTGGGCACATTACCACTGCTAACCAGTGCTAAAGTGCTTGTGCTCACTCCCCTTAACATGGTTTAATTGGCATACAACCAGTTGGCATATTTAATTTGCTTATAAGGACCTTGTAGAGTGGCATACCATATACCCAGGGCATGTAAATAAAATGCTACCAGTGGCCCTGCAGCACTTATTGTGCCACCCACTTAAGTTGCCCTCCAAAACATATCCCAGGCTTGCAAATCTAGCGTCACACTACCATGTCGACTTGACATTTAAACCTCCTTGCCAAGCCTCAAAGTCCCTTTTTATTACATATAAGTCACCCCTAAGGTAGGCCCGAGGTAGCCCATAGGGCAGGGTGCTGTGTGATTAAAAGGTTGGGTATGTACTTTTAAGTTTTACATGTCCTGGTAGCAAATAAACTCCCCAAATGTGTTTTTCACTACTTTGAGGCCTATCTCTTCCATAGGATAACATTAGGTTACCTGGGCAGGGGAGTCTGAAAAGTTCATGCACTTTAAAGAACTTTTCCAGAAGCTTCTCCCACCTTCTAGAGGAAGGGCACCATGGTATAAAATAGGTCCTTCAGACTCAGTCTTCAGTTCATTGCTGGACCTGGTGCTGTACCTGGAAGGACTGTTTTACTGTCTGGAGCTTGCCATGAACCCACAGAGGCCAGTCCTGCTGTTGAGACCTGCATTTTGACCTACACCCATGACTACCAGCGGTGACTCGAAGGGCTAGTTTGCTGGCCTCCTGTTCAGAGCCACAGGGGCATAACAGGCTCCTACCATCTTCAACCTACACCTGGACGAAGCCTGATTGAGTCCTGAACCCCCAACAGGTGTCCCACCGATCCAGGACCCTTAGTGATCATGCTAAAGGTGACCAGATGGCCAATTTCGAAACCTGAGGAATTAGACAAAATTTGGCCAAAAAGTGCTCAGAGAACCAGGAGGAGACCGGGACCAACCTGCTCGACTATCCGCCCGAGGTGCATCGCCAGTTGGATTGCGGCTTCTCCCACTGCGTTCTCCACAACCCCGCTTTAGCTGTATTTCAGCTATCTTCAGCTACAGCATTCTGCCTTCTTCCACTGGAGTTTTTTGACTTCCATTTTGCTGACTAATTCCGAATGTAGGAATTGTCACTGCGGTTTTGATCCAAGGCCATCTGATGCTCTCGCCTCAGACACCTCCTACAGTCTTGCCCCGCCTGACCTTTACCTTCACAGATATTTTTCTTAAAGAATCTTTCTAAGTCTGAAGGTAAGCACTGACCGGGCCAAATCCACTTTGTGTATCCGACCCGCGCTACATCGCGGTCGGCCTTAACTTTGACCCGTTCTCGTGCGACTAGACGTCCGCAGTTAGTGCTTTGTTCTTTTCGGCGCTATTTTGAACATTAAACTTAAAAAATTCATAATTCCGGTTCTACTGATTGCATTTTTGTTGTTTTGGTGTCAAATAATTTGTTACAATTTACTCCATTTTTCGAAATTGGTTTGGAATTTTTCTTGTGTTGTGTATCACTTTGTTGCTGTTTGTGTGCTGCATAAATACTTTACACATTGCCTCTAAGTTTAGTCTGTCTGCTTTTTGTTCCAAGCTACCCAGGGTTAAGAGCAGGTTTAGTGACTTTTTGTGGTCCTCCGTGCAAAGGATTGTGGCTGTTGCTAGACCAGGGCTCACACCCCAGTCAACCAACAACCCAATTTCTCACAATGAGTGTGTGACTACAGGGCAGAGCCCCTCCTCCGTCATATCAATGACATATTAGTAACCCATAGAGTGGGTTCGAAAAAAACCAACCAAACAGGCTTAATTTTTTTAATCCTTTGTGTGATGCATGGTATGAGAGAAGTAGGAGCGGGAATACTAACATTAGTTAAAGCCCAGAAAAACGCAGTTGACCCATAGGGGCATATGAGAAGGTTGAAACATGTAGGCAATATATGAGTAGATGGATGGTTCATTATATCTCATCTAACATCCACATGATAGATATTTTAATCATATCTGGGTTTCCCACCAATAAAGTGGAATATCCACTTGAAGTATACCACAAGGTATTTTTAACAGTAATCTGGATCCCTGCAAATATCCAATTGATTTTAGCTGAACTCTCTCACATCAGTCGAGTCCACCAAGGCGGTATTTACCTACCTTGGGGTGGATAGGTCACTAGTAATGAAGCATGCCACTACAATGACTGAGTGAGGTGACATATACATTTCTTTTGGAAACCTACTATTTACTTAAGAAGTGAATAAATTATCCACTTCATTGACCTAAGCACTTGTTGTGTGCTATAAAATGGAAACAAATCTTAACATAGAGACGTTGGCGTTCTTGAATTGGTATACCATTTGTGCTTACATATGAAAAATAGCAGACAGAAAATGTTTTGCTTTTACTCAGTAATGTTTCCAATTGGAAAGAGATACAGTTTAGCCGTAAAGTCCTAAAATACGGGCAACAAAGACCTAAGATTCAATCGCACCTTCCCCGCTATATTGAACTGAATGATCCTAGGTTAAACATTTTGTGACTGGGTTGCCTTTCATGGCGAAATGTTGTGAGTATGTCCAGATGATTCAGTTTTCCGAGTATGTTTTGCAAAATAATGCATTAATTCGTATTAGAACACGTTTTGGGCCGTTTCCTGTCACAGGCACTAGGCCTACCCACACAAGTGAGGTACCATTTTTCTCGGAAGACTTTCGGGAATGCGGGGTGGGTGGAATTTTTTGGATCCACGCAGATTCCAGAAGTTTCCACCACAGAAATGTTAGGAAAATGTGTTTTTTTTGACAAAGTTTGAGGTTTGCAAGGGATTCTGGGTAACAGAACCTGGTGAGAGCCAGACAAGTCACCCCAGCCTGGATTCCCCTGGGTGTCTAGTTTTCAAAAATGTATAGGTTTGCTAAGTTTCCCTAAGTGCCGGCAGAGCTAGGGTTCAAAATCTACAGCTCGGCACTTTACAAAAAAAGGGTCAGTTTTCACTGTGAAAATGTGGTGTGTCCACGTTGCGTTTTGGGCCGTTTCCTGTCGCGGGCACTAGGCCTACCCACACAAGTGCAGTACCATTTTTCTCAGAAGACTTTGAGGAATGCGGGGTGGGTGGAATTTTGTGGATCCACGCAGATTCCAGAACTTTCCACCACAGAAAGATGAGGAAAATGTGTTTTGTTTACAAAGTTTGATGTTTGCAAGGGATTCTGGGTAACAGAACCTGGTGAGAGCCAGACAAGTCACCCCATCCTGGATTCTGCTGGGTGTCTAGTTTTCAAAAATGTATAGGTTGGCTAGGTTTCCCTAGGTGCCGGCAGAGCTAGGGTTCAAAATCTACAGCTAGGCACTTTGCAAAAAAAGGTTCAGTTTTCACAGTGAAAATGTGGTTTGTCCCCGTTGCGTTTTGGGCCGTTTCCTGTCGCGGGCACTAGGCCTACCCACACAAGTGAGGCACCATTTTTCTCAGAAGACTTTGAGGAATGCGGGGTGTGTTGAATTTTGTGGATCCACGCAGATTCCAGAACTTTCCACCACAGAAATGTGAGGAAAATGTTTTTTTATTTACAAAGTTTGAGGTTTGCAAGGGATTCTGGGTAACAGAACCTGGTGAGAGCTAGACAAGTCACCCCATCCTGGATTCCCCTGGGTGTCTAGTTTTTAAAAATGTATAGGTTTGCTAGGTTTCCCTAGGTGCCGGCAGAGCTACGGTTCAAAATCTACAGCTAGGCACTTTGCAAAAAAAGGGTCAGTTTTCACTGTGAAAATGTGGTTTGTCCACATTGCGTTTTGTGCCGTTTCCTGTCGCGGGCACTAGGCCTACCCACACAAGTGAGGTACCATTTTTCTCGGAAGACTTTGGGGAATGCGGGGTGGGTGGAATTTTGTGGATCCACGCAGATTCCAGAACTTTCCACCACAGAAATGTGAGGAAAATGTGTTCTTTTTAGAAAGTTTGAGGTTTCCAAGGGATTCTGGGTAACAGAACCTGGTGAGAGCCAGACAAGTCACCCAATCCTGGGTTTCCCTGGGTGTCTAGTTTTTAAAAATGTATAGGTTTGCTAGGTTTCCCTAGGTGCCGGCAGAGCTAGGGTTCAAAATCTACAGCTAGGCACTTTGCAAAAAAACGGTCAGTTTTCACTGTGAAAATGTGGTGTGTCCATGTTGCGTTTTGGGCCGTTTCCTGTCGTGGGCACTAGGCCTACCCACACAAGTGAGGTACCATTTTTCTCGGGAGACTTTGGGGAATGTGGGGTGGTAGAATTTTGTGGATCCACGCAGGTTCCAGAACTTTCCACCACAGAAATGTGAGGAAAATGTGGTTTTTTTGACAAAGTTTGAGGTTTGCAAGGGATTCTGGGTAACAGAACCTGGTGAGAGCCAGACAAGTCACCCCATCCTGTATTCCCCTGGGTGTCTAGTTTTCGAAAATGTATAGGTTTGCTAGGTTTCCCTAGGTGCCGGCAGAGCTAGGGTTCAAAATCTATAGCTAGGCACTTTGCAAAAAAAGGGTCAGTTTTCACTGTAAGAAGGAAATGTGTCCACTTTGCGTTTTGAGCCCTTTCCTGTCGCGGGCACTAGGCCTACTCACACAAGTGAGGTACCATTTTTATCGGGAGACTTAGGGTAACACAGAATTGTAGAGCAACTGTTATTACCTATTGACTTTCGATGCATTTCTGCCTTCCAAATGAAAGACAATGTGTAAAAAAGAATTCACTTTGAAAAATGTCCTATAATTCTCATGCTAGTATAGGTACTCACAAATTCGGAAATGTGCAAATAGCTACTGTTTCTAAACTCTATATTTTGTTCCAATTTCAGAAATACATAGGTGTCTTTCATCCCGATTTTTCACTATATATATTTTCCCAAATTAATTGAGATATACCCGGTACATAATAAAAAACCATTGCAAGACGCTTCTCAGTTATTGGCTCTGGGTTCGTCGGGTTCTTGGTGAACCTGCAAGTCCTATATATCCCCACAACCAGAAAGGTCCAGTGGATGTAACGGTATATTCCTTTCAAATGTCTGTCATAATTAGAAGAAGTTACAGGTGAAAAAGTTGGCACAAATGGCTGTTTTTTTCATCTCATTTTTCCTATTTTCAACTGTTAGTTTCTATAAAGAAACCTTGAAGGATCTACACAAATGACCCCTTGCTGAATTCGGTATTTTGTCTACTTCTCGAAAATGTATAGCTTTCCAGGATCCATTATTGCTTTCATAGCCATTTCTACCATTAACTGGAAGAAGGTTGAAAGCACAAAAAAGCAAAAATAGACTATGTCCCAGTAAAATGCCAAAACTGTGTAAAAAATGTTGGTTTTCTGACAAAAGTCTGTCAGTCCCTGAAAGCCACGAAAATTGTGACTTCAGCCCCACAAACCCTTTGTTGATAACATTTGCAGGGAAAAAACCAGACACTTTCATTTGCAGCACTTTTTTCCCATTTTTCCCAAAAAAAACAACCTTTAGAATCCCCATGATGTTGGAAGAAAAGGATGCAAATTTGGTGTGGATACCTTATGTGGTCAAAATGTTACAGGGGCCTAAGCGCAAACTACCCCAAATAGCCAAAAAAGGCTTAGCACAGGGGGGGGGAAGGCCTAGCAACGAAGGGGTTAAGAAGCTTGAAAACAACCAAGGGATTCCCGCAATACTCAGACACGGATTTGAAACTAAAATTATGGCTTACGCCGATGATTTGGCATTTGTGACCTCGAACCCTGGTAAGGCAATAGAAGCAATAGAACTCGAGGCCCAGAATTTTGAGGAGGTTTCTGGTTATGCATTAAATAAGGGAAAAACCCAGATAATTGTGAACGACAAAATTAATTGGACAGATCATAGAGTCGTCACTAAAGCTAGATATCTTGGGGTGATTACCTTGGCCAATACTGATTTGATAGTTGAAGAAAACCCTAGTCCCGTTAGGCTCAGAGATAAAGAAGGCATTGCATTGGTTAAATAATTTACATTTGTCCTTAGTTGGCCGGTGCAATGTACTCAAAATGATTTTTTTCCCTAAAATATTATACTTCTTTAGATCTATCCCTCTCGAATTTACTAATTCAATGTTAAAAAAAATGTATAGTCTCTTTTCACAATTTATATGGGTTATTCGCAGCCAAGAAGGTCCCTCAAGTATCTGTCTCTTCCCAGGGAGAGCGGTGGCTGGGCACTTCCAAATCTAAAACTATATTATTGGGCCACCATCATGCAGATATGTCTTTGCTACAAGACCGGCCCCAAGCACCATCGACGGATCTCCCCTCCCCTGTTCGAGCTGTTACTTGGCCCAGAAGCTTGGGGGTGCCTGTGGCGTCAGCTTGAATACGGATACTATAAGAAAGTGAGGTTCATGACCCTTATGGGAACCTACAAGGCTTTCACCGCTGTCCGTAAACTACTGGGGATTGGGAGAATGAATCACTATACGCCCACAAGTAGCAACGAGAATCTGCCGGATATATTTGGGGGCTCCTACTTTTCAATTTGGCTCAATGCTGGCATCAACAAACTGGGGGTTTTGTATTCCTCTGAAGGGGTCTTGGCATTTGAAGACCTCAAAGTACAATTTCGTCTAAGCCATAAAGAGTTTTTTAAATAGTTAGCAATAAGGAATTTTTTATCACAGAAGGCAGGCGGGCCCGTGGGGTTTGCTAAATGTGAACTTATAGAAAGACTGACTGATCCAAATACCCCTCGAATCGGGACCATCTATGGCATTCTTAACAGCTTAATGCAGGATGATCTGGCTACGATCTCCGGGAAATGGCAATCGAAATTAGACATCACCGACAATGTGTGACAGTCAGCTCTCCGCTCTGCTCAAAGCGATCTACTATCGGCCAACCTGCAAGCCCAGTTTTACAAAACGTGCTACTTTCTATATTATACCCCAAGCAAAATTGAGAAATGGGGAACCGGCAAAGGCACTAAATGCCCCCGGTGCTCTAAATGGAGCGCAGACTCTACACATATGTTTGCCACGTGTGAGAAGCTTAGCCATCTGTTGGAAGAGATCCAAGGCTTCCTCAAGGCAGTTTTATCCCGAGATGTTCTGCTAACTCCTTCCACCGTTTTATTGGGAGCACAAGAAACCATAGATAGAAAAAGCGGAGAGGCCCTTATTTTTATCGCTATGGCAATATTTAGGCTATGTATCGTTTCGGCTTGGTTGGACCCCAACCCCCCTTCATTTCAACAGTGGATGGCTCGTTTGTTTTCAACGCATAATCTTGAAAAAGCTATTTATTCTAAGAAGGGCATCTGTGCTGAAAGGAAGGGTTTGGCAATGTGGTAACCACTGTGCAGTTGGCTTTGCCAGATAAACTTACAATAAACAAGGGGGGGGGCACTGTTATTTTTCTTCGAGCTGGGGCTGGTTAATTCATGAGGAATGTATAAATGTATAATTGAATCTATTTATCTGTGTATCATGGACAGCCTATCCGCTCGAGTCCTGTAGAATATTTTGTCTTACTAAGATGCCTCCCCCACCTTTCGCACTTTCATTGCACTTTGCACTTTTGCATGGGTCATTTTATATTTCTGAATGTATCTATGTAGCCGAGTATTCACACTTTGCACTTTGCACTTTAAGGCCTTCCGGGGCTTGATGAAATGCATTAAGAAACAAGTTCTATTACTGCATTCTATGAATTTGATGGTTTTAACATGATGGATCATTTTAAGCAAAATGGATTGTTTTCTGATCGCCGACTTTCATGGTTGGACTGTAGGTCCGGGCGGGTTAGGGTGGAGGGTTTGGGGGAGGGAGACTCTGAACTTCGATGCTCTGCTTATTTGTCAGGAGTACCTTCCTGCACAAAAACAATCATCCCCATAGGGCAGTCATAAAAGGACTCAAGGGTGACTGTGCTGGCACATGGCAGCCAATTGTATGCCAGCGCAGGGGAATGCACAGGGGAAAACAATAAGACGCATCCCTGTGCTTTGAAAATGACACAGCACGCAGTAGCGGCTGGCATGGAATGGGGATGGCGGGCAAACAAAAAATAAAAAAATAAGAGCACTTACCTTTCCATGGCTGTCGTCTTTTCTCAGCTTTGATCTGGAAGGAGGAAGCACACAGGCTCTCCTAATGCAATCACAATGATGCAATGCAGTGTTGTGATTGGTCTGAGCACCGTCGTTCGGCGCTCAGCTGGGGACTGGGAGCCTGTGCATGTTTCCCACCAGGTTGTGTATTACAGCCTGGTGGGGAACATGCAAAGTGTGCATGATTGTTTGGCCGGCCCAAGATAACCAGCCAAACAGTCATTCGCACTTAAAGTGTGCCCACCACTCCTCCCCCTGTGACCCCAGCCCCGCCCTGCCTTTACCTAGCCCCATAGCAAAGAGAAATAAAATTATAATAACAATTTTAATTTTCCTTTTTTCTGCTCTGAGAGCATTGGGGTAACGATCCTCCGCCTTAGCGGAGGAGCCGCCCCTGGCAGCATGGCGCGATGCCGCGCTGCATCATTTTCTGGTAAATGAGGCCCTCAAATTGTAAGTATGCTACTAAAAGTTTAAACCCCCTTTAGATTATCAGGAATAAGAGCAAGGAGATGAAAAGGTAGTTCTAGATTTGTACAGATAGATGTTTATGTTTCTGTTGTCCAGGTGGAGTGGCATCACACCAGTTTTTTTGCCACCCTTTTTGCTTCTTTTAATGTAGTTCTAAGATCTATAACTGTAGGGTTCAGAAGATCATTATTGACAGTTAGAGTCTTAATACAAGTTCCCTGGATATAGGTGTGGCGATACCGGAGAGCCGGAATTCACGATCCCTGCTGGTATCAACACACCCATATTTAGGGATTAGAATGCATTTCCCTCATAATGGGGAATAGCAGGCAGACCTGGAAATACTATGTCAAAATATGCATTTTTTTCCTCTTCCAATGAAAATAACTCCCATGGGGCGAGGTAATGTCATTAAGGTCCTAGGACTGTGGGCAGAGGCCGGGCTGAGCATGTGCCCAGAACCCCCCACCCCCGTTCTGAACTAAAGTCCAAGTGCAGTCTCTCTGGGCCTAGATTTATCATTTCCAGAATTTGTTACCCGATAATTCTTAATCTAGAGACGTCAGGACGCAAATCCTGGCGCAGAGCGGTTTACCACCTGCAGGTACCACTTTGGGCCACTCATAATGGGGTCTTATGAGCTATTTGTCATGTGTAAGATACAACACGAAATTTATGGCACTATTAACTTATGCACATTTTTTTTACCAGACTCCCCGTGTGACATGTGAAAATTCTTTCAATAGGAAAGCACAACATGGAACACTAAATTGTGAGGAGATTTAACATTTCATTCTCTTCCTAAAATATTCATAGGCGCAAATGACAAAAAATATTTATATACTTTGTTGTTGTTGCAAACTCCCTCAACCTCTGGGTCAAAAACTGAAATTCTCGGCAATTTTGTTAAAGCTTGACCCAGTTCACTTTTTATGGTGGTTGGCATTATAAAAATATTGTGATTTTGCATTAATGAAAATAAATCATGCATGTAATCAAATATAAATGAGCTTTTAGTAAAACAGGCAATATTCACTGTTATATAAAAATTAAACACGACAAATATTCAAGAGCTTATCATAACACTGCAAGACCTAACATTCTTTTGACAAAAATAAACAAACCAAATATAATTTATTATGATATTCAGTTAGACAAAACCTGTATTGGAAGACGTCATATTTTGTGAATATGTAAAAGATCAATCAGTACAGCAAAGGGAAAGAATTAAAACGGAAAAGAAAAATGCCTCACCTCTAACAATGGATGCCAATGGGTTATTGGTTTTCTGGGGTATGCTAGCATTTCATTCCAGTGATCTCTCCCAAGACCTTCTGCATCAAGCCCTGTCCTGCACACCCCAATCACTTCATTGTGTCCTACTCTATGAATTGAGAACAAAATGCTTATTATTTGCATGATGATTCTGATCAAAAATACCAGGTGTATAATGTTTGTTAGCATACAGTCATCACCAACTTGTTAGAACTACAAAAAATATCACATTAAAACAATGTGCTAAATACTCAATCATATTCATTAAATGTTTGTCTTGTACTATATTTGTATTATTTTGGGGAACGGTTGTCAACATTTGAGGCATTTCAGTGCATTTTACACTGCTGTAATATCTTTGGAGGCCAGGCAAAGATAAATCTCTCAAAAACATTCTTTGCATCGAGTTTGAAGAAAAGTTTCTCTTGAAAGTGTTGTTTTGTAATATTGGGTCAAAAAAAGGTCCCACTGTTTTAGTAGAAAATTAAATGGCCCATCAAAATTGTTCAAAGTGAGCATTTCACAGACTGGCATTAAAAAGGAAACATTTTACTTCTTTATTGGGGTGAATTTAAAATTATCAGGCAATGAATAATTTTTACAGACTCCTCACTCACACATCTTTCTCATTAGTGCAGCTTTGGCAAATGTGATGGAAATGAAGTTTCTGAGCACTTAATTGAAATACATATTCTCTGGCTTCTGGCAATCAACCACTAATACCTGTACTGTATGTCAAGTACCTCTGACCAAATGGTGTCAAAGCCGTGGGAGGATCTCTACAACAGTGTTAGTGTCAAGAGTTTGCTATCCCTCCCTTGATAGTACTATGCCTACACCCACCTCGCCAAATTAGCATTAAAACTCCTCAAGCCACTAACAGTGGAACTTCTCAGAAGGTCTTAACGTTATTCAGAAGGAAATTTGCATATAGTAATGTACATAACTTAATTTACTACACTAAGTTGCAATAAGTCTTTGAGAAAAATGTCTACAATGTCATTATAACTATGGTGGTTTCACACATATGTTTAAGTTTGCTATGAAATAGAAGGAAATCTGAAACACCACTGAATAAACATAAAATTGTAAATATAATTTTTGAGAGGTACTAAAGATGTGGAACATGTCCAGCAGCACCAATTCTACTGTATTGTATTGTATTGCAGCATTTATATAGAGTTTACTACTCCTATGTGGGGCACTGAAGTGCTCGCCTACATGGGCAACATGCTATGCCATGTAGGGTGTACGATTGGAAGGTTCACATTCTGAATGTATGTTTGTCAATTCCAGTATGAACACAAACCATAGCTCAAGAGAAAGGATTACTGCATACTGTTCATGGCCTTTTTAGATCTTGCATAGACATTGCATTTGCTGTCTCTTCAAGACTGTTGTTCACAGTATAGTGGGCTACAGCCCACCCATAGTTCACCATTGGTTAGCTTCAGTATGGCTCTCATTTGCTTCCTTTCGATTTGTTAGGGCATGCGTGCGTCATATTATCACTTGAGTTTAGCCCTCCCCTGGAGCAAGGACCAACTATTCGTGTCTTTCCACTGCTCCCATTTTTACAGCTACTTTGTTCTTTGTTTTCAAGAACTCTATATAAGTGATTGTGTTATTAGGCTATCTCACATATCCCTGTCAATTTTCTTTCTTTTCCCTCACAACCCACTTCACCCATCCATTACTTCACCCCCACACCTAATTCATGCCCCCCACCCGTGCCTGCCCCTGTTTCATATCCCTCCACCAGACCTCATGTCTGTTTCTTCTCCTCCATCTGCTCGTCCCCGTTTGTTGTTTAGTCTTACCTTTCACACACTCCACACTCACACACACAGCCAGCATCTAATAGGTAGCAGCCATCTTGGAATAGAAGTGATCCTTTGCAGAGGAATGTAGATATGCAAAATCATAATACAGGTCAAAGAGTTTTGAAGCACATTAACCAGTGTATTCTAAATTGGCTACCACGTTATCGTTAGTGAAAGAAATGTTTTTGGCGCCTCAATTCTCGATTTCACTTTGCTGTCCTGAAACTCACATTTATCTAGCTGCTGGGCTATCATAGCCACCAGACATCCAGTGGGTAAAAGGCAGACTCTTTAGCAGCCTCTGAGCGCTAAATTTATGGCACACTGTGTCAAGAAGTGGCAGCTACTTGTGGCACTGTTATAACTGAAAGCTGCACTTAATGGAGGGTGTATATAAACAACAATTGTATTTATAAAGAGAGAATATGATCTCTGTTTCTCTTGATGTGAGTTGTCTAACAGGAAGCGCATTTGGCGTTTTGCATTAACTCTTCAATTTCAATGCCTTTTCAAAATGTACCATTTTGGCAGTGGCTGCTTCACTTTGTTGTGAGTGGCAGGGGGTGTGATGGGGCAGTGAAAGGGTCCTACGACTCCTACGAAAAAAGTTTGATTTTAACCCCCTTGGAGCCTATTGCAATATTTCAATGCCCTAAATTGTACCTCAGAATGATGTAAGAAAAATCACGTCTAATGATACAAAATATACCTTTCTGAGCAATTTACTTAAGTAATATGAGGCGGGGAAGGGTGAGACACACCAAAAGGTGAAGGAAAATGGTAGGGACAAAGCTGCCGCCTACTTGTGCTTTCGTTTTAGTTTTAAATCGTTTTCTACTAATGTTAATTCACCCTAAAATGGGTAGATGTCTTGGAATTTTTCTTAGATGATTTTTGTGGTTGTCAGACGCTGGGAGTTGGCAGTAGTGACTTGATGCACTGATGCAAATCAAAGTCCATCGCCTACCCTAAACCTTTCTTGCTCCTGCATATTTTTTGGGGGAAATAGCCTCTATTGTTTACATTGTTTTCGAAGGCTGCTGGCATGGAGGCGCTGATTATTATCTAATCAATCAAATTTACAATATTACTATATTGTTAAAGTTCTTAAAATATTCACGTACTTAAAATATTTACATAATTAATTAATTAAAACATAAAAATGTTATAACAATTAAAAATAAATATGTATAAAATCTCTCACACTATTCCCCTACACACTCACAACTCACCAAAAACAAATTGACATACAATTAAAAAAAAACTTAACATTTGTCGCCAAATCAACAAACAAAATCACATTAAAACAAAGTACCATAGATAACATTAAAATAGTGTCGACTTATAGCACAAAACTAATATAAGTCAACTAAATAATTTAAAACATTGATAATATGCATAACTACATTTAAACAAACAATATTCTTACCTTCTTCATTCTGTCCGATTACATTTTTATCATAATTTTTTGACACACTATTTATGTCTCACTGTATTTTTTTACCTTACTAACAACTAGAAGTCCATTGCATAGAAAGAGAAGGAGGGACAGCAGTGAGGAATCGCCAGTTACAGAAGGTAAGTAAAATGGTCTTCTGATGGATTATTTTGATTGCAAATTCTTGCCCTTTTGAATCAATACTAAAGCAGTACCCTCCAAAAGGTGTTGGGTCTGAGGAGGGAACTTTAGACCAGGAAGTCTTGCAAGACAAATAAGGCAAATTTGGCCTCCATCTTGACCTGAGGGTCAATACAGCAGTGCCTGTTCAAGGTGTGGATGGATGCTCATACAGAAGTCAGGCAGATGTCAGGCACAGAAACACCTCTAGCTAAAGCTGTAATGGTGACTTTGGGTCTGGTGGAATGAGCGCAAAGGTCCTCTGGAGGCTTCTTTTTGACCATGGCATAGCACATCTATGTAAAAATAACAATGAGGACTATCCATGTGGACAAGGTTCTTTTCTGGACTGCCCTTCCATTCTTCACCTGGTGAATCCAACAAAGAGTTGTTTGTTTATTTAGTCCTGTCTTAATAGAAATTAGGGGCTCTCTTAGGGTCCAGCCAACAAAGCATTTCACCCCCATTTGAAAATGTGACGGAGAAAAGAGAGGGGAGAGAGTAATGGACTGCATTACATGGAAAGGTGACACCACCTTTGATCAAGAGGAAACCCGAGTCCGAAGTACCAATTTAACAGCGAAGGAGATGGTATGTTGTCTGTGCAGTTCACTGATGTAGTGCACAGAAGGGATTTGTAATAAGAAATATATTGTTAATTGTCAGCAACCTCAAAGAGCAACTGTTCATGAGCTCAAAAGGTGTGCACATCAAGAACCAACTAAGGTGCAACAGTGACATAATAAAAGGCACCAGAGGAAACACATATGTAAGCCCATTCACAAACTGCATCACAGCAAGTAACATAAATAGCAAAAGCTGATTAAGCAAACGTAGAAAGGCCGATATGTAACCTTTAACAGTGACCACAACAGAGCCTTGCCAGACCATGGATAGAACAAATAGAAAGACATCAGAAAGCTTTGTCTGAAGGGGGTTAACAAGACAGTGCTTGCACCAGGCCACAATGTTTGTCCAACAGCCAGAATAGATCAACTTGGTGGATGCGCGTGAGCAACCAAGATGACATCCACCACATCTGGAGGTAAATCAACAACCACTCAGCTGGTTCTGATCAGTCTTCGAGCGTGCAGGTATAGGTTGTGGAGAATCCGATGAAGAATTCTGCAATGCTGGAGACAACTCCTCAGAGGCAGACAGATTAGAAGGCAAATACTTAGGCTCAGCAGTTGAGAATACCAAACTCTCTGCACAGTTCAGGGATAACAGAATGAGCTTAGGATTTGAAGAAGTCTTGGCAAAAGGGGGAAAGGCATACTGCAGACCTCCCACGGAAAGTGGAACATGCCCCCAAAGGAACCTGGAGATGGGTACTCCATGGCGTAAAAGTAGCACCACTGCGCATTCTCTGCCATAGTGAAAAGATCCCACCAAGTCATTCCCCACTGGCCAGATGTAGACACCAATTTTTGGCCAGATGATGACTGCTGAGATAGTCTGCTCTGGCAATCAAGAGCCTTTAAGATGTTTGAAAGCCATGGAAAACCCTTGAAGACACCAGACTCTCCTACCCTGCTGGCTTTTTACAGTACCATATACACGGTCATTTTGTCCATCAGCACTGCTGGAAGGCAGGAAAGACTTGATGGCCATCCAGATACCATGCAGCTTTAGAAGATTTGTGTGTTGACTCTGCTCCATCGGAGACCTGAGACCTCTGATCTCTGTCTCATTCAGGTGCCCCCCTCTTAGCCCAAAGATGCTGCATCCATCACTACCTTGAGCTCTTGATGGGGCATGGAGAACAGCCGGCTGCAGTTCAGGTTGACATCCTTCATTCACAATTGAAAGCCCTGAGCCAGCTTATCTAACACCCTTTGCTAATCCCATTGAAGGGGTAGATTCTACTGAAGAGCCTGCATGTGCCAATGGGCATGAGCAGGATACACATGGCCAGGAGACTAATATGTCTCAGAAGCATCCGGACTGGAAACAGGACTGAACCAAAAATATCAGGGTCATATTCTGAATGTCCTACGACTCCCTGGTGGAACACAAGGATTTATAATACCATTGTGTCCAGACCTGCCCCAAGAAAGGGAAGCATCTTCACCAACTTACAGTGGTATTTCAGGTAGTTGATGGAGGATACCAAAAAAGATAGTAATGAGATGGTCGTCCACAGGTGGTACACAACTGATTGTGAAGACTCAGCATTACAACAGCCAGACATTTAGGTATGGAAATATGTGTACCCCCAACCTGCAAACATGGGCTGTGAACACCGCCATCGCTGTTGTATATATCCGGGCTCCTGGGGTGATGCCAAAAGGCAGTACGGGACACTGAAGGTATTCCAACCTCACCATGAAGCAGAGGATGGGGGAAAGGTGGAACTTGAAGATGACAAAGAGGGCTGCTCCCTGACTTTGCTCCACTGCAGCCCCTGCTTCAACCTCCCACCTCACCGGCACCAGAAACTACAACCAAGGTCTTTCCAATAAAGCAGTTATCACTCTTCTCCTGAAGGACTATATGAACCCCCTTGACTGTGCTATCTCCCAATCTCTCTCCTCAATGTGGATCTCAAGATAATAGGCTAAGATTTTGGTCAACCGTTTGGGGAGGGTGATTTCCCAGGTCATCTATGAGTCCCAGTCTATGAGTCCTTACGCTGCAGTTCCCGCATCCACCTTACAACCCTTGTCCACCATCTTCGGTGTGAGGAATGACCCATCAGAATTTCTGGAGCTTTCCCTGGATGCAGAGAAAGCATTTAACTGGGTGGAGTGGCCGTACTTTGTCCGGGTTATATCCCACATGGGACTGGGTGACACCTTCATCTGAAAGGTTTGCCTCCTATATGACTCACCGATGGCTGAGATGTCCTGTGGAGGCTTCCGCCCTGATCTCTTCCTGATCAATAGAGGCACCCACCAGGGACTCCCACTGTGCCTGAACGTTCTGAGCAAGACTTCCTGAAAAGGTAGCTCTTTGACCTGTCCCTGAGGGAGGGTCCAAACAGTGAAAATAACTGTGGTGCCCGCTTCAACTAACTCTTTAGTATGCTCACCCTTTGAGTCCCCAAACCGATCTTGGCATGCATTGAGGGTGATATTAGATTCTACATGTGGAACTGTCATAGACCCTGGATATGCATGAACCACCTATGGGCGAATTCTACGGCAGTTGACCTCAGGCTCTCTCACACGGCTTCTAATAGGTTGGCCTTCCACCTCTCACAGCTCATCCTTCACCTGCACCCTAGCCGCAAGATTTTGAGCCTGCATGGACCTTCTTCACTCTCCCAGCCAGGTATTACCTCCCTACTTCTCCACTGCTGACTACAGCCTCGGACCCAATATTTACTGTACTGGCAGCCCCATGGAGAGATGCCCATAATTTAGCAGGTATTTCACCTTATTTACATCACGAGGCCCCTTTATGACACAATGGAACGCCCCACAATGACGCCAACCCCTTTTACTGGAAGACATGGTATGGCCACGGTATATGGCGGATCAACCAACTCTTCGATGGGGCATGGCTCAGAATGTTCTCAACCCACAAGGCTGAATCTGGGCTCCCTGTTTCGGACCTTTGGCACTATCGTAAGTTGACTCATTGTGTCGGCTCCGCCTGTGGTACCTCCCTCCCATGGAACTACCACGGCCACCTTACCTTTAATACTTACAGACCCTGGACTTATATAGAAGTGGTAGCTAGCCTCCAGGGGGTCCTCATCAAAACTCTTCATTCCCACCTGACCTTAACACCACTAGATTTCACTGGCAACTGCTTCTAGGGAAGGCTTACAACCCTGACGCCTGGGCATCAATACTCCTAGACCATGACTGAGTCCTCCAGAATACCACCTGAAATTCTTGTACTTCAAGATTCTAAATGACTGGTACTGATCCCCCTCAAAACTCAAACCTGCAATGCTCTTGCCTCACGACTTCTGCTGGAGAGGTAATGTGGATCGCTGTGTTCTGCTCTAAACTCTGTGGTCTTGGCCAGCTCTCTCCACCTTTTTGGACCAGATGTGGGACCAACTCAGGAGCTGTGGTCCCCCACTCATCCTGCCCTCCCTCCAACTTGCCCTCCTCCATATAATATTGACCTTCTGGACATGACGTTGCATGAGATGGTTAGCTGCCTCGCTGGCCACAGCTAAGCTGTGCATTTGTTGTCATTTGCAACAACATAACTTGCCATCTCACAAAGAATGATGGCTCAAACTCCATTGAGTGGCTGGCCATGAACGAAACACATATAAATGTAATGACAAGCTACCCAAGTTTGAGGCAGTGTGGGATCCCTTCCTTACCAGAGATGTTGAGTCCCTGGTTTAATCCCTTCAGCTGGCACCCCCCTCCACTACCCCCCCCCCCAAGGCCCAACATATCATGAACAGCTGACCACCCCCACAGCCAAGACACATTACGCTGTTTAGTATGGTTACTGTTGCATTGCCATTTCTTTCCCTTGCCAGCCTGGGGACCTCTGCTGCCTTTTGAGTGGCTCTACTTCTTTTCCACCCTTCTTGCTCCCCTCCAAAGGAAGAGCATAACCTGATGAACAGCCTTTGATCTGAGGTAACTGTACGCAAGCTGGATGCAGGTGACTTCTTAAGTGGGGAAATCAAAGCAGCTTAGCAGTGGCATGGCGAGTGAAGATGAAAAAGAGGAATAAGCTTGCTGGTGACCACTTCCGTTGTCGCCACCACCACATTCCCTGGAGCCCCAAAAGGGTTGAGTGAGCTGTGAAACAGGCTGAAATTACTGCAACTAGTGGTAAGCCTGGCTCTAGGAGTAACCTTTAAACTTTTGGTATTGTCAGTGGAACTGGAGGTCTAAGGATAATAAGCCCAAGGAGTAGGCCTTAACATGGCTATCTTTGAGTCACTCAAAAATGGAGTCTGTCTTGTCTCCAAATGGCCACCACTGCCTCCAAACCTTCCTAGTCCAGTCTTTCAGGCCCATCAAACGCCAGTGGGCGGCAGGATTCGCCATCACCTCCCCCACTGGCGCACCATCACTTCGGACAGGTGGGTTTTACAAATAGTCCCTCCCCTTCGAGACTACCCCTCCAGCCATGCCACCCCAGTACCATTGCATGTCGGGGGATCACTTGGCACTTCTCCAACAGGAAGTCGTGGCCCTCTTAGCCAAGGGGGCCATCGAGCGCGTTCCTGCACCAGAAGTAGGACGTGGTTGTTATTCCCACTACTTTCTGGTGCCCAAGAAGGACAAGGGCCTGCGTCCTATCTTGGACCTCAGGGACATCAACCGTTTCCTCCGGAAGGAGAAGTTCAAGATGTTGACTGTGGCTCAGGTCTTGTCTGCTCTCGACCCTGGAGACTGGATGGTAGCGTTGGACTTGCAGGACGCATATTTCCACATTCCCGTCCTGCCGGCCCACCGGCGTTACCTGCGGTTTACGGTAGGCCACGAGCACTTTCAGTTTACCGTGCTCCCCTTTGGCCTTACCAGCGCCCCTCGGGTGTCAGTGTTCACGAAAGTGATGGCAGTGGTCGCAGCTCATCTGCGCAGATCAGGGGTTCCAGTCTTCCCCTATCTCAACGACTGGCTGTTGAAGGCGGGCTCGCCCCAGGCTGTTGTCTCCCACCTCCAGACTACGGCCGACCTCCTGCATTCGCTGGGGTTCTCCATCAACGTGCCGAAGTCACACCTGATTCCCTCTCAGAAGCTCCTCTTCATCGGAGCGGTTCTGGATACGACGCACTTTCGGGTCTATCCTCCCGAACGGCGAGTCCAGGATATTCAGGCTATGATTCCGATCTTTCAGCCTCTATCCTGGGTTTCGGTCAGGATGACCCTGAGGCTGCTGGGCCTCATGGCCTCCTGCATCCTGCTGGTCGATCATGCCAGGTGGCATATGCGGGCTCTGCAGTGGGACCTGAAGTTCCAGTGGGTGCAGCATCAGGGGGACCTGTCCGAGTCCGTCTAGATCTCGGAGGGCACTGCAAGACAGTTGCAGTGGTGGCTCACAAACCGGCTTTGGGTCAATGGCAGATCCCTCTCCCTTCCCCAACCGGAGCACACAGTGGTGACGGATGCGTCCCTCCTGGGATGGGGCGGCCACATGGGAGAGGCGGAGATCAGAGGCCTCCGGTCTCCGGCGGAGTCCAGGCTCCATATCAACCTTATGGAGCTTCGGGCGATCCGACTTGCACTGAAAGCATTCCTTCCCTCTGTCAAGGGGAGAGTAGTGCAGGTGTTCACGGACAACACCAACGCCATGTGGTACTGCAACAAACAGGGCGGGGTGGGGTCGTGGACCCTATGTCAGGAGGCTCTGCGCCTCTGGACATGGCTGGAACATCAGGGTATTTCCCTGGTGGTTCAACACCTGGCAGGTTCACTGAACGCCAGGGCGGACGAACTCAGCCGCAGGTGCATGATGGATCACGAATGGCGTCTTCACTCGGACATGGCGCAAGGTCTCTTTCAACAGTGGGGAGAGCCTTGGTTAGATCTATTCGCCACCGAAGAGAACGCGCAATGTCAGCAATTCTGCGCATTGGAATTTCCAAGGCGGCACACGCTCGGCGACGCTTTTCGTCACGAGTGGAGTTGCGGTCTATTGTACGCCTTTTCTCCTATACCACTTCTGCCCAGAGTGCTGA
The DNA here is from genome assembly GCA_963921515.1 of Calotriton arnoldi. Taxonomy (NCBI): domain Eukaryota; kingdom Metazoa; phylum Chordata; class Amphibia; order Caudata; family Salamandridae; genus Calotriton; species Calotriton arnoldi. The sequence goes on along the minus strand of CAWUFW010010193.1, from coordinate 400,689 downwards.
AGAAGATCAGGCGCGACTGGGCCCAAGTCATTCTTGTGGCTCCGGACTGGGCTCAAAGAGTTTGGTATCCCGAGCTACTCAGTATGAGCATCGATCCCCCGATCAGACTGCCTCTTCGGGAGGATCTTCTGTCGCAGCAGCAGGGGACGGTCCTCCACCCGAACCTGTCCAGTCTCCACCTCCTTGTGTGGAGATTGAGCGGTGGCAGTTGATTCCTTTTGACTTGCCTCCTGAGGTTTGTAATGTCATTCTGGCAGCCAGGCGCCCCTCCACTAAGTTGGTATACGCCTGCAGGTGGAACAAATTTGTGGCATGGTGCACAGCAAAGGCTGTGGATCCCCTTTCTGCCCCTCTTTAAGAAGTCCTACTGTTTCTTCTTTCTTTGGCCCAGCAGGGCTCTGCTCTGGGCACTATCAAGGGGTACTTTTCTGCTATCTCAGCCTTTCTCAGGCTCCCTGATCAACCCTCTCTTTTCAAGTCCCCTGTTGTAAATAGATTCCTCAAAGGCATTACTCACCTTTTCCCTCCTATTCCTTTTGTGATGCCACAGTGGGACTTGAATCTGGTTCTCACATACTTAATGTGCGCTCCCTTTGAGCCTCTTCACAACTGTCCTCTACGTCTATTAACTCTAAAGACTGCTTTCCTGGTTACCATCACCTCCGCTAGGAGAGTGAGTGAGCTCCAGGCTCTTTCTTGTAAACCTCCTTTTCTGTCTGTCCATCCGGACAAGGTTGTGCTCAGAACCCGCCCATCCTTTCTGCCAAAAGTTGTCACGGCTTTTCACATCGGGCAAACCATCACTTTACCCACCTTCTTTCCGCCTCCGCATCCTTCCAGAGAGGAAGAGAGACTCCACCGTCTGGACCCAAAACGTGCACTCTCATTTTACCTGAACCGCACACAACAGTTCCGGGTGGATGACCAGCTCTTTGTTGGCTACGTTGGCGCCAAGAAAGGTCGACTTGTGTATAAAAGCGTGCTATTCTCTGGCTAAAAAGGAGCCTCCGTTGGGGCTGCGCGCCCATTCCACCAGGGCGACGGTGGCCACTACGGCGTTGGGACGTGGTGTCCCCTTACAAGACATCTGTCAGGCAGCTACGTGGGCCTCGCTGCACACTTTTACTAAGCATTACTGCCTGGACAGCCAAGTCCAGAGAGATGGCTTCTTTGGCCGTTCTGTTCTCCGAGACTTTCTGGTGTAATCTTGGTTCGCAGACCCACCAACGGGGTTGGTATTGCTGGGGTATCTATTCTAAGGTAAAGAAACTATCACTACGTGTTTCTTCGGTAACGATATATCTGTAAGAAACATTAGTAGTGATAGATTCCTTACCGCCCCACCCATCCTCCCCGTTCTGCGAACTGATTTCTAGGGTTAAGGTCATCCCTTTCAGGGCCCTAGTTTCAAGGCACCAGTGGTCAGTATCTTGCATGGCTCCGCGTTCCTGGCGCGGAAAGTCGTGTACAGAACTGATGTCAGCGCGCGAGGGCGGCGTCTAAGTAGCTGCCGTGATGTTATCTCGGCGACCACGACGCCAACTACGGACGGGGAGCCGCACGACGCCACCTTCCGATGCGCAGGGTTACTGCTGACGAAAACTTTCCGGATCCAGTCTGACGCCTGGGGGTAATTGTAAGGTAAGGAATCTATCACTACTAATGTTTCTTACAGATATATCGTTACTGAAGGTAAGTAACTTGTTCAATAAGTCAAACAGGTGTAAACAAATTATACCTTGTTTAGCCCCTGCACTGCCTTCCGTCCCATTACAGGAGGTGTCTCCCCTCCTGGCTTCTACCTGAACCAGCGCTGCCTGCACCAGAGTGAGACAGCCGTGCCTCAAGAACCCCTCCCACCACTCGAGTTCGCCGATCAGACCGGACTGCACTTCCCAGGAGCCCCGGAGGCAGGACCATCTGGTGGGCACTTTTTCTTGCCTCCCGGCGCAGGATAAAGTTCACCTGTGGCACCCACACCATGGGATGCATGTTGACGTAGCCCAGGCAAAGCCCAGGCCAAGAGCAGGTCTGACGGCACCCGTCAGAGCTCAGGGGAGGTTGGGCTGGGCCACTCCTCTTCACCTGATTCCTAGATCAAGGTACTGTACCCCCTTGCGCTGCCTGCTGCCCCTGCGCTGCCTGCTGCCCCTGCACTGCCTGGTGCCCCTGCCCCTGTGCTGTCTGCTGTCCCTGCCCCTGTGATGACTGCTGCCCCTGCCCCTGTGATGCCTGCTGGCCCTGCGCTGTCTACTGCCCCTGCCCCTGCACTGCCTGCTGCCCCTGCACTGCTTGCTGCCCCTGCTCTGCCTGCTGTCCCTACCCCTGCACTGCCTGATGCCCCTGAGCTGCCTGATGTCCCCCGCTTCCTGCTGTCTCATCGCTGCCTGATGTCCCTACTTCTGCCTGCCTGCTGTCCCTGTTCCTGAACTGCCTGCTGCACCTTTCCCTGCACTGCCTGATGTCCTGTGCTTCCTGCTGTCCCTGCTCTGCCTGCTGTCCCTGTCCATGCACTGCCCGGTCCAGGCCCCTGCTCTGCACCCAGGTCCACCTACAAGGATCACTAATGGAGGTGGTCACACGACCACGCAGCGGACACGTGCAGCGGGCGTGCCGCAAATGCACTGCTGGCTGGACAACGCCCAGCCCCAAAATCCCTGGCCCTAACGCTACCCGACGGTACTCCACCGAGGAACACCTGGACTTGGACGCTTGAGGCCGAAACCACAGCTGCGTCTCCTCCTCCCCACGATCCACCTAAGGACCTTTCACCTGCCAACACTGCCACTTCTCCTGCGAAACAACTTACGAAATATCCAGCACCACTCCTGCGCACTAGACAAAGAACACCCTGCAACCGCTCCATAGTATCCTGCTAAATGCCTGCTCATTCTGCAAACACGCCACAGAAATCTAGCACACCATCACCACCCTCTCCACGGATGTCGCGTTCATCACCAAAATGTGGCTCAGCCCCTCCTTGATACCCGACATCACCACCGCCACTCCCGAAGACTACAAGATAATACACCATTACCACTCCAAAAAACAAGGTGGAGGCATTGCCATCATCTTCATGGAAACCATCAGATTCACCATCACCAACAATGACCCCACTCCGCTCATGGAACACCTCAACTTCCTACCACAAACTGATGGGAAGACCACGATAAAAGGCGCCCTCGCCTACAGACCCCCGGGACCCCAAGCAACATTCTGCGATGACATCCCCAACCTCATCAATCCCCTAGCAATCAACTCTCACCACAATGTCCTACTCTGCGACCTCAACATCTACATCACTGATCCTAACGACGCCAACTCCATCACCCTCCTGGAGAAACAGAACAACATCAGCCTCACCCAACTGGTCACTGATCCCACGCACAAAGCTAGACACACACTATCGTACACTTCATCATCACCAACGTCCAGCACACCATCACTAGGCATCAGATCGCCTCCCACCCCAGCTGAAGCAAGGTCACAGAAACTCAGTGGTCACAGGCCCTCACCACCTTCCAATCCGAGCCCTCAACAGGCCTCAACCAGGCTGTCTAGAACTTCGCCGCCTGGATCACCAACAGCGCCGACAGAGTTGACCCACTGAAGCCCACAAAACCCAACAAAGCTCCAAACATGGCTGCTGGTACACCCCAGAACTAAGGACCCCAAAGCACAACTGCTGCCAACTTAGAGAAACGATGGCGTGCCACCAAGAGCCCCGCCGACAGAGCACCTCACAAAACAGCACTCAGCAACTATCACCGGCACATCAAAAAAGCTAATAAAGCAGCCATCACCACCCGCATTGACTCTGCAGCCAACCACACAGAGGAACTCGTCAAAATAGTCCAAAAAGTCTCCAACCTGACAGCCATTGAGAACACTATCCACCCCTCCCAAGAACTCTGCGACACACTCTCAGACTACTTCCACACCAAGATCACCAACATCTACAACAGTTTCAACATCCAACCCGCCACCCTCAATCCTGATGACCTCAAACAGCCAGCGAACAACAGCCAAACCATCACCACCTGGTCACGCTCACCACCCTGACCACCTCAGCCATCATGTCTTCCGTCCACTCTGTGACACCCACTGACCCCTGCCCAGCCACCTCTTCAACCACGCAACAAACCCAATCAGCACCCACCAGCATCCTCAACACCTCCATCTCCACAGCAACAATCCGGGACAGATGGAAAGATGCAGACGTCGACCCCTCCTAAAGAAAGCCTCCACTGATCCCAACGGTCTGAAAAATTATCGTCCGATCTCCCTGCTCCCCTACCTGGTCAAAGTTCTCGAGAAAGCCATCAATCAGCAGCTCACTGACTTCCTGGAACAAAACCACCTACTGGACACCTCTCAATCAGGATTTCGTGCCAACCACTGCACTCAGACTGCACTGATTGTCGCCACAGATCACGTCAAAACACTCCTCGACTGTGGAGAAACTGTGTCCCTAACCCTCCTCAACCTCTCTGCAGCGTTCGACATAGTCTCCCACAACACCCTCATCAAAAGACTCTACAACATAGGCATACAGCTGGACACCCTCAAGTGGATTGCCTTCTTCCTTACAGGATGCACACAGAGCATCCGGCTACCTCCCTTCACCTCCGCCTCAAAGACATCAGATGCAGCATGCCACAAGGATCATCCCTCAGCCCCACTCTGCTCAATATCTACACGACCCGCCCCCACTGACGTCATCAGATCACGCAGATTCAATATAATCTCCTACACAGATGACACTCAACTGATCCGCTCGCTTACTGAGGACCCCTCCAACGCCAAAACCAACTTCTGCAATGTCATGACCAACGTAGTCAAATGGATGAGAAACAACTGCCTCCAACTCAACTCCAACAAAACTGAAGTACTGATCTTCGGGAAGAGCACCACCGCATGGGACCATAGCTGGTGGCCGGCAGAACTTGAACCCATGTCCACACTGATCGACCATGCACGCAACCTTGACTTCATCTCCGAAAGCCAATTGACAATGAAATGACAGGTCAACGCACTCACCTCTTCCTGCTTTCACACACTTAGCATGCTCTTCCAAATTTTCAAATGGATCCCAACCAACAACAGATAGACCATAACTCAGGCCCTCAGCACCAGCCGCCTTGACTATGGCAACGCCCTATGTGCCGGCATCTCCACCCAGCTCCTCACAAGACTCCAGACCATACAGAACGATGCAGCCGGACTCATCCTGGACCTCCCCAAATAAATTCACATCACATCCCACTGAGAGACCTCCACTGGCTCCCCATCCAGTAAAGATGCCAGTTAAAGATCCTCACGCATGCTGGCAAAGCCCTTCGTGACCTAGGAACTGCCTACCTCAACCATTGACTGAACTTCCACCAACCCGCTAGACACCTGCGCTCTTCTTCACTCGCTCACACCCCCCACATTCATCGCAGCCACATTGGTGGCTGCTCCTTCTCATACATCTCTGCTAAGACCCGGAATCACCTCCCCCCAGCTCCGTAAAGCACCCTCGCTGGCAGACTTCAGAAAGAGACTCAAGACCTGGCTCTCTGACAGAGACACAGTGCCCAGATTCCCCTAGGGGTGACAGTGTTGTGCTTTACAAATGCTGTTTGATTGATTGATTGATTTAGAGGAGAGATCACGTGCACTTTAGCACTCATTAGCAGTGGTAAAGTGCTCAGAGTCCTAAAACCAACAAAAAGGTCAAACAAATAGGCATAGGAAAGCAAAACGTTTGGGGATGACGCTGCGAAAAGGGCAAGGTCCAATAATGTCCAATGAAAAATTCATGGCATGTATACAGGCAAGACAATGGATCAATACACAAGTGGCCATCACATAGTCCTCACAGTCTGTGATGTCTAGGCCAGCCAGCAAAAAAAAGACCCTGTCTCTGCCATTGTGAACCATCTGGGTGAATGTATTATTGAACTCCTTAGTGATGTAGCACACATGAATGTATCTCCCCAACAAGCAAAGAGCATTCAGACACCACAATTCCAGTCTAGCTGGAGAATTGTTCCTCGGTTTCTTGTCAGACGGGGCTGCAGGGAAGACATTTGGGTTCATCTATGTGGTGACTTGGTTGTCGCCTCTCCTTTCTTTTGTGCTCCTCTTCCCTACTGCTCAGCCAGGATGAGTGTGGAATGCGTGGTGATGTCATGAATGCATGGGTTGCTTGGAGACCTGTGAGAGTGTCAGTTGATCAATGCAGGCTGAGCAGCAGGGAGGCTGCTCCTGGTGGGGCTACATTACAGCTACAACATATCTACTTACCATACTTATTTATCATCTACTTGTATTGTAACTGGAATTAATAAAGCACCATCTTGGAACCTACATCTTACTACATCTGGACTTCTTTATACTACGACATTTTGGCGACGATTTGAACTCAGAACCTACGATTTGTGGACTATGTTATACAAAGAACATTGATACTGGAACTAAGGAATCAAAGGATCAAGGATACTGCAACCTAAAGAAATTCGAGTTTGAAGGTAATTTAACGCCCTGATAAGCCCCACCAGTGTCTTCCTCATCTTGACAGCCTGTCTGGGCGTCTATTTTTTTCCTTCCATCGATAAACTGAAGTGTCATTTCCAATTTGACACCTTGCTTAGGGCGTTTGACTTTTACTCACATCCATCCAGTAACCAGCTTACTTCGGAGATATTCTGACACCTGTCTGCCATGGTGTGAACCCAGCATTTACAACCACTACAATAATTGGCAAACCACTGAACAATTAAGGTGTGAATTCGTATTTGAGACTGGCAGTGTTTATATTTCTCCATCAACAGTGATTGATAGCACAAGCTCCATCTACAGTGACTGCCGTGTACTTTAACTGGCACTACAGAAGCTCTTTCCTGTGAGCACTTTGTGGATCGGTGCGTGAGTGCTTACTGCAAGATCGGCAACTACCTTCCAGTTGGTGGACTTAGGTCGTGTGTCTTATCAGAAGTGGGAGCATGCAGCTGTCGCAGTGACATTGGTGAGGTGTTTTTTTTTGGTCCGTGTTTATTTTAAACCTTTAGTTTAGTCGGAGCTGTGAGCCGTTAGCAGTGCGCGCGTTTTGTTTCAAACTTACAAACTTGCGCGAGCAACCTTACCTGTTGCTGTTCACGCGCAGCACCTTTATTTAAAAAACGCAGGCGCGAGTCATTGATAGCGCGCTCACCTACCTGCGTCCTGCTGCCTTCCACGGATGCTCTGTGACGTCTTTCTTCTTTGCGCCACAGTCTGCTGTTGTGCAACGTTGGGCAGCACGCCTTTACCGCAAGCCACCCGGCGCGGCCGTGACAGTGTGCCGCTATCTTGTGTCTCCACCGCAGCCCTGAATTTGAGTGACGCTGTTCTTTCTTCAGTGCGGTTTCTGCCTGCAGCTGTGATGTCGCACTGTTTACTTTTCCTGCTTCTCTTCGATTGATCCCTACAGGTACAGCTACAGGTTCCCTTTGGCTTTTAGATCTGGTCCATGACTTATTTTTCGGCACTATCGCAACCCATCGGGCGCTCTCCAGCTTTGTGTGCCGCCTACTTTTTGCCCTTACGTTGCGATTGTCGGACTGTGCTAATTTTGTTTCTTCATGCTGCTCCGAGTTAGAGATGCTACATAATGGAGCTACTTACAAACTATGTTGGTATTTGAAGCGAGCAACATGTTGGATTTTCGCTAACGTCTATACCCATCATCTCTGTGAGGACTTCGGGTGAGAAATCGCTCACCGGAGCATTATATGTTATGTGTGCTATTGTTGTTCTTGATACTATATATTGAATAGCGTTTTTTTGTGGGGATCTGTGTATTCCTGTACAGCCTACGTGACTTGTGTGTTTTCACTACAATGTGTGGGGTGTCATGTTTCCCAGTACATTTATAGGCTTATTTGCTTGAGCTTTTGTGCTTATTGTGTTTGCCTGAGACTTTCCTTGTCCTGTCAGGCATGTAGCGCAGTTTTGCGTTATTGGGTTGACTACTTAATGATTTTTACGTACTCTTATTTTGCTTATTTCTTTTGTCCTGTTAGGTTTACAGCGCTGGCTCGCTGTGTGCTTTAGGGATGATTGCTTTATTGTCTACAGTTTTAGTTTGTGTTTTGCCGGTGACGTTTTGTCATGTCTGGTGCACAAATTGTAGGGGTGCCTGAGACGTCAGGTGTACAAGAATATTTATGTTATGACTCCATAGTGTCCAGTGTTCTTTCATTCTGATTTACATAAGTGCGTATGTGCGTGTGTGCGTATGTATATTTCTTCAGTGATATTTCATGACATACTTATAATATTGTGTGCAGTGTGCTTCATAGCGCAGTTTTTCTTTGCGCCATACAGGTTTTTTCCCGATTCTTTACGTATGCTTGTTTTGCCTAGACACTTTTCTTTGTCAGGTGTACAGCGCATTGGGTTGCGCCATGATGTTGGTTACATTACTGCTCATGATGTGGTATATGCTTTTCCTGAGTCTTTTGTCCCTTCAGGTGCACAGTATATTTATGCGTGTCCGTTTTGAAGTTTACTTAGCAGTGCTTTTTTCTTAGGCTTATGTGTTTGTGTATTGCTTTGATCCTTGTTTTCTTTTCTTTGTGAGAAAGGGGGATGGGTGTGCGTGTTCTTAGCAAATCAATTCTTGTCTTTGTTTATTGCATTTTTGCATTGTGTTATGCTTTCTTTGTTTCAAGTTTCTTCAACTTATTAATCTACTGTTTATTTGCATTTAGAGCATTTAATGTTTTGTCCATGCTCTGATAATGTTAGTATTTAGTATTCTTTGCTATCTTTGATCTTTGTTCCATTTTCTATTTGTAGGTTATACTTCATCGCATTTCTTTATGTAATGATCTTTACATTGTTTATTTTGGTTACAGTCATTTCTTGTCCTTACTTTATTTCTGTCTTCGTTGCTGTAAGGAAAGGGGATATGTGGTGACTTGGTTGTCGCCTCTCCTTTCTTTTGTGCTCCTTTTCCCTACTGCTCAGCCAGGATGAGTGTGGAATGCGTGGTGATGTCATGAATGCATGGGTTGCTTGGAGACTTGTGAGAGTGTCAGTTGATCAATGCAGGCTGAGCAGCAGGGAGGCTGCTCCTGGTGGGGCTATATTACAGCTACATCATATCTACTTACCATCCTTATTTATCATCTACTTGTATTGTAACTGGAACTTAATAAAGCACCATCTTGGAACCTACATCTTACTACATCTGGACTTCTTTATACTACGACAATCTCACTACTCGAGCCTGAACTACAAGGCTCTCCGGAGGCTGATGCTGCGACAAAAACTCCAGATCACCTGGCACAGGCATAGGGTGTCCAGTGAGAGGGAGAATTACTGGAGGAGATGAACATGGTTTTGATGATGTTGCTGTTAAGGTTTCTGTCAGGGCTTCATTGAAAGGTAACAAGCACTCTGAGTTGAAGCCCACATTGAGGAATTTCTGTAAGCAAATTTGGTTTAGTTTCCACATTAGCAACTGTGGTTTCAACATCTCTGCAGCTCTACGGACACCATCGGAGGAGTTTTTCAGGCTGGGAGGCCCCAGTGGGAAATGGAATTCCGTCTCTGCGGTGGGATCAATCATTCAGGAGATCTATATACAGACCAGCAACAGTACGAGTGGTAGCAAATTGCTCGCCTCCTTCTTATGTGGAACATTCTGAATGTATGGTTTTCGAACCAAATCTGAGCCAAACATGGCTTAAAGACTCTGAAAATAGTGCTGCTAATCCAAAGGCAGAGCCAAAGTATACTCCCACACTATGGGCTGGTCGTAGTGATCTTGTAACAAGACATTGGTTAAGATGTAGCTAAATTCTGCTTCGGGCCTCAGAATTAGAGTTCAACAGTGTAATCTTTATCTTGAGCAGCAGCAACAGAGAGGGGACTTTCATCCTGAGTTCTTGTGCTGGTACTGAGGTTTTCTCTTTGACTGTAAAAGGTGAGGAATCATCTATTACAATTATTCATCAGTAGAGAATATTATTAGAGATCAGAAGATCCAACATAGGTTTAGGCACCAGATTCTCCAGATAACCCAAGATAACCACTGACTATGTAAATAAGCAGATTCAGTACATGTAAATGATTCTTATATAGATTTTCTGATAATCTGCCATGGGTTAAATCCTCCCGAACCTACAGTGACATGCCCACTCTATGTATTTAGTTTAAAAATTGGAATCCTCTCTATCGAATCTAGATTGTTTTCAGCTTAAGACGAGGCTTAGTGTAGTGGTGATGTATTTGAATGGCGTTACCTTTTCCTTTTGTATACTTGTCATTGGAATGCTGTATAGGTAATGTGGAATGTCTTGATTAGAATGTAGGACGTGGAGTCTTCCTCGGTTCGGGGTTCGATGGGCTGAGGCAGTTGCTGATCGGACTTCGGGCTGAGGAGGCGCTCCTTGTCGTGGGTGAAGTACCTTGCAATAAACTTCTCTTTAATCACCTTTACAAGTCTCACGAGTAATGACTAAGTGAATTATTACATTTGGCGACGATCGGGATTTTGTCGCTTCACCCACCGACCGACCGACCGAACGACCCACGCGGAGCTGCTAACTGCGAGACCTTCTGACCCCTGGACACACATGAAGCTGAATTGGCGTGCCCAGAGGGACTTTGACTGTGTCGTCGGCACCTCTCCACCGGATTGCTGTGACTATTTAAGGCATCGCTGTGGTCGCGGAATTACGGTAGGATTTTTCTAAGCAAGTGGTTGTGTGTGCTCGACTGAGGCCCTTTCCTGCTACCGGTGAGGGATTGGTGGATTGACCTTGCTGACTGTTGGAGACTGCACCCTGAGAAATGAGTTCTCTGCGGCCTGAAAGCTCTTACATGGTCGGATTCGCCCAGCCGGTGGTGATCCCCTAACTGCCTTCATGATTTTAAAATTTCACGGAGCACGAGTCATTACCTGCATTCTCCTGACTCCGACTCCGACGCGCTGTTGGTTCTCGGCTCCCTCTGTGACGCGCTCCTGCTTCTTGGCTTCTGTGACGTCCAGACGCTGGGCATTGCTGAAGGACGCTCTGCTGTTCTTGCGTGCCGTGAGCCTTCAGGAACGAACGTCGGGGGAACGTGCCGCCATATTGGGATTGGCGTCTTGCTTCAGTGGCCTCATTTGCCAACCACGTTTTTGTAACTTGAAGCGCAAAGAGTTTAGAAAGCGTTTTTCTTCAAGTTTGATCCGCTAAACAAGTAAAGCTGACACATGATCACGCTCTGAACATTCCTGTGTACTAAAGAATAGTGTTCAGCATGCGTCGAAAATTTAAAAAAATGTTGTTTTTTTTTGTTTTTTTAACTCTGCGGTGACACGCACACCTTAAATTTAAAGTGCACCTCTAGTACGATATCAAGGAGTGTTTCGGTGATTCACTCACCAGTTCAAACAGTTACAGGATCTGTTATCTTGAGTGTTCGGTGATACACTCACCTCTATAATTCTACAGGGAGCAATTTTAATATGGCTTCAGCACGAGAAGTCACTCAACCTCCTCCATTCTTGGACAAACCTGGTAAACCAGTTATGTTATGGGCAGAGTGGTTAGGTTTATTTCAGAACCATCTAGTGGCTATAGATGCGTCCGAATATTCCCCTCCCGAAAATTTGCTTTATTGTTTGGCAGTTTAGGTCTAGCTGCCCAACGCATTTTTAAGAGTTTAACGCCGATTCCTCCTCCTTCTGGTCAATCAGGAGACGGCCAATGGGACGTCTATTTAGAAGCAATTGCCAGATTAAAAAAACAATTTGAGGAATCTCCTAATATTATGCTCGAAAGGCATAATTTTTATAAGCGTAAACAGAAGGAGGATGAAAAGGTCGAGGAATACGTTTCCGCCCTGAGGGTTTTGGCAATTTCATGTGATTTTGGTCCCCTACTGGAGAATTACATAAGAGATCAGTTTGTATTTAATTGTTCTTCGTCTAAAATTAAAGAAAGAATCCTTAGTTGCAAAAATCCTCCACTCTCAGAGGTAATAGACCTGGCGTTAAGCATTGAAAGATCTGTAATTTCAACTAAGGCAATGCTGCCGGAATCAATCCCTAAGGTAAACATGATTTCAGAAGAATATAACGAGGAGGGTTTGTATGCAATTGGTTCTAAAGATAAATCTTTTAAACCAATTCAATCTAAAGTTCAGAATTTCTGCTACAGATGTGGTTCTAAATTTCACATCGGCAATTTTAGAGGCTGCCCAGCTTTGAGTAAACGCTGTTCCATATGTAAAAAGATTGGCCATTTTCAAAAAGTCTGTAGAAATCAAAAGAAACCTGTAAAGATAAGCAGTGTCGATATGGATATGTGTTCAGAGTCACTTGACAATCTTTTATTGACTCTTGACTTGGAGGATGAGCCAATTCAAATTAAGGGTCCTTTGTGTGAGTCTACCATCAACGGAATTAATCTGGAAGTCATGGCAGACTCTGGTTCGCCTATCACCATCCTTCGAGACTCTACTTTTTATGAAAAATGGGGCAAAGGTATTAGTTTACTGGAAACAGATGTGAATCCCAAAGCCTTTGGTGAAAAGGATATTGAAATGTTGGGGTTTTTCATGGGCACCTTACAGGTTTTGGAAAGATCGATATGTACAAAAATGTATGTGGCAATTAAGGGAAAAAACATTGTGGGGTGGAAAGACCTGGCAAAAATGGGACTGTATTTAGTACCAGGGGATGAAAATCCCATAAGAGCAAGGGATTTGTCTATTTGCAATGTGGAGGAACCTAAAATCGATCGCAAGGATCTGTTATACGAATTCAAAAATGTATTTAATGACAAAGTGGGCTTAGTAAAAGGTGTGGAACATAAGATTAGGTTATTACCTGGAGCGTCTCCTGTTGCACATAGAGTTCGCCCGGTGCCGTTAAGTGTCAGGGGGAGTTAAAAAAATGCTAGAAGATTTGTGTTCCCAAGGGATAATACAACCCACAGAGTCATCCCAATGGGTCGCTCCCATCGTCGTAGCTCGTAAAAAGACTGGCGAAATTAGGTTATGTGCGGATCTTAGGGGTTTAAATAAAAACATTAAAGTGGACTGCCACCCCCTTCCAAGAATCCACAAACTTTTGGCGAATTTGGGGGGGCCAAATGGTTCTCGTTAATCGATTTAAAATCCGCATATCATCAAGTTCCTTTGTCCAAAGAATCACAAGAGCTGACAACCTTTGTTACTCTGTTTGGGGCTTACAAGTTCCTGAGGCTTCCTTTCGGACTGGCATCAGCAGCCAGCGTGTTTCAAAGACTTATGGATACCTTATTTAAGGATTTGAAAGGGGTTCAGGCTTACTTGGACGATATTTTGATTTTTGCAAAAAGTCTGGAGGAACATAATGGATTAGTGAGAAAGGTTCTGTCACTATTAGGGGAACGAGGTATGACAGTCAGAGAGGATAAGTGCAGGTTTGGTGTGAACGAATTAGAGTATTTAGGCCACACAATATCAGAGTCAGGAATTAAACCAAAATTTTCAGTGGTCAGGGCTTTAAAAGAAGCGAGGGCACCTTGTGATAAGGATTCTCTGCGGTCATTTTTGGGGCTTGCAGAGTATTATGCAAGATTTGTGGTCAATTACGCTCAAGTGGTGGAACCACTAAGAGCTTTATTAAAAAAGGGTCAGAAGTTTGTGTGGTCCAGAGAGTTGGATGAAACTTTTGCAATAGTGAAGGAGCTGATTGTTTCAGCACAAGCACTTCACGCCTTTAGAGATGACTGTACCTCAGTCATTTCGGTGGATGCAAGCATGAATGGTTTAGGGGCAGTGTTAAGCCAGGAAGTTAATGGTAAGGAGCAAACAGTAGCTTTTGCTTCAAGGTCACTTAGACAGTTTGAGCGACACTATAGCACTATCGAACGTGAGGCTTTGGCTTGCGTTTGGGCTGCACAGAAATTTAAAATGTATATTTGGGGACGTAAATTTGTAATTTTTCAGATCACAAACCTCTTTCGTTTATTTTCAGCAAGGTGGCTGGTAATAATAATTTGTCACCAAGATTAACTAGACTAGTGTCTAAACTCCAGGAGTACAACTTTGAAATGAAACATATTTCCGGAGGGAGAAATTTTCGGGCAGATTGCCTTTCAAGGATGTTAATGGAAAAAGATGATGAGGATGATTTGATTGAGGAGGATGTTGAATGTGTGGCGGTGGTGGATGCTATTGATGAATGGAGTTTGACAATTTCAGAGAATGAGTGGAAAGAGGCTAGCTTGAAAGATACAGTTCTATCTAAAGCAATGGAATTTTCAACCAAAATCTGGCCCGAGGCAAGAAATTTGACTGGAGAATTGAGAAACTTTGCTCAAGTTGCAGATGTGCTGTCCGTAAAGGACCACATCCTTTAAGGAGCGATAAATTTGTTCCGCCATCTGAACTAAGGAATACGATAGTGAAAATGGCTCATAAAGGTCATTTGGGGATTACCAAAACTTGTATGAGAATTAAACTGCACTATTGGTGGCCTGGCATAGATGCACAGGTTAGGGCGGTGGTGAATAATTGTGAGGAGTGCTTGTTGTCTGATAAACACTGGAAAACTTCTTCTGCTCCACTACATCCCACTCAATTTCCTGCTTCAGCATGGGAAAAAGTAGGTTTGGATTTTTCAGGTCCTTATAATATTTTACCAGAAGGAATGAGGTATCTCATCTTAGCAATGGACTATTATTCAAAATGGATGTATTATAAATTTGTAGATGCGCCTGATTCAGACAATACCATCTTATTTTAAAAAAAGTATTTTTGTTAGAAGGGGCTCCTCATGTTCTAGTAACAGACAATGGGACACATTTTGTATCGGAGAAAATGCATACGTTTTTAGATTTGCAGGACATTAAGCATTTTAAAGTAGCACTCTACTCTCTTTCTTCTAATGGGCTGGTGGAACGCGGTAACAAGATTATGAAGGAAGGGATTCAGACAGCTATTGCTTCAGGTCTTGATGTGGGAAAATTTCTCGAGGAAAAGGTGTGGAATTATAATACATCTCCTCATTGTACCACTGAAGTCACTCCTTTCGAGCTGTTAAGAGGTAGAAAAGCACACTCTACTTTATTTCCCTCTTGGTTAGACAAGAAAAGTATAAATGTTATAAAAGAAGGGTCTGACAGAGAAATGTTGGTAAACAAAGTTAAAGAGAAACAAGATCACATGAAGAAAAATTATGATAAAAAGAATTATTTAAGGAATTTGGAGATATCAGTTGGTGACTGGGTAATGATTAAAAAACCTTATAAGGTTTCAAAAGGGAATTCGGTATTTTCTAATCCAGTTCAAGTTAGAAAAACCAGCAAAGGAGCTGCTTTTTTGAATGAGAAGGGTTGGTGGAACAAAAGGCAATTGGTAAAAATGTCTCAAGAGCAAGCCAAGCTTGTTAGTTGTAGGAAAGACAATTTGGGTTCTGAAAGCTGCGGGTGGACACATTGGTTACAATCGGATGTGAAAACTGTACCTGTTTCCAGAAATGAAAATGTTGGTTCTGCCAGTGGTTCTCTCACCGCTTCATTTAGTCGTTGCGGCAGGTTGAGGAGAGCTCCGGCTAGATATAATGAGTTCATTGCATATTAAATTGTTAATGAGTTTATTGAATTTTAAATTGTTTTATGATAAAGGGGGAGGTGTTGTAGTGGTGATGTATTTGAATGGCGTTACCTTTTCCTTTTGTATACTTGTCATTGGAATGCTGTATAGGTAATGTGGAATGTCTTGATTAGAATGTAGGACGTGGAGTCTTCCTCGGTTCGGGGTTCGATGGGCTGAGGCAGTTGCTGATCGGACTTCGGGCTGAGGAGGCGCTCCTTGTCATGGGTGAAGTACCTTGCAATAAACTTCTCTTTAATCACCTTTACAAGTCTCACGAGTAATGACTAAGTGAATCATTACACTTAGCATTTCACATCTGTTATGCTACATCAGCTCAGTGTCATAATGCACTTTCTGGTGGCATGTGAACTTTGATGGCCCAGTTGGAGACCACATGATCACATGTTATTTCCTACTAATGTATGTATGTAAAATTGCACATAATACTTAATAGTCTATTAACGACACACCAGGCAAACCCGTTGAGGAGAAGTGAGTATGCCAGTAGAAAGAAAATAAGGAGGTGATGGGTATTCCCATAATTGAAGGAGAACTATTGTAATTGAGCAAGGGAAAACACTCATCACAAAACAAACACCAAAGCCACAACCGAACACTAAAAGCAAACAACACCTTCAAAATAGAATTGCAAAATAACATGTTCATTGTGCAGCATCCATAGAAAATGAACACACCATATACAAATTTCCACATGTAAACTAGTAAAAAGTAAAATGAAACAGCGGAGATGTCTGATTAGAGAGCTGCATGTTTCTAAATAAAGTAAAAACTGAAAATGCAATTAATCCAGTGTGATCGCTGAAATCAAGAACATGGAGTAAGGCCATTCGAAAACAAAGACACCTACAACCAGGTCCACACTAAGAGGTACTGGCTAAGACAGGCAATCGTGCCAACATGGCAACACTTTCACTTGAAAGGGGACCGATTGTAATGAATCAAGACATACTGGATGGCCTTGAGGTGCAGCCTGCAGACATCATCAAATAGAAGGTACAATGCTGACCAATTACTCAGTAGATTAATCATGAATCCACGAGGACAATCGGATTCAGAGAAAAACATCAATGAAATGTAGTACATGATTGGAGTTGAGGGTCGAAAAGAGATTCATGAAGTTATGAGTGCTGCTGTGCCCTGGGCCACTGCACCAATGGTTTCCTGAGTCTTTAGAGACAATATTGGAATTTCACTGTCGGCTGCCTACATGTTTATGTCGCTTGTTAAAGAGCCCCCAAAGTGCACCTAGAAGGCTACAAAACAATCCTTTCCAAGAGACAGGGTATTTGTGCCATTCAGAGTTACTACTCCGAGATCGTCTGCGTCCTCTTGTGCACTGGGGCATTTACAGTCTTAAGGGATGCTCCTTTTTTTTTGTGAAGTGCAGCTTGTCTGTGATGCAAGTTTATGTGTCACAGCACAAACAGATCCTGCTGAAAGCTTCCATATACATACAGAGAGTCTGTCTCACTAGGCAACGACACACAAGGTAAGGCGCACTCCACTCAGAGAAGAGAGCTAGAAATGTATACCACGTTCACTCATAGTCAAGGACAAACCTCTTGGTGAGAAGTTTAATGAAAATGTGACTCTGTGTTGGTGATTCACACCTATTCAGGAATCCAACAGATTTTCTCAATCTCAGTAGCAAATTTCGGAAAGACAGGGAAAAATTAGCAAGCTACAAAAAATCCTTGGTGAAAGAGTGACATACGCAGCAGAGATCTGTAGGGAAAGTAGTCAAAACTGGACTCTAAAGGTGCAAATGGGTTGCAGGTAGGAGTGAAGTGGTGGGGTATGGAGTGGTGAAGGGCAAGCTAGAGAAGGGAAATGGAAAATCAGTAACATATAAATGGAATGTTGCTAATTTCGGCACTAAATTGTAGTAGCTCACCGAGTTAATGGGATGTGCGTAAGTAACCATCAGGTCACAGCACAGGTTCACATCCGAGTGGGTCAGACTAAGCATGTCAACCTTCTGAAGGCAATAAAACAAGCACAAGTTTGTAAGCGATAACTGTATCTTGTGGTAAAGTGTTGTATTGAGTGATTGCGCTGGGTAAAAGTGGTGGCATTTGGCAGGATATGGCAAAATGTAATGATGTAGTTAGGTTTGGCTTTATAGGCTGTGTTTGATGGAAGAGTGTGTAGTTTAAGGTGTGGTGGAGATAGCGGAGTCTACTGACTTGGTGTGAGGTGGAATGTGCTAAAATTTTGCAAGGCGGTTTGGAGTGTGGGAATATTAGGAAGTAAGGATCTTTTGTGAGGGATCAGTTACTCAGCCACAGACAGCAGTATTGATAAAGGTTGACAATTTTGGGGACATATGATTTTCTAAAATAAGTCTATTATGTTATATTAATGTTATTCACAGTTGTACTTGCACACTGTGATCAATCCATTATTTATTTTGAAGGATCCACACAAACATCAACAACCATGACCTGTTGGCACTAAGTATTCAAGAGTCTTCACAACCCACGCATTGTCTTAAAACATTAGATAGTCTGGAGTTTGCCTATGAGGGTTCACCCAGACGAACTAACAGGTATCTCATTGTAATACAATCAGTATATATGGTCTTAGGGAATGATTCTTGGTTACTTATGGTAACCATTTGGCCACAGAACAGATGACAGTTGATAAAACAAAGCACACAGCAAGACACCCTGCACTATATAGAAAGGTACTGACATGTTGAAACAGTAGCTCGTTTGCCTCCTTTGCAGAGTTGGTAGAAGTCAATCAAAACAGTACAACACAAAGTGTAGAATGTCCCTTCTTTTCAGAAAGGATGGCAGAAAATGACGGTAGAGGCTCACATTATGGTAGTCGGTGAAGTATTCAAACCAAAATAATTAAAGAAGCTGGGTACATCAGAGAATGAGAAGATGGCTGAAGGCCCCACAGAACCGGAGATGCAGCATAAGGGTGCTCAGCTGGTCACCACTGAATACCTGAGGGCGAAGAGATAACACATGAGCTGTTGCTGGAAATAGGTACCTGCCTCAGGTGCCAAAAACTGCACTCCTTATCCACTCTTCATACACTGAGAATTGGGAGAATCAGGGTGGCGGAGATGTGTAGAGGCAGGCAAGGGTATGATATCATATTTTGTGGGGGAGCCTTTGGATGACAGATGACCACATGTGGTTCTTTGTAAAAGCTAGCACATGCCACAGCATCCTCTGTGGGTCTGGGCCATGGGGAGACCTCAGTGTATGCAGGATCTATCTCTGAAGAGAGTTGTTAGGACCCGTGACTTTTTCTTCCAAAAATAGTTCCTTCAGGAAGCAATATGGATGCAAGAAGCGAAATAACCCTTCTCCACAGCACCTGCACAGATGCTCCCGATGGTGGAATTAACGATGAGCAATCTCAGGCCAATGGGGGAATTGGACAGAAAAGAGACAAAGCAAACAACACTTGATACTGATGTCGTCTCTGAGTTAATTTGGTTGCTTCATATTTAATGAAAGTTACCTGTTGTTTTCAAAGATATATTTAAAGCTCATCATTATAACCAAATAATCATGTTAGAATGCAACCAGTTAATGAAAATAATCACCTGTCTTAGTATAATGGAGTATGAAACAGGAGAGTAGATATGACTTATTTCAAAACGTTTCCTCATTGGTAAAGAGAGAAAGGTATACTTGAACTTGTAATCAAATGTGGTTGCACCATGATTTATACTTATCTGTTTTATACCACAACTTAAATACCTTTGAAAACCACACTACTCATATTCCTTGTTCAAATGCTATGTGATATTGTAGTGTCATGAGACTATATGCACTAGGACCCTTGCGGTTCTGGGAGGACTCAAAATGGAATTACGTAACTTGCTGGGAGGTGTTAAGGTGTGGTTATTAACGGTTATGATGTAATGAGAGTGCATTGTGTGATTCTACGCTGAGGAATAAAGACGTACAATCCAGAGCTCCATGTGTGGCGTATTCCTTTGCATGCTTCCAAGTCTGGTGAGGATGCTACAGCTGGTTACAAGAATGGGATCTGTGCCCCGAAGAGACGAGACTGCTCTCCCTGAGAGTTTGTAATGCTACAGCAAACTACTTTTGCGTGTCACATGCGCCGAAGTCAATGAGAAGCAGTTTGACAGAGTGTGTGGAGTAGAAGCCCTACTCTAGCCCATATACGACCCTTGAAGAATTTGAAGGCCCTGTGGAGGAGCACATTCAAAAAGCCCACCATAAAGCCCTGGTATGGCCAAAAGAATAGATACTGCGCCACAATGTAACACAGAGCCATCATCGTTACAAAGCAAAACGCTAAAGGCAGCCACTACCATATACGATGCAGAAAGCTAAAGGCATGAGAGATGAAACCATTACCTACTCTCAAGAAAGAAGACGTCGCTTTATGACCTCCAATCGGGCATGATAACCCAAGTACAAGTACAAGGCCAGTACTTGCAGAAGGTACCAGCCCCGAAGAACAGCTGCCATTGTCTGAAAAGCACATGCTCTCAACGGCAGTAAAAAAGAGCACGAAGTATGATGCAGTTGTGTTTCTGAAACCACCACTGCCATTCAACTCCACTGAGAATCAGAATATTGGATCCAGGTGGACTGCATGGATCGAGAAGTCCGATTACTTTTTAAATGCCCTAGAAGATGTAGATGATAAGAAAATCACTAAATATTTAGAGAACCTTGCCGGTGATGGAGTGAATGAAGGGCTGAAGAAAATCTTACAGACTGTTGCGATATTGTACCGTTAGGTCAAAGAAGCATTGGGAATCAAGTTCTCGGAGTCAAGTTGGACATGAAGCTTGTCTGACACAGAACATGCCTATTCTCAGCTGGAGAAGGAGAGCCTGGCTGTATTGTGGGCCTGTGAACATTTTCCTGTGGTTCTATATGGAAAACGTTTCACTATCATTACAGATCGCCAAGCACTGCTCACTATTTTTGGAAACCCGAAAGCCATGATGCCCCTCGCATTGAGAGGTGGGGGTTGTGACTGGGAGAGTATGACTGTGCAATTGTACATAAGCCGGGTAAAGATAAGAACCCTTTCAGATTACTTTTCACAAGTTCTGTTACAGATGTACAGTTTGATATCCAAAATGGCTCAGGAGTACACTAACTTCATTGTGAGGTCCAGCACATGAGCAGCCCTATCCATTGAACAGATCATTGCTACTACATTATGCTAATAAGAACATGCTTATCCTCAAAGACAAAATTTCAACTCAATCGTGGAAGAAGCATGCTCGACCTTTTGTTGACGCAGTTGAATTTCAAAAACTCAAGAATGTACAGGATGAACTGTTTGTTACCAAGTAAGGTGTTGTATTGAGAGGCTCACGAATCGTCATACCTGAAAGCCTATGACAGCAAGTCATTGAACTACCCCATAAAGGACATTGTGGGATTGTAGTCACCAAAAGAGCCCTAAGAGACTAAGCGTGGTTCCCGCCCCTAGATAAAGGAGTGGAGAGGGAACTAAAAGAGTGCCATCTTTGCAACTGCCTTTCTCCCAAAGTGACGCAGCACCCATTAACAATGTCTGACCTTCCTGCACATGCGTAGGAAAGAATTGCAGTCGATTTCTTTGGACCTTTAGAAAACGGATATCATCTCATGGTAGTCACTGATGGGTATACACGTTTTCCTTTAGTAGAGGAGTTATCATCTACTACCCATGACAAGGTCATCGAGCGGCAGAATAACATCTTTGCAGTGTGGGGTATACCCGTCATTCTCAAATCTGACAATGGTCTGCCATTCAATAGCAAATAATTCAAGGAATTTCTGGTCAGACTAAATATCAAGCATCAAAAGAGCACACCTCTATGGCCCCAAACTAATGGTGTTGTGGAACAGTTAATGGTTACCCTCAAATGGGTAATTCAACAAGCATCGATGAAGGGAATCAAGTTTAAGCAGGCCCTATGCCAAGCCCTCTTTGCCTATCGTTCAACTCCTCACTCCACAACTGGTGAGAGTCCTGCCACCTTTCTATTTGGCAGAAATCTTACCTGGTTGGGAAGTCATCCAGGGAGAGCGGGGCTGCTGGGCCCCACTTTGTGTTTCGTTGGACCCCTGTTTTAGCACTCATGCTGCCTAGCCACGCCCCCTTCTTTAGACCGGCTATTTAATTATGGCAGCTGTGCTGCCACTGTAGGTTCCTGCTCCTCGTAAGGAGTTTATGATCAGCTTTGCTGGTGTCAGTTGCTCAGCAACCAATCTCTTTGCTTTCCTTGTAAGCGCTCTAGAGCACACGGAGTTGCCTGGCTCCAATCGACTGGCAGCCATATTAGTTTGGTTATCGGCTGTTTTAATCCTTTAATGTGTTCATCTCTCACTGTATTATTTACGTTTGTTCTTAATTTCACCAGTAGCTCTTACCTGGTTGGGAAGCCATCCAGGGAGAGAGGGCTGCAGGGCCCTAGACTGTGTTTCGTTGGACCCCATGTTTTAGCGCTCACGCTGCCTAGCCATGCCCCCTTCTTGAGACCAGCTATTTAATTATGGCAGCTGTGTGGCCAGGCAGCGTGCGCGCTGCTAGCGCGCCGAAGGCACCCCTAAGGCAAGCCCATCTGCGCCCGTCTGTGTCTGGACGCTGCCAGGGGCCTGGCCCCCTGTCGGAAAGACTTCAGCCACAATACAATACTCTGCCATGGAATTAAGAGCACTAGCCCCTATGACTTCACTACGTTATTGTGCAATTCTGGACCTCACACAACTAAGCTTGTGCTGTGGTAAGTGCAGCTTCAAACCTTTTATATCTGTGGGATGTAACGTTGTGGGAAATGAACCATTCTCTGCTTCCTCGCCTGCACACTTTTATTCTATGAACTGCCGGTCATTAGCTAAGCACAAGCTGCAACTGTTTGATTTTTTCACAGACCACTCTCCGGGCACCATCTTCTTAATGGAAACCTGGTTGTCTGGAAGTTCAGCCCCAACTTCCTTAGTGCCATCCATATGGCTACGCCACTGTCAGGCTTGAAAGGACTCGGTTGAGAGGAGGCGGGGTCGCCATAATCTTTAAAAACACCTTTCATTGCACTCTAGCAAAGACTGCAATCAAGGATAGCGAGGCAGCTATTTTCTCCCTCTTACGTTAACAGGGTTCTGATATACAGACCACCTGGTGCAGCTTTCACTTTTTGTGCCTATTTAATGAGCACAGTACCAGAGTATTCCCTTTGGTACTCAAATTTCACCATTATTGGTGACTTAAATGTCAAAGATGCAAATTGCCCAATAGCTGCTACATTAGTAGTTGAATTAGAGGCACTCCAACTGAGGCAATTGGTACTTCCACTGACTCACAGATTGGGCCACACCCTAGATCCTATTTTTACTAACTTGCCGTACATAGGGTTTGACCCCGCCCCCCATTCCGCTCATATGGACTCATCATTTTGCAGTCCCCATGCGCTGGTTAACCTGTCCGTCAATGCGCGCAGCCAATGCGAATAAACCACCCAAAACCCGCAGATGGGCAAAAGTAACCACTGAGGCTTTTACTCAAGCATTAGAAGAGAGTTGCCCGGTTCTGGAACATAGGGTAGAGGCAGACAACTCTCGAGTAGTAGAGTGGATCACAGGTGCACTAGATCGGATTGCACCAATCACTGAACGTGTGATTAAAAGACAGAAACCCTCGGATGAATGGTTCAATGAAGAACTATTCATCCTAAAAAAGGTTGCAAACGGTTAAAACGCATTTGGCACAAAAAGTATGATGCCGGTGATAAGACTCAGTATCATGAAGCCTTGAAAAGTTATCACAAGCAAATTAAGACCGTTCAACAAAACTTTTATTTTGGGAAAATTGAGGCAGCGCAAAATGCACCACGCAACCTTTTCTCTATAATCAAGTTCCACTCCTCACTGGACCGCGTCTCAGCTGTGATTTCCCCTTCTGAAGACAGATGTAACATCTTAGTGCAGTTCTTCTTCGATAAAGTGGTGGCCATCTATGACACTTTTCCAGAAGCAGCCAGAAAGTCTCCCTGTCTGGAAACCTGGTTCGAACCGATAGAACATAGGGAAGCACTTTTAGATTTTACACCCATTATGACTGAGGAAGTCATCCGGATCATGGCATCCGTAAAATTCGGGGCGCCCTCTGATCCCGCCACCCCTATGATTTTGGAACGCGGCATTGCATGCATTGCTCCTGTGCTGTGCAAGGTTTTAACTGTTCCTTTAGGAGTGTCGGGTCCCTCAGGCATGGAAACACACCACTATAGTACATCTACCTAAAAAGCCATTGCTTGACACAACCAAACCAGAGAATTTCAGACCTGTCTCATTGCTCCTTTTTACTTCAAAGGTAGCAGAAAAATATGTAAATCTCCAACTTTACTCCATCATTGTAGCTAATAACATCCTACATGATACGCAATCAGAGTTTCGCCCACAGTATAGCACAGAGTCTGCACTCCTATTTGCGGCTGGATCTATACGCCAAGCTGGGGACACGACTGCCATGCTCCTGCTGGACCTCAGTGCAGATTCGATACCATGTCACATAGTCTTCTATTAGAACGGTTACGAAAATATGGGATCAGTGGGAAGGTTCTAAAGTGGCTAGCATCTTTTTTGCAACACTGAACCTTCCAGGTTTCATTTCGAAGACCTTCCCATTGCAGCAGGGTGTGCCCCAGGGCTCCTCCCTGAGCTCGACACTGTTTAATTTGTACATGCACCCCCTAGCTGATATTACAAAGTGGTATGGCTGCACTATTGTGTCGTATGCTGACGATGCACAGCTAATTATGACTTTGCCCCAAAACTCCGCAAAATCGGCAGAACGACTGTGTGCATGTCTGACAAAGGTAGCTATTTGGATAAGCCTTAGCTGTCTTAAACTGAATGCGGGTAAAACCAAGGTTCTTATCCTCGGGAAACCCCAAGGTTCTTATCCTCGGGAAACAACCATCCAACTGGTCTACAGCATGGTGGCCTGACACTTTGGGACATCTTCCTACGCCAAAGCCCAAAGCAAAAAATCGAGGCATCTGGTTCGATTCTAAAATGTCATTCAAAAGCCAAATCAGAAGCCTAGCAGGACAATGTTTTCGGCTCTTAAAATCCCTGAAAAAAATTCTAGCATTCTGTCAGATGAAGCCAGAAAAACAGTGGTCCAGTCTCTCATTACATGTAAACTAGACTACTTCAATGTGTTATATTTGGGAGTCTCGCAGGCACGTATTATGTGACTCCAACGGGTCCCTAACATGGCAGCATGCCTACTGCTAAAATTTGCCCAGGTGCACCCCCTCAGTTCCTGCCTTAGCCAATTTTCTCTGGCTGCCTCTGAAAGAACGAGTCTCTTTCAAGGCCCTCTGCTACTGCCACAGAATTCTTAATGGCAAGGGTCCTAGGTACCTCCACCCTATGATGTCAGCCTACTCCCCTAAAAGATCTCTGAGGTCGGCAAACACCTCACTAGCAATCATCCCTAGAATTAAAAAAACTTGCATAGTAGGATGTTTGTTTAGTTTCCTAGTAGCAAAAATGTGGAACTCACTACCTCTCTGTCAGAAATCTTGTTTCGGAAAAACTGAAAACCTGGCTTTTTAGATCCATCTAGCAGGGCCCTCCAGTTTTTGTGGCTTGACACAGAGGATATGGAACCGCAGCACTGGGACACGTCTTGTGTACGCGCTTTACAAAACACCTTATTATTATTAACTAAACTGCCCCAGTGGACATTAGACCGATCTTTGAATGCTGATAAGGTTCACGACATGGACATTTCTTGGAAATGCCTGTTGAAAACATATGCTCATTGTTGTTAACGAGCTCAGGAAACAGTCTTCGATGAAGGTGACTGGGTCTTGGTCAAACAAAAAGCAGAAAACAGACACTCCATTTGATGTTGATCCTCTGAGGCTTGTGACGTGCAAAGGACATATGGTGACGGCGTATCATCCCAGAAAGTCCAACACACGGGACTCGTCACACTTCAAGCACCTGCCTCAAGGGTCGTCAGCTGCTGCAATCATGAATGAGGCAACCCGGACAGTCCAGATCAAGCATCTGAACCTATGCCATCGATCAGAGTGCATCTCTACCATCTCATACCACTCAATCTGGCCGACTAGTGTCTTATTGAAGAACTATGATGTGACTATTGTTTGTACTTTTTATTTAACAAGGGGGGAGATGTAGTGTTGTGAGACTATGTGCGCTAGAACACTTGAGGTTCTGGGCGGACTCAACAAGGAATTACGTAACTTGCTGGAAGGTATTAAGGTGTGGTTATTAACGGTTATGAGAATGCATTGTCTGATTGTGTGCTGGGGAATAAAGACATACAATCCAGAGCTCCGGGTGTGGCGTATTCCTTTGCATGCTCCCGGGGCTTGGGAGGACACTACAGAGAGGGCCTCCGTAAAAGACAGAGACTGTACACGAGCATTCTAATCAGAAACAATGTCAGAACTGATAGGTGATAAATCTCGGCACAAATAAAAACTTGTACCTACAGTCATGTAACAGTGATGAGAGAATATCTTGAGTCCTTCTCCAGAAAAACAACCAAGGACACCCACGTAGAAAACCCTACACAAATCAAAAATATCCAAAAGCAAATCCCAGACTGACCAAAAAAAGAAACTATTCTCCGTACTTTCAATCCTTGTAATAGCAGAAATGCCCCGTTTACTCACTGGTAATCTTCCAAGTCTTCCTCACCACAGTCAATTTTCCCATCCCATCCCTGCCTTCCCTTCTTGTTTCAGCTTCATACCATTTTTTGAGGCATGTCAGAGTACAGGATGAATACCAGAGGCACTGTAGTCAGTGGATTTTCCGTGGGAGAATCGCTAGGGACTCTGAATGAATTCAAGGGTAGATAAATATTATACAGAGGTCTGTGAAATGTAAAACATTAGGTCCATTTTACAACGCTGGCATCTGTAGTGATAAAAATATCTTGACTGGAGAGCAGAGATAGGTGGTCCCTTAATCCATTCTTCACTGTGCAGGAAGTAATACACCTTGATGACAAACACAATACAAGTTATTGGTGCTTGTTAGATTTGGGGGTCTCTAGTTGGCAGAGGTAGGTACCTTTGACCAAATAGGGACCCTTGCGTCTAGTCAGGGTAAGGGGGTACACTCCTAAAATAACCCCTGCTCACCCCCTTGGTAGCTTGGCACGAGCAGACAGGCTTATCT
Source organism: Calotriton arnoldi (assembly GCA_963921515.1). Classification (NCBI taxonomy): domain Eukaryota; kingdom Metazoa; phylum Chordata; class Amphibia; order Caudata; family Salamandridae; genus Calotriton; species Calotriton arnoldi. The sequence continues at coordinate 373,888 of CAWUFW010010193.1, read as the reverse complement.
CAGAGGCAGTGTGTGAAGCATTTGTGAACACATACAGTAATCAAGTGACAACACTACAGATGGACACCACACCAGTTGTATATTAAAAATAAGTATCTTTTATATAGATTTAGCACAAGACCATAAACGACAAAAATCCACAATACTGTACCTCAAAAATGCTATAATTAGCTCAGTTCTCTTAAGATGTAAAATGCAACACTTTGAATTCAATGTACCTTAGGATGCGTAACGCTATACAACGAAAGGGTTGCAGGGAAGGTGATGCGTCGGTTCCTTACACGCAAGAACGGTGATGCGTCGGGTCCCTACTGATGCGTAGGGGATGCGTTGGTTCTTCTCCGCGTGGGGAGGTGATGCGTCGGTTTCTTACTGCGCTTCCGTGGCAATGCGACAAGCAGCGCCGTGATGCGATGAAGATCCGGTGCAATGAAACAAAGATGGCGTCTTCTTCTTGATGCGACACGATGCGTGCACGCCCGACGGCCGTGCGGCGACTCAACGATTCTTCTGAGCCGCGACAGGCCCTGCGGCACGCTTCCCGGTGATGGGGCGGCGTCTGGTGTGACGTCGATCCTCTTCTCTGGCGATGCGAGGCGCTTCGGCAACGATGCGACGGCCGTGCGGCGACTCAACAAATCTTCTGAGCCGCGACAGGCCCTGCGACACACTTCCCGGCGATGCGGCGGCATCTGATGTGACGTCGATCCTTTTCTCCGGCGATGCGAGGCGCTTCGGCAACGATGCGACAGCGGCGGCGACACTCTTCTACGTTGATGCGGTGGCGTCTGATGCGACGTCGATCCTTTTCTTCGGCGATCGAGGTGCTTCGGCTGCGGCGGCGATGCTTCTTCTTCGTGAGTCGCGCTTCCAGCTCCTTGCGACACGCAGTCCCTCAGAAAGTCCAGCACAGCAGCAGGCACTTTCCAGAAACACTCTTGGGGAGCTGGTTGCTGAAGTCTGTTGGTCCTGAGACTTCAGCAGGAGGCAAGCTCTTCTCTCAAGCCCTTGGAGATCTCTTACAAGTTGATGAAAGTACACACAAAGTTCATTTCTCCTTTCTTTGGCAGTAAGGCAACCACTGCAGGCCAATCCCCCAAACAGCACTCAGCTTAGGGATAGTCTCCTCCTCAGTTTCTCTGATTCCTCTCCTCAGCAAAGGTTCTTATTGTTTCCCAAAGTGATCTAAAGTTCTGGGGTTTGGGTCCCCTCTTTTATACTCATTTTCCCTTTGTTCTCTGAAGGCAGAGAGGCCTTTGCCTAGTCCAAACTAGTTCTGGTCAGTCCTGGAGCACTTTGTTCACAAGACTCCTTCTTTCCTTTCACAGTGTAGGCCAGGGACATCAGGCGCACCACAGGAGGTGGAGCCAGCATTGTGGAGGGAAGGCACAGCCCTATTCAGGTCCCAGGTGCAACTCCTCCCACCCATCTACATGCAGATCTCTCTATTCAGCCCTGTGCTGACTCACCCTGTCTCCTGGAGTCCCCCAGCCCCTGTCACTCAAACTCCAGACAAGGAATACACAACCTAGCAGAGGCAGGCCTGGATAGTTAGGCAAGAAAATACCTACTTTCTAAAAGTGGTATTTTCAAACACAGAATGTTAAAACCAACTTCACTAAAAGATGTATTTTATCATTCTGAGTTCAGGCATACTAAATTCGTTTTTCTACCATGTTCCCTGGGTCAGTTAGGATTATAAGATGTAATAATCAAACTGCCCATTCTGGCCTATGGGGAACAGGTAGCCTTGCAATAGTGAAAAACGAAAATGGCTGTAATTCACTATTAGGACATGCCACACACACCAGGGCATGTCCTACCTTATACTTACAATGCACCCTGCCCTTGGGCCTACCATAGGGGTGACAAATATGCAGAAAAGGGAAGGTTTAGGGACTGGCAAGTGGGTGCACTTGCCCAGTCAACATGGCAGTACCAGACTGCACACAGGTTCTGCAATGGCAGACCTGAGACACACTTTTACAGGCTGCTTCTGTGGGTGGCACAACCAGTGCTGCAAACCCACCAGCAGCACTTGGTGTACAAGCCCTGGGCACACTCAGTGCACTGTACTAGGGTCTGACAAGTAAACCAAACCAACCAATCATGGAATCACTAATCCATACATCAATTTACCATAGGGAGCACTTGCACTGTGGCACTGAATAGCAGTGGCACAGTGCCCAAAGCATCTATAACCAGCAAAAACACATGAGGCAACAGCAAAAAATGGAAGGGAGACCCACGCCAACAGTGCCAGGTCTAACAGTGCTTAATTGAGAATACTTCAGTTGTGGCAATGGCTTTTGGAGGGGCAAGGAATGTTGCCTGTCGTAGGTAGTTTCCCACTGCAGATTCAAGTCAATGTATTGGGGTGTGTGAGGAGGCAAATCTCAGAAACAGCTAGTGAGGCTGCATACGATCAATTTGGTTTATAAGCAAACTAACATTACATTTCATATCTTCCTAACTTACCGATTATCTCCTATTGCAGGTATACTGTCATGCTCTCATGTCTACTGTTTGCCTTGCCCAACTATATTTGTGATGTGCTATGCACCTCTCTTGCTCTTTCCAGAGCAAAACAATTTACAGCATTGGGAAAAACATGCAAAACTCTGTTATTGTTGAAAAGGTTTATATCTTGATATTCTTATTTATATTATTTAATTGTTGGGTTGGCATTTTAAAATTTTTGATCCCTCTCAACATATTCCCAGTGAAAATAGCACGGGGAATTTTGCAATATCCAGTTCCAAAAGCAAAATTGCTGCAGGGCATAAAATAAAGATTTTGTTAAGCATCTCACTCTGTAGTAGGTTGTAACTCACCACCATCCTGTTAACAATCAACAGAAGCTTCCGACCTCAGCCAATGACCCACCTCACCGAACCCATATCCACAGCCCCAAGTCACAATTAATGTACAGCTCATTTACTTTCTCTCCTATCATCAATGCTGCCACGGTATGCACTTACTCCTGCATCATTATAGATCTTATGGGTCTAGCCACAGCACACACAAAAAGGTTCCAGACCCTGAACTTAACTCAAGTTAGAATCCCTGAAGCCTGAACTTGGGAGAATCCAGACTTGACCTTTAAGTAGACCTGTGTGGGCCTGTCTATACTGCCTTGTTGAATTCACATGGGTTTTGTAGGTGTTTGCACATCATGGAAAGATGCAGGCAGGACACCCACCGACAAAATCTTCAGACGCTACCAGGGCCGGCTTTAGTGCCGGTGGCATCTTGTGAAACAATATTTTTTGGTAACCCCCATCACCACCTTCTCCATGGATTCCCTCACTACCACCCTCTAACAATGTCCCTCATCTCTCCATAGCCACTCTCTCACATTCATTTAATTTTTTATGGCTTTACCTATACTAATGCAGGGTGTCAGAGTACTTTACATCACACACACATTATAGAGAGACAATGAATCATCCGTGTGGAGCTAAATCTATAGGAAATGTTTCATGACCTCGGGGGCAGAGATGGCACTGGAGTGAGCTTTTTCCCTTTCCGGTCGCCACGTTACGCTTCACGCCGGAGCTCTGACCATTCGGCAATCGACCAGCTGACCTGCAACTGACCTGACCTGCAGCTGCTTTCAGGCAGATGTCCGTGGCGGCGTCCCTGGTGGCGTCTGAACCGGTGTTTGTTGCTCAATCACCCGGAGCCCTAGCCCGGATTTTCAGCAGTGGGGGCCCGCGAGCTGGAATTCTCGCCTCATTACGCTTAATTTACCGGATTTTTGACACTCTGGTAAAGGGGCGAGCGACGGCGGCAGTTTGGGTACGAGTCTGCCCCAGGTTGCTGACAAAAGGCGAAAGAGCGGGTGCAGCGATTCCGGCAACAACTCACAGGCATGAATCTATCATGACCACCCGGGGGCAGAAAATCAGCAGGACGAAAACGGCCCCTAATCCAGCCGGGGCTGAAAGGGAGAATGCGGGAAAAATGGCTGAGAAAACGACGGAGAAAGCAGACTTTCCACTTAAAGGTAAACGAGATATGGGGAACTGTAAAAAAAATGCAGGAAAGACTGGTGGTGCTAATCTTCCTAAAGAAAATGCTACAGGAGGCACAGGTTTATCATCCTCCATTGTTATACACTTCTTTGTTGTCAAGGGTTCCTCTATCTCCACCGATTTAAATTTGAACACAACCGCTAGTGACCTTAGCAACCCAAAAGCGATTATTCAGGGGGATCTTGAGCCAGGGGTCGCCCAGCAGGCCACCCCAATCCTACAGCTAGTCTCCGCGGCCACTGGGAGCAATGCTGGGAGAGAGGGAGCTGATGAGAATGTGGCAATGACAGCCCTTGAATCACTTGTCTGTACCCCAAGCACTGTGCCCGCCACGCCTGCCATGTTTGTCTTGCCTGATGTCGAGGAGGCGGACAGGGAGCCCCCGGGGGTGGAGGGTCCTGAGACCAGTAATTACCCTACAAGAAATGACTGTCTTGGACATACAGCCCCGCAAACCCCGGATATAGCCACCGAAAACTTTTTTCCAGTATCGGATGGTTCTCTATCCGGTACAAATAATGATTATATTTGCTCTTCAGAAAGCAGCAACTCAGGAGATATCGACTCTGACCCCGCAATTAGAACCATCCAGCAAAAAAAGAGGAAATCTAGGAGCAAAGGACCCAGCCAGCTGAAGTGGGATTACTCTGATTCTCAAGGCTCATTTCCTAGGGGGGATCTCCCTAATCTCCAGCTTGAAGAGAGTCCACAGCCAACCGAGCCATCTCTGGCCCCTATACTGGATACTATTAAGCAGTTCCAAGTAGAAGTTAGATCGGATAGTCTCGCTGCCAAGGGTGCTTCCAAAAAACTCCAAGGTGGTATCAGAAAATTAAACAAGATATGTACGGATATCGGTGATCGAGTTTCAATGGTGGAAGCGCGGACAGAGTCCCTGGAAACAGAAATAACCAGTGTCAAGGACCAAGGAATATCTCATGCTGCCTGTCTAACTGACTTAATGTCCAAGTTCGAAGAACAGGAAAATAGAGCACGTAGAAATAACCTGAGACTGCTGGGAATTCCTGAAGGGGTCGAGGGGACGCCCCAAGAGGATACATTGTTAAGTTGCTCCGTGCTGCCTTTCCATCGCAGACTAGCTGGAACTGGGATCAAGAGATCCAGAGGGCGCACCGCTTTCCATTCAATCTAAAGCAGAGGCGTGATGGTAGTAGTTTTGTCAACGATAGACCTAGAGTTTTTTTGGTTTTCTTTGGGAACTTTCTTTTGAGACAGCTGGTTTTTGATCAGGCCAGGCCTAACTCCCAAAAAGTTGTTGACGGAATAACATTTTTCTCTAAACCAGAACACTGCCATGCAACAGTTGAGGGTAGATGGCGATTACGCCAACTGATTGCCCCTCTTCAGCAGCAAGGAGCCCAGGTATTTCTAATGAACCCAGCCAGGCTGAAAGTGATTTTCAACGGCTCGACGCAGGTGTTTTTGTCCGAAATTAAGGCTGAAGAATACCTAAAGGATATTATGGGAAGAAAAAGATGAACTAAATTCTTTGTCTAGTTTTTTTTGAATAATTTCTGCTGGGGTTATTACTACTATTATTATTTTTTCTCTATTTTTCTTATCTCCTTCTCGTCTTGCTGTCTGTCTGGGCGGTTCGGGCTAGCTGAAATTCTTTTTAATACATGATAAACTGCCAATTGTTAAACTGTTAAGTGGCTTGGCGACCGGAGCTCACACTTGCTCACCATCATTCAGGGGTTCCCTGACTGCTTTTTTCTTTGGGGGGCTGGGGGAGGGTTTGGGGGTGGTACCGCAAGCAGTGGGTGGAGAAATGCTATTTTTTGTTGAAATTTTGGTTGATCACATCTGGAAGGGATCTAAGAAACTTACCATTTACCATGTCAGTTAGAGAGGTGGTTGGTGGAGAGGGAGGTGGAGTGGGAGGGGTGTGTGTGTGTGGTGGTTGGTGGTGGGGTCGGGGGGATGGGGGTGGAGTCGGGTTCGGGGGGTGTCGGGGTTTGGGTCTAGGGGAGGAGGGGCGGAGGGGGAAAGGATAGGAGCGATCTCATGCTGTTCAGTTGTTGGCAGAAGCCTGCTTCTTAGGGATAGGCATAATCCGGTTTTAAAAAGCGGGTCCTGGACAAATATATAAAGCCAAGGTTTATTAACGACTAATGATGGGTACGCCTAATAAACTCAGAATCGTCACATTAAATATTTGTGGTCTAAACGAGCCAGGAAAAAGGCAAAAAACTGCCCAAGCCTTACGATTAATGGGGGTGGACATTATCTGTTTGCAGGAGACACACATAGAAGGGGCTCAAAAATCCCTGTTAAATTCTTTGGGCTATAAAGTTATTGGGGCAACTTCAGAGGGGGCCAAAGTCTTTGGCCTCAAGTAGACTCTCTTTAGTAGTTAACCAAGTCAAATCTGACTCTCTGGGCAGATGGGTGATGGCCGGATGCTCTCTCCCCTCTAACTTTGGTTTTACAATCTGCTCTATTTATGGAAGCAACCTCGATGATCCGGGGATAATTAATGGAATAAACGAGGAATTAGCACTCTGGCCACTACCTTTAATTGTATGTGGTGACTTGAATTTGAACTTACCTAGCTCATGGAGACCTGATCAGTCTTAGAGCTATAGGGGTCGGAAACCTAAATCTTTTCAGGCAGTACTTAATCTGATTTGCACCCATGGTTTAAAAGATGCTTGGGCACATTTGCAACCCGATCAAGATGGTTTTACCTATTTTTCTGTTCCTCATCTGTCTTTGGCCCGGCTTGATTATTTTCTAGTTTCATCTTCTTTGATATTCGATTGTTCTATTGAAATTACTCCTCGACTCCTTTCAGATCACAATCCACTGATTTTAAGTGTAGAGGCCCGGGAGATAGTAGGCCAAGGGTGAACTGGACTTTTGAAAAAGCACTATTATACGATAATAACTATCGGGAATACATGAAAGGTTGGATTCACGAATTTCTGACCATAAATGTTGGCTCTGCTCCGGTAATGGTAGTTTGGGATACATTAAAGGCCGCTATAAGGGGGGAGACGCTTCAATTCTCCGTCAGACGGAATAAAAAAGAGAAAGCACAAGTTAGCCTTTTGCAGGACCACATGATAAAATCTGAAAAGAAATTAATACAGGCTGTCCAGTCAGGAACTGGAATTGAACAAGCACAGATAATGGTGGCGGTCGCAAAGGCCGAGATGGGAACTGTATTAGCCGAGAGAATAGCAGTAAAATGGGCTTTGGCCAGAGAAAGGCTTTACGAATGTAGTGAACTCATTGGCCGGCAACTGGCTATTTCCATCAGACAACAGGCGATTGCTAACACAATCTCCTCAATTCAAACTAATTCCGAAGGGATAACCAGTGACCCTATAAAAATAGAGGTGGCTTTCAGGGAATTTTACGAAAAACTATACTCTGAAGATATCACCAGGTTGGCTGAATATAGGCAAAACGAGATCAACAGCTACCTGGAGGTAATACCGGTCGCTGAACTTAACGATGAGAACCGTGAGTTAATGGAAATCTCCCCAGATTGGGATGAAATTGCTACTGCACTAGCAAGCCTCCCTGATGGTAAAGCCACCGGAGAGGACGGCATTCCTGTTGAATTCTATAAAATCTTTGCATTACAGATAAAAGACCTTTTTTTAGACGTAGTCATCTCTATTTTCAATGGGTCCTCTCCACCTCGTTCTTGGTCAACCGCAAAGATTGTAATATTCCCTAAAAAAGATAAGTCACCTTTGGAGATGTCATCAATATAGACCCATAACCCTCATTAATACAGATTCCAAAATATTCTCTAAAATTATAGCATCCAGATTATCCTTAAAAATCGAACCTCTTGTTTCTAGCTGGCAGCACGGGTTCATTCCGAAAAAGGGCACTACTGAGCACATTCGTCGGACTATCACCTTATTCGATGCCGCCAAAGTGGCAGGAGACCCAATCACATTAATCCTTTTGGACGCAGAAAAAGCGTTTGATCGGGTCTCCTGGCAGTTTCTGTGGGGCCTCATGCGGCGGATTGGCTTTGGCCCTAGGCTGATATCGGCACTGCAGGCACTATATCAGAACCCCACAGCCAGAATCTCAATTAACGGGCGTCTGACCGAGCAGATAAAGATTTCCCGTGGGACTCGGCAGGGTTGCCCTTGCTCTCCGTTGCTTTTCGCTCTATACATCGACCCTCTGATTAAGAAAATTGAGCTCAATCCCGAAATAGTAGCAGTTAGCAGGTTCGGCATTGATACAAAGATCATGGCCTATGCCGACGATTTAGCCATAATAACTCCGGAACCCAAAAGGGCCATTGTAGCTATAGAACAGGAGGCCCAAAAATTTGGGCAGATATCTGGTTATGCTCTCAACAAAGCAAAAACACAGATCGTTTTAAATGAACAAATAAACTGGGTAGATGACAGAGTAACCTAGAAGGCTAAATACCTAGGGGTGAATATAGTCTCCGACCTGGATCTAATTGTTGAGGAAAATTTGACCCCGTTAGCAGCTGACATGAAAAAGGCACTTCAAAAAATAAATAATTTACACCTCACAATTGTTGGGAGATGCAATGTTCTAAAAATGTCTTTTTTTCCTAAACTACTATACTTTTTTAGGACAATCCCGCTAGACTTCAATAACAAGATGCTGCTTACGTTTGAACACATTTTTTCTCAATTTATTTGGGCCTACTCACAGCCAAGAAGGGCTTTTAAATTCCTTACACTACCCAGAGATAGAGGAGGGTGGGCTCTGCCCAACATAAAACTATATTACTGGGCAGCTGTTCTTCAATATAGTTCCGAGCTACTGCATGACCTTCCTGTCGAGAACTCTTCTGGATTGCCATCTCCCTATATTTCTTTACTCGGGGAAAGCGTCAGGGGTTGTCTCTGGCGTCAGCTCGAACTTGCCTATTACAAACGGGTTAGATTTAAGACTTTGATTAATGTTTACAAGATATTCTCGAAAGTACGCAAATTATTTGGACTGGCAAAGCTAAATTATTCTACGCCCATCAGGAATAATAGCAACCTGCCACTTATTTTCCAAGAAACATACTTGCAACAGTGGTACCAAGCCGGTATTACAAAAATGGGAGACTTGTTTACTCCCAACGGTATCTGGACTTTTAACACTCTTAAAACCTGTTATAACCTTGGTAACAATCAGCTATTTCAATACAATGCGATCACAGGCTATCTAATTAATAAAACTGGTGGGCCTGTTGGGTTCGCTAAAATCAATCTTATAGATAGAATCCTCGGGCCCAGTATATTACGGATTGGAAATATCTATTCAATGCTAAATCAACAAAGGCCTGACGACGTAAATATAATAGACGAAAAGTGGCAGGTGAGGTTGAATGCCCCTCCTAACACCTTTTGTTACGTCCTAAGTTTGGCACAGTCCTATTTACTATCATCTAAATTACAAGCGCAATTTTATAAAACTGGATATTTTCTATACATAACCCCCAGTAGAATTGCCAAATGGGGTACTGGCAGTGGCACCCTGTGTCCGAGATGTGCTGAGTACAGTGCAGACTCTGTACACATGTTTGCCACGTGCCCCAAATTAGATCCATTACTTGAAGGGGTGCAGCAGTTTATTGGTAGGGTTTTATCACGTAACTTTCAATTGGTACCAACTACTATGTTATGTTATGTTAAGGATATTTATTAAGCGCTCGATTACCCGAGGGTGTCCTGGCGCTTGGACTGCATGACACGATCGACCTGAGAAATGGGGGAGCCTTACTATTTGTGGCCATGACTATTCTTAGGATATGTATCGCTTCACACTGGAAGGATCGGAGTCCTCCCACGTTTGCTCAATGGCAGGCTCGGCTGTTCGCCACCTATCAATTAGAGAATGCCATATATGCCAAAAAAGGCAAGCGTGGGAAAAAAAAGGGGTTAGAGATTTGGGACCCCCTACCCAGGTGGCTTAATACATTGAATGCCCCAGATTGACCGTGAGGCCGCATATCCTACGCCTCCCCTGGCCTTCTCCCCCCTACCTCTCTCCCTCCGGGGGTACCCTCCCCCCTCCTCCCCTTTCTCTCTATATGTTCTCCTTTTTTTTTTTTTTCCCCAACTTGCTAACTTTTCCATTGTGGGTCTTTCTTTGATATTATATATATATTTTTTTTTCTGTCGTAGGTTTTTACATCAACGTAAAAAATTGTTAAACTGTTCCTTTGCTAATGTGTCTCACACTGCTTGCCATGTTTTTTTGTTTGTTCTTCTCGTCGGACATGGGGAGGGGGTGGGGGGGTCTGGATCAGTGAGGGATGTACTTTGTTTTGTAATGCGCCGAAAGTAAAAAAAAAAAAAAAGGAGATGTTTCATAAGGCAATGAGGAATACAAGGTGTAGAAATCACATGCTATCCATAGCAGTAGGCATTCTAAGAGTGTTTGGTCTGTAGAAGCACAAACCCCGGATTTAAAAAGTGTCTCAGTGGTTGGGGTTGACTTTACTAATAATAATGTATTTATACCTAAACAAACCCTTTTTAGCAACATTAGGATAATGAAAGACTGGGGGAAAAGGATTACATTCTAACCTATATCATGCAGTTTGCATGCAGCTCTTTGATGAATGTTCATAAGCAGTGTGTTATATGAGGATTGAATTGCAAGAGACAAAAGAATTTCTGTGACAAAAGCAGTAACACACTGAGCTATCCACATAAAATGCAGTTGTGTTTTCTGCATGATGCACCTTCTTTGCAACAAGCATATTAACCCTCTGTCTACTTTATGATAAGTCAAAACTCCCACTAGACAAAACTCCGATCTCTCTCCAGCAGGAACATTAATCACCAGCATTATCTCGACATTTTTATGGTTGCCTAAATACTGCTGGAGATACAAGGAACTCTGAAGCAGGTGCTTTTAAACCCATGTTATTTCTAAACACCCCCTGCCAGATGCGGCAGCAATGGCCGCACTTCCCTAAAGCCAGCCTAGCCACAACTCCCAGTCACAATTCACTATGCACACTGCCATTCAATCCACCTTCGCCTTTATATGAAAGCCCCTTCGTCTGCTCCACTCCCTACGCACCACATTCTCAGACTATCTGGGCCTGATTTATGAGGCCTCTTGCGCCATCGGAATGTCACTTTTTGTGGCACAAGAGCCTGCTCCATATTTACGAGGAAGCACTATGCCACTTTTTTTGGCCTAATGCCGCCACGTAAATATTGTCCCCTTTAACGCAGTTTTCTGCGTTAAAGGGGCGTGCAATTGGTGTTGCTGGGGGCGTTCCCAGCAACATCCATGGTATTTTGACACTGCCCCAGATTTACCAGAAATCGTAAATCTGAGGCAGCGCCAAAGATGTACGCCTCCCCAGGGGAGGCGTCAGGGAGGCACAATGAGAGAAATATCTTTATTTCTCCTCGTTTTTCCTTTTTCTATGTGTGCTGCATCCTGCAGCACACATAGAAAAAGGAAAAAGCCTCTTGTGATTTTTTTTTTGTGCCTGAAGATTTCCCTCCCTGCACAAAAACAATCATCCTCTTAACGCAGGCACCCTTGCACCATGGTGCAAATGTGCCTGCGTTGGCACACAGCAGCCTATTGTGCGCTGGCGCATGGTAAAAGGACAGGATACGCCGTATATCATAGATATGGCGCATTCCTGCCCTTTTCTTTTGCTGTGGAGCAGTGCAGCAGGAAGGTCTGCTGCGCTGCTCTACAGCAAAAACACATAAATGAGCCCCTCCGTGTTCCAAACTAACACCCATTACAGTTACCCACCCCATCCCAATCCATTCCCCATGCTGCATACACTTACACACTTCTAAACTGAATCTGGAACTGAAAACAACATATAAAGCATGCTGATAGCCTGATATTGAGAGGCTTATTGTTGCTGTTTGTTGAGTATATCCAAAGGTTAGTGCTTAAAATGTAACAGAAGACGTGGTTCTTGGGCACGTTCCTAAAGTGTAGGTTTCCTTCTATCAGTTTTATTTCTAGAGACAAGGCTTTCCTTAAACTAAGGCCAAAGACTCCTAAGAATGGCAAGTTGCCCCATCTCTCTGGAATGATAAGGGGCAGGCATGAACAGAAGGCAATTTTTCTCAACCTGCCAGTACTTCCCAGGAAGAATGAAGTGACAAAGAGCTCTATTTACCTACCAGTAGATAAGCCCCTAAGTTCCTTCGTGGAGATAAGATGACAGTAAATGACCCCCCCCCCCTCATGTTCAGACCTCGAGGTGTCACGATCCCACAGATCGATTGTACTCTACCAGAACGGCCTCCATCCATGAGGATGTTTCAGCAGAGTCTTCATGTAGCTGGAAAAACAAATTCTGCTTATCTGGCAGGAGGCAGAATTTTCATTCTACAGTATAGAATGAAATACACGAAAAGGTAGATATCTAACACATAGATTTAGCAAAAAAAGTAGTTTAAGTTCATCAGTTCCACTATTTGCTGGACACTCTCAGTCATCAAATCCACTCGGACACTAAAGAAAACATACTTTTAAATCCTGAATAAATGTCTATATACACAGTTTTGTCTTTGCACACTTTTGTTTTCACTCACCGATCATAGTCCATCACTGCAATAGAGAGGCTCACTTGATCCATGTTCTCAGGGGGGATATCAAAGATGATGGCCTCATTGTAAACTGGATTTAATGTACTTTTCTTTGTAGTAGTTTTGCGCTTTTTCAGTCTCCGGCCATCGCACATCAGTGAGACTTTAACATAAGGATCTGGACGAGAAAAAGTGCTATTGATTAGACCATTTGTAAAGTCATGTTAATTTACCTACATATATTTAGTTTATTTTGATATTTAATATATTTTTAAAAAATGATGCTACAATTCTGCCCTTCAAACCTCTATCTTTCCTTAACAATGTAACCAGGGCCGGACTGGCTACCGGGCGTTTTGGTGTGCTGCCAAGCTGGGGGCTGATTTTGTTGATGGGGACCTGCGTGTGCTCAAAACCATTCGTTTTGCTTTGTTTATTTAGAAGCACACGCAGGTTCCCATCAACGAAATCAGCCCCCACCGCAGTGAAATCAGCCCCCAGCTTGGCAGCACACCAAAACGCCCGGTAGCCAGTCCGGCCCTAAATGTAACTACACATCCATTGAATCTTTTATGACGCCTGCTACAGGGGTTGGAGGAGGCATTCGCAGCAAATGCAGCTGCAGTTTGACTTACTTACTGCATCCCACCGAAAGACCTTTTACAAAAAAAACACTTAGAGCAATGTATATCCGCTGAATTTCAGGAATTAGGTTCTGAAAACATCGAGATGGGAAAGTGCTTTTGAGCTGTGAAGTTTTATGCCGATGTCATTAGAATGGAAGTTTAGGTGGGCTGTAGAGCCTCAGTTTGTGGTATTTAAGCATCGCGTTTGACTCTATGGAACAAACAGAGAATAGTAAATAGCCTTGTAGTGTCTTGTAAGATAGAGAAGACGGGACCCTATCGGTTCCTGACGGACTCAGTAGAATAGAGCCGTAATGTAGGTGCGTGGGTAATAGAATTCATGTTATAGAATGTTCAGTTCTCGGTTACACCCTGATGAATAAAGAAGTATTATACCAAGATCCATGTGTGGCGTAATCATTTACAAGTGCCTGGGCTGGGGTACGACGCTACAAGCTTGACAGGTAACCAGTGCAATAATCTCACTACTGGAGTGACATGACTGTGTACTATAACTGCTTTGGTTGCTGTGTCCTTGATTAAATGTATTTTGATGGATTTGTAAGGGATGAACAGTATATCAAGTGACATCAGTGAGGTCTATCTAATGGCTTAAAAGGGACGCCATTGCAGCTACACCCATCCAAGGAGCTTCTAGATCAAAATGAATAAAGATAATAACTGAACATTCTGGATCACTTGGAGTAAGTCCATTAGGTACTCTGGTAAACCCAAATATAGTGCTTTACCATAGTTTAATCTGGACGTTATTAGCCCCTGGACTACCGTCCTCTTTGCTGAGAAGGATAAAAGCGGCCAAGATTTTTTTAGGGAACCCATAATCCCAAACAAGTGCCTACCAACACATTTACTTGAGGCCCAAAGGACAGCCGGTTATCAAATTTGATTTGATACCCAGATTTTTAACAGAATCTTCTGCTAAATGTTCCTAATGAGATCACGAATTTCCCCACAATTGAGTGCACTCCATTGGCTGCCCATCAGGGATAGAGTCAAATTTAAGGTTCTGGTAATAGTACATGATGCTCTATATCAATCTTCCCCTCCTATCTTAGAGCCAGATTTTGGCTTTCATAAACCCACTAGACAGCTGAGAACCGCCAACAAATGGTTGGCAGAGATCCCTTGCATTCAGCACGTAAGAAGTGGGAGGAAGGTCTCTAGCATATCTATCTGGTTGTGACATCATGGAATCAGCTCCCTCTAGAGCTGCAAATGATGAGTGAGGTGGCATTGTTTAAGAAGAAACTCAAAACCTGGCTCTTTGTGCAAATCTAAGATTTTTCATATTCCGATCTTAATGCTCATGTCGGGACACTCCTTGGAGTAGCTGTGCGCATTATAAATTGCTTTCATATCATTCTTATTGAGAAAGATTGTATTGTTTTTTTACTCAAGGATAAATATCTATTGAGCATGGAGGGCTTTGTATTGTATTACTACAGTTAGTTTGGACCATCTAGAAGTCTAACATATTTTACTGTCAACCGGAAAAGAGTGTCCATCAAATGTACCTGAGACCCAAGCATGAAGGTGGCACAGTGAATCTCATCACAAACCATCTGAAAAACCTGGTGTGACCTTCCAATATGTCAGTAACAAACATAAGCTAAAACTCCTTTGGAGATTTAGTTACTGTTATCGGTCATCCCATCTGAACCTTTGGAAACAATAAGGAGTAGGAGCACCAAAACCTTACATTCACCCCCACTCTTATGAACTAACAAAATCCAAGATAGTCTATGTTCTTTGTGTTGATCATAGATCAGATCTGGTAGAGGTAATTTGAGTCCATCTGTGTCTCTATAATCTATTTAGTTTGAAAGAGGCAAATGGTAATCTTTAAATCTGAAATTAGAATGGCAATAAGGATTGCAGCAAAGCAGTTCATAATAAAATCTGCC
The DNA here is from genome assembly GCA_963921515.1 of Calotriton arnoldi. NCBI lineage: Eukaryota > Metazoa > Chordata > Amphibia > Caudata > Salamandridae > Calotriton > Calotriton arnoldi. The sequence goes on along the minus strand of CAWUFW010010193.1, from coordinate 358,751 downwards.
TTGATAATGCAAATTAGAGACAATGATTGGAACAACGCTAGATTTGATTTGCTCAGCTGTAGTATAAACATTCAGTAAAATTGAATCAATTGATAAAAAAATGCAACTGGTTCTACAATATTGTAATGAACAGCAAGTATATTACTAGTTCACTATTTGTAGTGACAACTTTATCGATCTATAGAAAATCCACAGGTATGAACCAATGACGTCTATAAAAAGCACTTTTGAATTCACAGTTACATGAAAACATTTCTTTTTGCACAATGGACTATTCCAATATTTCTGAAATGATTAAGATGGTAGTATTATTCAGGAATTATAATTAATAATTAATTCAAATACATACCAATTATAAGTGGTTAAAAGTTAAATTCTGAGGTTTACCTAATTTACAGAGAGATGCCATTTATCAGCAATGTAGTGCAAATGCATTGTTGTAGGCATACACACCTGAGGAACCTGTGATGTCCATTGCCTTGAGATTTCTACACTTGATGACTGTTAACGTCATTCTTCCAGCAGTTGGCAGGTAGCAAAGTGAAAACATGATCTCACCAAGATCTATACTTTCCTAAAATAAAAAATAAAACAGAACTTAGTTAGATACAATGCATGGTTTAAAGACAGTTGTTCTTAACAGTTCAACTTACTTAAAAGAATGAAATATAAAGGTTCATTTGAACAGCACAAAAGCACAATGCCTCCCTCCAACTGTATTACCTTGACTGTCACTTTGCTAGAGTCTACAATCCAGCCATTGTTCCACTCCTCCAAGATGATGATTAATAATTTTCCTTTAAATTAGCCGAACAGCTGCAATAGCCTCTTCATGATGCTCCTTTTTCCTCTCAGGCAGTTCCACCTCACCCTACTAATGTACTTTATTAGCATATAGTGCACCTGATGCCCTGTAAAGTTCTGAATTATTGTATAAACATCTGCCCCTGGTTCTCGCCTTCCATTTCCATGTGCAGGCAATTTCCATTTTTGCTTGCCTGCCCCTTCAATCATTTAGCCATAAGACCTGACTTCTCCTAAAAAGTTCCTACATACCCCTCAAATCGAACACCATCTAACTATCGTAGGAGCTGAAATCCCATCATGAGCACTTTCAAAATAGGACCAAAACACCATTTAATTGTACTAAAAGAGCTCCTATTATTTCCACTGCCTCCCACAAATGTTCCTGCACAAATTACATAATAGACACTCTCTAGTGTCTAAGGTGCAATGTTTCAAATATCTGCAATAATTTTCATAAAGTTTTTGTCACTACTTTCATCCTAAATAATGGTTTCCTGTTACCATTAAATCTTTCTGAAATGCTCATCCAGTCCATGGGCTAGATGGCTGCTTGGGTTGAATTATCCTTTCTTAGCCCCACCAGTCTAAATAGTGTGTATTCCTCAAGATAAATATAACCTTAGCAGGAAAATATCACGCAGAGAGTCTGCTGCACTTTGGCGCAAGTACTCTCTCAGATTGCTTTTTGTTGAGATATAAATCTTGTTAGTTCCACAAGGAAATACTTCATTCTGTGAGCCCCAATGTCACTATGTGAGAGCTAGGGAGACTGTTAGAAGCTGTTAGCAGCTTGTTAACCAGTGCTAATGCATATTGTATTTGGTCCTTGGGATACAGCCCATGTTTTGATTCTGACGTTAGGTACCAGGAACAACAGAGTGATTTACTGCACTGGTGGAATTTACACTAGCTAACTAGAATCAAGAAAGTCAAAACTAAACGGATTCATATGGCAAACAAATAATGAGAAGGAATTTGCACATTTCTGGAATTTCAAAAGCTTTATGAAAAATGAAATCTCATACCAAATCCCTTTAAATTATTTCTCCCTAAAACACAAGCGTTAATACATTTCAAACCTAGAGAAAACATTGAACATAAAGACAAGGCAATTGATTGAGGTGAGGTATTCACAGACCATCGCCTTTCTTTTAGGAGATTTGATTTAATGCTTATCAAGGTATCTGAGTGGATATTAACTAACAATTGTGATATATTACAAGAAAGATTCAACTCAGGAGCAGTAAACATGGGGAGAGGATGTGGCTTAATGGCCAGAGTGGCCGACTTTGAAGCTGGAAAACCAGATTCGAGTCTGGCGGGAGGCTCAAGCATCCTGTGATTCTGGGCAAATCACTTAATCTCCCCGTGCCTAATTTATTTTTATTTTTTTAAATGAATGTGTTCATCTGTAAGGCAACTGGTACTCATGTAAAGCGCTCTGATACTTTCAGGTAGAGTTCGTGCTATATAAAACTGCAAAAATATATATATACATCGTTGAATTCTAAGCATGAGTGATTATTAAGTCCATAATACACCTTGTGTACTGTAAGGATTACCAATATTGGCAAAGTGCAAAATATCTCTAAAACTATGATTCTTCAAGTGCTTTGATACCACCAAAATATCTTCTGTAGGTTTGCTATCTCTTAGATAATTTCCATGAAAGAGGCACCTATATGCGGGATCGGGGACGGTGTTATCCTCAAACATAAATTAGGCACTATGGGCCAGATGTACCACCATTTTTTGCGCTCGCAAATGATAGATCGGCCTGTATGCGACCGCAAAAAAGGGTAGTGGCATGTACAAACGCTATTTTGGGAGTCACTGACTCGCAAAATAATGTTTGCGACTCTCGCTAATAGGAAGGGGCGTCCCTTCCTAATAACGAGACTCACTACCATGTACTATTGTTTGGCGACCGCATTTGCGGCCGCAAAACACTCGCAGTTTACCACCTACTTCAAGTAGGTGGTAAACCACTCGAAAACGGGAAGGGGTCCCCAGGGGAATCTAAAAAAGAGCCTAAGTCCAAAATGTGCAGCAAATTGATATAGAAACGGACAGCATCCTTAGTAGTGACCCAAAAGAATCTGGCTCACCCCCAAATTTGAAGATCTTATGTTGTAATTTCTATCATAAAAAGTTATGAAAATTACACAATCAGCATCAGATGATCAAATGTAACATTTGTAACAATTGAACATTATAAAATAACATATAATCCCACCATGTTAGCACTATCTGACCTGTTAAATCAAGATGGAGTTGAGGCCTAGTTTAGTATAGGCCTAGAAACAACAGTTCTATACATCATAACAATTTCATTTTAATTGCAATATATTCATATTAATGTGCACATATGATTCTGATTAAGAAATTACTCCTACAATTCCATGGAAAAGTGAAATGTCATTTAATGAAAAATCATTTTCTCATCAAATTTTACTATGCATTCAATTACCTGATTGCCTTTTTTGATATACAAGTCTGGATCATTGGATACTAATTAAATTAACTTTTATAGCACCTCTTGATTCACAGTCTTTGGCAACAAATTACACTTACTAAAAGAAAAATCCATTATTGAGGTAGACACTCCTCAGTAGTAAATGTTGGGATAGGAATGGGAACCCAGGTGTTTCAAGAGAGATAAAGAGGGGTGGTTTTAAAAACTGACTTGAATGACTTTATAGATGAATCTATGTATTCACCAACATTTTCTATGACTTTCCTATCTTAGAAGCACATGTTTATTTGCTCTTAGAAGTTACTAGCAAATGTATTTCTGTGGTGTGAATGGGCAACAGCCACCTCCATATTTTCATCTTTGTGTACTAGACATATATTTTAATGCAGAGAAGAACACACTCTAAAGTGGTATGGAAAGTACATTTTGAAAGTGCACTCTAGACAATAGTCATACATTAGAGGTGGGTTTCTTTAGGTGCATTAAACAAAGGAGCATATATGCAGAGGGTGTTATCAGACCTCTTTGTTTGATTGAGAATCATAGAAGGATGGTGATCTATTGGCTTCTGGGCCACATGAAGGGTAAGGGTTTGGGAATAGCTAAGAGAGGAAAGTAGGACATCTGTGGTTTGAGTCATAAAACTGTTTGTGGACCTGCATTCAGCTTGATTTACCAGGGTTAATCTACATTTGTTATTCTCAAAATGTGAATGTACACCTATAACATATTTACTCACATGCACTTTTTAATGTGAGTAAATCTTCTGCCATAGGCAAGGAAGGGGTGAAAATGTTTTGGAAAGTGTGTGCACAAGTCTGTTAACACACCTTTCCGAAGCCTAGCCCTACCCTGGCCTCAGTGAGGTAGTTGCTACTGCAAGGCCTGGAATGGTGAAAGAGCACCTTAATAATTGATAGTGGTGTAGGCTCAGAGTTTACCACAGGGAACAATATGTCCCCCTTAGTAAAACTAGAAACAAAGGGGCTCATTACGATGCTGGTCAGACAAGCGTCCGACTGACATCGTAGCGGAATTGGGACTGACCGACAAGTAGTCGGAGGTCCCACCTGCATAATTATAATGCGACCGCCATGTAGGCTGTCACAATCATAATTCTTTTCATTGCAGCTTGTGCTGCAACCTGAAAAGGGCTGCAGCGCAAGCCACAATGGAAAAACGGATTTTACAAACATCCATGCCCCGTGTGGTGCCTGGCACACGGGGCATGGATGTTTGGAGGGGCACCACAGGTGCCCCCCTGGGCCCATAGTGGAGGCCGGCGGGGAATGGGGCCCTACTAGGGTCCTCCAAAATCCCATTCTGGCTGCCTTATCTTGGCAGTCAGACCACCATGAAAAGGCAGTCGGAAAGGGCCATCGTAACCCCTACGGCGTTGCCTGAGCAGGCACATCCCCATTGTAGGGTATTTCTTGAGCCCGTCAGAAGCATCGGTCGGTCCCTCTGCCCACTGCCTCTGACCGCAGCACATCACACTGCATTGGTTGGACCAAGGCACCAGATATCGGATGGACCGCCACCAACAGCCGGTCGGTGGCTGTCCGCCTGACATCATATTCGGGCCCAAAGTTTTAAAGTGGAATTGCATGATAGCATTGCATCCACAGTCCCTAAATATAAACTGTGTACATTGGTGAATGTAAAGATGATTTCACATGGTCATAAATGGAATTCACTGGAGTATTTTGTAGTTCAGAGATGTAAGTGTTGAGAAGAACCATTCATAACACTGTATTAAATGTGCAATATATGTGCAAATTAATTCTGGCAATTGATTTATATATATTAATTAGAGTGGCTACCTAAAAAATAAATAATAGAAAAATAATGTTATCCAGCCTAGGTTTTGATGTTTCTTTTGTCAAGGACCAGGGTTATGCAAATTTCTTAATGTTATTTGCTTCTTTATTTTATATTTTCTTCTAAACTATATTCCCATCAACAGAATGATCTCTTGGTGCTACAATCCATAGGTCAGCCAAGTGTGGTTTTGGAGTTACAGAAGAAACAGTAGTGTTTTTAGTTTCCTTCACAACTAAATAGTGCAAAGCATTCTATTTTACCTTATCAAACTAAACATAGTCATCATTCAACTCACTGACAGAAGATTCTTGCTAACTGCAGTGCAACTGCTGCTTGCTAGTGGAGGGATGTCATGAGCTACATGACTGCATAATTATCATGTTTGTACATGCTGTGACATAAGATCACAAAGCAACTAGATCATCCTGAAAGCAAGGGTATTTATACAGCATAACAGTGAGCTTTCCCTTTGAAGGTATGCTCTACTTCAAAAGCTAAGTGAAAGCCCAACAAATCAGAAATTGACAGTTCATTAATAACTGATTTACAACAAAACCAGTACGTTTCTAAGATACATCAGAAAGTATTCTAGCTTGCATTTTCAGAAAGCACTCTTTCATCCAACCTATGTATGTGAAAATGTTTCAGGCTAAAATAAAAATACTACTACTAGCTGCTCAAAATGGTGCAAATGAGTGAAACAAGAAAAACAAAGATTTACTACAAAGCTTTGGAAAGGACCTAGTACACGAGATTTGTACAGTTAACTTTAAGTTTTTGATTGGTACTTGAGGTTGGTGGGTAAGAGGGTTTTTTCTTAAATCGCTCCTTCAAACATCTACAGCGTCCATATGATGGAAGACGCACCTGTGCTGGCATAATTGGCTGTTTAGCTAAAAAATGGGTGTATGACAACATTTCCAGAACAAAAGTATTGCAATGCACAAATATTCTCAAAAATATTGGGAATCAAAATATCATGTTTACACACTTTTTACGGAAATTACAAAAATATCAAGAAAATATATTGTGAACCAGAATATCAACAATAATCAGGTTCATACTTACCTGTTTATTGACAATCTACTGTTCCACAATAAATTTAGATATTAAAGTTAGAAATAATAATACAATTAAATGTAAATAAATACCTAAAAAATAATGTAATAGAAAACTAAAAAATAAAAAGATACTTAAAAAAATAAAAGAATTAAACAATGAATAAAATTTGCATTGAAAATAATACTATTCATAACAATAAATTGTAATAATGATATGCACGTAACAAACACATATTACAAAGTATAAAAAAAGTTAAATAAAAATAATATAATAAAAATAACCAAAACAATTAAAATAAACATTTCAAATTATTTTGTTTTATAAATAAGTTCAAATGTTTTTAAAAAATAGGTAAAAATGTAAATACATATTTACAATCTTAACCATGCAATAGTAAGGAAAGTGTTGCACTTAATTACTGTTCCTAATCCAATCTTAGTGACAGTAGGGAAAATGTTGGATTTTGAAGGGGTCAAATTTGCTATTCCCACTGGTAGGAAAATGCCTCTTTTTGCTTGGTCACCTCTATTTTTTATGGACTGATGCTGCTGCTTGTTTTTACTGTGTACTCTGGAACTCTGCATACCAGGCCCCAGTGCATGTGCTCTGACCCCCAGAACAGGTTGAAATGTGTTATACTCCTTCTAGATTTAACTTGTCTATAAGCCCCAGGATATAGTACAAAGTGTACCCAGGGCCTGTAAGTTAAATGTCACTAGTGGACTACAGCACCTATTGTTCCATCCACTACAGCGACAGTGTAAAGAGGGCTTCATGCTTGTCAAATAAACCCTATTGAGAGGTCTAAAACATCCTTTTAAATATTGATATATCACATCTAAGTAGGCCTTACCTCCCGTAAGTATGGTATTTGAAAGCAGGACATGTAGAAATATAATGTTGCACATGGCTTTACAGTGAAAAAGCCCAAAAAGCTATTTTCACAGTAGCAAGGAAGGCTGTTCTATAGGAAAACACTGGAATGCAATATTACATTTATGAATGCTATCTCTGGGTAGGAAACAGCTAGAAATTCAATTACATTTTTGGACTCTTTGGTAAAATGTATTAAAAGCCCAATCCACTGGTAGATTGTTCATAAATATGAAGGAAAGTGTACTTTTAGAAAGTTAGCTTTTCCCTGCCTAAAGCCTCTGGAGACTAATTTGCATTAGCCTACAGCTTCAGCCCTCTGAATGCTTAGCCCTGAATGAGGCGTGAAAACTGCTCCCAGAGCAGAAGTCAAAGGCTTGGGTGTGGGGAGATATTTCTGTTCCTCTGGCAGAATGACCATTTAGGCCATGCCCAGGAACTTGATCACCCTCAAAAAGGCTTCCCCTGTCAAAGGCAAATATTAGCTGACACCTGGGCAGGCCCTTCCTTTGTTCCCCTAGTCAGGCAGGCTCTAATATTAGGCCTGGGTGATGAACTTCGCTCCGTTCGCAGAGTTTGCAGAGTTTTCTGCACTCCGCACTCCGCGGAGCTCGCGGAGTGCAGAAAATCCGCTTCGCGATGTGCAGCGGAGTTATTTCCCCGCTCGCGATAGCGAACGGTAAGTTCGCAATCGCGAACAGTAAGTTTGCGAGCGCGAGCTTCCGCTCGGGTAGAATTTCTACCCGAGCGGCAGGAATACCAGCACAAACTGCAGTTCGCACTGCACTCCGCCACTCGCGGAACTTCGCGGAGTTTTTTGTAACTTCGCGGAGTTCCACGTAGCAAGACTCCGTGAACTACTCCCAGGCCTATATAATATCAGATGGAAGTCTCCACAGAGGAGGGGTTGCTCATCTCCCAGGCCACACCTCTGGGTGGGCACACAGGCTCTGGATAAGGGGAGAAGGGTTTCCTCATATTGCATTTAGGGAGAGAGGGCCACTGTGGGATTGTTTGAAGCAGGGCACACAGGAATCACTGCAAAAGTGAGTAGGCTGCCCTTGAGAACTGTATAACCATTGATTAAGGAGGGGCCAGAGGTCACCACCAACCACAGGTTAGTGCCAGGCATAAATGTGGCACCCCTGGGTACCCTCTTCAGAATACTCTGGAACAGTGGAAGAACAAAAGAAGGACTGCACCTGCTGTTTGAGGCCTGTGAGGAGACCAGAAGGGCTGGACCTGGTCTCACTTGTGCCAAGGACAATGAGGTGGACTGCAAGGGTCAGTTGACTCTCTTCCTGTTAAGCTACAGGCACACAACAAGCTGCATGACGCCTTTTTCCTGAAGCACTCAGCTAACCAGTTCCAACTAGCCCTGCCCTGGACTGTGCTAGTGGCTTCTGCTATAGTGAGTCTTGACCCTCAAGTGCTGTTCCTGAGGTTCTGTGACCCTTGGCTATGTCATAGTGCATTCCTCCTAACATTCAGAAAAACCTGTGACCTAGAAACGTTTTGGCTCCAAAGACCTCCGAAGGACCGGTACAAACTTGCCAAGTAGTTTCGATCAAGGTCTGGACTGAAGATTCAGGTTTTTCTCACTTGAGCTTTTCTGCACCAGCAAATCCATTTCAGCAGAAACTCACAAAGATGGTATTCAGCCTTAGGAGACCCTCTTCGGCTACTACCTACAGCCTTGCCCCACTGGAGGAATCCGAGCTCCACAAAAGTGACAATGATTGAACGTAGAAAACTTTTACTTGGTGAAGGCACCAAAAGTATCCAGCCAACGAGAGGACTTTCCTGATCATGAATTTTCCCTTGCAAGCTTTTCCTGCCTAAACCAATGGCTTCAATGGGGCCTTGTCGAACACCTACCCAACGACGTGGAGGGCTTCTCGGATACAGCTTGCTGTCTTGCCCAGTAGAAGTACTTTGGATTCCAGAAAAAAGACTAACGGCCTCATTTATGTTTAGGCGAGGCGCCCTTGATTACCCCATGGGGATGGAGTAAATTACTCCACTCCCTTAGTGGAGAGACTGCCCACCTAATTTATATATGATCACCAAGCAGGCGGTCATTTATAAAGGTATTGGCAGGAACTGCCATCACAGCAGTTCCTGTCAATGCATTTTACTCCCAAAACAGGATTTCCTTTTTGAAATGAAAAAATTAACACTTCTCTCGCCATTGGAGGCTTCTCTCATGGCAAGGGGAGCATTAGAATGGTTAGAGGGGTCAGTTTTACTATCCCACTCCAACTTAAGCAAAAGTAAGGAAGGGTTGGACTTTGGAGGGGTTACATCTGCTATTCTAACTCCAATCTAAGCAACAGTAAGGAAAGTGTTGGACTTTAGAGGGGTCAAATTTACTATTCTCACTCCAACATTAGCAAAAGAAGGCAAAGCGTCAGACTTTGGACAGGTTTACTATTCCCTCTCCAGTTTAGGCAGCAGTAGGGAAAGTGTGGAACTTTGAAAGGAGTTAGATTTAATATTCCCACTCCAATCCAAGCAATAGTATGGCATTTGTTGTACATTGGAGGGGGTTACATTTACTATTCCCACTTGTATCTGAGCAACGGCATGGAAAGATTTGCACTTTGGAGTTGTTGGATTTTCTATTCCCACTCCATTGTCAGCAAAAGTAAAGAAAGTGTTGTACTGTTGGACTGTGAAGAGGTCAGATTTATTATTCGCTCTTCGACGTTAGCAAAAGTAGGTAAAGTTTTGGACTTTGGAAGAACCAGATTTGCTATTCCCACTCCAGCATTAGCAAAAGTAGGGAAAATGTTGAAGAGCTTAGATGTACAGTAGATAATATTTTGCACTTTTTGAGGGGGGTCAGATTTACTCTTACCAGAGTGTTAGGCTTTAACATTTACTATTCCCACTGCTATGTAAAAAAGATTTAAATATAATACCAAAACAATATCTAAAATAATGCATTTATTCAAATGAAACAAATCACATTCCTTTAAAAAAATACACATTTTAAATTGGAAATAAAATATAGAAAAATATTGAACATATTTTAAACTACACTTCATCCCTATCACCCAAAGAAATGAACAGCGATAAAAAATGAAAATGAATGCAAAAAGAATTATAAAACTGAAAGATATTTATATTAAGATAATTATTAAATACAAATAAAACACTTAAAATTGAAACAAAAGGTTCACAAGATAAAACAATGTAATAATTAAATTCACTGATCTAAAAATAAACAATTAAAAAGCAACAAAAATGTAAATAATTAATCAATTAATAAATGTAGTAACTATCAATTCAAAAAATAAATTACATAAAATATAAATATGAATTACAACAATAATTTACATTTTAAATCTTTCCACCTTAATCCCCTACAAACCCAAAACTTACTACAAAATTAGCAATTTCTAATTACATTAAAAATAAATTACGTTTCATGTAAAAACTTACAAACTATACTAAAACAAACTAAACACGAATAATATTGCAATACTAGTAACTTATAATACTAAAATAACTAATAATTATCACACTAATTAAACAATGATTTTTTACAACTATATTAAATAAAACAATATTATGTACAACTATTTTAAAAAAACTGTATTAAATACATTAAAAAACAATGTTCATATGTTTGATATTAAGTCCAACAATATTTTTGACATCAAAATATTCTGGCCATGATATTTATGATACCAGAAACATTTCTTTGAAAATTTACAAATTATATAAAGCATATATTGAGCTACAAAATGTTTAGTAAACTGCTTTGAATTGGCCTGAGACAGTAAGAATGTGACAAGCAGAGAGCATGTGAGAGAGTGGTGCTGTAGTGAGATCTAAATACCCATTTATAACAAACAAAGAAAATACAGTCCATCAGAACAAATCACACATACGGCAAACAGAGAGAACCGTATACACCCTGGAATATTCCTGGATTAAATGAACTGTGCATGTTCTACGTGCACTACAGTAAAAAAAATAGGTTTCAGAAACACTGGAAAGTACCGTTTTTGGTCTTTTTACACAACTTTGCCAAGTGAAGGTTAAGACGCTGTGCTTAAGTGCCTCCAATTTTACAATGGCTTCCCTTGGTACATGCTGTACTGTCGTGGAAGTCTTTAGATGCAAATCCTTCTACATTGTACAATTTGCTGTGTCTAGGAGTTCAACTCAATCTTCATTTGAGGAGAATCCTACACCAACAGTGAGGGGTTTGGAACGCTCTTGGCAGCTATTTTTAATTCTCTCCATTTTCTCATTAGGCTTATGGTTTTTGATCCACAATTCCACTGCATAGATTGTGCTGCCACCTACTATCATTTCCGTGACTCTGTTCAAGAAATAAGCATTATTAATATGGGCAAACATTTTTGTTTGTCTGGTAGCTGTCTATGCTTTACTGAGTGTCTGTGCAATGTGCAGGTTTTATTTGCTAGTTGTCTTTGTGACTACGTGAGGCTTCACATTTATCGAAGATACTTGTGTCTTGATTATCCTTTTGGGTTTATTCATGATGACTGCTAATGTGGTTGGCGACTTTGGTCTTATATTTAAGCTGAGAATTACGTTTATAGTTGTTAACTGTCCCCTCCAGCATACATACATGATCACATTTGTTAGTCCATCACATATTGCTCTTTCTAGACTTTCTTCGAACAATTTGGAGCTAGTTATATTTTTTCCTCCTACTCTTTCAGATTCCGAATATATATATATATATATATATATATATGTGTGTGTCTATATATATATATATATATCCCAAAACAGGTGCTCAGCTACGAGGGCGCACTCGGGAGGCAAAAAATCATCCGCAGGTATCAGCGGTCACTTCAGACATCCAAACCAGCCTGACGCGTTTCGGAAACAAGGTATCTTTATTTAAATAACCGCCCTCCAATGGGCTAGTCGAATGAGTTCCCCATGCACCACCCTAAGGATAAGTAAGGGGCCACGGGGTGCGAAATCTGTCGACACCCGAATGTGGGGAGGCAACTCTGGATTTCAGGTACAACGGGCACTTGCGGCCCATTTGTGGGCCGATTTTGATGGACATTTGGACCCAATCCCATTGGGGAATAATGCAGGCTACATGGACACTACATATCCCAGCAGGCACAGGGAACTCATTCGAGTAGCCCATTGGAGGGCGGATATTTAATCCCAGCAGGCATGGGGAACTTATTCGACTAGCCCATTAGAGGGCGGTTATTTAAATAAAGATACCTGTAGCAGTACAAATGAACTGAATAAAGCCTATGATTAAGGAATTGTTTCCGAAACGTGTCAGGCTGGTTTGGATGTCTGAAGTGACCCCTGATGCCTGCGGATGATTTTTTGCCTCCCGAGTGCACCCTCGTAGCTGAGCACCTGTTTTGGGAAATACATATATATATATTTATAAATAGCCTTGTTTCTGTAAGTACTTTGGTAACTTTTTATAGTTTGTGGTTCACAAAACAATATCAGACATTTACATTTTTAATTCTTCATCTTTAGTGGTTATATATATTTTAATACAATCAAAAAATCATCTTGCATATTTGCTGCTAAATCACATCGAGATGCAATGTTGCCCATTTTTACACCTTAATGGTCACTGTCAAAAACGAATGAAAGTCTTCCACTTCATCAAGATATTCAAGTGAACACCAACAGCTATGAAGTACACACTCATTGCCACGTTAAAAGCATAAGACCCATACCTTGGGCCTGTGCTTGATCCATAATGCAAGTGTCAAATGTGGCTTTCTGACCAATGAATTGTCTTTAAGTAGAATGATCATGAATGTAATTTAATCATGGTCCCTAATTTAGTTTGTCATTTGGGTTTTGATGACAGCCTTCACTTTAAGCTTAACATGGCTTTCCTCTTCTGATTTATAAATAAAGTTCCAGAGCTTATGTGATACATTTTACTGGTAAGAGTTTGCACTTGCTTAATGGTAATAAAATGGGCCCTAGTATACACATTAGAGGATGAACAAATAGCTACTGTGATACCATTGATGATGAACAATGTCTATTGGTTAAATGAGCATTAATTGTTTAAACTCATGTACATGGAGCACAGTTTGATGACAACGAAATGTAAGGCTGTTCTATTTCATAAGTCTTGATGTCCAGAACGGTAAATGTTTAGAAACGTATTGGTCTATAATGCGTCCTATACATTTACTCTCTCACTGTCAATGGTGATTGCAACCAGTTACCTTGCAAGTAGTAGCAAAATATCCCCAGTCAATGGTGATCATAGTTTTCATCTTGTTAAAAAATGGCATGTAGATTTACTGCATGTATTTAAATAATATGAGGTGTTGGAACACAGAGTAGAAGAATGTAGCTTGATAATTTATTATCGATATACCTGCTACTCTGCTTCCACCTGCTTGTCTGCTTACTATTTTCCACTTTGCTAGCTACTTTGTTGTTACAATACTATGTACATTGATAATATGGATAACTAATTTTAGAATAAATTCACGATAGATAGATAGATAGATAGATAGTTATTGTTATAAATAGGGTTTTTTGTTGGGGGGCATGACCCCTTATCAAGCATCAACCACAGTCCTTGTCAGAGTGAACCACAAGAAGTCACTAAATGAATCTGTGCTTAACTCTCTTATAGCTTTGCACAAGAGCAGTCAGGCTTAACTTAGAAGCACTGTGTACTTGTGCAGCACTCAAACAGTAATATAGTGAAAACACAACACAAGAAAACCCCACACCAATTTAGACAAGCATTTGCAATGCAATAGGTCTTGCCTTTGGGACCATATATGTATTTAGCTATGCAGCACATTAGCCTGGGTCCTGAAACATCTACTGTTCTTTAACATGGAGGGTAAGTAAGCTCCACACTGCGTGACACGCCAGGTATGGGAACACAATGAGAGAAATATTGCCTTTCAGTGGGAAATGGTATAGTCCAAAGCTCTGTTTTTAATATAAAATCAGGGCCTTCGGTGGTCATATCACTGAAAATACAAGATTTGAAAAAAATATTATTGTCTCCTGGTGCTCGTGGAAGACAATTTCTATGGAATTTAGAGAATGCTAAAGTGATTCTGGTATTTTACTGAGCTCTGCTGGTCGTTTTCTATCAGGAAAGTTAAATAGAGGCAGTTGCCAGAAAAATTAAAAAAAGAAAGTCCCTCACCAGAAAGCTATTCTGGTATTTTAATGACCTCTACTGATTGTTTTCTATCAAGACAGTTAAATAGAGGGAGTTGAACAATCAGAAAGCATTTCTGGTATTTTACTGACCTCTACTGGTAGTTTTCTATCAAGACAGTTCAATAGAGGCAGTTGAACAGAAAAAAAAGTCCCTAAGCGGAAGCAGACAAGTTCTAGGGCTGATCTCCAGAGCCCACAAAGTACATACACATATAAGTATATACTAAAGTATATACAAGAGGTCTCGAATGCTCAACCTAAAAAATCCAATCATTGGAACTAGCGTTATGCATTTTTAAAGCTTTTAGCAAAACCTTTAGCAAAAACTAGCCCCTAAAAAATCAAAGGGCCACCCGCGAACATCTAGTCATACGAGACTGAGGCAAAGTCGAAAGTTATGGCTGACCATGATGGAGCATGGTTCAGATATACGAGGTGGATTGGACTGGATCTCAGCTTACCTTTGGACTTAGAAGAAATTTCAAGGACAAATCTCTGAGAAGGTAAAGTTCAGCAGGGCAAGGCAGATGGCAGTGTCCGAGGAGGAGGTGTCGTTGTCAGAGAGCCGCTGGACGAAGTCACAGTGAAGAGTTCTATGTTCCTATTTTGTCAATTTTGGAAGTCAAAAATGTCCAGCACGACAAAGCTGTAGACTGTAGACAATGAGGGCTCCATGAGGCGGGATGCCTCTTCTGAGAGGAGCCACTGAACAGGATTTGCTGCTGTAGAGAAGAACGCTGCAGGAGCTAACGTGAAGTCGGGCAACTGGCAAGGCAAATTGGGAAGATCAGCGAGCAGGTAGGTTCCGGTCTCCTGTCAGTTCTCGGAGTACTTTTTTGCTGAGAATGTTCTAAGTCACAAGTTTGAGTTTTTGGCTGTTTGAGCACCTATAGCAACATTTGCAAGGGTCCAAGGGTTCAGGACTGGATAGGCACCACTTGGAGGGTAGGACTCTCTTCCGGCAGGGTCCAGGTACAGTGTTTAAGTTGCTGGAGCCATTTGTGTCCCATTTGCTCAGAGCAGATGGCCATTCAATTAGCCCTTGGAGTCACTCTGGGAGTCCTGGTTTCAAGCAGCAAAGCAGTCCTTAAGAATCAGGGAAGTCCTCTCAGGGTTCAAGGCAAGCTTCAAGCAGCAGGGCAGTCCTCTAAAGTACAAAACAGGATTCAAGCACCAGGGCAGTCCTCTGAAGTACAAGGCCGGCCTTTTGAACACCCTCCACAGACAGGTCCAGCAGTGAACTGAAGAGTGGGTCTGAGGGTTTTAATTTTATACCTGGTGCCAGGTTTGAAGTGAGAGAATCACCTAGAATTTTCTCCCCACAGATGGTTCTAGAATTTCCTTCTTCCCTGCACATGCTCCAAGGGATCTCGGGCAGAAAAGACTAGTGTACAGTTCTTTGTGAGTGAGCTCCTTTGAAATGTAAGTAAGGCAGGAAAGAGCTCCGCCCCCCCATTTCCTTCCAACACCTAGTCCTCCTTTGTCTCAGTGGAGCCAAAAACGGCAGGAGCCGCTCATTTTATTATTTACTGCTCTGAAGAAGGAGCGCTCCATAATGCCCTGCAAGGGCTTTTTAGTTACTTTTTGGGGATCCTGGTGTGGCTTCCCTTGAAAGAGCAGTGGCAACACCAACCATTTTAAAAAGACTATAGAAATGTACTGAAAAAAACAAATGTTAAGTGACGTTATAGTTAGGTATAATAAGAATATCTTTGCATTAAAAAAACCTTATAAATTCACTGAAAAAAAACAAAGGTTAAAGGGACTTTGTAGATGAAAATGTCATTTAAAACCTATCATTTTAAACAAAACCACTAAAACTCACTAGTTATGGTTATCTTAAGTAGCTATAACTTGTGCCCTAAGGTAACTATGACTTGTACCCTCACCATGCATTGCTTATTACTTCTCATATTACAATATGCATGACATTCTATGACAGGGATACTCAAAGTATGGCCCGTGGCCTGCATGTGGCCCTCCTGACCTTAACATAAGGCCCCCTGGTCAACAGCAGCACAGGGCTGCTATTTACTTGACTCAGTACAACCAGTAAAAATATGTTAAATAATTGGGCAAGCACTTATTTAAAGGTTAATTGACATTAAAGAAAGGTAGTAACTAGTGTGTCCTGCATCACTTAACTTTAGGAACACCTTCAATTTTAAAGACATCTTGCAGCAAATGTGGAAAAATATGATAAAGTCTCTTCAAATTTCAAGAAGTGTATTTCATTAACATGCAGAGACATTTCACGTAAGTACATCAGATAATGCCAGTGGATTCAGAATTATGTTTTTAAAGTGATAGTTTGCAAACATTAATTCAGAAACATTTATGCTTCTCCCCTACCCTTACAACGCCAATAGTGAACTAAGAAGTAAGTCCTTTTTTATGTGCAACATTTGGGTGGCCTGGGTTCCTATTGTACACAAACAACATTATAGTTTATTAAATCAGACACAGGAGAAGATTTTGTACCATGCACATCCTAAAGTCATGTAGTTTGAGGTCCTCATGTGATAATGAAGAAAAAGGAGGGAAAGTGAAATAAAACAATAGCCTAGGTTCACACAATTTGATCAAGTGAGGAATCTGATATTGGTCCCAGGTTTTCAGCCACTAGCTCTACATGCTTTGCTTCCCCTACACACCAACAAACCTCCTCACCCCTCCTCCCCCGGAGATCACCACCCTGCTAGAATCAATTCGGCCCTCGGCCACACCACAGACAAAAGGTTTTGGCCCCTGGGACAATGTTTGCGAGTACCCATGTTCTATTACAACATTGATAACATCACTGTAACATCTGAAATGACATCATTGATGACAACACTGCGCATGAGGGGGCCCCTGCCCCTTAAATTAATAATGGTCCTGAAGGGGGGGTCCTGGGGGCCCTAATATGGCTCAGGAAAAGGGGGGCCACATTCCCCCCTATTTTTAATATGGCTCTGGGGGATGGGGTCCCTGGGGCCTCTTGCTGGCTCTAGGAATGGAGCTATATGCTGCCATGCCCCAAAAATGTATTTGTGCTGCACCCCTTTGAGGTGTGAAATATCTATATTTTTTTTACCTTAATTTCTCGAATACTACTGAAAGGAACTGTACAAAAAGCAGGCTTTCTGGACCCAGATCTAGCTTTCTGACAAATTTAGTGTACTTCTGTTCAGACGTTTTGGCTGTAGATGTTTCTAATTTTCATACGAAAAAATGATTAAGGAACCCCCGATTTGGGTCCCTCCCTTTAATTCTGTCCCCGCTTGACGGATTACTCTGAAACTTTCCAGGAAGGAGGTGAGGTGGAAGAACTTTTTTGGGAGAGTGTTGTGAAGATTTGTCAAATAGCACCCAAGTTATAAGCAAACCAAAAAATGATTGTCCTATAAAAACGTGGCCCTAACTATAACTCTCCAGTGGTGAACACTTTAAAAACTTGAAAACATAGTTCATTGTGTACGGACTACACCATCAATATGACAGGCATAAAATAATTTATTTTTTAAAATGTACATCTAAAAGCAACCGAAGACTAAGTAGATCTATTTTGTAGACGTAGCCACGCAAACTGCATGTACCGCATTGATCTGAAACACAGAGTTCATTTTATCTCATGTTGAAGACTATGAGCCATTTCTGGGAAGTGCACAAATGCAGCAAAAGCAGACACTCCAACATTAAAGTCATGATATTCTAATCTGACAAATTGGAACCCACCAAGCAGCAACATTAACATATTACACATTTTGTTACTCATTTTGTCTCACTGTTTTGAAGATTATCTAAAACATGTTATTTATTTTTATATAATAAAATGAGTAGATCTAATCCTAACAAATGTATTTGCGCAACCAAGATTAGGAGGAATATGTTTTAATTTTAATTACAATACTGAATACTATTCTACTGACATTTTCTATATTTCAGGTTAGTAGTGCCTCACATGGTTTATATATTTAGCTTAAAAACCACAAACATGGAGAAAACCTGTCACCAATAGCAGCTCTACAAGTTATTGACAAAACAAGTGAAGACAAATGTGCATGCAGGTTAAATGGTGCCTTGTGAAACAGCCCAACCATCAATTATCAATGCCCAGCAAGTTTGCGCAGTTTAACATAAAGCATATTCATTCATTTATGCTTACATTAAATGTCAGCTATGCATCTAATAATCGTATCCACACCACACTATTGAAATTACAATTGCAAATATTGCGAGTTCCAAAGCGTAGACCTGCAAAAGAATGGGCGAACTGTTTGCCAGCTTTAGGGATATATGCAACCATGTAACTAAATGAAGCAAGCTGGGTATTGCTAGAAACTTAGCAGTTTCAATCATGTTGTCATAAGCAAACAAATGAAAATAGGTGATTAAAGCACACATTGTTGCAGAATAGTCAACAGACAGGGTTCATAGGTAGTGTTGACCTTTTGACTTTCCCATATGATTACAGACTGTCTTCTTCAGGACAGAAGAATCATAAAGCTTGGTAACAAATGACAGCATCTTGTGCTGGATGTTGAATTAACCTATGGATATAGACCATGCTCATGGCATAAGGTCCGCATGTTTAGACTATCTTGTGGATCCTCAAGAAAAAGATCATGCTGGGAAACCCACTCATTCATGCTTAGAGAAAAAGGTTGTTGGTAGTAGTGGTCAATGAGACAGTGTGCCTCTCCTTCATAGTCAAGAAAGGAAATCAATATGCCATTTCATCAGTCTGCAGGAATTAAATTCATGTCAATCACCCTCCAAAGTCCATTACAAAAATCAGCCTATCAGGTCCTGGGTGGACAACATTAGAAAGGGGGTGGTTAATGTGAACATGAAACAGACAGAAGATTGATCCCTTTCTGAACATAATGCATACATTTTTGATATTGATATTGTAATTCAGTAGACTTTGATAGTGCCAAATGAATAGGTATACATATGCATGGAGCTTAAGTTGCTTGGAGGTATTAAAGAAGTATAAAAACATAGCAAACTACTGACTCATTGGTATGGTGTGCAAAAGAACCATAGGCTAATACCTAATGGCAAACCATATATTTTGGAATCTGTACATACATATCCATAGTTTGATATCACATTGTATGTATTCTGACCTTGGAGGGTTAATGGCACACATATATATTTTTATGGTGTGTTTAGGGCTTGAAGGTTCGAAAGAAATATCAACGCATGTCATAGAACATACTTGTTGGTTGGTTGTCAGATCTTGTCTCTACTGATCACATGGAGGCCTCATTGACAACTGTACTGTAACTCTCACATATATGAAGGGGTCATGTGGGAAGGTACTACCTCCTATGAAATTCAATGGGATCCTCAAAAGTAAGGTACATGTAGAGCATTCCTTAAGGGTTAGAGGTTAACAAATGCTAAAACTGGATCACCAGACAAAGGTTCTACCACTCTAGGCAGTATACTGCTACCGCTCTTTTTGAGAGGTACGACTGCAAACTGTTTAAGCGTTATTTTAAGTTTCTGTTTTTGAGAACAAAAAACAGCTTATGACTGGAAACTGTTTAAGTGTTATTTTAAATTTTATTTCTAAACATTTTGACTATCAACCTTTTGCATTACGAAATGAAGTATACTAACTATCAAACATTGAAAGACAGTTAAAACACCATTAAAACAGATTCACAAAATCAGGATTTTGTGGTTTAGAGAGAAATGTATTTTGGGAAACATAAAAAAATTCTTGGGTACCATGTTGAAACACTATTGGTTTTGGATGTTGGGCAGGGGGTTACTGAGTAAGTGTGACAATTTATGAAGCACCCGCCACAAAGCTGTATATGTTTTGCTGAAAGTTTTATCATAGAATTTTATTTAGTCCAGTTTTTAATTAGTTCTTTTTTTGCATGTGTCTTACCAAGTCTCATGTTGCTGCATTCCCTTTAATATTGTAACCAGAGTCTGTCTGTTCATAGGAATGGCTAAGCCATATATGCTTTGTGTGGCCATTCCAAACACTACCTTCTCCTTCTGTCTTGCTTCAACTTTGTATTCTATGCCATGAATAGTTTGGGGACTACAGCTCTTTTACATTTAAACAGTAATACTTTTGCATTATTGGCTTTGGACTTGATATAGGGCTCACACATGGCTCCAAATTTGGTCTACAATTAAGGTATTTGGACCCAAGGGTATTTCTGGAAGCAAGTCTATCTAAGTTGTTCTAAGTGTAAAGGCATTGTCAACTCGAGGACCTACAAGGCATTCCAGAGTTTTCCAAAAGGGTAATCAGAGATTATGAACATTGATACATGTAATTGCAGTATAAATAACACAGATATAACCTAAGGTCTAAATGGAGCAAGAGACCCGAGATGAGAGAAGTGAAGTGTCTTGCGAGTTAGCAAGGATGGAACAGTTTTTGACTCCTGATGTACTCCATAGAGTGGTGACGTAAGTGTTAGAGGGGAATGCAACGAATGCTGATTCAGAATGTTGAGTTCACAGTTACACACAGAAGAATACAGATGTATAATACTAAGCTCTGTGTGTGGCATAGTCATTGGCGGGTACCCAGGCTGTGGAGGAAGCCACAAATGGCAACAAGATAGGGGATAAGTAATACGAAGATCGACATTGCTCTCCCAGAGAGTTTGCCATGGTCCAAGCAAACTGCTTGTGCGTGCCACGTACGTGTCGTCAAAGTACAGAATCTAAGCATAATTCATTTGGAGTCAAAGCGCAGCTCCAGCAGCTGTGAAGCAGTTGAAGACAACAAAAGTATTGCAGAGAATCTACATGTCATTGACTGAGAACCTGCTAGTCAGGCCATACATAAAGGTATCGTGCTGCCACACAAGAATAAAGCCATATATTATACAGAGCGTTGCTGTTAAAGGCGGATACGCACAAATACAGAAAAGAAGCGCTAAAGACTGCAGTAGTCACATACATATAAAATACTTAAAGCGCTGGCTGATGAAACAAGTAACAAGAAAGCATACTGTCATTGCACTTACCAAGGCCTCGATAAGTGGAGCTCTACCGCTTCAACCCCGGACGAGGAGACCCAAGAAGAAGCACAAGGGTTGTGCTTACTGAGCTGTCCAATACCTGAAGTGGCACACCACCAAAGCTGTCAGGTGGTGACTCAGAACAACTCCAAAGGTTTCCAGAAAGGACTCCGATGGAGACCAAGAAGAAGGTCACCGTACCACAGATTGTCTTGAATGATCAGGAGGTCTATCCATTGCAGGGCTTCAGAGATTGGTGCAGATGACGCAAGTCCTAGTGGACAGCGGACATCTCTCAAAGAACTCCACCCTCAACGTCAGCCACTTCCATAAATGATTTAATTGCTGCCGCCTTCCTGAAACCACCACCACCGTTTAATACCACCAAAAAGCTAAATATTGGTGAAGATGGATTCTGTGGATAGAGACATTTGAGGATTTCATTGATGCACTTGAAGAGACTGAAGACAAAAAGATTATCAAATACCTCAAAGATCTTGCTGGAGATGTTGTAAAAGAAGTCATAAGGAAGATGCCATGAACTGACGAAGAAATCACATACCGTCAGATTAAAGAAACTTTGAATCTCAAGTTTAATCCAATGCCCAATGTAGATTACAAAAGATACATTTTCTGTCAAGAATGACAGAAAGTTAGTCGAACCATTAATGAATTTGTGGAGAGACTCAACACACTCAAACACTGTACGTTTAATAAACTTTTTTAATAAACAATTTTATTGGGTTTTAACTGCCACAAGGCGGCTATGACGATCTAGGCACAAGTTAAGCATTCAGTATCACGTATACAGGTCACTACCAAGCAAGCCAAGACATATACATAAATAAATCATTGAGCCTCTCTGGGGAAGTTTAATTAATTTAATGATGAAGAAGCTATATGTCTTAGAGTTATGGATGGATGCTTGTCAGATTCATTCAGAGGAAATATGCTGAGAGAAACTCTTAGTCTAGAGCGAATGCTAATGGCTACCAGAGCTGAAGAGCATGCTGATAGACAAGCTGCTGACATGGAGGCCAGAGGTGCCCAGAATGAATCAGTCATGAGTGTGAAACGTAAACCAAAGCAAAAGACTGAAGGACACAAGGTGATGTCTACATGTAAAACAAGTTGTGTTTTAGATGTGGATTTTTGCTTCCACACGAAGGAGAACCATTTTGTGACAGTTCCAAAGCAAAGGAAAAAGCAAGTGTCAATGGCTGCCGGAACGTTCCAGAAACAATGGTTGACGTGCGCCCACAAGGCAAAGTTAAGACAAATCGACCCTGAGCGAAGTCGATTGCCATCTAAATCATCGTCAAACAGTCCTTCTATACTAGCAAGAGGGAAGAAGATGGCTGGGCCATGTCAATGTTTAACTCAGAAAAACATGCGCATGTTGGACTGGCCGCATGTGGAGAAAAATGTCAGTCAAAGAAAAGTCAACATGCCACAGCACCAAAGTCATTTAACCCTTTCGCTGCGTGCGTCGGCCAACGGCCGTCGCGAGCACTACCTCGGTAGTGCTGCGCACGTCCGTTGGCCGACGCGGCCCCGCCCGCTTAATAGAACGTTCCGCACTGGCGCGGAACGTTCGAAGCAGCTAAGCGGTTAAACATTGTCCAAAGATTACACTGAAAGTAAATGGTTGTTCGATACCTTTCATCATTGATAATGGTGCTTCGATAAACATTATGGCTGACGAGAAATATAATGAATTGTCTCCATTACCGCAAGTGCTGTCAAATGCTGAACCCCCACAAGATATCTCTATGGTGCGTTAATTTCTTGACATGGCCAGCTATTGTTCCAGATGTATACAGGACTTTGCCACTGTAAGTGCTCCATTGAGAGAGTTGACGAAAAAGAATGTTTCATTTTATCAGTCACATGAATGTGAAAAGGGTTGTAAGAAAATCAAACAAGCCATTCAGAATGCTACTGAAATGGCTTATTTCAATCAAAAGCTTCATACAGAGGGTGTTGTCAATGCTAGCCCAGTTAGGTTAGGAGCTATCCCTGTCCAGCACAGCGGACACCCAAATGCTTGAAGACATATTGTGGCACATGTAAGTTGGAGTTTGGCCCAAACAGAATGTGCTTATTCAAAAATCTGAAAAAGAATGTTTAGCTATGGTATGGGCTTGCGAACATTTCCATGTATTCCAGTACCGAAAGCCTTTTACACTGGTAACTGATCATCAAGCTTTACTAACTATATTTGGCAATCCAGATGCTTTCTCGCATTGAACGATGAGGACTACGATTAGAAGACTACAATTATAGCATTGTGCGTCATCCAGGGAAGGATCAGAACTCTGCTGAATGCCCATATAAGGTCATGGGAATCCATCCAAGATGGCTGAAGCCGATGTCAACTTCATTGTTAAATCAAACACATCAGCTGCCGTTTTGTTAGCCCAGATTATTACTGCCACTAGCCATGATAGTGACATGTGAAAGTTGAAAAATATAATCACAGATTAGAATGGAACCAACACCCTTAACCTCTCACCAGTGATGGTGACTATCAAAAATGTCAAAGATGAACTGCCCATAACTCAGGAAGAAGTTATATGGTGAGGCTCAGGAATCCTGATTCCAGAGAGTATGCGGCAGAAAATGATTGAAATGGCCCAGGAAGGACATCGTGGAATCGTTGCCAAAAAACGTGTTCTCCGAGACCGAGTCTGGTTTCCGAATCTTGATGAGCGGGTCAAAAAGGAGTTAAGGGCCTGTCATCTATGCCACTGCCTTTCTACAAACGTTACTCAACACACTGTAAACATGTCAGAACTCCATTAACTCATTTGGTCCACTTGACAATATACATCACCTGAGAGTGATTGTGGACGAATACTCACGATTTCTATTAACTGAGGATCTCGCATCTACACTCAAGACCGTGTCTTTGAGAGACTAGATGGCATCTTTGTGACATGGGGTGTGCCAGCAATAATGAAATCTGACAATGGCCTGCTCTTTAACAGTTGAGAGTTCAAAGATTTCTTAGAGCATCTAAATATAAAGCATCAGAAGAGCACACCTCAGTGGTCTCTGGCCAATGGACTTGTTCAGCACTGTATGAGTAAGTGAAAGAAAGCAGTGCAGCGTGCTACTCTTGAGAAGCTCGATCTAAAGCTTGTGTTAAATTCCACCCCACAAGCTTATCGTTCAACACCTCACTCGACCACAGGTGAAAGTCCTGCAACACTGATGTTAGAGATAGCAATGACAACCAAGATACCTCAATGGACCAATCAGAGAGAGAAAGACAAGAAAGCAACTATTGAGAAGGACATGGTTCATAAACAAAAGATGAAAGCCTATGCTGACAAAAGACGACATGCGAAGAACATCATCTTTGAGACAGGAGATCGAGTGCTCGCATGCCAGACGAAGAAAATACAATCTGATGCTCCATTTGATGCCGAATCTTTTCAAGTGGTTCTACCAAAGGACACATGGTGACTGCCCAGCACCCTGGGAAGTCTATTACTAGAGACTCTTCCCACTTTCAGCATCTACCTCATCATTCATCAAATCTACATGTCGAAAGAGAGACTGGTTCTGAAACATTAGTGACTGCTGTTCCTTCTCCACTGTCAACGCATATCCTGGACATTGATGGTGACAGTTCCCAATGACAGGATTAGGTCGAACAAAATATATATATATATGCATATATATGCACACACACACACACACACATATATATATATATACATACAAAAAAGAAGCAGAGAACTCTGGGTAGTTCTCAAGTTTAGGTGGAAAGCAGCTCCTGTATAGAGCACCCTCAACAACATTAACACTCTAAATTTGCTCACCATGTATAGCATTGTGCTAATCCTATGCTTAAAGACTTTGCTGTGGAATTGGCAAAAGACTTTGTCCCTTTCTATCTCGGCATGGATGGCACTGTGCTAATCTTATGCTTAAAGACTTTGATGGAAAAGGAGACATTTGTGGTGAGGAAATTTAGAGTGTCACAGGTGTTGAGGGTGCTCTATACAAAAGCTGCCTTCCACCTAAACTTGAGAACTACCAAGAGTTCTCTGCTTCTTTTTTGCATAGTTTTTGCATCACTCTATGTCTGAAAGGGTTTTGTTTTGAGATATATATATATATATATATATCCTCCAAAATCACTCTCCGAACCTCCACACCGGCGAACAGAGAGAAACAGACCCAGGTAGTGTTGGCAGGTAAGAATTTTATTCTCCTCTCACCCCGTGACGCGTTTCGAGCACACTGTGCCCTTGATCACACATAAACATCACTGTCCGCCATTTTGTTTTTAAATGCTGAGTTACCAACCCCTGTGTCACGTGGTTAGTGAAAATAGAAGAAACACATGTCCATATGCACATTACAAATTTTACAAAGCTACTAATTCTTTACCCCACAGAAACAGGCATAGAGCAAAAATGCATAAAATGACATAGTTCTTTGTTTATATATATTGCCAACAATACAATATGCCTTGCAATGCGTAAAAATTTGTATGTCATGATCCGCCTTCCACATTGTATTAATTAGCACAGCCCGACATAGACTAAAATCAATGCAGAATATGCGATATAATTTCATGTCTGTATATCAAAATTTGTATGAAATAATTCTAAAAATACTTATATATAAAAAGTACTAAAATACACATAAGACAGGAAAAACACTCATTATATCTATGTCTTATATTGCCTGAAACCATCCTAAAGTAGCGGTATCGATTTAGTGGTGATTGGATTAGCAACAATATAGTTTTTTTGCGCCATCCTGGCTTCTAAATAACCCTATCTTAGAGTTATTGTTGTTATATTATTTCAGCATAAATGCTTCTAACTGATATTTCATCACCTCAGTCTATTATTACACCGTTTTGGGAAAGCTATATTAACTTGCTTAAAATTGATGTTTATAGCAAGCACAACAGAATACATATTGTAAACTTTTTAAAGTGCTTATGTGCCTAGCAGCTAGTGACATTATGTAAACATGTTTTGTGATATAGTAAAGTGCTAAGTGTTTCTAAAATACCAATCTAAAAAGTGTATAAATACCATATAAAAACCACCCCTAAAAGAATTTTTTGGTGAACCTTAAAAACCCTATAAAAAATGTAAAACTGTAATCTTATGACACCAAGCGTTAAAAAAGTGATAGCAGCTTTGAAAACACATATATATATACTAATAATACATTAGGGCCCTAAAATGATCCTTAAAGAAATCTAAAATACGATTTCTAAACATCTAAATCACCAGAGTATTCCTAGGAGAAAAAAAAAAAAAGGGGACATAAAACATAGACTACTGCAAATGTTAAAGACTAGACAAGGAAATGCACTAATACATCTGGGCACTCAGGTTAATCATAATTCGTCTAACTTAACTGGTGCATTCTTCAAGGTGGTATTTCATAAAAAGTTATGCATATCTTCAGTCGTGTTGAGTCCATTCGGTGCCTTACTGTCAAGATCTAAAATGATATAAGTTTCTAGCTGCCTTAAAAGTTTTTCTCTATTACCCCCTCTTCTGAGTGGCGAAATGGCATTAATCACATAATAATTAAGACAGCTAAGGTCATTGTCATGTATGGCTTTAAAATGTCTAGCGACTGGATATGCATTGTCATTATTTACAATCGCTCTGAGATGCTGCAAAATCCTGACATGCACCTGCAGCTTAGTACTGCCCACATATCGTAGGCCACAGGTGCACGTCAGGACATATACAGCAAACTCAGTCCTGCAATTATAACTGCCTCTAATTGCAACTTTTTCTTCTGAAAATGGAGTGACATAGTGCGTTGTATTGGCACCGAATTTACAGGCACGGCATGAGGAACATTTAAAAAAACCCTGCCTAGGTTTTAGCCATGTGCCTGTTGTGTCTAATTCCGGACTGTTTTTGACTAGTTGGCTTCTCATTGACTGTGCTTTTCTGTAAGTGATGGTCGGTGAATCTGGGAGTCTGGTACCTAGTACCCCGTCTGTAAGAACTATGGGCCAATTATTTTTGATAATCGATTTGATTTTCCTCTCTTGGCTGCTATAAGTGGTAATGAGACGGGGCATTTCTTCCTCCTTGTCCCTTTCATCCTCCATTTCTTTCGGTTGCAATAAACTCTCCCTGGGCCGTTCCTTTGCTTTAGCTATAGCTCTATTCACCACCTTTTCACTGTATCCCCTCATTTTCAACCTTGCTTTGGTGTCAGATGTACATCTTTCAAATTCGTGTTGTGTACTGCAGATACGTTTTAATCTAAGTATCTCACCATAGGGTATACTTTCAATAAGGTGCTTGGGGTGCCCACTACTTGCATGCAATGTACTGTTGCCTGCTGTGGCCTTTCTAAACAGACAGGTCTCTAATTTGTGATTGACTACTGAAATCTGTACATCTAAGAAATCAATCTTAGTGCTACTTATACTGGATGTGAAATTAAGATTACTAGAATTGACATTAAGAGTTGTAATGAAATCTTTGGCATCTTCCTCATCCCCTTTCCATACGATAAAAATATCATCGATGTATCGTAGCCAATACAGTACATGACGTGCATATAATTCATGGTGTGTCTGTTCAAGGACCTGTTCCTCCCACCAGCCGACATGCAAGCATGCATAGCTGGGGGAGAAACAGGATCCCATAGCCACTCCCCGCATTTGTTTCAGCATTTCTTTACCAAACATAAAAAAGTTATTATATGTATATATATATATATATATTATAATTTTTCATTTTTCAAAGGGTGAGATGTAGTGTCTTGCGAGTTAGCAATGACGGAACCGTTTTAGCTCCTGATGAACTCCCTAGAGTGGTGACGTGAGTCTTAGAGCGGAATGCAAAGAAGGCTGATTTAGAATGTTGAGTTTGCAGTTACACGCAGAAGAAAAAAGACGTGTAATACTAATCT
The DNA here is from genome assembly GCA_963921515.1 of Calotriton arnoldi. Lineage (NCBI taxonomy): Eukaryota > Metazoa > Chordata > Amphibia > Caudata > Salamandridae > Calotriton > Calotriton arnoldi. The sequence goes on along the minus strand of CAWUFW010010193.1, from coordinate 330,617 downwards.
CCATGTGTGGCATAGTCATTGGCGTGTACCCAGGCTGGGGAGGACGATAGAAGAAGGAGCTGCGTGGGCTTCTTCATACTAATTACACAGTAGCCACAGATAACTGCTCAATAGAACATTATCATTATCCATGTCTCTTGTGTGCGTGTTTATTCTGTTCCCTGATTTTTATCTCTCGCCTAGCGTTGCAACGCATGCACTGCTCGCTTTGCGAAGCATGCTGTATTAGGGTATTTTTTAGAAGTGGTGTGGAAGCCCCGCCCATATTTTTCATTGGCTGGAGTCATCGTCCATGGTAAACGCTGGCTTCCGATTGAAAATGAGGCTTCTTAGTCCCTCCTTGTTACCGCCCTGTCTCCTTTTGGGACCGCCCATCAGGACTGGATCGTTTACTTGCGGCGTTACACTGTCGACGTAATTGCAGTCGGTGAGCACTATATTCTTTCAGGCGCACACTGCACCCGGGAGCGGTACTGGGCGGCGCGGAGGCGACATGGCCACTTCGCTGTGCAGCCAAAGCAGGTCTCCTCATCTTCCTTCTCCGGCTTCACCATGGACTCGCCCGCGAGCCCCAAGGAAGCCGGTCCCCGCTCGGGCCCCTCTGCATCTGCAACGGAGTGTGGCTGGCTGGAGAGGGCTTGTTTCGTGAAAATTTGAGTGAGTGGCTGTCTCTCGGAGTCAGCTGTCGGTGGCTGCACTTGTGTGGTTGGGACCCCCCTACTAAACCGTGAAATCACAAGGATCGGCGTGAAGCAGGTCATGCGCTGCCTCCTCTGAAGATCTGACCGCAGGGGTATAAAGGGATTAAGGGGCGAAGGCCTGGGCTCGGCACTGCTCGAGTGGAGGGGGTATGGCAGACCCAGAGCTCCCATTGCTTTAGAAGACCTAAGAGAAGCAAGATGTGAGGTAGTGAAGGTGAGCGCGCGAAGGTTCGGATCTAGTACGTATGCGCAGCGAGTGGCCTCGTAATATCTGGCTTTGTGCGCGGTCTTACCGAGGAGATACGTTTGCCTTGTTCTGGTTGGTATTTTGAATGCTCCAAGGGTTGTTGGGTTGTAATGTCCGTCCTGGGACGCGCAGGCTTGTGTCGATATCGGGGAGGGGGTGGTAAAAAGAAGAGAAAATAAAACATTGAGACTCCAAATTGGTATTGATTAAAAGCTAGTACTACTGATACTTCTGCTAAGTGTTCAGGTGAGGTAGCAGCTATGGTGAGGCCACAAGTGACAAACCCTGAACACTTATTGTTTTTATCTTCTCCACCTGTGTAGTGCTGACTCCACACTCTTGGCGCTTTGAGATGGCCCGGGCTTTCAGCTCTAGCAGTCCTGCTGCTGCTTCCTGTTGGATGGGCCCAGTATCCTCGCCAGTGCATGACCCCGGAAGCTCTCCGGAGCAGTCGATGCTGCCCGAGCCTCTTCCCGTCACTGACTCCGGACCCGACGGACAGCTGTGGGGCCTCAGTAGGCCGGGGGCGCTGTGCACCGCTGCAAGTGGATGCCCGGCCGCACAGACCCCAGTACCAGCACGATGGTATCGATGACCGCGAGCTCTGGCCCACCCGATACTTCAATAGCTCCTGTCTGTGTGTTGGCAACTTCTATGGTTATGACTGCGGCTCCTGCAAACCGGGGTGGACGGGGCGCAGCTGCAATGAAAGGGTGCTGGCAGGTAAGTGCCACCCAAGTGCGGGTGGCAGGCCAGGACTGGCTCACTTAAATAAATGTTGCCAAGCGTCCCAGGTTCCCCAGTTTCACACGAGTAGCTCGTCCAATCAAGGTGTTTCTTTGCTTTCTGATAGTCGTGAATTTGTAATGGCCTAAATGAGACTGCAGGCACCAGAACCCCAAAAAGAGTGGCTGAACTACCCGCATGTAGAGCTTGGGTGACCCTTGGTTCCCACTTATTCCCGGAGTCTTTATAGTGGTTGCCATTGCACGACTGTCTCTGTGCTTGTGACTTCAGTTTCTAAAGTACTTTCTGCTTTTGGTACTTTACAAACCTTATGAGGATGTGCTCATAGCAGTAAGACTTGTCCTATACTGGAGACTAATGCTATTGGTGTGTTACTTTTGTCCTGCCACCCTCAAAGCTTTTCTCCATCCATGGTCTGGCCCAAAAGAACTGGATGTGGCCATGGCTCTAGCTCTTGGTCAGTCCATTTTTAGGTCTCGCCAACTGAGAACTTTAGCTGTCCGGTGTAGACACTTATGGGTTATATTGTAGCTCCTACTTAGAGTAGACTTTGAGGTTGGCCATTTAAAAACATGGACATTTGGTGTGCTCCCTCTTCAGTCGTGGCTTGTGACAATCCTTATCACATCTAGAAACAGCACGCATGCGACTGGTGCTTTTCATTAGATGGGCTTTGTTCTTCTGCCTCCTATGGAGTCTTTGCATTCCGTGGCATGAAGCACTACCTTATCTTCTGCCTCTCCCTCTGTGTTTAACAGCAGCTCTCTCTTAACTCTGTTCCCACATGACGCTATCCTACTCAACCTGTGCTCTCCTGCAGCCTCCACCTCTTTCCTCCTGCTCCAAGAATACTTATATTGGATTTGTCAGTGCTTTTCTAAATGTGTTGGTAAAGCAGATAGCTCTGGGTGGACACCATCCAATAGATTTTTTTTTTTCATATACTTTAAACAGATGGCTCCTTGTGAGTGTGAATGCACTTTGACCATCTGAATGGCTTTTGTTTGAGTTACCAGACAAATGGAATTGGACGCTTATTATTGGCCTATGAATTGGCTTTGCCAATGCTTATTTTCCTGAGGGTGTCCACGAATTCTGCTCTACCGTTACTATCGTTACCCATTGTGCACCTCACACCTGAAGGTACATACTCACAAGTGTAAATTGCTACTGACTGACGTTTATTGCTGGATTTTGCTTGTGGTAATACTGGACTTGTACCTGCAGGTATGGGCTACCTGACTTCTAGGCACCTGGCTTACCACGAAACTCTTACAGTTTGCCATTGAGTGATATAAAGTATGTTCTGTTAAATTTGATGCTGGTTTACTTTGTCTACATTCCAATAGTTTCACACTTAATATTTTTGGAGTGGCAAGAAAACTGTAATCTTTACCCAAGTGTATTTGCATATATGCCTTAACAAACGTGTCTAAATGATTTACTTTCTTTGTAGTGAGGCGAAATATTCGAGAACTAAGTGCTCAAGAAAGGCGCCGCTTTATCAATGCCCTGGATATGGGTAAAAGAACCACACATCGGCACTACGTCATCACCTCGCAGAGGTACGTAGAGGTCTTTTCTCCAGATGGCAACAGCACATTGTTCGAGAATATTACCATGTGTGGACCCACTACTACTCGGTGATGAAGACCTTTCTGGGCACAGGACAGGAGAGTTTTGGGGGAGTAGATTTCTCTCACGAAGGCCCAGCATTTCTCACATGGCACAGGTTTCATCTGCTTCAGTTGGAAAGAGATATGCAGGTAGGGTAGCTTACAACGTTTGGGGGAGCGGGGATTCCCCCGTTTTTTGTTTTTTTACTCTATCCTCATCAAATGTTGCATAGCTTATTTCACGGAATGACCTTCTGAAGTTGTTGCTCATAGGAGCCACTTTAAGCTCAGTCTTCCAAGACTTTTTTTTTATTTTTTATTTATTTTTTAGCCATGCTAATGAGTATTTTGCTTCTGCACAATATCCCACAGGAGATGCTTCAAGACCCCACATTTGCTCTTCCATATTGGAATTTTGCGATCGGTGGCAGCGAGTGCAACATCTGCACAGATGACTTCATGGGAGCTCGGAGCAACTTTGACTCCACGCTTCTAAGTTCCAACTCCGTATTTTCCCAGTGGCAAATTCTCTGTGAAAGTGTTGAAGACTATGACAAGTTGGGAACATTTTGTAACAGTAAGGGGTCGATTCCGATGTCGGCCGGAAGCGCACCTAACAGTATTCGTCCGGAAAAAATACCAGCGGAACGCGTGTTTTCTGACCGACTCGAACACTCTACCGAACGAACAAGTACGATGCGCATAACAGCCCAGATTCCGAGCAAGCCGTACTTACCCATTCCAGCTACTGTTCCCCGCCCGAGCCGGATCCGTAAACGCCGAATCGAGTCGCAGGGAACCAAATACACAGCACCTTCCGGCCGGACTAGTACGATGCGTCTTCCGTACGCGCTGAACTCGTCACTACGTCCGGCATGTTTGAGCATCCGGGAGAGCTGTACATAAGCTCCGATTCGTGCCACAAGACGATCCACGGCTACGAGACGAACAAGCCAGCGACGAGTACGAGTCGAAGCCACGAGAAACCCGAACGAGACGACCCAACCACGAATCCCATCGCGCAGGTCCTACCAATACTCTACATCTATTACCGGGACCGGTACGGACGCGTACGGCGCAGACGGTAAGTCAAACACCCACAACACAAACAAACGACACGTACCCGAAATATGTCACACACACATAGGGATGCACAAATGACGTACACTAGCAACAGCAGAACCATAGGGGCGGGATGGCCATCACCAATGCCATACACACCCATAGGGGGATGGATGCCTGCCACTACTACCATCCCCACCCATAGGGGGATGGATGCCTACCACTACTACCATCCCCACTCATGGGGGGCTGGATGCCTGTCACTACTGCCATCCCCACTCATGGGGGCTGGATGCCTACCACTACTACCATCCCCACTGATGGGGGTCTGGATGCCTACCACTACTACCATCCCCACTCATGGGGGGCTGGATGCCTACCACTACTACCATCCCCACTCATGGGGGGCTGGATGCCTGCCACTACTGCCATCCCCACCCATAGGGGGATGGATGCCTGCCACTAACACCACCCCTACTCAGGGGGGGCTGGATGCCTGCCACTACTGCCATCCCCACCCATAGGGGGATGGATGCCTATCACTAACACCACCCCTACTCAGGGGGGGCTGGATGCCTGCCACTACTGCCATCCCCACCCATAGGGGGCTGGATGGCTGTCACTACTACCATCCCCACTCAGGGGGGGCTGGATGCCTGCCACTACTGCCATCCCCACCCATAGGGGGCTGGATGGCTGTCACTACTACCATCCCCACTCATGGGGGGCTGGATGGCTGTCACTACTACCATCCCCACTCAAGGGGGTCTGGATGCCTACCACTACTACCATCCCCACTCATGGGGGGCTGGATGCCTACCACTACTACCATCCCCACTCATGGGGGGATGGATGCCTGCCACTACTACCATCCCCACTCATGGGGGGCTGGATGCCTACCACTACTACCATCCCCACTCATGGTGGTCTGGATGCCTACCACTACTACCATCCCCACTCATGGGGGCTGGATGCCTACCACTACTACCATCCCCACTCAGGGGGGGCTGGATGCCTGCCACTACTGACATCCCCACCCATAGGGGGATGGATGCCTACCACTAACACCACCCCTACTCAGGGTGGGCTGGATGCCTGCCACCACTGCCATCCCCACCCATAGGGGGCTGGATGCCTGTCACTACAACCACCCCTACTCATAGGACGGGTAATGCATGACACAACTAGCATACTCCCACATAAGGACTGTCTGAAAATTACATCCCACCCCCAACACCATGACAAGCGTGTGTGGTCTGTGTCAAATGCATACAACACTGAACATGACATTGAACATACAATGTGACCCCATAACACATGTGTCACACATAATTGTGTGTGTGGCCTACACAATACAAGCAGACCATGACCACTGTGGCAATGTGGCCCAAAGCCCCATCACCACAGTGCCCAAAAGGTAAGTGTGTGCTCCATAGCTGAAGCACATTTTGAACAGTGTGGCAATGGGGCCCAAAGCCCCATCACCACAGTGACCAAAGGGAAGTGTGTGCTCCATAGCTGAAGCACATTTTGAACAGTGTGGCAATGGGGCCCAAAGCCCCATCACCACAGTGCCCAAAAGGTAAGTGTGTGCTCCATAGCTGAAGCACATTTTGAACAGTGTGGCAATGGGGCCCAAAGCCCCATCACCACAGTGACCAAAAGGGAAGTGTGTGCTCCATAGCTGAAGCACATTTTGAACAGTGTGGCAATGGGGCCCAAAGCCCCATCACCACAGTGACCAAGAGGGAAGTGTGTGCTCCATAGCTGAAGCACATTTTGAACAGTGTGGCAATGTGGCCCAAAGCCCCATCACCACAGTGCCCAAAAGGTAAGTGTGTGCTCCATAGCTGAAGCACATTTTGAACAGTGTGGCAATGTGGCCCAAAGCCCCATCACCACAGTGCCCAAAAGGTAAGTGTGTGCTCCATAGCTGAAGCACATTTTGAACAGTGTGGCAATGGGGCCCAAAGCCCCATCACCACAATGCCCAAAAGGTAAGTGTAGTCCTGGTAAAAGCTGCAAAAACAAAACTGCAGGGATTATTCCTGGCCACACAACACCAAACACTACAGTGGCATTGTAGTGCTTGTGTCCCATAGCAACATAGATTGTGTGAGGCAAGCAGTGCAGTGCCAATGACACATCGTTCTGGCCATGTGCACACAAACATCAGCCATGGGGGCCCACATTGTCTACATTCACAAATAACACAATGACAGAAGTGAGCATCATAATGCAGACCCACATATCTGCACCAATGGACACACAAATGTAGATATCCTGTGGAGACTGTAGATGTCAGGTGAACAAATACCATACCATGGCAGCAATGGGACATACTAACCATGATCAATGTGCTGACTGATGACCTAGCAGTCCCAGGGCCAGCAGGGGAAAGCCAACAAACAACATACAGCCAATGGCAAACTAAAGATATGCCAATGCAGTGGTGCAAATGCACAAACACAAACAGGCAGACTCACACTGCATATCAAACACAACAGGTGAGGGGGGTTGTGTGCCAGTGTCCCCAGGCAAACACACAACACATGAGGAGGCCAGATTCACTAATACACAGATGTCAACACAGTCACATACAAAAGTAACTCATGGATTGGATTCCCCTATGTGGGCAAACAGGCATTGTGAGATGAGAGGGAGTCCAAATTACACATGTCACACAAGTTGGTAGGAACAGCAACAAACACAGCAAGAGACAGAACCACCACAGCACACCCCCCAGGGACCCCACATTGTGGTGACACTAGCCTGCATGACAATCACACTGTGATGACAAAGGTAGATGTCATCCACACTGTGAACCACAGCCATGTGTCCTGAGCAACAAACTACCATCACACCTATACAAGCACAAAGCACTCAGCATGGCCTGCCAGCCAAGGACAATATGGAGGTAGTGCCCCAGCCGTGCAACAACTCACATTTGCACACACTCAACGCCACACACCTTGATGTCCACCAATGTGCAGCAGTGAAGCTCACATGGACTGCTGACATTGCACATGCACCCATGACAATCCCAGGGGTGGTGGGGGGAAATAAGGTGCAGAAACCCATCACACATGGCCAGTCAACAAGACTTGTGAATGTCTGACACACTGCACAGTATGCCGTACATGGGCATGACGTGAAATCCACCCCAAACAATGGGATCCTGGCCATAGTCACACACCAATGAAGAAGCCAAGCTGACCCACAAAGGACACACATAGACAACTTCCAACATTGCAGCTCTGACCCTGAGGAGTGGCAGCAGTCACACACACAATGTGTCACAATCACTGAAAGCATACACAAACAGAAAATCACATTACTTGTGTAACCAACAAGTGCCAAGAGGAATCCTGACTGTGTCCCTTCTGCGTTTGCCCACATCCCCAGCCCTGACAACAAAGACAACTAGGGATGACAACCTCATGAACATTAGTTTGCCATGCACCCACATCCCGGAGAAACCAGGTCCAAGATGCTGGATGAACACAGAACAACTCAGCAAGCATCACAAACAGGATCATCCATAGGGGACACAGCCTGTGTAGGAAAAGGAGAAGGGAACACGCACAGACATGCCTACACAACACACAACACGGGCACAGCCTATATCACGGAATCACGCACTGCCATGAGGGCACTCCACTCCTGTGGAAGGTCAGCTGTGCCAAACCTTGTCTGTGCACGACTCAAACATGTCAGCAGAACACTCGGTCAGTGAGTCAACAACTACAACACACTGAAGGCTCTGCTCATATCAGCCTGGGCACGGGAGTGTCACGTCAGTCATCTGCATACACCCAAGACACGTGTCAAGCAACTTGCACTGTGTACACAGATGAGTCCTCCAAATTTGATGTGCTAAACTGCATGTCCATTGGAGACGGGCACACAGTCAGGGTACTAGGAACATTGGACAGTGGTAAGCCCACCAGATGTGCATCAGTGTAGGACAAAGATGGTAATCTACAAATGCTAAACGTACATCCCTGTGTCAAATGCTGAACATTACACCCTCAGACTGCAGCAAAGGATGCTATAGATCCAGACTAGATTAGGACACATATCCCATGGACCACATGGAGCCCATCACAGCAAAACTTCATTTACCTGATCTGAACACTATTACAACAGCAAATGCATGATTCTACACATCTACATCATGTACCTCCAAAGATTAACCACAAGTAAACAAAAAGAGGCATTATTCAGCAAGTGTGCAACTCAAATCAAAAGTCCAAAATAAACTAAGGCCAATGGCCAGTCCAAATATACAGTCCCAACAGGGTGATGTGTGACAACTTGTCAACAATTGCTTGCCTGCACAGGTACTGACTGGGGACATCCCCCTTGGAGGGGCATACGAGGGGCAGGCCAGGCACCGCAGGGACAGGATCAGGGGATGCCAGAAGGAGGCAGTGGAGGTGTCTGACTCAGGGGGGGCTGGCACCACCGCAGGGCTCAAGTCAGATGGTGTTGGTGCTGAACCACTGCAGTGGGCTGGTCAGATGGAGTGGACTGGGTCCCCAATGCAGTGCCCGAGTCAGACGGGGTGGTTGTGGACTCCACCGCAGTGCATGACTCCAAGGTAGTGGAAGGGGGGCAGAAGAGCTGGGCAGGACAGAGGGGGGACACGGTCTCCACACCAGTGGCACAAACAGGCAGAGCGTCTGGTTTGGGGGTGGAAGAGCAAGTGGCAGGGGGGAGGGCCTAAGCAGTTTGGGGATGCGGTATCGGTGTGTGGGGGAACCTGGGGCAGGGTGTGGCGGTGGAACCTGTGGAGTGGTGGCCTGGGGGATGGAGGTGAGAGACTGGGTGGTTGACTTGCAGGGTGGTGGCGGGGTCTTGCTCTTCCGGGACCGGGGGGACTTGCGGGTGGGGGGCTCACTCTGCCTGCGCCTGGGGAGGGTGTCCGGGGTGAGGGGCACTCCCCTCTGTGTGGGTGGACTTCCTCTTCCCCCGGTATGCTGGATCTGCGGGATTGGAGGGGAAGAGGCCGAGGTCACAGAGGAAGAGCTGCTTATCAGGTGGGGTTGCAGGTGAGGCAAGGGAAGGGGTCTTGGAGGGAGAGGATCTTGAGGATTGCGGAGTGACTGTGGTTGCCTGTGTGTGTGTCAGTTCCCCATCCCCTGTGTGTGTGGTATCAGTCCCCTGAGGATGCTTGTGTGCACGTCTTGCCTTGGTTTTGGGTGTGTCTGTGCTGCTCGTGTCTGTGTGTCTGGGTGTTTGTGCAGGTGTGCATGTGCTTGGGACAGGTAGGGTGCCAGGAAGTGTGGATGGGGCAGAGGTAGGAAGGGCGAGGGACTGTTGGAGGAGGGACACTGCTGCCGTCAGGGAGGACTCCATGGACCTATTGCTCCTCTGTAGGGCAGACATACCCGTCGAGATGCCCTCCATGAACGACACCAGCTGTGTCAACAGAGTGGTGTGTGCATGGAGGACACTCAGCATTGCTGTCTGCCCTACATGGAGCTGCCGAAGCAGGTACACAGATTCCTCACTCAGGGCAGCAGGGGACACAGGGGCAGGGGGTGCGGTGCCTGGCACAAAGGAGACACGCTCCCGGACACGGGAGCCTCCACGGACCTCTGGAATGGGAGCCAATGGGAGGGCGGTGGTGGTGGTGGTGGTGGTGGTGGCGGGGCCAGACAGACTAGCTGGTGTTTGGTGGCTGCTGACACCCGCCTCCACAAGGGAGTCATCCTCCGAGCTGCTGTGGTCCTCAGCTGAGGTGGATGGTGCTGAGGACTCCTCGGTGTGGCTCCCCTCGCCCTCCGTGCCACTGGGTCCCTCCGACCACTCGTCGGCTGTTGACCCAGTCTGGCTCTTCCGCTCCTCCTGGTCCATGGAGCTGTCCCCTCCTGTGGCCGTGGATGTATCTGCAAACAATTAGGGAAACAGACAAACATCAGACACCTGCACTGACCGCACACACCACAGTGAGTACAGCACATTACAGAGTAAGACCTGGCATCCCCAGCTGAACATTGCCAAAAGTCCTCACACAGATTAGGAAAAGCCAATTGTCAGTCTGATGGTCAACCATGGAACAGATACCCCTCCTGCCCTTGCACCCATCTGTCTGGTGCCTGTCTGATGGTAATACCCCAGTGTGGACACATGCACCACCTACACAGTTGTTGGACATTGCTGAGAACACGGTGAAGTATGTGAACATGCCCACGTCACATCTCTTGCCACTGAGTCAGTGCAGGTGTCTGGATAAATGGACGGGCAGAGTCTAAATAGAAATGCATGAGATGCATACCAGCACCAGACACCATGAAGCACCCATGTCCGGATAGTCAATGCCACAATGGGGTGCATGTTGCACATGTCACTCCCCTGCAGGATCACTCTTAGGAAGTTGAAAGCCATGACACAGGCATGCCTGCAAAGTCATACATCACTGTCTCCAGTCACATGGCCATGGCAGCCAGCCAACAACAGTCTGCACTGTGTCACAATCCTAGGACATGGGGAAGGCAAGTAATGTAACTGACAAGTGCACATGTCCACCCCCACTAACCACATCATCTGAACCCGTATTTGTCCACTGCACACCAATTGGACAAATGGGAGACATGAAACACAACTCTCTGAACCAGAGCACCTCAGTGTGCTGTGAATGATGAACATCTGCCTGAAAGTCACAGTCGCATACACCTGTCTGCACAGTCAAGTGATCAAACACCTATAAGTCACAGAAGTCTTGTCTCACATGGTCCAATAGCAGATGGCATGCTGACCCCTAACTGATAAACATCACAGGAGTCCCGACAACGTAGTCACAGCACAACGACACAGAGGCAGACACCTGAGGAAACATTTCACTGAGCACAACATGTCAGCTGATACACAGGAGTGGGAGTATAGAGTGTATTGTATGCCCTGTAGTAGGCATGACTGTCCGGCTCCACCTGCAAGAGGGATGAGCCCTGGTCAGTAGGCAGGTGGCTAAGCATGTGTGACACACTTGACATACATACTCCTGAGGCCCAAACATTGTACCCACCCGCAGCATGGGGGTGTGCCAAATACCCCAGGGACATGTGGTGATTCTGATCTGCAAGTGGACCACATATCAAAGTTACACCCAGACTACATTGCACGACTCAGGCATTGTGTGAGCAATTGACCCACCCATGAAGGCCAACACAATGTCACGGGAACAAAAGCTGTCACCCACCTTGACCAAAGCAAAATGCAAGGACCCTGTACCCGAGTGACACAATTATCCTGAGCGTAAGGAGCACACCTGCGTATCAGATGAGGAGTGGGCATGTCACAATAGAGGGACATGGGTACTGGACAACAAGACTGATGTACTGGGGAAGTTTAACCAGGCCAGAGGAGGGCACATAGCATGTTAGACAGAGTTCACAGTGCAGTCTTTGACTCACCCCCTCCTTGCTGCTGTCTGGCCTTCAGCTGCCCATCCAGATCCGGGAAGACCACCGCCAGGATCCGGAGCATGTGGGGGGTCAGGGTCCGGTGTCCGCCCCTCCTGCGAAGAGGCAACAGCTTCAGCTGGACCCTTGCGATCCTCCGGGTCCAGCCACGAAGGTCCTGCCATCTCTTCTGGCAGTTGCGGATCCGGCGCTTGTAGACCCCCACGGATCTTACTGCCCGGACGATGGCCAGCCAGATCTCCTGCTTCTGGTGGGCATCAACCTGTGAGGATGACAAAGTGAAAAGGCCCTTACTACACATGCAACATATACGTGCATCACACAGTTGTAAATACATGTCTCAATCACAGGGGCATATGATGAACACAGGCAGTGCAACGAGGGCTATGGACAGTTTGCCAGCAGTTACTACATGGTATCATTGCATGGGAAGTAAACCTTGTTGGAATGCACTGTTACTGCACTGTACCTGTTCAGTGCATGTGACTACACACTTTGGGGGTGCGAACTACTCAGTGAGCATGCTAGCCAGTGGTGTGCACACTGTAAATCCTTCTAGTCAGACAACATGCACAATTAGTAAGGCAGTGGACAGCACACTCACCTGCTCCCCTGGTGTCCCATACAGCTTGCTGTACTGTGGAAGGAGGTTGTCCACCAGGGCCTGGTTCTCCTCATGGGTGAAGGCTGGGGCTCTCTCCACAGTACGTGCCATTGCAGTAGCCAGAGGATGCAGGGACAGCAGCAGTGTAGTGGCAGATGTCGTCCTGGAGCATGTAGTGCAGGCAAGTGAGCCCTCAGGGGAACAGCCAGCATTATATGTGTGCTGCAGAGGCAGATACTGTCCCATGTGTCCAAAGTGATAGGTCCAAGTCGTTTGCATCTTCTGAATCTGACCAATCCATGGAATAGCAGCACCAATACACGCCCACAGCATCCTTCAAAAATTCAACTTCATGACACCCATGAATTTGCAACATTGTTGTGGCTGGCCAACTGAATTCACTGCATCAGACTCGTTGAAGCTTCGAAAACGCGTCCGTTGCCATGCCAGGCCCCAGCCAATGCGTGCGCACCGATCGGTCCATTGCTGTACAACGCGTACCCGGGATACAACGCGTACCCGCTCACATCCAATGCAATGGGCCGTGCGGGCACACCGATCGGTCCATTGCTGTACAACGCGTGCACTGGGATACAACGCGTACCCGCTCACATCCAATGCAATGGGCCGTGCGGGCACACCGATCGGTCCATTGCTGTACAACGCGTACCCGGGATACAACGCGTACCCGCTCACATCCAATGCAATGGGCCGTGCGGGCACACCGATCGGTCCATTGCTGTACAACGCGTACCCGGGATACAACGCGTACCCGCTCACATCCAATGCAATGGGCCGTGCGGGCACACCGATCGGTCCATTGCTGTACAACGCGTACCCGGGATACAACGCGTACCCGCTCACATCCAATGCAATGGGCCGTGCGGGCACACCGATCGGTCCATTGCTCTACAACGCGTACCCGCTCACATCCAATGCAATGGGCCGTGCGGGCACACCGATCGGTCCATTGCTCTACAACGCGTACCCGGGATACAACGCGTACCCGCTCACATCCATTGCAATGGGCCGTGCGGGCACACCGATCAGTCCATTGCTCTACAACGCATCCCTGGACAGGTCACACGCATATGTCACCATGCTGGTCACTGGTGAACCTATGCCAGCCACATATACTTTCCAGGGACTCAGGGGCACACCTACAACACCACACCCAGTCCACACTGTATCTAAGGCATGTGTGGCAGCATAACCTTATCTGTGTATGTGGGTGAACATGTGGTTTTTGGGGTGGCACTTGGGGGCAGACACACCCAGGCTGTGCACGTGTTCATGGGGACAGGGTCCTTTGTGTGTTGTGCACCTGACCACTGTGGTGTGCAACTTTTCATTTTGGAGCATGTGTCATGGTCACATTTCCAGGTTGTGTATGTGTATGACATGTCACATACCCCCAGGCTCACATGTGGGAAGGCATGTACGTCACAGGGTGGCCCATTGCCACAATAGTGATGTCCCTCCGCAGTCTGTGTGCATGTTGTGTTTCACATGTCTCTGACTCCATGTGCACAATGGGAGACAGTCTCCACATCCACGTGGTTTGTGCATGAACTTTGATGTTGTGTGTGTGTGTGTCACAGACGTCCATGTCTGTCCTGCAGAGGCTACAGGGGCCACTACCTGTGGGTGTCATGTTTGTTTTTCTGACGTGTACATGATACGCCATGTCATGCCAGTGTCCATGTGGCAAGACAGGGTCCCTGGGAATCTACCTGTCAATGAGCTGTGATGCCTGTGGAGCATCTGTCCAGACATGTCACTGTGGTATGTGTGTGGAACGTGAGAGCAGTAAATGGGTACTGTGACACAGCCTAATGGTTTCCCATAGCACACCCTGGAACCTGTTGTCAACACTTGTTGAACAGAGATGTTAGATGATGTCCATGTAGGTGCCATATATGTCCAAACAGAACGACACACACATCAAGTACTTGTGTTTGTTAATGATGTATCATGTGAAATTGAGTATGGTGAACGGCACATAGGTGGGGTGACTGACAATCTTGCTTTCTTCACCTATGCACTGCAGGGCTCCTGCTGTCCATCGACCATTCCCAGACCTGGCAACGATGGTGGAACGTGACAGCATCCGACGGTACCGCTTCACCAGGCAGCTGATTGAGGATTTGGCAGTGCGGTTGGACCCACATTTGCAGCCTGGCCGTCCGTATCCTACAGCGCTGACCCCCAAGGTGAAGGTGATGGCAGCCCTACACTTCTTTGCCACCGGTACCTTTCAACACACTGTGGCGACTGCCGGTGGGATGTCACAGACTATGTTCAGCCGTGTGCTACGCGATGTTTTGGGGGCAATGTTGAGATACCTGAACCAGTACATCTATTTCCCAACACGTCAACAACTCACTGACGTCAAGAGTGACTTCTATGCCCTGGGGAGGATGCCACATGTAATTGGCTCCATTGATGGGACACATGTGGCTTTGATACCACCACAGGCACATGAGCAGGCATACCGGAACCGTAAACATTACCATTCGATCAATGCTCTGGTGGTATGTCTTGCAGATATGACCATCACACATGTGTGTGCCCGTTTCCCCGGTTCGGCACACAATGCCTACGTGATGAGGAGTAGTCGCATCCCGAGGATGATGTCACAGATGCCGAACCAGCGTGCCTGGCTTGTTGGTGTGTACTGACTTTGTACCATTGTGTGTGTTCTGCTATGTTGTTTTCTGCACACATTTTCAAATCGGCTAATGTGCAATTGTCTGTCTGTAGGTGACTCGGGATACCCCAACATGCCGTGGTTGCTGACACCCCTCAGGAACCCTGTGACACCAGCCCAGATGCGCTACAATGAGGCACATGGTCGGACGAGGAGGGTGATTGAGCGGACCTTTGGTCTCCTGAAGAGCCGCTTCCGCTGCCTGGACAAGACAGGAGGGGCCCTCCCATATGCCCCAGCAAAGGTGTGCAAGATTGTCATCGTCTGCTGCATGCTACACAACCTGGCAGTGCGGAAGGAGTTGCCTCTCATCCTGGATGACGATGACCAACGTCCGCCACCTGTGGAAGATCCTGGCCTGGGTCACGATGCCAGTGAAGATGATGATGATGATGATGGTGATGTCCGCACACAGCTCATCACCAACTTCTTCAGCTGAATGTGAGTCTCCAGAGGGTTGTAATGTCAATGATTTGAGTTTGCATGATATGTGTGTGTGGTGCTCTGGTGCTGTTTGAGTGTGGCCATGTGCTACTTGACTGGATACGTGCAGCGATGTGTCCTTGCAGGTGGTCTGTACTGCCCAACAGTGTTGACATGCTAACTTGGTTTTGTGTAGTTATCTCATGACATGTATTAGACATGAGTATTGCCGTTCTGTGCTGTTCTTCAGTGGTTTTGACTGTGTGTCATGTCTGTCCTTCACAGGGTGCTGCCAGAGTTGTTTGATCAACTTGGATCCCACAAATCCATGATTCAACTTCCAAGGTGGAAGCAGTCGTTTCCCTACAGGTGATGTGCCACACACCCCTGGACTTTCTATCTTCTGCACTTTTTGACTTTGTGGCCACAGCCAGGTTGGATTAGCTAGCATTTGTAGTGGAAACAACATGTTGCAAATGTGTAATAAACCTGTGCTTCACTTTGGGATGTGCGTTGTCTGTAGTCACACATCTGACTGACATTTGCTTACTGCACCTGTAGTCTAGTTGACACAGACTGTGAATAGGTGGTGTGTCTGTGCATTCCACTGTATTTAGTTGCAACATCAGTATAGGTGATGAGTCTGATGGCCCTGATGTGTATGTGTTGTGTGGCCCTAGTGGTGTGTCTCCCTCATATGTGTCACGTCGCCATGACTGACATGACGGTGTTGGACTTGCTGTAGCAGTTAGCATGCACAGTGTCATTTTTCTGATCACCATCTCCATGACAGAGAGCACGTTGGAATCACAACAGAGGCAGATATGGTGTATTGGTGAGTTTATTTACATACAGGTGTGAGGATGGTGCACAGGATGGTGGGTGCTGTACATAGAAATTGGAATCCAAAGTTCCCATGTGATTCGGAAGTCTTGGTAGCTGAAATGTCCAGAGTAAAGTCCACAGTCATCTGATAAATTTGGCCAACTATAGCTCCCCATGTCATGTGGGAGAGTTGGGTTGGCTTCGACAGGGCGTGCAGTTTGCACACAGAGGAAAAGTTCCAGAACAGGTGTTGGCTTCCTGGGGGATATAGATGGCCATCGGCCTCTGAGTTTGGCCTCCTCGGACGGCCCCTCTTCTTGGGGGGGGACCCTCAGGTGCAGGCTGCGGCGGTGCAGGGGACTCTCTGCCAGAGTCCTCCTCCCTCCCTGTGGCATTTGCAGTTGTTTCAGCAGCAGATGTTGTGGGCACACAGGGAGGTGAGGCCATGTTGGTGCTGATCTGGCGGAGGCATGTCAGTATGTCACTATGCACCGCTGTCAGTTGTTCCAATGTGTCCCACTTGGACTCCATGCCAGACATGTGTGTCTCGACATGTGACATGTGTGTCTCGACACGGGACATGTGGGAGTCCAAGCGGGCATGATGGGCAGCCTGCTGCTGTTGTATGTCCTTGAGGATCCACACTACCTGGCTGACCTCTCCGGTGCTAGTCTGGTACGCATCCGCGATGCGTGCCAGTTGTGGGTCATCATGCAGTCCAGACCCCTCTGCAAAGAGCGACCTATGTCTACCACCCCTCCCACCACCCCTGGCGACACGTGCAGGACCTGCGGTGGCACACACAGGTGACCGTGGGCCCACTTGGGTGTTGTTCCTGGGCTCGTTGTCACCAGCTCCAGTTTGGGTCTGGGTCCCTGCGCTGTTGTCATCTGTGGTCCTTGGTCTGTCCGTGTTGGCAGGGGTGGCCTGTGTGTTGGCAGTTGTTGGAGGGGTGGGTGCAGGGGGTGCAGAAGTTGGTCCTGCTGGTGCTGCATGATGACTCACACCGGAGGGTCCAGCTGGTTCTTCACCATCCGAGGAGTGCAGAGGCTGATCCACACCAGTGAGCTCAGTGTTCCCCGGAGCCTGGGACAGGGACTCCTCCTCGTCTGCTGCTGTGTCCCCATCATCACCTGTTTTGGGGAGAGACACAGATTGTATGTTATGTTTCTACTGGCATCAATTGTTCAAACACCTGACAGTTGTGACTGTACCTCTGGATGTGGGCCTGGACATTGCATTCTCCTAAATTGTGACAGTCAGAGAGTGATATTGGTGTAGCACATTGTCCTGCCAACCTGTGACATGTCAATGTGAATGTTGAGGTGTGTGCATGACCAGCATTGGTGGTATTTGCTTGCCATCCGGGCCTCCTTCTCCCCCAGCCCAGTTATCCCACCATGAAGCGTGCTTCCATTGCAGGGAGTGCAAGTTGTCTTTCAGGATGTCAGTCAGTGGTGTCCTGCTGTTGGTTGTTGCACAGTTCCCAGCAGGGCCTTGTGCTCCCCCCAGCAGTACCCAGTGTCAGCCATCTTGTGAGTCCTTTTCCACTCCCTGTGATGTGAGCATGGTTCAGGGTGGTGTTGATGGGCCAATTGTGAGGCTGACCAATATCTGTGACTACCACTCCCATCATGCTATTGCCTCAACCCCCCTTCCCAGCATGCCCATCCTTCCTTCGTTTTGACACTGCTTCCCTGTGGGGTGGGGTGCCTGTGCTGACAGGATGGCTAGGAGTGTTGTCCTGGCAGTTGTTTGGCTACAAGTCCCAAGAGTGTCCCTGTGCTTCACACAGCATAACCCAGGGTGGTGGTTCTTTGTGGGATCTTCAGTTAGGATGTGAGGCATTGCATTCTCCCAGGTGGGTTATGTGGAGTTAGTGTTGAGGGGGTGTGTGAGGGGAGGTGCTTGTAACTATGGTCAGTGCTGTGAGTCCTCCTTCCCACCCAGCCAGATATCCCACCATGGAACGTGCTTCCATTGCAGGGAGTGCAAGTTGTCTTTCAGGATGCCAGTCAGTGGTGTCCTGCTGTTGGTTGTTGCACAGTTCCCAGCAGGGCCTTGTGCTCCCCCAGCAGTACCCAGTGTCAGCCATCTTGTGAGTCCTTTTCCACTCCCTGTGATGTGAGCATGGTTCAGGGTGGTGTTGATGGGCCAATTGTGAGGCTGACCAATATCTGTGACTACCACTCCCATCATGCTATTGCCTCCACCCCCTTCCCAGCATGCCCATCCTTCCTTCCTTTTGACTCTGCTTCCCTGTGGGGTGGGGTGCCTGTGCTGACAGGATGGCTGGGAGTGTTGTCCTGGCAGTTGTTTGGCTACAAGTCCCAAGAGTGTCCCTGTGCTTCACACAGCATAACCCAGGGTGGTGGTTCTTTGTGGGATCTTCAGTTAGGATGTGAGGCATTGCATTCTCCCAGGTGGGTTATGTGGAGTTAGTGTTGAGGGGGTGTGTGAGGGGAGGTGCTTGTAACTATGGTCAGTGCTGTGAGTCCTCCTTCCCACCCAGCCAGATATCCCACCATGGAACGTGCTTCCATTGCAGGGAGTGCAAGTTGTCTTTCAGGATGTCAGTCAGTGGTGTCCTGCTGTTGGTTGTTGCACAGTTCCCAGCAGGGCCTTGTGCTCCCCCAGCAGTACCCAGTGTCAGCCATCTTGTCAGTTGTTTTCCACTCCCTGTGATGTGAGCATGGTTCAGAGTGGTATTGATGGGCCAATTGTGAGGCTGACCAATATCTGTGCCTACAACTCCCATCATGCTATTGCCTCCACCCCCTTCCCAGCATGCCCATACTTCCTTCCTTTTGAGTGGACTTCACTGTGTGTGAGTGTGACAGCAATGGCAAGATGGCTGACAGTGTGGTCCTGTTGTTTGTTGGTGCCCAGTTCCCATCAGGGCCTTGTGCTCCCCACAGCAGTACCCAGTGTCAGCCATCTTGTCAGTTGTTTTCCACTCCCTGTGATGTGAGCATGGTTCAGAGTGGTGTTGATGGGCCAATTGTGGGTGTGACCATTATCTGTGACTACCACTCCCATCATGCTATTGGCTACACTGACTTCACCAGCATACACAGAATTCCTTCCTTTCAGTGAGCTTCCCTGTGAGGTGGTGTTCTAGTGGTGGGTAAATATCTGGGAGTGTTTGTTGGTTCTATTTGTGCCACTGCCTTGCTGTATTTGTTGTTAGGTTTGTACATGTCATGACACAGTTACATATCACTATGAGATGGCAGGTATTGTGTTTGTCTGACTAGCATTCACATCTTGGGATGAATATCTTTTGGTTGCTGTGCATTTGCTAAGGGTGCATGGTCTGCCTATCCCCTTGACTGTGATGTGTGTGTGTTGTCACACCATATTGTGTATATTAGTTGTGTACTCACCAGGCTCTGGGATGTCTGTTAGTCCGTATACGCTCACGGGTGGTAGGATGGCCCGCACCTTCTCCTCCCAGGGCCTGAGGTATACTGGTTTTGCAGGAGGGCCACTGCCGGTGTGCTGGCTGAGGAGGTAGTCCTTTTTGAGTAGGTCCCGGACCCTCCTGCGCACATCATACCACCTGTTCTGGATGTCTTCCTTTGTGCGCAAACATGGTGATTGTGCGTTCACCCTGTTGACAATCCTCGCCCACATCTTGGTTTTCTGCGACATGGGGGTCTGTTGTTCCAATGTACCAAACAACTGTAGCTCTACCCTGAGGATCTCATCTACCATGACTTCCAATTCACTGTCTAGGAACTTATGATTCTTCTTTGGGGGCATGGTGATGGGTGGTGGTGGTGATTGATGTGTGTGTGTGTGCAAGTGGGGGTGTGAGTGTAGGTTTAGCTGGGTGTGTGTGAGGGTGCTATTTGTAGGTGTGGTAATGGTGTGTGGCTTGTGTGATGTATGAGCTGTGAGTGTGTCTGTGGTTGCTGTGTGATGGTGTTCTGTGCTGGAAGGTCAGTGGAATTTGCAAAGGATCATGGTAGGGATTTGTGGCCTTTATGTAGGTGGAGTTGGAGGTGTGTCCTTGTTCCATTTTTTTTTTTCCTCCCTGTATTTATTGGCTTTGTGGTTGCTTGTTTGGCCCTTTTTTAAAAAAAAATTTCCTTGGTGTTATTGGTGCATGTAGGAGTCGTTCTTGTGTCCGAGTAGGACGCTGCAGTTGTGTGGTGCGATCTTGTCCGACTCGTTCCCGCTGTGTGTCAGCTAGGTTTCATATGCGGCGTACGAGTCGGTCGCGGAGTATTGGGTTGCTTCGGCTGGGTTTTGTATGCGTGTCGGTCGTACGGCTTGTGCTCCGGGCGAGTCGGTCGTGTTTTGCACGCACAGCATCGTACTACGCGGGTCGGAGTTCGCGGGTACGCTTCGCTCGGGTTCAATCCGGGTGCGTGTCGGTCGGTTCGTTTCGCGTGATTTCCCGGCCGGATGGCTTGTTTACGTCCGGCTCGGTCGGTCGTTTTGTATTCCGTCCGAGTCGGGTCGGATTTCACATGCATTTCATCGTACTACCCGGGTCGTACGGCGCCGGTCCGAGTCGGTCGGATTAAATTCCCGTACCGAGTCGGTCGGTATTTTTTCCGGCCCGAATCGGAATCGGCCCCTAAGTGTGTTGAGAATGGGTATTGGTCGTAGGTAATAACCTGCCCAAGACTGGGTAAAATGCATCCTAAATTTTCATGCCAATATTATGTTTTTGCTGCGCTTAGTTTAATAGGAAATATTTGTCAGTAGTACTTGTGCTCCCTGTTTACATTCGCAACGGTTGTCTAGTGCTAATTTTTTATTTATATATATATATATATATTATCTACTGGCGGTCGCCAGTAGATAGTTATAGTTAGGACCTATTTTCCATAGGAAATCCGCGACATTCTATTTGAAATAACTCTCTTGCCGGTTGACGTATCTTCGCGAAATTTTCAAACTTTATGGCCCGCTCCGGTCCGCTCCTACCCTGAAAGTCTCGGGGTGATTCGTCAAGCGGGGGCCGAGAAAAAGGGGGTCCCAAAACGCGTTTTCCCCATTCATTTTCCCATAGGAAACTTTAGACACGGCTACAGCCTCGAACTGCTGAACGGAATTACACCAAATTTGGCAAAGAGGTAGTTCTTGGTTCAGAAAGAACCCTTTTTGTTAAAT
The DNA here is from genome assembly GCA_963921515.1 of Calotriton arnoldi. Lineage (NCBI taxonomy): Eukaryota > Metazoa > Chordata > Amphibia > Caudata > Salamandridae > Calotriton > Calotriton arnoldi. Next base: position 309,128 of record CAWUFW010010193.1, on the reverse strand, counting down.
GGTGTAAATCCGTTCAGTAGTTGCTGAGAAAATCAAAAGTAAAAGTACATATATATCTATGGGCACGGAGGATCCGCGCACCCTGAGCGCACCCTGCGCGCACCGTCCCGATCACGAGCTGCATGCTAATTGGTTGTCAGCTGGCTGTCAACATTCCGATTCAGGAAATGTTGGCAGCCATTTTGTCCTCGGTAGAACCGAGGGACAGAAACAAGTGCGCAAAGCGCACAAAGGGGGCAGGGTAGAAACACCCTAACCCCTAGGCCTGCTCAGGGGGACCCCTGGGCAAAAAAAGCATTTAAAAAAAAAAAAAATCGGCAGGATGCGCTCAGGGTGCGCGGATCCTGCAAAAAAAAAAAAAATCGAAGCGCGGTCTCCCGCGCTTTGATGTCAATTTGCCCCCGGGTGGGCCAAGTCCCGGGGGCATGCTGGGGGGTTTATTTTATGTATGGGGATGGGGGCCTCTAGGGCCCTCCAAGCCCCGGGGACCGCCACCCCCGGGGCTTTATTTGAAAAGTAGCGGGAGGGCTCTGAGCCCTCCCGCAGCCCCGGGACCACCACCTCCCCGGGGCTTCTTTATTTATTAAATTAACATGTGTGGGGGCTCCAGCCCCTCACACGCCCCGGGACCACCACCTCCCGGGGCACTAACAAAATTGAAAATGGGGGTCCGTTAGGACCTCTCGAGCCCCGGGGACCACCACCTCCCCGGGACTGTGCATTTGGATGGGAGGGTGGCCGCGCGGCCCCCTCCTGGAGCCTGTGGTGGCCCTGGGGACCGCGACCCCCAGGGCCGGCTCCTGCAGTGTCCCGGGGTGCCTACCCCGGGACACTGCTGTTTGTAATGACAGGACGGAGCCTTGCGGCTCCCGCCCTGTCATTGCAAACTGCTTTGGATATTGGAAGAGAGAGCAGGGAAAGCTGCTCTCGCTCCAATATCCAAAGCCAATTGCTTTTCCACATGGGGAGCAGCATGTTAGCTGCTCCCCATGTGGAAAAGCAATGCCGGCTCACGCAGGAGGCGGGAGCCGGTGGGACTGTGGGGGTTTGGGGACCCCCACAGTCCCCAACCAGAGGCCAGGCCCCGGGGGATGGGGTCCCCGGGGCAAGTAGTGGCTCGGGAGGGGGCCACACGGCCCCCTCCCCAGAATTAATTTTTTTAAAAAGGCCTGCCGCGGGGGATGGGGTCCCCGGGGCAAAAGGAGGTCTGAGGAGGGGGCCACGCAGCCCCCTCCTTAAAAATTAATGAAAAGTGTGGCCATGCTCCGGGGGATGGGGTCCCCGGGGTAGGATTCGGCCAGGGGAGGGGGCCACGCGGCCCCCTTCCCGTATAATTAAAAAAAAAAAAAAAGGGATAAGGCCCTGGGGGATGAGGTCCCCAGGGCCCAAAAATAGGAAAAGGAAGGGGGCCACACAACCCCCCTTCAGGGAAAAACGATCGGGCCGCAGGCCCCGCCCCTTCCTTCACCACTCTGCAAACGCACCCCTGGCGCGTTTGCAGATGGGGAAGCAATTCCCCTTCAATACTGGGGGTCCCTAGGGGTTAACTAGCCCACCAGGAACCTCCAGTATGCGTCAGGGCTGCGTTGCAGAGAGGTGTAAAGAGGCCACGCCCCTTTTACACCTCTCTGCAACGCAGCTCTGTGGCGCTTTTGGATATACCTGTTGGGCTAGTTGGACTCCAGGGACCCTCAGGATTCAAGGGAGTTAATCCCCGACTTAAAACGCGCCACGGGCGCGTTTACACAGTGGTGAAGGGAGGGCGGGGCTTCAGGTGACATGTGTGCAAACAGGCCCCGTGGCATGTTTTAAAATGGGGGATTAAGTCCCCTTGAATCCTGAGGGTCCCTGGAGTCCAACTAGCCCACCATGTACTTCCAAAACGCGCCACAGAGCTGCCTTGCAGAGAGGTGTAAAAAGGGGTGTGGCCTCTGTACACGTCTCTGCAACGCAGCCCCCTGGCGCATACTGGAGGTTCCTGGTGGGCTAGTTGGCCCCCAGGGACCCTCATGATTAAAGGGGACTTAATCCTCCAACTTAAAACGCGCCACGGGGCGCGTTTGCACAGATGTCACCTCAGGCCCCGCCCTCCCTTCACCATTGTGCAAATATTCCTCTAAAATCAGCCGAAATACGAATTCCGATTTACTCACCTGTTATCAGGAGAGACCTCAGTGCTGCATCTTTCAGCCCAGTACTGATCCTGAAAAGTAATTTTAACCGTACTTACCAGTAACTTGAATTTCCTTCCATAGGATATCATTGCCTGCTTTTTGCTGAAAAAGTTTCTAAGTGTCGATTTTTGAAACATACAAATATTCCTCTAAAATCAGCCGAAATACGAATTCCGATTTACTCACCTGTTATCAGGAGAGACCTCAGTGCTGCATCTTTCAGCCCAGTACTGATCCTGAAAAGTAATTTTAACCGTACTTACCAGTAACTTGAATTTCCTTCCATAGGATATCATTGCCTGCTTTTTGCTGAAAAAGTTTCTAAGTGTCGATTTTGAAACATACAAATATTCCTCTAAAATCAGCCGAAATACGAATTCCGATTTACTCACCTGTTATCAGGAGAGAACCCAGTGCTGCATCTTTTAGCCCAGCACTGACCCTGAAAAGTAATTTTAACCGTACTTACCAGTAACTTGTATTTCCTTCCATAGGAATCCATTGTCTGGTTTTCAGCAGAAAAGTTTCAAAGTGTCGATTTTCACAAACTACAAATATTCCTTAAAAATCGCCTGTATGACTTAAACGCATTCTTTCAACTGTTTACAGGAGATGCACCAGTGCTGGATCCAGGATCCACCACTGAGTGAGAAAAAGTCACGATAACACTACTTACCTGCTAAGTGAATTTCCTCCCATAGGATAACATTGGTGATTCTATGTGAAAAAGTTTCTAAGTGTCAACTTTTAAAATACAATAATATTCCTTAAAAATCACTACTGTAACCAAAACGCTTTTACTCAACTGTTTACAGGAGATGTCCCAGGACTGAATCTAGGATCCAGTCCTGTGGTTAGAAAAGTAATCCATAAAGTAACTAATTGCATTTAGCTAGAAATTCACATTGAGCTCAATGTTGCATTGTGTTTGAAATTGTGTTGCCCATTGCAACAACTGTAACTACTGTACTTAAAAGTCTATTGCCTATTTGCAAAGTATTTAAAGTAAATTAATTCATTCTGAGAAAGTATATTTCTGTAATTTAGAGTGGGTGTATCAAAAGTTATATTAGGGTGTGAGAAGATGCATGAAATTATCACATGGTTGATGTCATCAGTGATGTCATTTGAGATGCCATCAGTGATGTCATCAGTGATGTCACTGACCATGTCATGAGTGATGTAATATGTGACGTCATCAGCAGTGCATTGCGGGCGCGAGTTATAGTTAGCTGAACTAACTATAACGGGGGAATTTCACGGGTTTTGTACGAGTGCAATGTCCAAGTAACTATAACTGTCCCTAAAACCTATGGTTTTTTCAGTGAATTTCAAAGGTTTTTTAAATGCTAATTTCTAACTATAACGTGCCTGAAACGTATGTTTTTTTCAGTGAATATATTATATATATAGTTCAACATTTTTCTTGTTGCTGTGCCCGACTCGAAGTTGTGCTTAATACTGGCCCTGTATGTTTGTGCTCTGTCTGTTTGCTGAGTGCTGCACTTTAGGCTTCTGAAGTGCCTAAGGCTGATTGTTCCACCTGTGCAACCAGAGGAGTTGGTATGAATGTATTTGTACCTATCCATGCTAAGAGTAGCTCTGGCGTTTGGATTTCTTTAACATGCTTTCAGCTGTAGCAGGCAGCAGTATCATGTTTAGTGTAGGGGTATGAATTGCCCTCTTATCTGTAACTTTGAATTGCCATTTATTGTCCAATTTAGCAGGCATGATGCTTGCTGTAAGCTAGTGTGGGTCCTGTATAAATGTTGATGTGCTGAAAACCAAGGACTAGCTGGGTAATTGAGTTATTTATCATTCAAAAGTTATGTCTATACCCTATTCAAAACTGCTAAAACAGGAATAACTCACTGCTGTGACCTTCTGCACTACTATAATAGACTGTTAGTTTTCCCCACCAGCAAAGAAATCTTCTCCTCCATTTAATAGGGTCTTATATTTTTGCACCTTTTACTCTTTGCACTCTTCCTTGTCATAGCCCCACCTAGTGTTGCCACCAAGCTCTCCCGCCGGCAAGTGCCATATACATGACTCCTGTTTAGAAAACAGTAAATGGCATAGTCCAGTTAGGGGGATGTACATTTGTCAGTTTATCCTTAAATGTATTTCTGTAAGAGATGTGCGTTTGACCGTTATATTCCAACAACTGTTGCAAATAATCCACACCATGCTACCCCTTTCCCCCGTTTTCTATGTATCGCCACTGTTTCTTTTAGACCGTATTTGAAATGTCACTTTTGGTAAATTGATAGTGTTTGGGCTCTAGAATAACATGCAAATGCCCACTTGCAAAGGGATTGAGCAGGGGCGTAACAAACCCTTGCGGCGCAGGCACCCTCCCCGAACCTTTAGGGTGCCCCCATTCAGCCCAAAGCTAATGTATGTCTGAGATGGGAGATTCAGGGGACCCTCATCACATTCTGCAGGGGTGCCGACCATTTTACTTTACGTCATTGGGGTGGAGACTATCTTATTGCCAAAAGCTTGATTGTCCTACTAAATTACAAATCCTGGCAGATTAGACGTTTCATTCCCTGTTCTGTATGTTTGAATTTTCTTGATGTGTAATAAGAAGTACCTGTTTATTTGCAGGTACGGAGGGTGGTCCAATTCGAAGGAATCCTGCTGGAAATGTAGCTAGTCCAATGGTGCAGCGCCTTCCTGAACCACAGGATGTTGCACTCTGCCTTGAAGTTGGTTTATTTGACACCCCACCTTTCTACTCCAACTCTTCTGAAAGCTTTCGTAATACTGTTGAAGGTAAGTCGGTGCTCCTTTCTAACACTTGAATAGTCTTGCATGATCGTGTTGTAGAATTTTACAGGTTTTTAGGTCTTGCAAGAGACTGTTTTAGCTTCATCACCAGCCTTCTTTTCTCCATAAAACTCATCATAAATATATATTTTGAGGGACTTTAGCCCTTATTAGTCTGTTAAAGTATCTTTCATAATTTGGGTCGGCCTGTTACCCACTATGACTGCATTATTTGCGAAGCGAAGCCGCCTGAAAAGAAGTGGACTGGTTTGCTGATCTCTACACTTTATTTAAAAAAAAAAAAAATGTACATTAATTTTATTCCATTTCATTTTGCAAGTTTTTTTAAACGTTATGACAATTGCATATGTTTGCAAACAACAAATTAGACTTGTCCATGTCAGACAATTGGCTTTGCCAACACGTGTTAGCAAGGCTACAAAGTTTCTTGCGAATGCAGACTCACTGCACATGTATCCCCTTTGTGCCGATTTGTCAAAGCTGTAATGCCTACCGTGTGGGCCGGACGCCACTTTTATAAACAGCCTGATTTTTAGCTAGAAGTGTTTTGTGTGCAGCAGCCGCTTTGCTTTTTAACAAAACTGCGTGTCTGTTAATTCATTATGTTGACTTTTATTAAGTCATGTTGAACTCAACCTGCCAAACATTGTGTTCGACCTGCTATCAATCCACATGTTAATGCTGCATAGAAAGGAACGTAGGTCATGCATATTTATATGGATGCCATACATGAACTGGTTTGTCTTGTGAACATTGGTTTATTTTTGATGGACAATTGAACAGATGTCGTGGTAAGTACTAGTGTCAGAGGTAGGTCTAACTTTTTAGGTTGAGCCTGGGCAGCGCATGTGCTGCTCTGTGAGGCATGCTGTATTCAGGTATGGACTTGAAGCTCCGCCCACATTTTTCATTGGCTTGTGTCATTCTCCTTTGGAAACTGTTGGCTGTTTATTGGTCAATAGGCTTAGTAGTCCCTCCTTAGTACCGCCTTGTCTCATTTTGTAACCTCCCATGAGGTCACCCCAGTTACATGTGTTACTCGGTAGGCTTTAATTACAGCCTCTGAGCACTATTTGCTTAAATGGTTTACTCCTGCTTGCTGTTGCTGGCAGGACACGCTCTTCCTCCATTGTGTGTTTTTTTTTTTTTTTTTTATAGCACGGCATACTCATACAGTGGCGGCTGTGGCTTTGGGTTATTTGCGGCACCGAACGCGGGCGCGTGTTTTTTAGTATTAACTTTTTTTTTTATAACTGCCCCATACCGCACTTTCACTTTAATGGCGGCCGCGCCCCGTTCCACATGAGCCATGTCTAACGAGAGGGGCACGGCAGCCATTAAAGTGAAACCGCGGCATAGGGCACTTTTACAAAAAAAGCATTTGTCAAGTTAACAAACAAATGCTGCTTTTTTGTAAAAGCGCCCCATACCGTGCTTTTACTTTAATGGTGGCCATGCCCCTTTCTTTAGACACGGCTCGCCTAAGGAAAAGGGCGCGGCCAACATTAAAGTGAAATCGCCACATGGGCATTTTTACAAACCAGCTTTTACAATGCAATAGGTGTCAATTTACAGAGAGTTTCGTAATTGCAAGACCTATTGCATTGCAAATGCTTGTTTCAGATCCTGTCCTGACACTATAACTCCGTTGTCAATCATGCTGTAGAACCCTAGTCCTGTACACTGGGGTTCCTTTTCTGTTTTCTTACTGCTTATTTATTCTTACAATTTCTAAGAGTTTGTCCTGTTTTCCTGTTAGGTAGTTAGGTTGATCTCTCTGCTCTTTCTATATTCTGTAATAAAATATTTTCCGAGTCCCTGTTCCTTAGAACCTAATCCATCCTGTCCTGCGCCCTTTTTCTCTTTTGTTACTTTTTAAATAAATTTTTATTGATTTCATACGTAAAAGTAATCAACAGCTGGGACTCATGCCAGTGTCCTATGGATCAGGGCCATCTTCTCAACCATCCACACATGAAATAGCATCACCTTTTGCACCCCAGTGGAACACGCAGAAAAACAAATGGTAAGGATAGAGAAATGCTACTGTTTGCCAAGAATCCCATTGCTTATCTCCTATCTATCATACAGTGATCGTATATCCAAACCCTCCTTTAACCTTCACACAAACCTCCGATCACCCAAAGCAGGCTGCTCTTCTTTCATTCTGTTACTGAACACAAGAACGTTAAAGCACACTGTGTGTTAGGGCACTGCAGAGTTGGCAGTCACAGGCTCAGGCATTGTAGGAGTGTCTTTCAGGTGTTACAAAACAGCCAGTTTTTGTTTTTTAGGCTAAGGGTCAAAATCTCGTTTGCCATCATCAGCCAGAATTGTTTCGCCCAGTTGTCAATCATGTGCAGTAGCTCGTTTATCCAGTTTTCTAGTTTTGCTGATAGCAGCATATGTACAAACAGAGTCCAGTCATTTCTTGAGAGACTGTCTATAAGAGTCGGATGTAATACCAGGATCACTGACAAAATATCGAAGGTCAAAAAATCGACCTACAAAAATATCGGAGCAAGATTATCGATGTCAACAATATCGATATCCTATCTACAACATGGTAAGTACAAAAATATCGAGAAAAAAATATTGATGTCAAAAATATCGTTATCAAAAATATCGTTTTTTTTCTTGTTAAAAAAATATGTAAAATAAACTAAATAATACTTATAAATAAAATAAACATAGTTAAAAATATTTTATAATGTTTAAAATTAATAAGTAATATATATAATTTAATAAAACATTAATTAAACATATACATATAATATATAATATATATACTTACTTAGGGGCCCATTAGGATGTCGGGCGGAAGCACTACCGCCGTGCTGTCGGAGGCAAAAACCACCAGTTACCGTCCGGCCGCCGCGGCCCACACGCCCGCCCAATTAGGATGTGTAAAATCAGCCAAACACCGCCCGGAAGCCCGCGACGCCGCCCGCCATCAAAGTGCGCCCGTACACGTAGCGGCGCCAGCCAATGGAGGCACACCGTCCGACGAAATCACGTACCGCCCGGTGTACAAATTACGATGCCGCAAACAAACAGCTCCCCTGGCTAAGAGACACCACACAAGATACCAAGCCGGAAACTCGACCGCTCGAGTACGGACACCAAAAAGGCGGCCCACCCCGACATGAATCCTGCACTCCAGGCCATCCCCATGCTGTACCTGATGCAGCACCTAGGAGTCAACGCGCCGCGGCGACGCAGGTAGGCAGACACACAACAAGGGCACGCAAACACCGCACACAGTGCAAGGGCGGAAAAACTGTACATCGCCCCCCCAGACACCCCTGTGTGGACAGGACACATCCACCACGGCACCCACAAATGTCACACCGGGAAAAATGAAACAACTCGCAACAACCGGGCACACACTACCCGGGACCAGGAACTGACGTCCCCGTCACGGCAACGCAGCGCAGCGGCGATGACGCAGCTACACATGCGCACAACGCAGAGGCCAACTACAGCGCCATGCATGGGCCGCACACAAATAACACAGGCACACAACTACACACACCACACACCAGCGCCACCCTGAACGCACATGTCACGTGGCATTCCGTCATCAGTCATGTCCCCAACCGGCAACTCACAGGTGCCAACATGACGCCACACAAGTGTACCGAACAGGGCAGTGACGTCACGCCAAAATAGGACACACCCTTGTGTGCATGACATGGCGAAGCACACAGCGGCTGCGACATCATGCCGCAGAATATGTACCTCGTCCGCAAAAGGCACGCCAGTACCATACAAAAATACTAATACCATCCTGCACCCAATACCAATACATGCAATACGTAACATGAAAAAACCCGGGTGCCTGACAACAGGTGTTACCAATTACAACACACACACGCAAGGCCCAACGCATAGCGGAAACGCAGCGTGCCGCCCACACACGGGAAAGCAGATAGCACTGAATGGCCTTCCATTCCCACTCTAAAACCACATATCGACAAAACAAGCCGGAGAATACAGCCATTGTCCCAACAACAAGCCAAACAGAGGCATGACGAGGAAACCGTCCAATGTGCAGATAGCGCACAACATGAAAGAAATTTCTGACCACAAAAAGAAATAAGACCACTCCTCCATGTGGTTCACATGCAAGTAATATGGAAGGAGTCAGACACCACTGACCTTGACCATTCATAGAAGCATGTGGGATGAGGACCTGTGTCCTCCGCACAAGCTACTATAACCCAAACCCTGCCTCCGTACGACTATTCCAGATTTCCCAGCATCGTCGGAGGGTGCACTCTGCTGACTGCACAGCCGGCTGGAGCACGCCATCACATCGCCCTGTAGCAAAATGGCAGTCGCACCACACCTACCCAACTACGCCAGACAGATGCAGCTCTACATGGACAGCCTGCTACAGATAGTGGGCTGTGAAAACCTGGCCATGCTGAACGTAAGTTACCGAGTAACTTACCGCATCGCAATGTTCAGCTGCGTCATCCCCGTCTTCTACTGTCGGAGGTGTCCCTTCCACTGTCCTGTGGATTTATGTCTCTCCAACCCGGCATGTCCAAAGGCGGACCTGGTACAACTGTTCGCCCCCTGGACGCACACGACAGGATCTGTTCAGTCTATGGGGGTATGGCGTATGTGGCTGCAATCGGACACACACTGCAATGGGACATGTGTGCCTCCACACAACGGATTCTGGATCACAGTTTCATCGAATGTCATCCAACATGTCCCATCAGGCTCCTACAAGGGACAACTTATGATGAACACATTGACAGCCACCATCCGCTTCATTGGATGGCATCCATGTATAACACCAATGCCATGGAAGCCCTGCTGGAAGGTATCGCATACCTGACAACTTGTCAATTCGTCGGGCCCCGACGCAATACCCCCAATTGAACAATGATGTTCAACACCGTACCTATGCTTGGCTTTCGCACGGACTGGGCAGTCACCTGTACAACAACTATACCATACAACCTGCAACAAACACCACACTATCAACTCCACTGCCATGACATCGGACATTTTCGGGACATTCTCTCTGTTCCTCACCACATCCAATATCTCTGCATGAACAGGGGGAGGCAGAGGTATGGGACTTGTGTACAGTAACCACATGGACAATACTGCACGAACAACTATGCCATAATATGTATCCTGCGCACATGAACATATGCACCGGTCAGTGCACACTAATCTGTCAGCTGTATCATGTGAGAACTGTCACCTCACCTTTGTCTGTACTTCCGTGCCAGGACTTTTGCATGGACAACAAATGCATCCCCCAACAACATGACCCCAGTGAATGTGACATGTTCAGTAGCCACCACATTGCAACAACTAGTGACACGCTGCTGCATGCACGTAGGCTCATGCTCTGATGTCACCCCTCATGCACGTGTGTCGCAGTAACTACTGTAGTAAACCTGTACCATGGACTGAGATGACTGTACCTATGATGTCAAGCTGTCCCGTAGGCAAAATGATTACTGTCTGTGTCAAAGTCGAGAGCTCCTCAGTAACTAGCAAATGTACATTAGCATAGCAAGGGCAAGGCAGTTGTAACTCTGAAGCCCTCATTCCACAGTCAACAACTAATCACATCTACCCCTAACCCCTTTTGTATGTGTAATCATGCTAAGTACATCCTCCACATGCATTTCGCTGCCAGTAGTGTCCACTATACTGCATCACAGAGGACGTAAGTCCAAATACATGGCTTGAAGCAAAAATGTGACTCCGCTGAATCATTTCACAAACACAAGTACGAATGAGAGAGGATGAGAGTGTGTGAAGTACACGACAGTCGTGAGATGACCATGTAGTCCACTGTCATTGGATGTCAACGCAAATGAGTAGCCGCAACAGTGGCCACAGTGCAATACCACAGCTCCTGGAGCAGGACTTGTCAGACTCTGAAGGTGCCCGAAAGATCATCACATCAACACTGACGGCCTGGTCACTACAAAGCACAGTCCTACACATGTCTACAATTTCCTACACAGTCTGACCACACACTCAGCAACCAAAAGTAGGAGCCACACAAAAGCATGCCACAGCAATGCCTGTCAAAACACACACACGACATCAGTTTGGGTGGGCAGCACTGCACAATGAGTAAGAACTGCAGAAAATCTGACATGCACAATTGAACTAGGCACAATGTTGACAGTGACACACCCTGCACACACACAACGTCTGAACCATAACAAGTAGGAGTCATCCTGAATTGCAAGGACACACCCACACACTGCATACCGTGCAACATACAACACACACATCTCATCATATACACAGACCTCAACACGGTTACAAACATCCACCATGGGCCTGGGAAACATATGTGTGTAGTCGACATGGCCACAACACACACACACACCAACGCCACCCCAAACTCACACCACCCACACCACCCACCACCACCTCCCAAATGCACACATTGAGAGTAGGCCATGTGCCCAGGCACAATGCACATCACAAGACTAACATACACCTACACCGCTGGCCACACAGCAAGTAAGCTCACACATGCCCGCATACTCAGCGCATGCTGGCAGTCCACCTGTGGCTAGACTCACACCCTGTGCATTGCGTGCACGCAAACATGACACAGATACATTTACCCAGAAATAACACCAAATACATGCAGTCAATCCGTTGCACAGAAAAGCAGATTCATCACACACACAAATAGCAGAGTCTGAAATAAGTGAAGTCCCTGCCACGTGTACAACACATTGGAATGTGAGACCAGACATTGCAATTGCTGAGGTCACATACACGGCATGTGCCCCATATAACCAAGCACACACTGCAACAACTGCAATCATCAACTACACAGATACAACCGACTACAGGAACAACAGCATCCAGTCACAGATTACATCGACAGGCGGCATAACTCATCAACCCCAGGGACAGTGCCCAGTTCGATGTGCCGAGTAGTGACACGTAGTGCCGCGGATGCAATGTGTGTGAGTGTGCCCTGCCATGGCCAGCCCACACTGCCATGGCAGTCACAATATCCATCACAGCCACCACTGTGTCAGAAGGAGATGTGTGAGTGTGCCTACCAATCTAACACAATGCCAGTACGACTCGGTGCTGTGTGTGTGCTACGGGACAGGTGCAGGTCCGGCCCTGAGAGAGTAGCACAACTGTGGAAGACACACATGTGTCATGTGAAGCGGGAGTTACGCTTGGCCCAGGTGGGTTGGTGTGACGGGTAGGTGCGCACATGCAATGTTGAAACACACTGTGTTGGGAGGATTCGGGAGCACTAGATTACCGCTGTCTTGGGCATTTGTAAAGACCACCTGTCTGGGGATGAATGTGAACACGTGTGTGCACAACAGGCGGCCACACGAAAGATGCTGCATCAGGTGTAGACGACAGCCCACCCTCTGTGGACATGCTGGATACTGCTGTGCGTCCGCCAGGCCCTTGCCAAGGCACGCACAACCCCTGTCGACCAGGTGTACCCCCAACATTGTCCACCTGCACAGGCTATCCAGGGCACGGGATGGCAGTGGAGCATGGTGGGTGAGAGGTTATGGCGCGCTCCTCCTGGTCACATCACGCAGGCAACACATCCTCATTGTGCAGCATGGCACAAGTCAAATATAGGTAGTGGGGGGACGCACACATCGCGCCCGGGAGTGATGTCACGGAAGGTGGCTTGCACCATCGCACTCATTGCCTATTTCCCCACACACGTTACATGCCATTGCAATAGAGAAGCCAGCGCGTGCACAAGCAGCTCCAAGCTCGCCCCAGAGAGGTCAAAGAGTGAATGTGTGGGTCCATTAGCTCCAGTTGGACGCGGCCTGGGCCGCTAGGGCAGCTACAGCCTCTGTGTGTTGCAGGTGGTGTATCTGGACTGCGGAGCCTGTCATGCATTGTCAATGTTGTCCAGGTCTCGAGTCGGGGTACCACGCAGGTGGACGGCGTCCCGCCACTGATTATACCGCGAGACAGACAACTCGTTCAAATGGACCCACACATACACTCTTTGGCCTCTCTGGTGCAAGCTCGGAGCTGCCTGTGCACGCACTGGCTTCTCACATGCAAACGCATATTGGGGTGAGCGAGGGAAGGCCATAAGTCTGACGGTGCAAGCCACCTTCCAACATGTCACATCCGGTCGGGACGTCAGCGTCCCCCCACTCCTCCGATTTAGGACTCGTGCACTGCTGCCGTCAGATGTGCCACTCCCCAGGGGGTGGGGAAAGGGTCAGGAATGTCAGTCTGAGATTGGCGCAGTTGAAGGCACACCTTCACTGGGGGTGACAACTATTGGACGGTCTGGTGTAGTCCACCCACGCGTACATGTGGGCCCTCCATCATCCATGTCTCCTGCGGCTAAGTGATGTCATGGGCAATGACGTAAGTGAGGAGAGCTGTCTGCCCCACGCACAGATGGCGCATCAGCTCAACAGACCCAGCACTGAGGGCAGCAGGGGTCACATGTGCAGGGGCAGCTGTGCCTGGTTTGAAGGACACCCTATCCTTCATCCCTGTGCCGACACGTGTTGCACCAGTGGAAGTGGATGGGAGGGCGGTCATTGGCCTCCGCGTGGCTGAAGAAGACCCAGAGTCCACGTCCCCTGTGTCATACAACATGGATGCATCACCTCAGTCCTCAGATAATGCCGAAATTGCCCACTGGGCCTGTGATTCATCCAGCACACGTCTAGCCCCTCCGAGGCGCAGGTCACAACTGTCTCACTCAGCAGCTGTGCAGCTGCTACATCCGAAGCCACCCCACTGTTGAGCATCCCCTGTCCCTCAGCACCCAGGGGAGATGCCACATGAGAGAGAGCGAGGTGGTCCCACTCATCTGGCATCAATGACACAGACATGTGCAAGGGAAGCAGCACAGAACATACCCAAATCCACATGTTGCACGATACCTGTGCAATAGTATACAGCCACCACAATCAACACCCAATGGCTGGCGTACAGGAAAGGAATCCGCGAATTAGTGCCACGAATGTAGTGCACATCGCACTACACACGGCCTGTGTCACCCTGCGACCATAGCCCCAACTTGCGTTGTGCACAACCACTATCCTGATGGTGGCAAAGATGACCACTATGTAATTAGGCCAAACACATACCTGCATGGAGCAGAATGGGAAACTACTCACACAGACTGCAACCTGACAGCCCACAATGGCCATGAGCCCATGCCATCCACCTGTCGTTCACACGTGCACAACTGTTGTTGCACGGTGTGCCGGATGTGCAAGTACCAGAGACATGAGGTGAGGCATCGCACACATATGTCCGACCGAAATCAGAGTAGGCACAGTGCCCCTAACATACATGTGAATAGCCACTACAGCCTACTACAGGTTGTACCTGAGGGCTACGACTCCGAGTGCATTGGGAATGCAGAGTGCCCTAATTGCATCTTAAGCCTCAGGACTAGCATATGCATGTCAGATGCACACAGCACAGACTACAGTTACTGCACACTGCATCACAAAACAAACATCACATTACCCAGATCATGGGTAGGCTGTGGACACATGCTGCCTCTCACAGCAAAAGACACCATCCCACAAGACTGTAAACGTTACGTGTCACTTGTGATGTGTATTTGCAATCACACAGCTGTGTTGTCATGGAGCTGTCAATGTGTACACCTGTCAATGTGTTTTTGAGGTGTGATCTGTACAGTGCTGTACATAGGGTGAAGTAGGGACATCAATGACTGTCTCATATCCCCTCGTGCAACAGGACCCACTTGTTTTTGCTGCTCAGCCTGTGTCCATTGCGTTGTTGGTGTGTGCCATACTCACCCAGCCTCGGAAGCTGTGTCAGGCACAGCAGCTAGTTATATTGCTGTGGTGTTGCCGCTTCCCAAAAATGCAGTCTGATCTCATCGTCATGCCTTACAAGTTATTAAGGCCAAAATCCCCATGTGCATGCTCTTAGCAATGGTTTGTGTTACTGCTCATTGCTATTGGTTAGGGGACCTGTGTAAGTGTATTGTGGCTGTGCTGTCCCTACTTGTCAGCTGTTCTGTGATGCAATTGCTTGGTCAGTCATTTTTGTTTTGTGTTTGTGAAAATGCCATGTGGCGTGTTGCTTTGACATGTGTCCACTTCCATCTTTCCTAGGAGGAGACCAAACATACATCGCCCCTACCAATTGCTGGCAGACATGGAGGACGTGGAGGTAATCCGGAAATTCCGTCTGGACCGACCCACCCTGCATCGCCTATGTGCCTTGTTGGAACCCCACCTCCGTCCTCGCAGGGTGTATCCGACTGCATTTACCACCACGGCTGAGGTGATGGCTGCACTGCATTTCTTCGCCACTGGGTCATTCCAACACACAGTGGGCAGTGGGAGTGGGATGTCCCAGCCCATGTTCAGCATGGTGCTACGTGATGTACTGTCAGCTATGATGCTGTACAGGAACCAGTACATCCGATTCCCCAGGGCTCGTGAATTGGCGGCAGTGAAGGGTGATTTCTATGCCCTTGGACGGATCCCCCACATTGTTGGTGCAATCGATTGCACCCATGTTGGCCTTGTAGCACCACAGGCCCTGGAGCACATATATAGGAATCGGAAGCACTTCCACTCCCTGAATGTGCAAGTGGTGTGCCTTGCGGACATGGTCATTACACACGTGTGTGCGAAGTTTCCAGGATCGGCCCATGACTCGCACATCATGCGCAACAGCATCCTACCACGTCTGATGACCAATCTGCAACAGGACCGTGCTTGGATTGTTGGTGAGTATGTGTACTCGTGTAGCGTGCCTGGTGTGCGATGCTGTCTTGGGGACAGTTGGAATTGCAACTAATCTCGGTATTCCTCACACCCAGGTGACTCTGCTTATCCGAATGGGCCTTGGCTGCTCAGCCCATTACGTCATCCTCGGACACCAGCTGATGTCCGCTACAATGAGGCACATGGCAGGGCCAGACGTGTGGTGGAGCGGACTTTTGGCCTCCTGAAGTCCAGATTCAGATGCCTGGACCGCACCGGGGGTGCACTGGCGTACTCCCCACAGAAGGTGTGCCAGATAGTTGTGGCATGCTGCATGCTGCACAATCTGGCTATTCGCAAGCAGATCCCCCTAATAGTGGATGACGGTGATCAGCCCGGGCCCCCGCCTGCAGACCAGGACGGGTCCAGTGACGAGGACAGTGGAGAGGAGGAAGCTGTGAATGTGCGTCAGCAGCTCATCGCACGCTACTTCACTTGAAGGTGAGTGACCATGTACGACGGCTGATGTAGCTGTAGTTGTGCAGGTGTATGTGTGCATTGTGACGGAGGCCTTTTGTTCACTGAGTGCTGTGTGGCAATGGTCCATGTCCAGGGTAGTATGCCACTGACAGTGGCTGTGGCATTGTGCCCCGTTGCTCTGTGAGATGTGTGTACATTGCTTGTAGTTGGTGACAAGTACTGTGTGATGGGTGTGTGACACACTAATTGAATGGACTCTTGTTCTGATTTTCACCCCTAGGTCCCTACAACATCTCCTGGCCTATCTACATGCCACACAGCAGAGGCATTCCTGCTCATGGGGGAGGTTGCACATCGTTGATTAAACCCAGGGCACATGAAGCAGATTGTGATCAAGGTGTATTTATTTACAGCGGTGAAATGTGATTGTGTCCAAGGTGATGACAGAAGTGGTGCATGCTGTGACAATGGGTTGACGGACATGGCTGCGTGATGGTCAAGGTGTACCCATGAAGTTCTATGTCCACAGTCCAACAGACACGTGCCATTCACATGGCGGTGTGGGGTAGGATCGTAGTCAAAGTCAGTGCAGTAGGTGGTCAGGGTGGCTGGCTGACTCACTGGCGTTTGGAGCGTGCGTAGTCCTCTCTGGACACCTGTTTCCTCTTCGGACGGCCCCTTCCACGTTTGGTAGGGGGGGGTTGTGTTGGTGGGCTGCTGGTGGTGGCTGAGGACTGCTCACTCGCTGTGGACGCAGGGGAACTAGATGTTGCACGAGCCTGCGCCACAGCATGTGGTGGCGGCGGTGGTGTGGCTGGCCTTGCTTGGGCCCTCCCCCCCACCACCAGCTGGCCCATGAGGTCCACAAGTCGGTCCATACGGGTCACGAATTGGCCCATATGGGCGTCCATGGACCTCAACACCCCAAGGACCTCCCGCGTGTCGGCAGCCGACCTGGCCCATTGTCCTTGGGCCTCTTCATAGGCCCCAAGGACTCTTGAGATTTGCGGCAGGGCTTGGCTCCCAGGCTCAGATGGCGTTGGCCTGACCCTGCTCCTCCCACCGGTACTGCTGCCACCGACCTGCCCACTCGCCACATTGGTCACCACGGTCCTCTGTCTGGCTCCCAGGGTCAAGCACGACGGGCGTGCCACCCTTTGCGCAGGTGCTGTGGCCAGGGATGGCGTGGTGGTGGTGGTGGTGGTTGTTGCGGCGGTGGTGGTGGCCGCAACGACCGTGGCAGCAGGGGTCTGTGACTGGTCAGCAGCCCTGGGTGATGTGTTGCTGGGTAGGAGGGGCCCTGGGGAGCGGTTGGGCCCTGCCACTCCAGACGGGCCTGCTAGGTGGTCCTCGTCCGAAGAGGTGTCCAGGTCTTCTACATCCGTGAGTCCGGGTCGGGGGCTTGCGGACTGGATGTGCTGGCTGCTGTCTCCCTCTCCAGCATCCAGCTGTTCGGCACCTGTGGGGAGAATGAGATAGGTTATTGTGTTGCACCTTGCAAAGTTTGTATTGGTTGTCTGACATTCACAGTTCGTGCACTGTCGTGCACAGGTTTCCCAGTGGCGTGTGTGTGGATGTACGGTGTGTGTATGCGTGGGCAAGGCAATGGAACTGTGTGTTGTGTTCATGTGGCATGGGACGGATTAGCGATGACAATCAGTGTGTGTTGCTGTACTCCTACATTTTGTGGCTTGGGTGTATGCGGGCTCCAGACCCATCGACGCTTTTGGGGTGAAATATGGTTTTGGGGTTCAAATGGAACGCTTAGAAACGCAGATGGCAAAAGGGGGTATAGCCCCCTCAACGCTTTTGAGGTGAAATATGGTTTTGGGGTTCAAATGGAACGCTTAGAAACGCAGATGGCAAAAGGGGGTACAGCCCCCTCAACGCTTTTGGGGTGAAATATGGTTTTGGGGTTCAAATGGAACACTTAGAAACGCAGATGGCAAAAGGGGGTACAGCCCCCTCAACGCTTGTGAGGTGAAATATGGTTTTGGGGTACATACTGTGACATATGTGTGCAGAACGGGACATGTGTTTTGGCAACATGACAGTGCAGAGACAAAGGTGTGTGTATGTCTGACATCCCCAGCATATCTGCTCACTGTTATCATTTATGGACATTACACTGCAAGCATTGTAGTGAGTGAGTGATGGTTGTGTGCCACACGACGTATTGCAGATGGGCCAATTCCTTGGTGTGCGTGCTACACTCGGCCATGTGCAGCAATGCAGTGCTCTTGGGGTGTTGACTATATTATGTATGTTGTAAATCAGTGTGATGTGCGCTTCAGTCACTGCAGACACATTATTTGTGATGGGCAGGTATATTTGCAGTACTACTGTGTGAGGGCCAGCTGTTCCGATGACATACCTTTCATGACACTGGGGCTGACAGATGAGATGGATGGTATGTTGGATGTGCATTGTGTGGCTGTGTGTTTCATGGGTCCAGTGGTGTTTATGTGCATTACTGGGGTTCCACACTGTTAGTTCTAGACAGGTTAGACTTACATGGGTGGTGTTGTACGTTGTGTGGGGAACAGGCAGTAACGACTACATGGACAGGACTTCGATGGTGTTGGTGATGTGTGTGATGAGTGGCACAGTGCCCGCCGTGTGGGTCAGTACTCCAGTGGGACTTGTGCATGCAGACGTGGCTCCATGGGTGTTGCTGTATTTGTGATGGCTCATGTGGGCTATGACTCTGTATTACATGTCCGTGTGCACATTGGTCACATGATTATGACAGGGAGCAGTGCTGCGTGTTCCTCTGCTACGTGACATTTCCCATATGTTAGTCGTAATACTGTCCTCATGCCTACAGACACCCCGCCCTGTACAGTACTCTACCTACTTGTTGGTTTTGAGGGCGCAATGCAATGGATGCCATATGGTACTTGGAGGGAGGGGTGCTCCATCTTGCTGGTCTGTGGGAGTGGGGGCGGTGTTGTGTGTTGTGGTGATGGCTTACCACCCACAGAAACCCCTCCATGTACGGTAAGATATCTACCTGTCGGCTGAAGGTGTGCACTGCAGTGGCTGACACATGGGTGTGGGGTGTGCTCCACCTTGCTGCGCTGTAGTACTAGGGGCCTGGTGGGTGTTGTACTTCAGCTGTCCCCCCTCCGACCCACTGACTTTGTGTTCCGGCAACTTACCTGTTACTTGTCGGTTAGTGCAGCTATGGCTGACACATGTGTGTGGGTGTGGGGAGTGCTCCTTCTGGCGCATCTGGAGTACAAGGGGACCTGGTGGGAGTTGCGGTGCTGGCTGACTGTACACATGCCCCCATGGTTTTGTTAGTTAGTCTGTTGCATGTGTGAGTGATGTCTTGTGTATTGTGTACTGGACATGGGGGTGTTTGTCCCTCGGAGCTATGGCATAGTGGTAGTGCATGTGAATACATAGCGGTGTGCTGGTATACATTTGTTTGTACTTACCAGCCTCCACTCCCCCTGGTATTCCGGTGAGACTCTCCGGATGTAGGATGCCTCGCACCTTCTCCTCCCACGCCTTGAAGGTCTTAAATAGCGCGGGATTTCCTCCGCCAGTCCTGTCAGCCAGCTGCCGATTCTTGGCCTCCTTCTTTTTGACCACTCTTTTAATGTCGTGCCACCTCTTGGTGATTTCAGCTCTGTTGCGTGGCACGTTCCCGACTGCATTGACCTGGTCTACGATCCTGATCCACAACTGGTTTCTGGTGGCTAGTGGTGTCTGTTGGACCTGGTTCCCATAGATTTGTGGGTGCACCTTGATGATCTCGTTGACCATGACCATCAGCTCAGTGGAAGTGAACTTGGGCATTCTCTGTGCTGCCATGGTGTGTGGTTTTGTGTTTGTGGTGCTGGTGCGGTGTGTGTGTGTGTGGTGTGTGATGTGCAGGGGGTTTGTGGGGCCGGTGTTTGGTGGTGGTGGTGGTGGTGGTGATGGGTGCGTGTCTGTGGTGTGCTGCTGTCCTTTCTGTCTCGCTGTGTTCTGTGCTCTCGTCCTCAGTTTGTTGTGTTGCAAGGGATTGTGGTCCGTGAAGGGGCTGCATTTGTAATTACCTATGTGGGTTTGTCATGATGTGCTGTTGTTTTCAGGTGTGTTGTGGCTGGTGTTCTGGGATTTGTAGTTTATTTGTTTGTCCAGGGGGGATGTGTTTTCGGGATGTGTACTGTGTTTGGGTATTTGGGCGTTGCTTGCTGTGTGGACTTGTTGGCCATGTTGTGTGTGTTTCTTAGGTCCGCGGATGGTTTCTGTGCAGGGACGTGGCCGCCAGGGGCTTCCGCCGTGTCCATTTTCATCACTGTTGTTTACGATGGCGGGCGGTGTATTTCTGGATTTGCCGCGCTCATGTCGGGAAGATCGTAATTTCACGGCCGGTGTCTCGGTAGTCAGGGCGGGTGGTTTTGGGTTGTCGTGCGGGTTTGCGTCCGTGGCGGACGGATGGACTTCGACTCGGACATAGACGGGCGGTATTTTGTGTGTTTTTTCCGCCGCGGGCGGTGTTCGCTTCGCGACAACGTGATTGCTCGGTCGGTATTCAGAAGGCGTAGGCGGGCGGTTTTTTACCGCTATGGTAGATGGCTGATTTTATTGCGCCCGGTATCGTAATGGACACCTTAATAATCAGTTTTAATAATTATTTTAATAAATTATAAATTAATAAAAAATATTATAAATTACAAATACATCTATACACATAAAACAATAACATAAATAAAAATTAAATAATTATGTATAACAAATGTAATTTTTTTTTTTACTTTTAATATTTTTGAAATTAATTATATACTACATTAACTAAAATAATACAACAAATATTAAATAGCGGAGGGAATAAAACTACTATTTCAACTCCCAAAAAAACAACAGTAAGAAAAATGTTGGATAGCGTAGAGGTTAAAATTACTATTCCCACTCTAGAGAGTGCAACAGTAGAGAAAGTATTGGATAGCGTAGGGGTAAAAATTACTATTCCCACTCCAGGTAGCGCAACAGTAGGGAAAACGTTGGATAGCGAGAGGGTAAAAATTAATATTCCCACTCCAGTGAGTGCAACCGTAGGGAAAGCGTTGGATAGCGTAAGGGTAAAAATTACTATTCCCACTCCAGTGAGTGCAACAGTAGGGAAAGTGTTGGATAGCGTAGGGGTAAAAATTACTATTCCCACTCCAGGGAGTGCAACAGTAGGGAAAGCGTTGGATAGCGGGAGGGTAAAAATGAATATTCCCACTCCAGTGAGTGCAACAGTAGGGAAAGTGTTGGATAGCGTAGGGGTAAAAATTACTATTCCAACTCCAGAGAGTGCAACAGTAGGGAAAGTGTTGGATAGCGTAGGGGTAGAAATTACTATTCCCACTCCAGGGAGTGCAACAGTAGGGAAAGCGTTGGATAGCGTGAGGGTAAAAATTACTATTCCCACTCCAGTGAGTGCAACAGTAGGGAAAGTGTTGGATAGCGTAGGGGTAAAAATTACTATTCCAACTGCAGAGAGTGCAACAGTAGGGAAAGTGTTGGATAGCGTGGGGGTAAAAATTACTAGTCCAACTCCAGAGAGTGCAACAGTAGGGAAAGTGTTGGATAGCGTAGAAGTTACAAATAACATACTTATAAATAAAATATGTTTTTTAAATAATTAATGAATTATTAAATAACTAAACTTTTTACCAATACCAATAAATAATTATTAAAAACATAATTACCAATAGAAAATTTATTAACAATTAATTAATAATAAATACCAATAAATAATAATTAATAAATATTAATTACTAAATAATAAATATTGAACAATAAAATATTTTTAATAACAAAAAACATATAAATTATTAAAACTTAATTAAGAATTAACTAATATTGAACAATTAAATGCTTTTTTATAACAAAAATAATAATAATTAAACTTTAATTATCAATTAATAATTACTTCTTAATATATTAATTAAATTTATCAATAAATAATATTTAATAATATTTAATTACCAATTGATGATAAAAGAACAATAAATTAATTTTTAGAACCAAAAAATTCTAATTAAAAAAAATACCAATTAATAATTAATGTCCAATAAATTAATTATCAATACCCAAAAACAAATTTAATAATTACTTAATTAGATTTCAATTACTTCCAAAAGTATTCCCTATAAACGCACAACACACTCCAATAATAATATAATACACTTAACATAATGATCAATTAATAAATTAATAAAAATTAATAACCAATTAATAAAAATTAATTACCAATTATTAATTAATTAACAATAATATAATTATCAATACCAATTAATTAAAATAAATTATAACTTAATTACAATTAAATGACATAATGATCAATTAATCAATTAATAAAAATTAATAAAAATTAATTACCAATTATTAATTAATTAACAATATTATAATTATCAATACCAATTAATTAAAATACATTATAACTTAATTACAATTGAATGACATAATGATCAATTAATAAAAATTAATAACTAATTAATAAAAATGAATTACCAATTATTAATTAATTAACAATATTATAATTATCAATACCAATTAATTAAAATAAATTATAACTTAATTACAATTAAATTACTTCCCACCCTATTCCCCTATAAACCCACAACCCGCTACAGAACTTAAACGCAAAAATAATTAAAATTAATTTATAATTCCTAAAAATTAATAATTAATTTAGTATAATTAAATTACTTCCCACCCTATTCCCTATAAACCCACAACCCGCTACGGTACAAACAAAAAAAACAATAACTTAAAAAAACATTATTAACATTTAAAAATTGTATACATATATTTTTAGACAAGTAGAACACTTAACAAAAACACATATAACACATACATATTAAAAACAGAACAAAATACATAACAATAATACAAATATCGATATTAGTAACATCGATATTAGTAACATCGATATATTTGATTTCGATATTACTAACTTCGATATTACTTACATCGATATAAAAAATTCGATATTACTTACCTTTGGGTCGATATTCTGTCCATCGATATTCTTAACATCGATATTCTGTCCCTTCGATATTGTGACTTCGATATTAGTGTATGTCGATATTTTATTTTCGATATTTTGACTGTTCACCGTAATACCAGTCATTTAATTTGTGGATCATTTGACAACGGGATAAACTAGTGTACCCTGAATATGGTTCAACACTTCGCTCCAGAAAATCTATGTGGATGGGCAGGATCACCACAACATTCAGGGCCTTATTTATGAAGGCCAGCGTCACTTTTGCGCCGCCGTTGCATCACTTTTAGCGACGCAGCGGCGACGTAAATAATGCGCCATGTTGCGCAATATTTACGAAGTTGCACATCGAGGCAGATGCGTCACTTTGTAAACCCCTGGGCTACATTATACCTGCGTCAGGTATAATGTATGCAGGGTGGGTGTTCCCCCGCAAGAAAGGGTCATAGGAGTTGCGCAGTGAAATCTATGAGATTTCGCTGCGCCACTTCTAGGACGACAATGCTTCAAAACCTTATGCCTGCCTCATGGCAGGAG
This sequence comes from Calotriton arnoldi, assembly GCA_963921515.1. Classification (NCBI taxonomy): domain Eukaryota; kingdom Metazoa; phylum Chordata; class Amphibia; order Caudata; family Salamandridae; genus Calotriton; species Calotriton arnoldi. The sequence continues at coordinate 285,423 of CAWUFW010010193.1, read as the reverse complement.
TAAGGGTGGCGCAGGCCCTTTCACATGGGGCTTGCCCCATGTGAAAGGAACATTGCTGGAGTTGCGTCACGCTTCCGACACAACTCCAGCAATGCTTCACTTTTGCGCCGACAGATACGTCAGTAATACTGACGTATCTGTCATTCCTTGCGACATGATGCGTTATACAGTAAATATGACGCATCATTCGTGTCGCAAGGAGGGCGCACAGAGAAGTGTCGGATCGCTGCTTTCACGCAGCGATGCGACACTTCTCATAAATGAGGCCATCAATTTCTCTCCCTTCACCACCACCCAGGGAATAGCTGTACCATAACTGGCTGTGGCGCTGTATTTTAGGGCCTAGACAGGGCCGGACTGGGCACCGGGCGTTTCCCCGGTGGGCCGCCAGGGTGGGGGCTGGTTTTGGGCCCCTGGGGGGGCCGTTTTTGTTACCGGGGGCCTGCAATATCGGCCCCCGGTAACAAAATCGGCCGAAAACGGCCCATGCAAACAGCTCGGCCGCACCCCCTCAGCTCCCCCTGGGGGGACGGCCGAGCAGTTTGCCAGGGCCAGTTTCGGTTCCAGTGTCCGGCCCTGGGCCTAGACCAATTCTATCGGACACTTGCCTCAGGAATGACCAGTCAACAGGTTATAGGCATTTTCTGCATCTATGACCAGAATGGCCAACATGATCCACCTTCTCACAGATTTTTCAATAAGATGGAGCACGAGCCTAATATTATCAAAAGTTTGTTGGTTTTTAATTAATATTTTTTTTATTAGTATAGTTATTTAAAACCATTACAAAAAATAAGAGCACAAAAAACAAAAACAATTCACTAATTACATTAAAATAGAGTAAACCACGCCTACCTTCAAATCATTGCATCCCAGCCCTACAGATACAACAATTAAAATGCTGTTAGCTGCTGGTTCACCAAGCTTAATTGCAAACAGTGATAACATTTTACTTGTGTCAGCCCTTTATCATGATTTTTGTTATTAATAGCCGCTACTTTTTACTCCCTGTCCTTTGCATTCAGATGTTTCCTTTTAACTTCTATAAATTTAACAAATCTAGTAGTAAGCTGTGAGTTATCAGCACTAAAATAATAAATAAAGGGAGCCTGTCGACATGGGGAGACTCCCAAGTGAGTCAGTGGATTGCGGAGCTATTTGTTCCGCTCACTAGTAAGAGCTGGGTAGACACATGAAATATGCAACATTATCTCGTGCTCGTAACTGCACGATCTACATTTCTTTTCCACATATACTTACTTCCAAGGCGGCACGGGGTCTATTGCAGGAAGCAGGCCAAATCAATATTTCATCAATTTCAGTTTAATTCTCACCGGTGAACTTGCTCCTGAATACAATTTTCTTTGGCCATATTCATGTGAATTCATGATCGTCCAAGCAGAAGCTCGTTTGCAGAAAGCTATTTAGTCTCATTGTGTGAAATAACTTTCATAAACGTATTTATCACTATTTTAAACCAGTTAGCCTTCTTTGATTTGTTCCATTGCGATTTGACATTCATAACCTCTAAAGCAGATATGTGTTCCATGGATTGCCAATCCCATCTGTCTCCTGCGCAATTTATCTCCATATATAATATTTAAAAGGCAAAGTGGTCCAGATCATGGCAAAATTTAAGATATGCTCCTTGCGGTACAAGTGTTTGTCCAAGTATTACACAGTATCAAAAAGCCTGGAAAATGACCCTGGGGTCTCTTCTGAGCCATAAATTAAATCAAGGAAAGATTTACATTTCACTACCTGCACCATAGGCTCTAAAGAAAGGCTAGTCAATTTCTTTGATAATGTGTTAAAAGTAAGTCCAAGGTAGCGTATTTTTGTCCTCAATGAGGAGGGGTGGTAGCAAAAAACTGTCCCACTAATCAAAAAAGATATTGCGATACTCATAATGGGACACATTCCAAGGATTCTTGCTTTTTTTCTGCCAAAAACCTCTATTTTAGTTTTATCTAAATTAAGCTCCATGTTCTTGTTCTTACCATAAAGGTATAGAGAAGAAATCAGTCTATGAAGACCAATCAATCTTTTACTCAATAAAACGGTCATTAGCATACTGTAATGAGATAATGGTTTTCCACTAGTTTTAGGGGGATGGCATACCAAGCAGTAAAGACCCCTATTTAAATGAGCTGTATACAGGTTAAAAGAAAGGGGGCGAGCACACATCCCTGCTCATGTCTACCTCTTGTGTATATTTTAGCCAGGATAACACAGCCAGCACCCACTTTTACCCTCACCAATGCGTTTGTGTAAAACATCTGAACTGCATGTAAGAACAAGGGCCCAGACCCAAAGGCAGAATCACTATCATCTTCAAAGGATTCATCCAATGCTTAATCACCTCGGATAGCACCACCAGCAACATGCAACACTTCAAACTCCTCATCACCGCCCACTACACCCTGAGTGGCACCGTCATCTACTGTCCTCCTAGACAATGTGCCAACATATGGCAGCACCATCATGAACTTCTTCATCACCCTGATTCGCGACTCCAGTGCCTTCTTTCTCCATAGTGACCTAAACTACCACCTGGAGTACCTCACCAATCCCAATATGACTGTTAAAAATGGGATTTCTGGTTGGCTAGGGCATGCGCCTAAGTCAGGCAGAAACCACCACTCTAGTCAGGGCAAGGGAGTTACACGCTGAAGATAACCCCTGCACACCCCCTTGGTAGCTTGGCACGAGCAGTCAGGCTTATCCCAGAGGCAATGTGTAAAGTGTTTGCGCAACACACACAACAGCGACACACTAGGCACACCACAAAAGAAACTCCACACAAGGTTATATAAAAATAGCCTTTGTATTACTCATACAACACATTAGAACATAATCACATATGTACACTGTGCCACCTGGCACTAGGTATGACTTTACAGGGGATTATAAACATTACAGGGCCAATCGGGCCACTGTCATAACCATTAGATCTCACTAGTTGGGAAATCAAAACAACCAGTAATTACTGGCAATAGTACACTTAGCATAAACCATATTAGGCATGAGCATGTCACCGTACCCTCTTTCAGAGGGCACACATTACCACCATAGCATAAAACATTATGCATACATATAATCAGAAGTAGTGCACTCATTAGGAAAAATTATTAGGCAGACCATCATACCAACATTGCACTATCATCACCCTTTATAAGGTGCAAGCATCACCCAATTGCATCCTGCCCAACCTGGACATAGGAGCGAACATCAAGCAGTCTAGCTTTGTCCTCTGGGGCCCCAGCCTGGGCTTTCCCCACAATGCCCTTTTCAAAAAGTAGGGGTTCCCAAACTCGGAGCCAACTGAAAAGTGGAATTCCCAGTGCCCCTAGGCACAGTCTACTCACAGCGTTTGGATGCTCCCGCTGCCGTATAGGAATGCCCCCGGAGCTCTGCACCTCAAGTATGGGGGTGGGGCGTACACACACCCATTCTCTGCCTCATACGAGCAGAGGAGAATGCAGCTACCCGGAATGCACAGTGAGGCCGGTCTGGGGCCTCCCACCCTGGCTCCTTAAACTGCGGCTGCCCGCATCCACGTGGTGCAGCCGCTCAGCCAGAAAATGTTGAAAGCGGACAGCAGGGCACGGAGCGAAGCCTCCATTGGCCCCGCCCACAACCAGGCTTTCTCGGCCTAACTTCTGCCCACGGCCGGAGGCTCCGCCCACAACCAGGCTTCCTCTGCCTGTCTTCCAGGGCCCTCTCGCGGCCACAGAATACGGAGGGAAGTCTCCGTCGAATTTCTAATCTTCAGTCCTCCCAGCATGCCTCGCCCTTCGAGAATCAACGGGGCCCTCGGGTCAGCGCTCACAGCGCTCCACATGCGCTTCTTGATGAAAACCGGTTTCCAGGCACAGCGCTCCCCGCGCGTTCAGCAGGGAGTAGAGCCACACAAACTCTCCTCCCCTCGGGTAAGGGAAAGTGCCCCCGGTTTCGGCAGTGAAACGCTCACCATGCGCTCGATGGGAAAACAAAGATAAAGCGCCCACCACACACAGCGCTGAGCATGGGGGGGCGACATGCACACCGGCTGCTCCCCCTTCTCCAAGGAACTCCTCTGCAGTGCCCTCACTCCTACTGGTCAGGGAGTAGAGCAAAAAGTGCTCCTCCCAAGTTTCTGCATTCTCTGGAGCCAAGAGGCGCTCGCCTGGCGCTAAATCTTAGGAATCACCCAGGGCAGAGCTGGGCCCAGGTAGGCCAGCTCACAGGGCCCTCCAGAAGAGGGGCAATCCTTTGTGGTGGATCCTCCTGGCGCCCAGCAGTCCCTCAGTAACACAGCTCCCAGAAAGTAACACCTTACATGGGGTCACAGCCCCAATACTTATACCACATGTCTCCTTTGTTCTGCCCTGGCACAGGGCTTGGGGACCCAGTTCAAACCAGTTCTGGGGAGGCACTTAACAAGGGCACAACAGTCCCCATTGACAGTGTAGGTCCTGGCCCCAGACACACCAGCATTGTACAAGGCAGGCACAGACCTATTCAGGGTCAGGGGCTACTCCTCCCACTACTCCAAATGCAGTCAGGCCCATTCAGCCTAGCGCTGACTCACCCAGCCCCTCTGGAGCCACTGCACCTCCCCAGTCTCTGTCACTCCAGAGCCAGACATGCAATACACAACAGGCAGGCACAAAGACACATAGCACACAGAAATGCCCACTTCTAAAAGTGGCATTTCTAAAATAGTGATAATAAATCTGCGCACACCACCACGCAGCATTTATCACCACTATTCCAAACATACCAAACTTGATCACGCTACTCCTCTCACATCAGCAATTACCACTGAAACACTTATCAGGGAATCCCCAATGCATTCCTATGAGAGGGCAGCCTCACAGTAGTGAGAAACCAAAATGGCTGTTTGTCACTACCAGGACATGCCACACAGTTAAGGTACATGTCCTACCTTTTCCCTACAGCGCACCCTGCCCATAGGGCTAGCTAGGGCCTACCTTAGGGGTGACTGATATGTAGTAAAAGGGGAGTCACAGACGTGGCAACCACTTTACGTGCCACGTCACAGCGGCAGTAAACTGCACGTGCAGGCCCTGCAATGGCAGAGGCCTGAGACAGGTTTGAAAGGCTACTTTGGTGGGTGGCGCAAGCAGCGCTGCAAGCCCACCAGTAGCATTTAATTTACTGGCCCTGGGTATCTGACATACCACTTTACAAGGGACTGATAGGTAAATTAAATACGCCAAACAGGTGTAGACCAATCTTACCATGTTTTACCATAGAGAGCACATGTACTTTATACTGGACAGCAGTGATAAAGTGCCCAGAATCCTAAAACCACCAACACCAGGGCAGAAAAAATACCAGGAGGAAGGCAAAAAGTTCAGGGATGACCCTGCAAAAAGGGCCAAGTCCAGCACAACCCCCTTCCAGCCTAAAGTCAGGGTAGACCAATCAATACCTTGATGGGCTTACCTGCTTGGGGCGATAGAACACGGACGCGGGCCCGCAACTGCAGGGGCACACTCCAGTTCTACGACAATCTGAACCCATGTGGTTCCCTCTGTTAAAGCTCCCAGGACCAACTAAGCTACCCCACTGGAACTCCCTAGTTGTCCGTGGCCAGGACCAGGCCCTAGGCCATCCAGATGTCTCTGGTCCTTGACATCTCACAGAGTGGGGGGCAGTAGCCCCCGGTACATAGTATTCATTCTCCACTCTTCCTCTCATCAGTGCAGTTCAAAACTGCCACTGATCCTCCAACCTAGGGTCCACACCCTCAGGCTGACCAGAGGTCTCGGGCGAGGCTCTCCCCCCCTACCTCTCCTTCTGGGGTCCCGCACTCTCCTCCCAGGAGATGCACCCCCAGAACCAAAAACTGTCAGGACGCTGGAATCAGTCCTCCCACACAATTCTCCCACCAGTTCAAGACCTTGACCCTGCAACTGGTCTCCCAACCTAGGGTCTAAACCCTTAGGTTGCACCGGGGTCAGAGGCAAGTACTCCCTCCCTCTGCACCCCCTTCCAGAGTTCTGCACCCTCTCACCTGGAGTGGTACCCCTAGAAGAAAAACCGGTCAGGACACTGCTTACAGGTGTCCTTCCCTCCAGGTCAGGCAGAACCTGAACCTGGCCTCCAAACCCAGGGACTACTCCCTGAGGCTAAGCACCCGCCTGGCACACCAGGACTTCCTGGGGAGCACGCATGCCCCCCGAGGGTAACACATACCTCATGTGTTGCATGACAGTCTGCCTGGCACTGATCTCCTGACCCCTGTCCATATGACAGTGTGCGAAGACCCCCAAAACAGAAGTGGTGTCCCCATGGTCACTGCTAGGAGGCTCAATCCTTATGGCTGGCCCCTGACCCACTGGTTCTCCCACTGGGGAACGCTTCCCCCTCTCACCACTCCATCTGGACTTCTGCACCCTCCACTCAAGAGTGGCACCGCCAGACACCAGAACTGATGGAGCTCTGCTTACAGACGCTCCAAGTTCTCCTGACACTAGGAGATCCCCCTCAATGGATGGCCTACCAGTATAGCCTAGGCTCCAAACCTGGTGTTCCCTGAAGGAACCCTCCAGGCCCTGAGACTGGGTTTCGGGCACCTTGGGATGCATCCCATTCTCACTCCTTCTCCGCGGAGACAGGACGTGAGTCCCTACACCCCTCCCACTACACCAGGACCTATCTGGGCTACTAAGAACCTTTCCCACCACCCTGGGCCGGGAAATACCTGAGCCACTCCTCTTAGGGTCACTTCCCAATGCCTTCTCAGACCCTCTGGCACTCACCCGGAAGTCTGCCTCCCGTGCCAGCTCCCTTGGATCAGAGAACTCATACTCCAACAGGTGTTGGTGTAACCCTGGAAAACAACAACGGAACATATGATCTCTGACAATCAGATTGAACAGCCCTTCAAAATTGTTTGCCGTGCTACCCATCACCCAACCTTCCAGTGCATCACAACATTCATCCACAAACTCCCCCCAAGACTGGTGAGGCAGTTTCCTACTGGCCCTGAACCTCAACCTGTACCCCTCAGGTGTGACACCCTCTTCCTGGGAACTAGGTACAATGTTCTGGGATCTGGGAGTGGAACATCCTACACTGGACTCACTTTTGCTGCCACCACTGGAACCCACCCTCACTGGTGAATCCAGACCACTAAAACTACACTCAGGGGACATATCCTCAAGAGGTAGCTTTTCCCTGGCGAAGGCCCTCTCTGCCTCCACCATCCTCTCCTGCACTAAGACCCTTTCAGTCTCTAGCTTTTTCTTCTCCACACCCAGCTGCGCTAGCTCCAACCTGAGCCTTTCCAACGCCAGCTGATGCTCCCTTTCTTCCCTCCTATCCACCCACTCCTCTGTGGACAGGGAAAGGGATGGGGCACTGCCCCCGGCACTGGACCCAGCAAGGGACTCCCTTTCTCTGGGGTCCTCACTATCTACTGGCGTCCCTGCCCTGTCATTTTCTCCCTCCTGCTCAAACTCTCCAGGGCCACTGCCTTCTAGGGGTGCTGGTCGGGGACCCTCCCTCTCAGAGACCTCACTGATCTCGAGGTCCTCCTTCCCAGACTCCTCCCTCACCCGGTTTTTGGATGTCCAACAGGCCAACACGGCCTGCTGCAGTTCCACCTTCCTGGCAGACCTACTCACTTGACACCCAAGATCCTGACAAAACCTCTTTAGGTCCTTCACAGTATACCTACGCAACATCCTTACATTAAATGCACTTTCCGTCCCAACAACTGCTGGATCACCGAGGTGAGACATGACTGACACTTTAGGGGTGTCACCAAAATTTCAGAAGAAGCAGGAAAACACAATTCAAAAATTACACTTTGAGGAGAAATAAAAAATCAGGAGAAATCCCCAAACTATGTGATTGTCTAAATGCAGAGTTTGTAGTACAACCATGCGTCACTGTGGTCATGCGCAAACGCAAGTCCTATCCTCACCGCTGACAACCAATGTTAGAAATGGGATTACTGGTTGGCTAGGGCATGCACCTCAGCCAGGCAGAAACCACCACTCTAGTCAGGGCAAGGGAGTTACACGCTGAAGAAAACCCCTGCTCACCCCCTTGGTAGCTTGGCACGAGCAGTCAGGCTTATCCCAGAGGCAATGTGTAAAGCATTTGCGCGACACACTAGGCACACCACAAAAGAAACTCCACACAAGGTTATATAAAAATAGCCTTTGTATTACTCATAAAACACATTAGAACTAGGCCTGGGCGGTAAATTCCGTTCCGCTCACAGAATTTGCGGAATTTGGGTAATTTCGCGTTCCGCGAAGAACGCAGAATTACCAAAAATTCCGCGATCCGCGGCTTCGCGGAATTTTTTGCTTGTTTGCGCTTTCAAAATGCGTGTTTGCGAGATATTTCTCCCCGAGCACGCAAACAGTGTTCGCGAACAGGAAAAAAGCATCGCAAACGGGGGGAACAAGCAATTCCGCGTGTTCGCGGAACTTTTGCGTGCTCCCGGAGATTTTTTACCGTTTCGCGGAGCTTTGCGTAGCGAGACTACGCAAATTCCTCCCACCCCTAATTAGAACATAATCACATATGTACACTGTGCCACCTGGCACTAGGTATGACTTTACAGGGGATTATATACATTACAGGGCCAATCGGGCCACTGTCATAACCATTAGATCTCACTAGTAGGGAAATCAAAACAACCAGTAATTACTGGCAGTAATACACTTAGCATAAACCATATTAGGCATTAGCATCAGCATGTCACCGTACCCCCTTTCAGAGGGCATACATTACCACCATAGCATAAGACAAGATGCATACATATAATCAGCAGTAGTGCACTCATCAGGAAAAAGTATCAGGCAGACCATCATACCAACGGTGCACTATTATCACCCTTTATAAGGTGCAACCATCACCCAATTGCATCCTGCCCAGCCTGGACACAGGGGCGAACATCAAGTGGTCTAGCTTTGTCCTCGGGGGCCCCGTCCTGGGCTTTCCACACAATGCCCCTTTCAAAAAGTAGGGGCTCCCAAACTCAGAGCCAACTGAAAAGTGGAATTCCCAGTGCCCCTAGGCACGGTCTACTCACAGCGTTTGGATGCTCCCGCTGCTGTATAAGAATGCGCCCGGAGCTCTGCACCTCAAGTATGGGGGTGGGGCGTACACACACCCGGTCTCGGCCTCCCATGAGCAGAGGAGACTGCAGCTGCCCAGAATGCACAGTGAGGCCGGTCAGGGGCCTCCCACCCTGGATCCTTAAACTGTGGCTGCCCGCATCCACGTGGTGCAGCCGCTCAGCCAGAAAATGTTGAAAGCGGACAGCAGGGCACGGAGCGAAGCCTCCGTTGGCCCCGCCCACAACCAGGCTTTCTCGGCCTGACTTCTGCTCACGGCCGGAGGCTCCGCTCACAACCAGGCTTCCTCTGCCTGTCTTCCAGGGCCCTCTCGCGGCCACGGAATACGGAGCGAAGTCTCCGTCGGATTTCTAATCTTCGGTCCTCCCAGCATGGCGCGCCCTTCGAGAATCCACGGGGCCCTCGGGTCAGCGCTCACAGCGCTCCACATGCGCTTCTTGATGAAAACCGGTTTCCAGGCACAGCGCTCCCACACGTTCAGCAGGGAGTAGAGCCACACAAATGCTCCTCCTCTCAGGTAAGGGAAAGTGCCCCCGGTTTCGGCAGTGAAGCGCTCACCATGCACTTGGTGGGAAAACAAAGATAAAGCGCCCACCACACTCAGCGCTGAGCATGGGGGGGGGGCCGAAATGCACACCGGCTGCTCCCGCTTCTCCAAGGAACTCCTCGGCAGTGCCTTCACTCGTACTGGTCAGGGAGTAGAGCAAAAAGTGCTCCTCCCAAGTTTCTGCAGTCTCTGGAGCCAAGAAGCGCTCGCCTGGTGCTAAATCTTAGGAATCACCCCGGGCAGACCAAGTGCAGGTAGGCCAGCTCACAGGACCCTCCAGAAGAGGGGCAATCATTTGTGGCGGTTCTTCCTGGCGCCCAGCAGTCCTTCAGCAACACAGCTCCCAGCAAGTAACACCTTACATGGGGTCACAGCCCCAATACTTATACCACATGTCTCCTTTGTTCTGCCCTGGCACAGGGCTCGGGGACCCAGTTCAATCCAGTTCTGGGGGGAACCTTAACAAGGGCACAACAGTCCCCATTGACAGTGTAGGTCCTGGCCCCAGACACACCACAGGGGGGCGGAGCCAGCATTGTACAAAGCAGGCACAGACCTATTCAGGGTCAGGGGCTACTCCTCCCACTACTCCAAATGCAGTCAGGCCCATTCAACCTAGCGCTGACTCACCCAGCCCCTCTGGAGCCACTGCACCTCCCCAGTCTCTGTCACTCCAGAGCCAGACATGCAATACACAACAGGCAGGGACAAAGATACATAGCACACAGAAATGCCCACTTCTAAAAGTGGCATTTCTAAAATAGTGATAATAAATCTGCGCACACCACGCAGCATTTATCACCACTATTCCAAACATACCAAACTTGATCACACTACTCCTCTCAGATCAGGAATTACCACTGAAACACTTATCAGAGAACCCCCAGTGCATTCCTATGTGAGGGCAGCCTCACAGTAGTGAGAAACCAAAATGGCTGGTTGTCACTACCAGGGCATGCCACACAGTTAAGGTACATGTCCTACCATTTCCCTACAGCGCACCCTGCCCATAGGGCTAGCTAGGGCCTACCTTAGGGGTGACTGATATGTAGTAAAAGGGGAGTCACAGACCTGGCAACCACTTTATGTGCCACGTCACAGCGGCAGTAAACTATGTGCGCAGGCCCTGCAATGGCAGAGGCCTGAGACAGGTTTGAAAGGCTACTTTGGTGGGTGGCGCAAGCAGCGCTGCAAGCCCACCAGTAGCATTTAATTTACTGGCTCTGGGTATCTGAGATATCACTTTACAATGGACTGATAGGTAAATTAAATACGCCAAACAGGTGAAGACCAATCTTACCATGTTTTACCATAGAGAGCACATGCACTCTACACTGGACAGCAGTGATAAAGTGCCCAGAGTCCTAAAACCACCAACACCAGGTCAGAAAAAATACCAGGAGGAAGGCAAAAAGTTCAGGGATGACCCTGCAAAAAGGGCCAAGTCCAACAATGACCAACCCCCTCGAGGACCTGTCCAACCTCGGACTCACTCAGCGAGTGGAAGGCTACACACATTCTGCCAGACACCTACTGGGCCCTATCTTCACATGCTTCATCAGCATCACAACATCACAGTAGACAAGCCCACACGTATCATCTGACCCAACTACATCCTCATCAACTCTAGCATACCCATCCCACATCACGGCAGAAACAGCATCACCAAATCGTCACGATAGACTAGAACAAGATCTCAGAAGCATCCTGGCCTTCCAAACTCCAACAACCCTGACCTCGAAACAACAACCTTCCCAAATCCATCTCCATCTTTAACACCTGGATCACTACCTGCGTGGAAACGCTGGCTTCTCTCAAAGCCATGAGAACTTGACTGCAAGCAAAGTGGAACATGGAAGAGCTCAAGCTCCCTAAACGCCACTGCAATCAACTTGAAAGCAGATGGTGACAAAGTCGGAACAACACTGACAAGAACACCTACAAATCCACCCTCAGACTCTATCATCAGCAAATCAAAGCTACCAAATACTCTGCACTCACTGGCCACATCAAAAGCAGCACCAATAACACCAATGAAATCTTTGCCATAATGAAAAACTTCACCTCTCCAGCAGCAAACTCCTCCAGCATAACGCCCTCTAAGGACCATTGCACACAGCTGTCCTATTCTTCAGCAACAATATTGCCAGCATCCATGAAAACCTAAAGCCCCAATCAGATCCTACCACCCTCATAGCGCTCCACTCCATCTCTACCAACACCCATAGGACCACCCCACACACCTGGACCACCATCACCACCCAAGAAACTGCAATGACCGTGCAGTGCATACACTCCAGAGCATCCTTGAATCACTGCCCTTACAACGTCTTCACTAAAGAGTTGAACCCAATCAGTGCTGCCCTCACCCCAGTCGTGAATGACTCAATAATCACAACCACCAGCCTCCTAGAAACTCGCCACAGTGTTCCCCCTCCTCAGGAAATATTCAGCAGACCTGAAGACACAAGACAACTACCGTCCTATCACTCTGCTAGCTATCTGGCAAAAGTCATAGAAAAGATGATAAACAAACCCCCAGTCACCCACCTCACTGACAGTCACCTCCTCAACACAACACAATCAGGATTCAGGCCCAACCACAGTACAGAAACCACCCTCCTCACTGTCATGGAAGACATCCAGATGATCATGGACAGAGGTGACACCATCGCCCTCACCCTAATGGATCTTTCTGCATCCGTCTACACCACTGGATTGTCCCTTCCTGGCAGGCTGCACCCAGTTGGTCAGCCTGGCCCCCTTCACCTTGGATACCACCAACATCACTTGCGGAGTTGCACAAGGGTCCTCACTCTGTTCAACAACTACATAATCCCACTCGCCAGCCTCATCCGCACCCACGGAATCAACAGTATATCCTATGCACTCGACACGCAGCTTATACTCTTCCTCTCCGACAAGATGCAAAACACCTAGACCAATTTCTCTGCCTGCACGACCGAAGTCACCAGATGGATGAAAATTAAATGCCTCGAGCTCAATGCATACAAGATTGAAGTAGTAATCTTGGGCACAGACACCACTCTGACACTTCACCAGGTGCCCTGCAGATCTCAGACTCGCAAACCTTCTGGCAAACCTGGCAAAGAATCTCAGAATAGTCATCTACAACCAACTCACCATGACTGGTTAAGTGAATGCAGTCTCTGTCTCCTGCTGCCACACACTCAAGATGCTCAAATAGATGTTAAAATGCCTCCCCACCAACACTCACAGAACCGTCATCAACAGCTAGCTGGACTATGGCAATAAACTTTATGCAGTAATCAACGCTCAGATCAGACGACTCCAGACCACACAAAACTCAATGGCAAGCCTCACCCTCAACCTCCCATCCTGCAGTCGCATCACTCCGCACCTCAAAGAGCACCACTGGCTCCTAATTCAAAAACCAGCACTCCTCAAACTCCTTACGCACACATACAAAGCCTCACACCATATCGGTCCAACATACCTCAAAAACCGCATTAGCTTCCACAAATCTACCAGACACCTCTGTTCAGCTGGACTCCTACTCATACACACCCAAAAAATATATAGAGCCAAGTTTGGCAGATGTACCTTCTCTTACCTCACTCCTAAAGACTAGAATGACCTGCACAATAGAGCCTCCTCCTCCTCAGTTCATCAAGACCTAACTTTTCACCTACTTCTGCCCATACAGCTCCTGCTTCAGCATCAGGTTACCCTACCAGGTGAGTTGCGTGCAATAGAAAAATACACATAACACAAAATAACAAGGGAGCAATTCCCCAGTGACTAATTTAGTTTCATAAATGATATCTTGACACCTTGTATGCCAAGTTATAGTCAACACATTTTGTCAGGGTGGGGGGGAAGCATGAATATTTCTGAATTCATGTTTGAAAACTAACACTTTAAAAAAATTATTTTCAATACACTGACATAATCTGATGTACTAACGTAAAATGACTCTGCGTGTTAATGAAATACACTTTTTGAATTTTGAAGAGACTTTATCATATTTGTACACATTTGCTGCATGATGTCTTTAAAAATGAAGGTGTTCCTAAAGATAAGTGGTGCAGTACACACTAGTTACTGCCTTTCTTTAACTTCAATTAACCTTTAAAGAAATGCTTGTTTGAATATTTAACACATTTTAGTGGTGGTACTGAGTCGAGTAAATAGCATCTGCTGCTGTTGACCAGGGAGCCTCAAGGTCAGTATGGCGGCATGAGGCCTGTACTATAACTTAAGCAAATGGTTCATGCATCAAGCTCATATTGAAGTCTCCAGTTACCAGCTAATGAGCACCTTAGAGGTCTAATTTAAATCTCTTACAGTCACTTGGAAGTTATTCACAATTTCTTTCTTTTTCCCTTCACAAAGGACTATCTAAATATTATTCCATTTATGGATTGGCGAATTCCTACATATCTTTTCGATCTCCTCCACCAAGATGCTCTACTCCATTTCTTCTCTTGCTAGGCTGTCTAAAAATGATAGACCTATTCTATCGAAAAAGGGACAAACTCCCTTTGGTCTGAAGGAAGCTTCTGATAAAGGGGACTATAGAAGTCTGCAAAGGTCCTCCATTTACCCTCTTTGGAACTTGATAAATTCCCATTGTGGCATTTTTTACAGCGGGTATTCTATTCTTATCCCTGTGCTACACAATATGATTGCCAGTAATTTGGCAACTATGTTGGCTCCTGCATAAAAGCATTGCTTCAGTCTGAGCAGTGATTTTTCTTAGTAATCATTAGTAGAATATTTATCTGTTCTGTCCTCTCGATATTGTCTCTGCCCTCAAGTCTTTCAGAGTAGCTCTTTCCATAAAATATTTCTAACTCCTTCAGTTCATTTTCCAACTCATGCCATTTCAAGCCCCTTCTGTGCCTCTAGTCCGCCCTTTCTGCTATATATTTACCTCACTATTGTGTTGAAGACATCCCATTTTATATTTGCTAGGACTTCACCATTGTCATTCACTCTAAAATATTCTGTGATTTGGTCTCTCAGCTCCATTTCATAGGCACTGTCTTTCAAGACTAGTAGTTCAAATCCCCAGTAATTCCTAACCCTTGCTCTTTCTCCCACTGAACAACTTCAAACAATAGATACATGATCTGAGACTGCAATTAGGCCAGTTTTTATTTTGTGCTTAAGCTCTAAGAGAATTCTGTGCCCCATAGGATATCAATTCTACAACTGGTTCTGTGACTATGAGAAAAGAATGTGTATTCCTTTTCTTGTGGATGGATGGTCCTCCACACTTCTAAAACACTTGATCCTGAGTGGGCCGTCAATAAAGATTGAGGCATGCCACCGTTGGAGAGTCTTCTAAGCAAGCATCTATTCAACAAGGGAGTCTGGAGCACAGTAAAGTCTCCAAGCCAGATGAGCTCCCCTTTGACATTGTCTTTTAATGTATTTAGTAACTGCTGAAGGTGTGATGCTTAATTTGTATTCAATACAAAAGAGGATTGTCAGTGTCACTAATCTATGCGCTAACCAACCTATTATCAAATGAAGCATTCACTCTGTTTAATTCATCACCACATCCTTCTCCTTGAAATCCACATCTGTGTGAAAAACGACCATATTCCACACACCTTTGGGCCTGCTGCAGAAAGGTATTGGACTGGATACCTTTTATGGCACCTTAATCTGTCATGTTTTGTACTAAGGGGGACTTGCTATGAGCAAATCACATCACACGACTCCTATAGCAGTGCCCTCCAAGTTTCCATATGCTGAACAGAGGAATTTAAACCCTTTACATTCAAGGTCAGTAATCAGACCATTTGTGCTAGGAGTGATGATCAACAGAACCTGGACTCCCATCACCCTCCCTTTACACATTAATAAGTATTTAAATCTCCAATGCACCATCTTGGCATGCGTCCAACTTCCACCCCATCCCCCCCACACAATAACAGTAATTTTGTACTTTGAACACAACATAAACCATGACACCCCAGCGGCACGGAAGAGAACCTTCCTAAGTGTGGTGATGATCCCGTCACCCACTTCCATCATCAGCCTCCCCTATCATTCCCCAGCCTAAGAAAAGTATGTCATTTGATATGAATTGGATGAGACCCTGTATCTGACTGACAGTCATACAGAAATGCAGTTTTAGCACTCATCTCTGTCAGTCCCCTCTGAAACAGTCCCTTCTCATCTGGTCTACCTGGTGGGTGAGTTTAATCACTATAATTTCTGCCCGTGTAAGATCTCCCCCATCATCATTTTTGTCAGGTCTGTCTCCAAAAGTCTTCTCATTGTGTATTGGAAGTTTCTCTTTCAGATGGCTGCAGAACAATTTGCCCATCTTTAGGGCATCTCAGATCTCACCACATGAGTCCCAAACAACTGAAACACCATGGAAAATAGAAAGACCCATCTCTACAAAATGTATCTAGTCCTCAGTTCTTTCGTCACCTGCTACAGTGTCCTATGTTTGATGAGTGTAGCTCGCAATAGCTCTTGATACATCTGTATACTGCAAGCCTCAAAGTCAATCACATGCTGCCATTTGGCTTCCCACAGTATCTTTTCTTTCAGAGAGGAGGACGATAGTTTAGCCAAAATGTCTCCTGGGTGTGATCCTGGTAATTAGCATGGTGCTCCCACGCTATGTGCTCATGCTATACTTATTGAGTAATTTTCCCCTCCATGCAAGACACATCTGAACAGTCCAGTGAAGTAGGATTCTCTCCCTCTGCAGATTTTCTCACATACCTTATTCTAAAATTGTCCCTTCTGGACCTGTCCTCCAAAACTTCAGACTTCTTGCATGGATCCTGGAGTTACACCACCCATAGCGACACTGAAGCTTGTGTCTCCTCCATGGTCATAGTCAGTGTTGCTTCTGTGTCCTCATTCATATTTACTCTCTCTCCATTCACTAGTATTTCTTTTTAGATACCAGCTACCACTGCCTTGCAACTAATCAACAAAGGATTTGCTCTGTTTTTCAGGTCTTATTGAAGGTTTTCTTGTCAGCCAAGCATGAAGGAAGTTCATTTCCCTCGTTCTAATTTTTTCAAGAGAAATGACTACACAATGAGGAAAGTCTAAACACAGTGGAGCCCAAAATAGATTACTGGATTTCCCAGTAGTGAATTTTCTCAAAGCTCCAGTAGGCCACTACAAGGCAATTTTCTCCCCTTTTTTCACAGTAACACCAAAGATCTGTGTTCCTGTCAGGGCTGACATGTTTCTCCAAGTAGCATCTCACACCTTTATGCCTCTGATACGGATTCTCCCACCCCTGCCACCAAATGGTGCTATTAACGTACATCCAGGACTAGAAATATCACTCCACCTAGATTAAGTCTCTTGTGGGGGACGTATGAAAGTGCTTCACCTATGACCCTCTTGCGTCATCTTTCAGTGCCCCAGTGCCACTGTGTCTCCTGTCATTGTTGCTCACCTTCATCCACAGCCTGGGAGGAGAGCACATGCCCAAGGGCAGCCCATGTTTCCCAGGTTGCCATTTTGGGCCTGTTCATCTATGCAGGGTTTCTGGCTCTTGCATGCCATTGGATGCCTATAAACCCAAGACAACTGCCACCTCGTCTCTTCTGGAGTACCGCACCATTGCTCTGCAATCAGCTCCAGGCTATCCAATGTGGCCTCAGTGAGTGGCCTTGTCCTTGGCCTATATTTGTGCACCAGAGATTTGGACTTGCATCGTACACCCACTTTATTGGGTGCCAACACAAGCTCACGATGAGCTCACCAACTGGGTGAACTCATTGCACCAGTGCTGGACACGCCCCCCAGTATTTTTAATATTTAAGTATTTTAATTGTGTCCCAATCTCCGAGAATGCAGTCCTAGCTTTTCCGAGTCATGATGTTTAGTCCATTGTTCTCTGCTGTACTTTCCTGTTGCCTTTCATTTTTTTATTGTACAGTATATATGGCGTCTTACTAGTTTTGTCTCCTATAGCAATTTCCTAGTTTCTGTTCATCATTTAGACTCCAGTTCACACAAATGTGTTCCAGTTTTCAGCTTCTTTCCTGTCTTTCTTCCAGGTTTCAGGCAACCCCTTGTAAACACTAAACCTCTCATCCCAAATTCCCTTGTCCCCCCAGAGAGCCAGCTCTCTCTTACGTTATTGAAGTCCTGATCTCAGCAGGTTTTCCGACAATTTACTGCTTTTTAGAATTCATAAACATTCCGAAAAGCACACCTAGAATGCTGCACCAGGCACAGGTTAACAGGAGCACTTCTGGGAATGTTGTGCAACTATTCCCAAGGGCTCCTATTCCCGCTGTACAGAGTTCTGCATAGTTAAGAAGTGCACACAGGCGAATCATGTTTCCCAGTGGAGAAAGCCCTTCCCTCACACTCCCAACAAATCCAGGAGCAATCAATTTCCCTTCATACCCTGGAGGCGGAGTTACTCCAACCCATTACTGCTTTAAATCTGCGACCATTTCCAGGGTGAACAGGGGACAGAGAAAAGTTTAGGAATGCCCACAAATATATACGTTTGTGGGCATTCCTAAAGAACCAAGACAAACCACACCTTCTAAAACTCACTTCCCATCACTTGAGTGGGACTTTATGAGTGCCGCTTTCTCAGCACTCATGACGGAGAACTCTGCACTCATAAATGTACATACACCTGCCAAAAATCCCTGTGCAAATTTGTGGTAGGTGCAGAATATGTAAATTCTGTGTGACCAAATTTTCCAACGTATATATGCCCAATCGTGTCTAAGAGAAATGTAATTCACATTGTACAATTATTCGTAGGAGTTGATCAAATGTGCAAGTCCTGTTAGCTCTATGAGTGCATGTGGAATGCACGAGTAGGTGTTAAATTCCCTATGTATAGACGATGCCTGTAATGGATGATCCATGGTTTTCTAATTGTACATGTTGTTGTAGCGACTGCACACTGTGTAAATATACAGGTTTTTCAGTTTGTGCAGGTTTGTAGGTATGGGTGGTGTGAGAAATCCAGGCCAGCGGGCTCAAGAGCAAACAGAAGTTACTGGGTCCCAACTTCTCCAACTCAGTCTCTCACTTGAGGTGCTCTGTGGCAGCGGTACAAGCAGACCCCCAAACTGGGAACCAAGTACCCGTTTCAAGCATATGGCTTTCCAGGTAGCAAGGCAGGGCTATCCAAGGCTTACTCAGAGAGGTGCTGTGGACTAGAGACTCAGAACTTCTGAACGCAATGTACGATGTCAAGATGCATAAATTCCTTCATCTTAGTTGCATGTGATCAATCTACCATATCGAGTTTGGACGCACAAACCAGCATCTTTCTGTAACTGACCCTAACTATCTATAAATACGGCGGAAGCAGAAATAGCTCAGACTTCCAAAACAAACTATTCATCAATTATATTTGTGGGGTAGTTCGGATACACTCAAGCTTTAGCCCCATCGAACCCTCTTTTTAGCTCTTTGTTTTAATTATACTTCAGGAAATATATAAATCAATAGCTACAATAAACAGGAGTTAACACTTTAATGCTGCACAGAAACATTGATAAGTGCATAATGAATATATACCATCAAAAACATGTGTAAATGTCAATATACAATTTGACAATTTTTAAAATAGCATGTGTTGGTGCATACTGCTTTGGCATGAGTATGCGTAAGAGAAGGTTTGTCTCATTGACAGTAAACTCGTTCTTGAAGCTTTCCCTTCCTTGAACTGATGTAGGCATCAACTTCAGTCTAAGAATCCCATTGTTTTTATGCAGTGAGTTTTTAAATAGACTCTGAGCACTGCAGCAGGCCTCAAGCTTGATGGCATACTTTGCCAGGTGTCATATACTCTCCTTTAATTAAACAAATGACAGCTACATTATTATATTAAAAACAAAATACAATAAATAATGTGGATGTGATATTTGGTTTTAACTAAAATATTAAAGCAAAACTAGAATTAACCGCTGACCCTTTTCCCAGCCATCTTAATAATGTCTAGTTCTCTCTAAACACGGAAGTTAAAAGTAGTGAAAGAAGCAGCACATTATCCTCAACTTACAATGGGAGGAGCAAGGCCATTTTCCATTAGGAGACAGGAATCAGCATCCTTGCTTATCACACACAAGGGTCCATTGAGCTGCCGGGAACAACAACTCTCTGTTGTATTCCCCCTGGAGCCTTTGACTCCTGGCCTGGTTACAGACGCAACGCCTAACAGGTAGTTCTGAATTCCTTTCTCTTTCTTGGGAGAGGAATTTCTAACCTCATTTGACAAAAAAATCTGCTTCACCAAGTTAAGGTAAGACAGAAGTTCCCACATGATGTTGTTAAAAAATCTTTCAACGAAACGAAACCCTAAAACAACTTCCATTGTGAAAGATGGAACCAAGCTACTTTTCTGGAGAGAAAAGTTGGAGAAGTTTCCTTGTGCTTACTTGCAAAGGTTATAATCACTCAGTAGACTTACTCACATTCTGTCAGCCCCTCTGCAGATCTGATACCAACCAGGTTTAAAAAGGCAAACTTTTGTTTTATCAAAGATTGTTTAGATATGTAGTTTCTCCTGTCTGAGGAAATATTGCCATCAATTGCAACATCTTACCTATTAGATGCTTTATTGGTTAGAAAGCTCTATCAATCAAAAACAGGAGTTTTGCTGACAGATTTGCAGGACAACAATTTTTGGATTATACTTAGGTAACCTTTGGTTCCCTGCGACTCCACTTTCCAGACAGAGGCTTAGCTTAGTCAGTGAGATTCGGGAGGTGTGACTCTTAAATTTCCAAACCAAATAAGCAGTGGGTCATAGGGTGAATGTGTGAGAAAGCCAAGACTTAGAGTGGACTGTTCCCATGTGTAGCAGGGTCAGTAGTAATTTGCATTAGGTGGGCTTCTGGGGCGGATTTGGAGTTTGGCAGACAGGGACAGAGTTCCTGTCTGCAAAATTAAAGGTATGCATGACTGATTTTGAGTGTGCAGACCCCAAGTTTTACGCAGATGTAGTAAAATGTACTCCATTGGTGTAAATCTTCCTCCTCCTGACCGAGTATATGGTGTCAAAAATAAGCCATTCAATGATCCGCCCTATTTAGATTGGATGGTCAAATGGCTTTTTTTAAAATATCTGTCTCTGCCAGGTATATCCTCACTACAGTGAGGGAGAGTTAAAAATGTAAAATGACCCCCACGCAATGGGAGAAGACTTCCATGGTGTGGGGGTCATTAATTTTTTAATTTTTCAAAAAGAAATTCCCACTTTGGGAGCTTGCTTCTGAAAAATAGAAAAATGTTGGAAACGTTTGACCACCAGTCGTCATGAGTGACGGAGCCATCTGTCAAACTTGTTGTTGGGAAGGCTGGTGGACATCTCTAAATCTGGAGGGCAGAGTAAAAGCAGAGTGGCAGACTTAAAGTCCTCTACCACCCTGTCTGTCTTTACTCCATCTACTAAACCCTAAATCAGGCCCTCTGTCAAGAGTGAAAAACAATTGTATAGCATGCTACCGTGAGGGATTGCCAGTGGTTAGATTATTTGCAAGCATTCCTCCCATCACCTTTTGGGTGTTTGATTGCCAGTAGTATGTCTGGAATCCTGAGACTGGTGCAGCGTTCCATGCCTACTACTGCCAATGTCTGGGAATAGTAAAAGTAAGTTTGCATCCATTCAAGGAGTACTTCTATGGGTGCAGACTTCCTACTTTTTTAGCAAACGGATCTCGTCATATATTTATATTCTGCTGCAAAAAAAATTAACAAAATAAAACATCTGATAGCAGACCCGACTCAGGGACCCCAGACCAAACTACCAAGCCAAAAGGAAAATGCTACTTACCAGTATGCATCTGTTCTTGGCATGGTAGAGCTGTAGATTCATATACTTGTGCATAGATCACCATCTGGTGTTGGGCTCGGATGTTTGTACTTTGTTTTGGTCTTGGAAGAAGTCTTTGTAGTCACGAGGTAGGTGACTCCTCCTTAGGGTGATAGTGCGCATGGGCATCGACTCCATCTCCAGATTGTTTTCGCCATGAAGGGTTATGATGGAGTTAGTAAGAAATAGAAAGAGATGTCCATGTGTAAAGTATCTAAGTAAGATAGTACTGGAACAGATAGAGGTATCCGGGGAGGCGGGTGGGCGTATATGAATCTACAGCTCTACATGCCAAGAACAGATGCATACTGGTAAGTAGCATTTTCCGTTCGAGGCATATGAGCTGTAGATCATATACTTGTGCATAGACTATACAGCAGTTATCTCCTTAGCGGTGGCTACCTGTATCTGTTGCAGTGGTCTGAAAAAGTGTTCTTAATACAGCCTGGCCCACACTAGCTTGTTGTTTTGCTTGCACATCTACACAATAGTGTTTTGTGAAAGTGTGCGGTGTAGACCAAGTTGCTGCTTTGCAGATGTCATCTAGGGGAATGTTCCCTAAGAATGCCATAGAAGCCCCTAGTTTATGTGGGGAATGTTAATGTGCTTTTGGCTTTAAGATAGCATATTTGGATGCATTTAACAATCCACCTTGCAATCTCCGCTTTTGAAATGGGATTGCCCTTATGAGGTGGGGAGAAAGCCACAAAGAGTTGTTTAGTCTTTCTAAAGGATTTTGTCCTTTCAATGTAGTAAAGTATTGCTCTTTTAACATCTAGCGTGTGAAGAGCTCGTTCTGACACTGTGGGGCCGATTCCGATCTCGGCCGGTAGGGCTCCGAATCGGATTCGGCTTAACCGGATCCGATTCGGAGCCCTATTTCCCGACCGATCCGTACGCGCGTCCGGACGAGCGAGTACGATGCAAAATCGCTGACCGACTCGTCCGGGCGTCCCGACCGCTCCGACCGACTCGATCCCGGCTCTAACCGCACCGACCGACTCACACGGATACGACTCGCACCGCGCAATGGAGACGTTCCCCGCCCGGGTAAGTACGATGCGCGCCGCGAGCAGTCCGACCGAGCCGCGCACTCCGGCTCGAAAGAGCTGTCGGAGCCGTACTTTGGGGGTCCGTGTCGGACCCCCTGTACGCGTAGCCGCACGAGTCGCACACAGGGGGACCCATGGGTCCCCCTACCTGTGCGTGTACGGCGCGATCGCTTCGCCGCGTACACGCTGTAGGGGGCGCCCTTGTCCGCATCGCACCCATTGAGTCAATGGGAGCCCGCGACACGTTGTACGACAGGCTCCCATTGACTTCAATGGGAGTCCGACCGACTCGAGTCCGATGGCATACGTGCGCATCGTACTCGTTCGGTCGGGCTGCACGGGTCCGATTCGGTCGGATATCTCTCCGGGTCCGGCTCGGTCGGAGAGATTTCCGGCCTGAATCGGAATCGGCACCTGAGTCTGGTAGAGGGAAAAAAACTGGGAGTTCAACAGACTGGTTAAGGTGGAAGGCAGAAATGACTTTAGGTAAAAATGTTGGGTTAGTTCTAAGAACCACTTTGTTATGATGGATTTGCAAAAATGGTTCTTGTATGGTTAATGCCTGGAGTTCACTAACTCTTCTAAGAGATGTAATAGCAACAAGGAAGGCTACTTTCCAAGTGAGGAACTGTAGTTTGCATTTGTGTAGTGGTTCAAATGGGGGACCCATGAGTCTGGTAAGGATAATATTTAAATTCCATACTGGAGAGGGTGGAACTCTGGGTGGAATTATTCTTTTAAGTCCTTCCATAAATGCTTTGATAGCGGGTACTCTAAACAAAGACAAGTGTTGTCTGTTTTGGAGATAAGCTGCTATTGCAGCGAGATGTAGTCTTATGGATATATATGCTAGGTTACATTGTTGTAGGTGCAAGAGATAACAGATAATGTTTTGAATAGAAGCATCTAGTGGATTGATTTTGTTATTTGTACAGTAAATTACAAAACGTTTCCACTTTGCTGCGTAGCATGCTCTGGTGGTAGGACGTCTAGCCTCTTTGATGATGTTCATGCAGTCTGGTGGGAGATTGAGGTAGCCAAACTCTAAGACTTCAGGTGCCAGATCGCAAGGTTGAGTTGACTGGGATCTGGATGTCTTATCTCTCCATGGTTCTGAGTGAGAAGCTTGGGTGAGAGGCGTAGCTTTTGATGAGGAACTACTAATAGTTCCAAGAGGGTTGTGAACTATGGTTGTCGGGCCCATGTTGGAGCAACCAGGATCATTGTGAGGGAATGCTGTTTGAGCTTCCAAACCACTAACGGAATTAGCGGGAGAGGCGGAAAAGCGTAAGCAAATTTGCCTGACCAGTTCATCCATAGCGCATTGCCTTTGCACAATGGGTGTGGATACCTGGACGCGAAGGTTGGGCATTTTGCGTTTTGGTGTGTGGCGAACAGATCTATTTCTGGGTGGCCCCACATGTGAAAGAATGGAAGAAGAACTTGAGGATGAAGTTCCCATTCGTGGATCTGCTGTGTTTGATGACTGAGCAGATCTGCAATCTGATTGAGTACCCCTGGGAGGTGTTCTGCAAGGAGATATATGTTTTGCGGAATGGCCCATCTCCATATGCTTTGAGCTAGGTGTGAAAGCTGTAGAGAGTGTGTGTCCCCCTGTTTCTGTATGTAGTACATTGCTGTTATGTTGTCTGTACGGACCAGGACAGCTTTGCCTACCAAATGGAGTTGAAAGGATTTTAATGCCAGAAAAATTGCCAGTAATTCCAGGTAATTTATGTGGCGTTGTTTTTGCTGAGGGGTCCATATGCCCTGAATGGTATGGTTTTGAAGATGAGCTCCCCAGCCGGTGAGCGACGCATCTGCTGTTAGCACTATCTGTGGAACCGGGTCAAGGAACGGCCGCCCTTTGGAAAGGTTTTGTGTGTTCCACCACTGCAGAGAGCGATGTGTGCGGCTGTCTACCAACACCAGATCTGTTAACTGACCTTGAGCCTGGTTCCACTGACGTGCCAAACACTCCTGTAAGGGACGCATTTGGAGTCTTGCATAAGGGACGATGAGAATGCAAGAGGCCATCATCCCGATTAACTGCATGAACACTCAAGCTGGTAATGAGTGTTGAGGCTGAAATTGTGATATTAGAGCTTGAATGTTGCATATCCTGACTGGGTTGGGGTATGCTAGAGCTTTTGAAGTGTTTATTGTAGCTCCTAGATATTGTTGTGTGTTGGATGGTTGGAGGTGGGACTTGGTGAGGTTCACCGTGAATCCCAATTGGTGAAGCAACTGGATTGTTTTGTGTGTGTGTTGCACACAGCTGTTGTGTGACTTGGCTTTTATGAGCCAGTCGTCCATATAAGGGAACACGTGAATATGTTGTCTTCGTAAGTGAGCTGCTACTACTGCGAGGCACTTTGTGAAGACTCTGGGTGCTGTGGTAACCCCGAACGGAAGGACTTTGAACTGATAGTGTTGACCATCTACCACGAACCTGAGATATTTCCTGTGAGCGGGGTGAATGGGAATATGAAAGTAGGCATCCTTTAAATCCAGAGTGGAGAGAAAGTCGCCTTGTTGAAGCAGTGGTAGCACCTGTTGGAGAGTGACCATGTGGAAGTGGTCTGACTGAATGTAAAGGTTTAACGGTCTGAGGTCCAATATTGGCCTGAGAGAGCCGTCCTTTTTTGGAATTAGAAAATATACGGAGTAAACCCCTGTGCCTTGATGAGGCGAGAGGACTGGTTCTATTGCATGTTTTTGTAATAGAGAGAGAACCTCTTGTTTTAGAAGCGTCAGATGTTCTGAGGACATTGGACGTTATCTGGGAGGAATGTTTGGGGCAGTGGAGGTGAGTTCTAGGCAATAACCATATTGGATAATTTGTCTTACCCACCTGTCTGTTGTGAAGGAGTTTCAGACAGGTAGGAACTGTGAGAGACGTCCCCCAACAGAAGTGGAATGATCGGGGGAAGTGGAGGGAAGTCATTGCTTGGTGGTAGGGGAGCTGCGGTGTTGTTACCGCGGCCTCTTCCCTTATTGTTGTTACCCCTGTATCCTCCTCGAAAATATCCCCTGGAGGAGGTAGTTTGATTGGGACTTTTATATGATGAAGAGGGATGTTCTGAGCCAGTCGTTTTGGAGCCAGCCCTGTAAAAGGAGCAACGAAAAGAGCCTCTACGGGAAGACATTTGCAAGGCCCCCATGGACTTGGCAGTCTCAGTATCTTTTTTCATCTTTTCTAAAGATGTGTCGATTGTGGGCCCAAAAAGATGCTCTTGGTCGAAAGGCTGATTAAGAATAGTGGATTGCACCTCTTGCTTGAATCCGGATACGCGGAGCCAAGCGTGCCTGCGTAGTAAAACGCTGGTATTAATAGCATGAGATGCTGTATCAGCCGCATCGAGGGCACATTTTATAGATGTGTTGGTTATTAGTTTACCCTCCTGTATAAGGTCATTAGCTTTGTTCTTATATTGGTCAGGCAGATGTTGCATAAGCTTTTCAAACTCATCATAGTGAGCTCTGTCATATCTGGCTAACAAAGCTTGGTCGTTAGCAATCCGCCAGTAATTTGCAGCCTTTGATGCAATTTGTTTGCCAGATGCGTCTATGAGTTTTGATTCCTTATCAGGAGGAGGGGTGTCACCTGTGCTCTGTGAATTAGCCCTTTTGCCTGCATTAGACACCACAAGAGAATCTAAAAGGACCTGACCTCTGATGTACACTGGGTCATTGGGAGCTGCCTTATATTTTTTGTCCACTCTGGTGTTCAGGACCCTGGCTCTGACAGGGTCTTTAAACACTTCTGGTGCATGTTTTAGCATGCCTTTTAGCATTGGTAGGGTGTGTGTGGACTTTTGTGAGGGTGCAAATGTTTCCAATAAAAAGTCTTCCTCTAAGGGATCAGAGTGTAATTGTACCCCGTGGTATTGAGCAGCCCTATTAATTAGTTGCGCAAACCCAATATTATCATCTGGTGGTGATGGCCTAGAGGGATAGGGGTCCGGGTCATTGTGTGGATCGGGATCTGTATTGTAATCATCCCAAGGATCTACATCGTGTGGGATGGTATGTGCGTCATCATCCCTATCTGGATCTCCGTTCCCATCCCCATCATTATAATCATCTTCATCATCCTGTGGTTGAGGTGAAAATGTATGTTGTGGGGAGTGTGCTGGAGAAATTAACAAATTTGGATCAGCTGGAGAAGGAGAGGGAGGTGGAGAAGTATTAGTGCCCATTTCTCTCTGTTTAATGGGTATTTCAGAGTCTGGTGGAGTGTCCAGTTTCCGCTTTTTAGGAGGCTTGGCGTCAACTTGACCGGTTTGTGGGTCAATGTGTAGTGTTTTTTGCTTTGGATCCGAAAAATCTGGGACAGACTGTTGTTTGGGTACAATGTCCTTTTTTGGTGCCGAAGGTTTAGGATCAGAATGTTCTTTTGCCTTTGTTTCTGAAGCTTTCTGCGCGGTCTTGGACTCTTTAGCTTTTGGTGTAGGAGTTTGTGGCTCCGAGACTTTTTTCGGGACCGAATGTTTTTTCGGGTCTGAAGGTTTTTTCAGCTCCGAATGTTTGTCCTTTGTTTGTTTCGACGCCGAGGGCTTCGGCATCGAGGCTGTTTTCGGTGCCGAGGAAGAAGGGTGTGGCACATCTTTGGTTTTGGGCTTCGGTGCCGAAGGTGACTTGTCGGCACCTGAACGGGGTTGGCTCGAGCCTGAGCCGGAAGGCTTTTCTTTCGGTTTCATAGCCGGGCCCGAGGGCGGGGCGTTTGAAATATGTTGCCGGTGTTGACCTGAGCCAAAGGGCGAAGGTGTTACCGGAGCCTTTTGTTTAGGGTTGGGCAGGAGAGGGGTCTCGGTACTCACGGACCGCTGAGCTGGTTTGATTGCCTCGTCTTCGATGTCGGAGTCGTCGGCTTCGGAGACGGAGATCTCTCCTTCATCAGCTTGTTGTTCTGGCTGGACTTCGGGATCAGCTCCGAAGATGTCTGGAACCGAGCTGCTTTCGCGGGACATTTCATGACGTCGAGCCCGACGGTCACAGATGGTTTTCTTCGACCTGAAAGATGCACAGGCCTCGAAGTTCTTGTCCTCGTGCTCCGGGGAGAGGCAGAGATTACAAACCTGGTGTAAGTCTGTGTGTGGGAACTTAGCACCACACCCGGGGCATTTTTTAAAAGGAGTTCTTTCCATTGACTGCTGGCGTGGTCGGCGTGGATAGGCCCAACGGCCCGCGTCGAAGATGTAGGTCGATGATTTTATATTTTTCGAAGATGCGCGTTGAAAGGAAATACGATCGAGACAATACCGTCGAGTGGTGAAGGATTGCGCGTCAAAGGGGGTTCGAGAAACGAAACTGACCCGGAGCGCAGCGAATCACATCCGAACCCGATGGCGGAAAAAAACTATCTGGAGATGGAGTCGATGCCCATGCGCACTATCACCCTAAGGAGGAGTCACCTACCTCGTGACTACAAAGACTTCTTCCAAGACAAAAGCAAAGTGCAAACATCCGAGCCCAACACCAGATGGCGATCTATGCACAAGTATATGATCTACAGCTCATATGCCTCGAACATAGAATTACTTGGGGGCGTCACACCCCAAATGTTTCCACTGAATCTATGCCTCTTTTGTCATATTCCTGAAAAGGATGGAGGAAATTAAAAACACGAGGGACCAATCATCCAACTAGGTCGCACAAATATTATGCCCCACCCATAGGTTACGTTGGAGTCGTGGCTCCAGTCCATTTGTTAGAAGCGCTGCGAATGTTCAGACCTGGCATTACCTGGCACCCCTGTTGTTGCTCAGCTCATTCATTTAAAAGAATGTAAGATTAGCCACTTTATAGCCATTCATCTCCATTAAAAGAGCTTTTGCGCTACTTCTGAAAGCACAAAACCTATTTGCTTATGGAGACCACAGTTACTGACACCAAAGCTGGGTGGTAACTGATTAGTCATTGGGTATGAGTCCCCTTTGGACACCTTCCACTTTGTGAACGGGGTTAGCAGCCTTGTGGGAGCAGGCAGCGGCCCAGGGAAACAATGTTGGCTCTCACTGAAGTTTTCTAAATCAGAAAACCTTTTTTGTAAGCAGCACCAGGTCATTTAAGGAACTCAGAAACTTTAATAAAAAATGTTTTCTGTTTTGAAATGAAATCAAAGCAATGGTCGAGGGATGGTGGTCTGCTGTGCCATTATACCTGTGATTATAGACATTTGCGGGGGTCGCAATTGCAAATCGCAGTTTACATAATGAATATTAATTAGGCAGGTTGTTCTGTGTCCCCTTGCGATTCTTTAATTTGAGACTCAACCTATTGATACATAGTTGAGTTTGCAAAATAAAAAAGCTGGTCACAAAGAGCTGGTGCAAAATGACCGCATTTTGAGACCCAGAGGTTAGTACACCTGACATTTTGTCATTTGGTTACACGTCAAGTTATTGTGAACTACTTTCCCACAATGCACCTTCTAACGCTTGTGTAGGGAGTGGTTTTGTCCCTGTTGTCAAAGGAAAGTCAAACAGGAACACACATGTACAAAAGATGGGGCTGGTAGCAGTAGTTACTGGCACTATCAGAATAATATGTTTAGCAAGAATAATGCAGGTCGGTTGTATTTCATTCCTGTGTTTAAATGAAGTACTGGTGAAAGATATACTGGTTGTCAGCAAGGTAAGCCTGATGCCTGTTTCCCAAAATCTGGAATTTCCTATTAATTTCACCATGTCCCCTTTAACCTCCAGTGGACTGACTAGGAAACCAGTCATAGTAATTTGGTGTGGTTGGGGGAAAGACAGCCAATATACTGGGCCACTCGTAATGAGGACCGAGAACTATGAGCTCTGATCCAGAAAACCTGACGCAGCTCAGCCATAGACACTGTGACTAGGTTAGACATTCTCTGCACCACTGATGTTTGTAAGGACACTTTGGCCCTATAAAAGACGTTTGTTCACCTAGACATACTACACAAGTACAAGTGAATACTCTCAGCAAGTCTCAAGGTCTTGTAGCCGTCAGCTGGGCCCCTCAACGACTAGCTGAGCTCCAAAGTATGGACCAGCAAAAATGTACTGTGTTTGACCTGTGCAGTAGATAGAGCTGTTAAGCAGGCCTCCCGTGTTGTATAAATGGACAACCATGCTTATTGTAAATAAACATAATGCTCAATCTGGTAAATTAACTTGTGTGCAGAGTCCCTTCGTATTTTTATAGCGTAGATATGGGGTGCCATATCCCAGCCTACACAAAGGTGGTTCTCACCCACCTCATGCACTAGAACAAGGGACAACTGTGCCTAACACTCACATAGCCATAGCATGCCCTAGACACACCAGGTAGTTTACCATCCCCCTAGCTCAACCACCACACATTAGACAGACTGCGGCCCATCATCAGCTCCCCTGACATGGGGTGTACTGTTGCAACTGTTCTCACTTTCAGCATTTCTTTCACTTGTTGTTGGGGCACAATATTTGGTAAGGTAATCCACCTACACTATAGATTTTTTCCCCTTTTCTTGTCTCAAGACAACACAGCAGAATCATAATTTACTTTGCAAGATTCTAGTAAAAATGGCTAATTTCACAGTTTCTACAAAAGACTGGACTTTCAGTCCCAGTCCTGTATTTTTTCCATAAACATATCCGTACCCGTTGAGAGATTTGTGTAGTTTACACACTTGGCTCTTCAGACAAAGGTAGAGGCTGATGAAGCCGCTTTTCGTGCGCATCTGCACTGCATTTGCAATGGAGTGGAACTGAGAAGGGCAGAACTACGCCCTTCTACTTCCATAACATGGGTGTGTTCTCGTAGGGGTAAGTCAATGCCTTGCTAACTGCGTCGACGTGCTGTCAGAACATGTGCGTGATTTCTCTGGTAAACCGAATTCATCCAGTTTATCATATGTTAAGAAATGTACAGATAGATAACTATTCTATATTTGGTATCATGTTTAAAACATGAACGCTGTGTTGTTAACTGTGTTTTTACTACAATCAACTTTGCCTCAGACATTTGTCAAAGGCGTTGAAGAGAGAAACATGAGGTAAATGCTTTTATCACAGATAATATTTACCAGTACTTGCTAATGCACCACTACTAGTTTAAATCACATTCTGCCTCCCCGTATTTTAAGTGTACCAATTTGAGAGAAAATCCATTAGATGGTTTGAAGTAGTTTTTAGCAGACTGTGGAAAGATTTCATTTGTAATGTACATGGCGATGACCATAGGAGCACTAATGCCACTAATGGGCAACTGTCGCATTTAATAACAACTGTCAGCTTAGTACTCTGCGGTTATGGTGCCCCTCTCTAAATCTTGTGCCTCGTGCCACACTGGAATGTTCTAGAACGTTCTCTCTTGGGATATTGTAAAAGATGCGTGCACCACTCTTACAGTATTCTTGCAGTGTAATTGCACATTACTTTGCTCCATTTTTGTATTCAAATAACTGAACTTACTCAGGAGTGAATACGCTGAAGAATATGAAGAAGTTAAAGTGCTGATTGACGTCATGTTAAAGCAGATTTAGAGTTTTCGGAGGGCAGTTCCATGTCTTTCTGCCTTTTTACTGAATTTGACAGATGCATTATTTCTAGTGCATTGTAATTTACATATAAATACAGTTCATTTACAAGTGCTAGTATTGCCTAAATTTGTTGTGGACATCGCAATACAGTCGTTTTTATTTACACATCCTTCACTGCTCATGATGAACACGGAATCATGAAAACCGACATCATCATTAGAGGTGGGTGTAACTTGTGTAATTCAGTGTAGCATAATCACACGGATTTACCCGAGAATTCTGTGGGGTTACGCTTAATTACGCAAGAAGAGTATTTCTGCGTAGAGTGATATTTTTTAGCACAAAAATTCCTCCTATCGTCCAAAATGGGCACACAAATGCATTTTGCACTAAGAAATAGTGCTAAAAGCAACAGAACACAAATATGGGGTGAGAGCAGGCACTTGCACTCACTAAATGTGCTCTTGCAGTAGGATTCCCTCCCCCATTTACTCATAATTATGTAAGCAGGAGTAATCACATAATTATCGGTAATTTCGCATCAAAGAGTAACAACACAATTGCCTTAATTACTCCATCATAATGGATATTATGCCCGGGCCTAATCATCATGCGTTGTACATGTGTGTGTGTGCTAGGATTGATAGCTCCTGGAGGAAATGGGGAAACACCAGTTGCTATAGTAAGTAAAGAGGAGACATGCTTTCTTTAGGAGTGCCAATGCACATCCTAATACTTTGAGCTGTAAATTACTCTGACTGCAGCTGCCATTAGGTGGATGACAGGGAGTGCAGGGTGAGGCCTGCAGTATCTGTTGTTAGGGAAAGGAAGGGGCACAGATTCTTGTTTCTCTTCCTGATCTCTGTGAGGAGAGGTTGTATATAGTTGAGTTCAGTTGGCTCACATCTCTTTGTACTTCCATGGTGGGCATTCCATCTACATACTGTCCTTCAGGGAAGTACGGCATCATAGACAAATACTAGATCTTTATTGGCCAGGATAAAAGAAAGGGAAACTGACCCAAACCGGTTCCAATGAAGCCGACCTGGAATACACATCCTCCGTCTGTGAAATTGGTGTAGAGATGAGAGCCCAGGTGCCAAGGCATCCTACCCGTGAGCAAGGGAAGGAAGTGCAACCATGCAGGAGGAGCTATTGTGGAAAGGTCTGCCGTAATTGACCTTGGTGTGGGGTCTGCCTGACAGAGACTTGCTAATAAGCAAGGGCACTGAAGGCGTTGTATTACTGCCAGACTGAGCAGTGCGATATTTGTCACTTATCGTCTTTTGTAGAAACCAAAGGCACCTAGAGCTGAGTGCCCAAATGGTAGGCCCATCTGAAATCAGGATAAGTGCCTGCTGGGGACCTGTGTGCCCCACAAGTGTACAGTGTGACCATGGCATTCCCCAAGTGTGCCGCTTTTCAGGATTAGTCTGGAAGACCAAGTGACCAGAGAAGTATGACTGGGTGCCTCCTGAAGAATTGAGGTTGTCATACGGAGCATGCCAAAGACAGTGCCTAGTTTCTGATGTGCTGAAGAATCATCTGCAAGGCATGTAGTCATGGCGCTCAAGAAGAAGTGCAAAGTACTGACCGGAGTGTCAGAGTGAGTTGCACCGTGAGTCAAGTACCCACCAGAATGCAGGAGTGAGCCTTGATCTACAGCTAGCTGCCCGGAAGATGGGCACAGACAGAAGCCAGCACTGGGTGCTGGACAATGCCAGTAACACGCCATAACCAGTATTCAAAACTGAAGATAGTGTACATGTCAGCTGTTAATAATCAAAACGGACGCACTTCGTAAACAGCGTGCATCTCACTGATGTGCCGTCAGCTATTAGTGCCACACCAGTTTTGCTAAGATGCGCACACCAATAAACCACAGACCTTAAACAGTGGGCATGTCACTGATGTGCCGTCAGCGGATAGTGTCACGCCGGTGTGGCTAAGATGCACACACAGATAAAGCGCAATTGGTTTACACAAGTGTGCATGCCGCTGATTGGCATACAAGCTGCCGGTAACACACTGCAGGTAGAAAAGGCTGAAATGTTCCCAACTAAAGATAGCGTCTACGTTGTATGTGGAACTTTGTGACGCGTAGATCCAACAAGGACAATTTAAGTGGCTGCGCGGAATGCACGATCAACAGCACGTGGAGTCCTTGGCTCGTGGAGGCCTTGACAACGGTGAGTGCGGACTTGACAACTGTTAGACCTGTCATACTTAGGGTGGTCTTCCCAAAACGTTTTGCCTGCTTACCTCCTCTTTTTGCTGTATCTTTTTAAAAAAAAAACTTTTTATTAACATTTTGCATCATTACATTGGTAAGGAAAATTGAAGGGCATTACATCATAGTTGGTTCCACTTACATTGCAATTTTCAGAATTTATACATAAAAACAATCAGCAATTCCTTTTGTTCACATGGTTCGGTCAATTATCTGTGGTCGTAACAAGACCCTGTGGGATGCACTGTCCCCCCCCACCCGCGCTCAGAGCCCTACCCTATAATGGGGTTCTCAAGTGCCTCTAAAGACTTTCTATGACCCCCATACCTCTACCCACTTCTGTGGGCATCCCCGGCTTTTGTGTATCACCTGTTCAGCATTTTGGCACCAATCTAAGTCTGACAACCACTGCCGTATCTCTGGAGGGTCCACACCTCCCCATGCTCTGGCTATGTTCCTCTTGGTGACTCCCAGAGCAAGGGTCACCCATATTTGATAGTACTTTGGACGGGGATATCTCCGGATATATTCAATAGTATTTCTTTTGGGTCCAGTGAAACTGTACCCGCTATAACCTGAGTTATGGTGTTGGTAACCTCCTTCCAGAAGGCTTGAATGATTGTGCATTCCCATAGTATATGATAAAAGGTGGCTTCTTGACCGCAGCCTCGGAGGCACAGGGGCGTGGATGTTTTCCCTATTTTAAAGAGAAGGGTACGGGAATAATATGAACGATGAAGGATTCGCAGTTGGATAAGCCTAAACCTGGATCTAATAGCTATTTCTCTCGGGCCTTGCAATGCTTCAGTCCAATCTTCATCTTCGATATTTCCTATGTTTTCTACTCATTTCTGTCGTAGAGATGTCATTACGTCAGGGGAGACATTTAGCAGTTTCTTATGTGTCAAGGAAATACCTTTTGTTGTCATGGGGTCTGCTATCAGTCTATCTTCCAGGGGAGAGAGGTCTGGTACCTCTTCCCCTTCTCTGATGTGTCTTCATAATGCGTGGCCTAACTGTAAATATTTGCACTGTTCTGTCTCAGATAGGTCATACTCTCTTGCTAGGTCGGTGAAGGTTATTATCGCCCCCCCTCTCCAAATGTCTTCTAGGTGCTCGATTCCTAGTGTCTCTCATTGCTGAAAGCCCCTTAGTCCTCTAATCTCCTTCAGAGCATCACTGCACCACAGGGGGGTCCTTCCTGTCAGATTATTACCCCATCCAAGATAGCGGTTGGCCTCCCGCCATGCCCTCACTACCAACTGCGTATGTTCCAGGAGGTTAGTTTCTCCCTTCTTCTGATACAGGATCTGCTCATAATTTCCCGAACCCATCGCATGTCTGTCCACTCTATAGGCAGGCTCCTGCTGATCTACATATACTTTTTGCTGTATCTTTTTGTTGGCCTTAGGACTCTGAGCACTTTACTACTGCTGACCAGTACTAAAGTGCATGTGCTTCTCCCCTAAACATCGTAACATTGGTGTATACACAATTGGCATATTTAGTTTACTTGTAAGTCTCCTGTAAGGTGCTATACCATATAACCAGGGCCTGTCATTTAAATGCTACTGGTGAGCTTGCAGCACTGATTGTGCTACCCACACAAGTAGCCTTTCAAACCTGTGTCAGGCCTCCCATGGCAGGGCCTGTGCGTGAAGTTTACTATCACTTCGACTTGGCATTTAAAACTACTTGCCAAGCCTTAAACTCCCCTTTTATTACACGGTAAGCATCGTTTACCACGAATCCTTTTCCCCGCAGGGAATTCCAACGCGGACGTTACAACGGCCGTGTTGTAACAACGCATATAATTACTCCACAAGTCGGAACAACGACTTGCGGAGGGGGCAGAAGGTGTTGGATTTAAAATCCAACACCTTCCCTACTATTGCACATACTGGAGTTGGAATAGTAAATTATATTATTCCAACATCCAGCGCCCCCTCCAGCGCCCCCCCTAAAGCAAGTCGTTGTTACGACTTGCAGGGTAATGGTATGCGTTGTTACAACACAGTCATTGTAACGACCGCGTTCTAAATCCCTGAGGGGAAAAAGCATGCGGAAAAAAGAGGCATATTCTTAATACACATAAGCCATCACTACGGTATGCCCTTGGGACCCCATAGGGCAGGGTGCAGTGTATGTACAAGGTAGGACATGTATTGTTAAGTTTTGCTTGTCCTACTAGTGACAAGCACCCAAATTAATTTTTCACTACTGTGAGGCCTACTCCTCTCATAGGTTAGCATTGGGAATTCCTTAAAACTCTTTTAAGCTCTTCCTGATCAGAAAGGAGTAGCTGCATCATGTTTTATATCTTTGGAACGGTAATGATTAGTCCTCTTTATTGATAAAGTTGAATTTAACATTACTATTTTTGAAATGCCACTTTCAGAAAGTGATATACATTGCAGAGTACCTCCCAGACTATAAGTTAAGTTATTATTTACATATAGGAATCTACCCAAGTGTTCCTATAGAAGTTCATGTAATGAACTTGATAACTTCAAATAATTTCCACAAATATATGAGTAATTTCCCGTACTTCTATTTTTAAACAAATTATACGCCACAGACTTCTCTGATTTGTAATTTGCGAAATAGATTTTTTATCTGCAAAGTTTTATGTTATGTTGCACTTCATCACATATATCAAAAATATTTATGACATGTACCAAGACGACACAAAACGAAAAATCTGTAACATTGCTCGTGGCAATGTATGGCACTTCATATTTTACAATTTACAAAAATGACATATATTTACAACACATATTTACAAATATTACACAACCACATTTTCTTCGGAATCAATCTTATTATTGATTGCACATTCGGTATTGTACTAGTGTCCTATTATTTAAAGTCCTGGGGACCTGCTCTCCTTCGGTCCTTCCTGTGATTTACACAACGATTTATTCTTGCGGGTCCATGAGAGGTCAGAGCTTCTTGCTAAGAGGTAGGTTTGACGTCCAATGTTACGTTATACCTTAGTGCCTCCTGTGCACTAACACTAGCTTGAACTGGTGGCTCTTGACCTCAATATTACATACGCCGACGCGTTTCGACCTTCATGAGTGGACCTGGGTTGTAGTGTGGAAGGTCTTCTTCAGGGCAATCGGTTCTAATGGGACACTGTGGGTGCATGAAGGAACACGTTAGGATTCTAGCTTGTGACTAGTGTAGATTATTCTAATGTTGCTAGCATTACTCCGTTCTAGGAACGTACCGTAACCTTGTTCACCCGTTGTTTCTTATTTAGTTTATGATTTATTCACTCCATGGAATAGAGACTTCCATGTCTGGTAATGTAAACTGTGAGCTTTGTCCTGGCTGCCACTGTAACCTGGGAATTACCAAGGGGGAGAACATAGGTGACTTATGCTGTGCTTAACTGGGGGAATCTCATGAAGAGCAATACCGACACTAAGTGCATCTAGGTGGATCAGTGTCATGCACTAAAATTCTGGTTGCCTATTTGCCTGGTGAATGCCTCACCCAGGCATTGACAGTGAAACCTGGTCTTTTATGATTCATGCGGTGAAAATGGTGGAAGAGAAGTCATGCATGTGCTGGAGTCAAACACATTGTTGTGTGATTTGTGATGATACCACACTCACTCGGTCTTTTCATTACAAGGAGTGTGCACTGTTCTTCCTTGTTCGATTATCCTTCCCATAAGGTGCTCTGCCCTATGTCTTATGTGCCTCCTACCAGGTTGAATCTCATGGTTATTTACTGTGATTGCCAAAGTGAAGAGCCCCCAGGCAAAAAAATTGTTTGGCCAATGTTTTCTCTGCCCTTTGACTGGGTTGTCTCAACCCAAAGTCTGAGTATTTCACCAATGCAAACATATTGATGAATAAACTGCTCAACAGGAATTACCCCAGAAAATTACTAAAACGATCACTCAAAAGAGCGTGGTGTACCCCGAGGTATACCCCAAGGGAGACGTTATTGGTAACAAAAGAGCATAAAAAAGAAACACCATTGATCTGTGTGACGACTTTCTCAGGAATTATCAAGGATGTGAAAAAGATCGTCAAGAAAAATTGGAACACCGTGAAAGGTCTGGCAGAATTGAAAGAAGTACCAATTTTTGCATTAAAAAAGAATCAAAGCATAAAAGACAAACTAGTACGTGCAAACACGCAAGCCAAGAGATCAAAGACATCCATACAAACCATGCTGGCACTACCCCCTATTCAGGGACATCGACGTTGCGGAAATTGCAACTCATCCTCTAGCACCATTGAAGGAGATCAATTCGATTACAGAGGTACGACCATTAAGCATGCAGAGTTCACCAATTGCAATATGACCAAAGTAATTTACTGCGTGATATGCCCAT
The DNA here is from genome assembly GCA_963921515.1 of Calotriton arnoldi. Taxonomy (NCBI): domain Eukaryota; kingdom Metazoa; phylum Chordata; class Amphibia; order Caudata; family Salamandridae; genus Calotriton; species Calotriton arnoldi. The sequence continues at coordinate 247,803 of CAWUFW010010193.1, read as the reverse complement.
GCAAGTTGGCATGCGTAGTAAAAACAAGTCCAAGCCGTCAAGAAAAGAATCATCCAGCATAGATCGCGGATCAAATGCAAAGTGCAAAATGCCCCCATGGTACAGCACTGCATAGAAAAGAGACATGAGCCACAAGACATGAAATGGACAGTCTTAAAGCATGTAAAGGGAAAATACACGGATAACATGCTGTCACACTTTGAAGGAAAGATTATCGTGAGATTGAGAACCACAGAGCATGGGCTCAACGAAATGAGCGAAATCATGCACTGCTTATAACAACCTCATCCCCTCCATATAGGCCAAGTTGTGAAGAAAGCCAAGTAAAGGCTCTATTGTTTTGGATTGACATGTACCTTGCTATAAACAAGTCTAGTTCTAGTTATACCCAATGGAATAAGTAATTATTCATGTGCCCTGCACTTGCCTCAATGATACGGGTGGAAAGAACTGCACAGCCACGTTTGACCCAGCCTTTATCCCCTACGGGTCAGCTAAACCTCGAACTACAGAAATGCCTCAGGGACTGAGCCTGCATACAATTGCACCACCCTTCCCGGGTAGCATAGTAGACTGTCGTAGCCCCATCCAAGCCGCCTTTGAGTAAACAACGCAGACCGTACATCATTAAAACCCAGTCTACTGCGTACACATAACAAACCCCTTTGTTGATTTCTCTCCAAATCAAGTAGTATTGTGATTTATAATGGGCGAGTACTGCCCATTATATAAACATGAATCCATTGCGCTCTTCAGGTACACCGTAAGCTACACGTTAAGACCACGGAAAGCGCAGCATATTACCATGGCTAAGGACCAACAGGAAGCCAGGCGCCCTCAGGTCCCGAAAGTCAGGCGTTCTACTTCCGTTTTCAACGCCCCTGACGTCACTGAGGACCCGTTTGGGTCAGTTACATAGCAGGGAGTCCTCCGTTTCCTAATCACTCGCACACGAGGAGATGTCCCCGTCCCGCATACAGGAGCTGGATTGAATAAAACAGATGAAATCAAACAGGCAGCTTTCATGATTTTAGAGAGACGAAGCGGCCACGCAGACGCGAATTACAGAATCGGCAGCCATCCGAATTAAAGTAATGACTTTGGGGCGATCCTAATCAGAATGGGGATGTGCATGTCAAAATTCGGTGATTGCACCTGCGTGGCACCTATAACATTTCAGCCTAGGAGATACTACACCACTGGCACCACCGCTGAGAGTAAAAATCACAAATACTCGGACTTTGGGTTGAGACAACCCAGTCAAAGGGCAGAGTAAAAGCTGGCCAAACAATTTTTTTGCCTGGGGGCACTTCACTTTGGCAATCACAGTAAATAACCATGAGATTCAACCTGGTAGGAGGCACATAAGACTTTGGGCAGAGCACCTTATGGGAATGATAATCGAACAAGGAAGAACAGTGCACACTCCTTGTAATGAAAAGACCGAGTGAGTGTGGTATCATCACAAATCACACAACAATGTGTTTGACTCCAGCACATGCATGACTTCTCTTCCACCATTTTCACCATATAAAACATAAAAGACCAGGTTTCACTGTCAATGCCTGGGTGAGGCATTCACCAGGCAAATAGGCAACTAGAATTTTAGTGCATGACACTGGTCCACCTAGATGCACTTAGTGTCGGTATTGCTCTTCATGAGATTCCACCAGTTAAGCGCAGCATAAGTCACCTATGTTCTCCCCTTTGGTAATTCCCAGGTTACAGAGGCAGCCAGGACAAAGCGCACAGTTTACATTATCGGACATGGAAATCTCTATTCCATGGAGCGAATAAATCATAAACTAAAGAAGAAACAATGGGTGAACAAGGTTACGGTACGTTCCTAGAACGGAGTAATGCTAGCAGCATTAGAATAATCTACACTAGTCACAAGCTAGAATCCTAACATGTTCCTTCATGCACCCACAGTGTATCAATGCATACTGGCTATATATGAAAATAGTAAAAAACCATATCCCATGATGTCACACAATAATGTCCTACCTCCACGCCGGTTCTAATTCCATCCCGGCAGCACGATTTAAATAACCCTGGGCGTAGTTCGCGTAGTAGCGCTATGCGTAGCTACGCGAAGTGCACTTCGCACTACGCGAGCTACGCGTAGCTACGCGAACTGCGTAGTGCACTGTGCAAAATGCTGTTCGCACTGATTGCACAGTGCCGGATGCTTGTCCGCACTGTGCAATCAGTGCAAACCGCATCTTGCACAGTGCAAGCGGTCGTTTTCTGCCGCTCGAGTAGATTTCTACCGAGCAGCAGCTTTCTCAACGCGGACTGGTAGTTTCTCATCGCGAGCGGTCGCGAGCATACGCGACCACTCGCAATGAGAAACCTGACCTCCCGCGTTGAGAATCTCGCCGGGAGGTTTATTTTCCACGCTCGCGATCGGCAACTTGATGTTACTGATCGCGAACGAGGAAAAAGTCTCGCCGGGATGTCATTTTGCCTGCTCGCGGTCGCCAACTTGACGTTGAGGACCGCGAGCAAGCAAAAAATGACCGCTACGCTACGCGTGTTTGCACTGTGCTACGTGCAATTCGCGTAGTGCAAAGTAGCGCAAACTACGCGAGCGTAGCGTAGTACTTCGCCCAGGGTTATCCATAACACAATCATCGGGCCTCTTGTGAATTTGTATGTGGAACATTGAATACTGTCTCAAAAATATATGAACACATCAACGTGTCACATGGTGGCCCCTTTCAAACAAATAGCTGCCAGTGTAACCGTAGTTCGACACACTAATGGTTTATATGAAATGTCATGTATGATTTTGTTAGTGGCAGACCCAGCATTGCTCCCCAATTAACAAGCTGTACCCCTTTTGTATCCTTGTCGGAACATGCTTGTATGTGTACATTGATTTGGCCAGGGTCCTCCTGACACTCAGGCCAGCGAGCTCTGACATGATTGAGGAGATAGAGTTCCCAATCCGAATCTGTCTGTATGAACACACTCTGCCTCTTACACATAGGTGCCTATGTGCCATGGTCCCAGCGCTCACAGTCTCTGTGGTGTATTCTCCGAGAACTCAGTGATTCCAGACCCTGTTCATTCTTGTGCCTTCAGTAGTGGTTTTCGTACAAATATAATCGCAACGGACAAGATCATGTGTTAGCGTTTTACATTTCTATACAATAGGCATCTACAGTGACTCTAGTTACCAAACTCTTATTGTCACAAATTCATCCATAGGAATATCCATGTTGGAATTTCACTCAGCAATGAACAAATGTGTTGTCACACTACAGTAGTCACTCATGAGCACATAAGGTAGTCAGATGGTAATCTAGGATCTTAACCCTGTCAGCCATGCCTCTTTCATGAAACTTTCCAGCTCAATTTTGAAAAATATTACACATAACATTACTGGGATTGCAAGCCTTAGTTTAGCATTTGCAATTTGCGAAATAACATCTAACAAGATGGCCACTGCCTGGCGTCGGTTCACAGACATCCGAAAAACAATAAACTCCGCTGGATATTGGCCAAGAGGAAGGTGGTCTAGCACGCGGAAGCTGAATACTTTGTATAACATTGGCGATTTTTGAATGTCACGAATCAATGGCGGTGTTCGTGCATGGCTAAGACAGCCTATGTTGTGTACAAATATAACTGGGTTTTAGGATACACTCCACTTGCCTCCTGACACTGCTGTGATCTACACCATGTCAACTACAGCTGCTGTTTGCCGTCTCTGTGAGCCATCATGAGCCGTGTAGAAGGTGTGAGGGCCCCAGCCTTCTACCCAGAGGAGCTGGAAAACCTGGTGGAAGAGGCCCTCCCCCACTACAGAAAACTGTCCTGCTCACCAGATGAGCAGGTGAGTGCCTCACATTCCTTCAACACTCTGTTGCTCTGCACATCTTTATGTAGATCTGGTTGGAATGGTACTTATGTGGCCATTGGGTATCATGTGAGATGTTAAGGGGACCATGGAGGCATGCAATTATACAGAAATGTGATATATCGTAAAGGCATGTTTACAAATTACCTTCATGATTCAGTTAAATCTCCTTGAAAATCCACACACCTTGTGGCATAGGGTGCATGTTACAATCAGGGGTGGGCGGAGCTTGCGGAGTTGCTCTAAGCGGAATTACACGGAGTTTCAAAAAAACTCCATGGAATTTCGCAGAGCTCCACTCTGCCTCACCACCTTATGAGACTGAGACTTTCCACAATCCTTATGTGACTGCGGGTGAACCGGCGATTCTGGTGACTGAGTGAGTTGGCTCATGAATTGCAGTATTAATTTAATAATTTCGTAAAAATAAAAAAAATATATATATATTTAAATGACATAACCAGCACTGCAATGTACCTTACAGACATCTTCTAGTCAGTCTGCCTAACCGTACTCAAACAAATTCTTCCCCTGCAGCCGTGTTTGCTTCGGGGAAGTTACCCTTGCCAATGGTCCGACTCCACTCCAGCTTCTGATCTAGGCTAGACCTGGCCTATGCGTGGGGGGACCTGCTGCCATGTCTATCAGTGTGGGGGTCAGGTGGAGGGGGTGCTCTACTGCTGTCATAGAGATCAGGGCAAGATATACTCTGTGCTGCAAGGGAGTCTCTACAGTGGGTGTAGGCCAGTGCTGCTATCGAATGGTGCAGGTCTGGATTACCATTACCACACTGGCTGCATGGGGGTGTCTCAGGAGGCGTGGGGCTGTCTCCCTGAGGGGGTAGGTCCTGTTCAGTCAGTCTGAAGCCCCGATCAGCACCGCAGGCCCATGGTGTGCAATCTAGCTCTCCCTCCCTGTCCCTTTTTCTCCTCCCCCAGCTCTCATTATACAGAGGAGGCAGCCCGTTCACCCTCTCCCTGATGGGAGGAGTGGCGCCGTGCACAATAAGAGGCCTGGCCACACTACTAATATGTCTCCTCAGAGCAGGGATGAGCCAGCGGATCACCAGTGCCACTTGGGCAGTAAAAACATTCAGGACATATGGATTCCGGGCTAGGTCTTTGCATGCTTCCTTCCAAACAATATCCTAAAAAGAAAGCAGGATACAGAACCAAAAGTAACAAAACACGTGTCTCCATGCAAGATCAAATGCCAACTGTCTGATACGACTTGCGTACATTCTTCAGCCAGTCCGGATTTTTAACTGTCGCCACCATCTGTAGGCTAGGCATGATCTGTTATGACCCTCAAGTCCCAGAATGCAACGAGTTACTGCCAAATAATTCAGGGCTTGCTGACGGTGTTCTACAAGGCATGGGACCCCTGTCAGCTCTGTGGCCTGCCTCGCTCTGTACCCATGCAGCGTTCATTCATTCTTTCCTTGAATGAACCAGACAAAGCTGCGCTGCAGGTGTGAAGTGAGGCCAATGATTACGTAAACTAGGACATGTATAATCACGGCTCCTGCAGGCTCCCTTTTCATGGCACCTCCTCCTCAGATTCGAGCTTTGAACTGGAAGCCGATTGTGGCAAATCCTAGATGAAAAATAATATGCACAACAAAAACACGTGCAGCAGAACGAGCCGCATATTAATAATAAAAAAGTGGTGGGTGAGTGCAAATTACCACAATTGTCCTCGTAGGATGCTAATTCCAGCCCCATCCACACATTCGGGCACCGCAGCTGGTCAAGAGCTGGCAGTACAGACAGGCTGCGGGACTGTCTATGAGGCCACACAGGGCAGGAATTGACCAGCCATTAGCACCCTGGCTCCCTGCCCTGGTTAGCATGGGAGGGGCAAGGGGGCTTGGTAGAGTCACGTCACAAGCAGAGAAATATCCAAGGGAATGGGGGCAGCTGCATAAACAGGCACTTACCATTCTGAGGGGGTCCAGGCAATCTTCCCTGCATTCTATCACACGAAGAGAGGAACTGCAGAATGGGAGTGCTGTGTGCTCCGGGATTTTCCACTAAAGGCGATCCTGTGCCAGCAGTAGCCCAGCTCACCAAGGCTCCTAGGCAGGCTTTGAAGTCTTGTAGTACATGGGGGGTTCTCGCAGGCAGGGGACTCACTACCAGAAGCGATCTCTTCTCTCAGCAGCAGCCCCAGCTCACCGGCCTGCAGGGTAAAAAGTAGGGATGGGCCGGCGCTGGTAAACTACGCTACGTGGCGGTGGGAGGCAGAATTTTTTGCCGAACTCCGAGCTCCAAGTGGAGCGCAAAGTAGGCAAAACTTTGCAAGCTCCGCCGGCAGAGCGGAGTTCTCTGCCCACCCCTAGATTTAAAATTGAGTCTCCATGGTGTTCCTCTAATTTCCAATTTTCCTGGTAACAAAATCAAAATGTACCAATCCCCATCTCCATCGTTGATTACTATGCCTCCTGTTATTAGGCAGATACAACTCGATTACTCTCAACTCATAATCTTATATCCATTATTTCAGAACTCTCACCTGAGTGTCTCCACTGAAGTATTTGTCAATATCACTATTCTCATGCATCCAAACTATGTGGCCCCAGTGTCTGTCACTTACAATATAATTAGGGATGTAACGTTAAACATGTCGATGTCGTCATACTATATCACTTTTTAACCCCCATTCTCCGCTTTAAATAGTCCACAAACGTCTTCCCACAAATTTCATCTCTTACGGGAACACCAGTCCATCCCATTTTCTCCGTATACTCTGCCGAGTGCGGCTTCCGTGTACCGGAATTGAGATTCCGGATGTCGTATATATTAAATCCCTCCCTCTCGATGTCATAAATAGGCGCACTTACAATACGTATACCACGTTGGCCGCCATCTTGGAGTGGTGTATGTCGCCCTGTAGACTCTCATATTCTCATTATCATATTACTCCAACAGTGTGCTCTGTTCCGCAATTTTGCTTATAGTACCAGTCAAGGTGCCTAATTACGGTCTGTTTTACTTGTGATTCATATAACAGAAAAGCCAATCGGCTCCTTCAAAAATGTCACCCACTTGTGTTACTGTGCTTTCTCTAACCGAAAAGCCAATCGTAACATCAAATTGATCTCAAACTGTGCCCAGTGGTATATATGTGCATGTCTTCCATGTTTGCACCCAAAAAAGTCAATTTGTACTGATGGTTTCTGTGCAAATATTCTGCCTGTATGGTATAGTGTATATATATTTGTGTTAACACCACCCTATATTCCCTGCACCACATTACATTACATATTATTTTTCCTGCTCTCATTACAAAAGATATGAAAAATGACTTGTTATAGTATCAAAGAACAATATTGTCACATTATTAATACTGTTCCACCATGGTCACATTCTGTGACTCAAAGGTCCATTATCACAACTTGTTTTCAAATCATACAGTATGACCCTTATATGTAAATTACATCAGACTAATCAGTGTACTACATCAGACATTTTGCTCCACCTTGTTATAGTATCAGAGAACAATATTATCACATTATTAGTACTGTTCCACCATGGTCACATTATCTAACTCAAAAGTTCATTACCACAACTTGTTTTCGAATCATACAGTATGACCTTTGTATGTAAATTACATCAGACTAATCAGTATACTACATCAGACATTTTGCTCCAACATCTCATTTACTTTATTCATGTTATTCGCCCAGAAAATACTGTAATTCTTGATCAGTGTTTAAGCAGTACTCTACAGTTCTCAAACGCATAATCCAAGTTGCCTCTCTGCGTCTATTGAGTCAATTCTCTGTTACCCCCTCTCCGGTCCGCTTCAACATGGTCCATGCCAAAGAACATAAATTGTTTATGTGGTCCCTGCACAGTACATTCCAAAACGTGTTGCCATGGGGTATCTGGCATAATTGTGTCATACTGCTCTAATATGTTCATTGATTTGTTCCTTTAGTGCTCCTATGGTACTGCCTACATACATATGTTTGCAGGTGCATTCCAAAATGTATATAACATACTTTGCATGACAGTTTATGCCATATCTGATGTTGTACAATCTGCCATCGGCATCCCGGAAATTCTGTTTCTTGTCATCCGCCCATCTACATGCACCATAGTTACCACATTTGTGATAGCCCACTGCAGGTTTGGTCAGTCATGTGGAAGTTTTTTTAGATCCTGGATAGCTAGGACTTAGTAGTGTTCTCAGTGTTGTACCCCTTCTATATGTGATACTAGGTGTTTCAGTGGTGTATTCATCCAGCGTCTTATCAGACCTTAGGATGTGCCAATGCTTGTGTATACTCTTTCTCAAGACCTTGGATGTTTTTATTAAGGTTTGTAATCACTCTGGTTCTTTGCGTCCTCTTATTACTGGTTTGCTTGTGTCTTAAAGTGTCTGATCTTCGTGTTTTGAGGATCTTATTCTCCGCATTTGTAATCACATGCCTGGCCATGAAACGTGCTCTCATATTTCTGATGCATGTCAGAAAGTCTATGTCATCACTACAATTCCTCCTTGCCCTGACCAATTCACCAAAAGGTATCACCTGAATCTGGTGTCTGGGATGTGCACTTCTCGCATGCAACAGGGCATTGCATGATGTAGGTTTCCTGTGCAACCTGCTCTGTATCCGATCGTTCTTAATGAATAATTCCACATCCAAAAATACAATACTTGTTGTGCTATACTGATACGTAAAATCAATTCCCATATCATTGCTGTTCAAGTATTTGCAAAATGATTCAAAACCCACCGTGGTCCCTGAGCAGATCATAATGCAGTCATCAATGAATCTGCCCCAATATATGATAGAGTCATTCCATTTCACCCCTCTTGGGCCCCAGATCAACTCACCCTCCAGCCAACCCATGAAGAGATTGGCGTAGGATGGTGAAAATCTGGAGCTCATGGCTACTCCTTGTTTTTGTCTGTACCAGTCTCTTCCACAAAGAAACACATTGTTCGTGAGAATAAGATCTATCCTAGAAAGTACCATTTCTGTGTGTTCCCATTGTGCTGCTGGTCTAATATTTAGGAACCTTTTGACTGCTCGTTTCCCTAAGTCTGTTTTGATGCTTGTATATAAGGCTGTCACATCTAGTGTGGCCAAAATCATTCCTTTTTCCCATGTTACATCGGATAATATGCTCAAAATATGTTTGGTGTCTCTTATGTATGATGGAAGATTCTGTACTAGTGACTGTAAAAATAAATCTGCATACTGAGATAATCTCTCTGTTGGCCCACCTATACTTGATATGATTGCCTACCTGGTGGGAATGGCCTATTCTTATCAATTTTGGGCAATGTGTAGATGCATGGAAATCTGGGCTTAACAACTCTCAAATATAGGTATTCATCATTATCAATAAGACACCGGTCATGCCAAATTTTAAGATGACTATTAATCAGGATAAAGAAGGGAAACAGGGAACAACCAAAACGTATGGCAAATACAACAAAAAGACTCGGAGGAGATGGGAACTCATCGGGATCTCACAAATTAAAGACCTTTGGGAGGGGGGCGGGGTGAAGAAATTTACCGCACTTCAACAACAACATGAGCTAGCAGGCACAGAGCACTTTCGATATATGCAAGTCCGCCATGCACTCCAATCACTTCTCCCTAAGGGTTCCTCGCCTCCCGAGGCATCCCCATTGGAAGACAGAGTACTGGATGGTCACTTGCCTGAGAAAACCATATCTTTAATATACAAGAAATTGATAAACAATATGGCAGATCCCATCCAACCACTGCGAGAGAAATGGGTAAGGGATGGTATCGAAGTGGATGATGAAGAATGGCAGGAAGCAGTGTCCTCCCCGAGGGTGGTTGCAATACCAGCGCGACTTCGAGTCGTGCAGCTTAAAATCCTTCACAGAGTGTATATCACAGGAACCCGACTAGTGCAGAAGGGAAGGGCTGATGGAGGAGAATGTAAGAGACAATGCGGCCAACTAGCTACATTCATGCACATTATATGGGAATGCGAGCACATACAAACCTACTGGCGAACTATACACGACATTATAAATGAAGTCCTCTCCGTTGTCCTTCGCCCGGAGGCACGTAGGTGCCTCCTAAACATATGGGAACCCACCGACTTAAATACATATCACACACAGTGGGCCACACTTGGTCTGATGGTGGCAAAGAGGAACATTGCGCAGTTATGGGGAGCGACACATCCACCCACAATAGCAGCCTGGGAAAGAGACCTAGATTGGTGCATGCACAGAGAAAAGACAGTCTATGTGTCCCGGGGTTGCCCCAAAAAGTGGTCCCGTGTATGGAGTCCTTGGAACTCTTACCGAGGGGAGATATGCCGCCCACCGCACAGGATTGAACACGAAGATGCCCCTACCCCGTGATCTTCCTTACGTATACTAAGTTGTAATGAATGGCTACGGATTGTCTCCACAGCGTGTGATTATGATGAATCCTCTGTAAAGTATATTTTTATGTCAATGACTGTTAAATAAAAAGAAATTAAAAAAAAAAAAAAGACTCGGAGGGGAAAGAGAGGAGGTGCCAGAAGAGGAAAGGAGAGGGATAAAAATGAGGTCATGGGACAAAGGGAACTAGAAGGGACCCGAGAGCAGGGCCTCAAAGTGATCAACTTTTCAGATAAATTACTTTCACAAGATATGGTATCAATGTTACAGAAAGGGTTGGGTTTCTGCCCTAGTGAGGAGGGTGACATTTGTAGGTCCAAAGTGGATTTATACAAATATGCGGGAGATTTGAAACTGAAGAAATTTTTCAAATTGAATCCTGTGACAAATAAAGATATTATGATCAAACTTGTGGATTCTATTCCCAACACACTAACTATACAAGATATACATGACACAGAGTTATTATTATCTATTAAGGAGGCTGAACATGACCCTATGAATGCGGAGAGGCTATTAGAAGAGCTTAATATTAACACAGATTTGACCATATCTAGTGAACTTAAGAATAAATCCAGATGGACCCCGATCCTACCTAGCGGTAATTCTATAGACATATTCTACAGATTGGTTCAAAGTGATTTGAATAAATATAATGACAAAAGGATAACAGACAAACGGAAAAGGCATGATAACTTGACCAGGCAAGAACGATCGGCCCTTGAACAGTTAAGACAGGATAACAGTATTATCATAAGAGAGGCGGATAAAGGGGGCAACATACTCATTATGAATTATGCCGAGCACAATCAGGAAATATTGGATCAACTATCTGACACTATATGTTATGAGAAACTTAGTGGCAATCCCATTGGGTCACTAATGAACCTGATAAATAGCAATCTTAAAATTTGGAATGACAGATTTCTTATTGATAATGATGAATACCTATATTTGAGAGTGGTTAAGCCCAGATTTCCATGCATCTACACATTGCCCACAATTCATAAGAATAGGCCATTCCCACCAGGTAGGCCAATCATATCAAGTATAGGTGGGCCAACAGGGAGATTATCTCAGTATGTAGATTTATTTTTACAGCCACTAGTACGGAATCTTCCATCATACATAAGAGACACCAAACATATTTTGAGCATATAATCCGATGTAACATGGGAAAAGGGAATGATTTTTGCCTTACTGGATGTGACAGCCTTATATACAAGCATCAAAACAGACTTAGGGAAACGAGCAGCCAACGGTTCCTAAATACTAGACCAGCAGCACAATGGGAACACACAGAACTGGCCCTTTTTATGATAGATCTTATTCTCTTGAACAATGTGTTTCTATGTGGAAGAGACTGGTACAGACAAAAAGAAGGAGTAGCCATGGGCTCCAGATTTTCACCATCCTACGCCAATCTCTTCTTGGATTGGCTGGAGGGTGAGTGGATCAGGGGCCCAAGAGGGGTAAAATGGAGTGACTCTATCATATATTGGGGCAGATTCATTGATGACTGCATTATGATCTGGTCAGGGACCATGGTGGGTTTGGAATCATTTTGCAAATACTTGAACAGCAATGATATGGGAATTAATTTGATGTATCAGTATAGCACAACAAGTATTGTATTTTTGGATGTGGAATTATTCATTAAGAACGATGGGATACAGAGCAGATTGCAAAGGAAACCTACATCATGCAATGCCCTGTTGCATGCGAGAAGTGCACATCCCAGACACCAGATTCAGGCAATACCTTTTGGTGAATTGGTCAGGGAAGGAGGAATTGTAGTGATGACATAGACTTTCTGACATGCATGGGAAATATGAGAGCACGTTTCATGGCCAGAGGTTACAACAGATATGTGATTACAAATGCGGAGAATAGGATCCTCAAAACATGAAGAACAGACACTCTAAAAGACAAGCAAACCAGTAATAAGGGGACGCAAAGAAACAGAGTGATTAGAATCTTTAATGAAACATCCAAGGTCTTGAGAAAGAGTATACACAAGCATTGGCACACCCTAAGGTCTGATAAGACGCTGGATGAATACACCACTGAAGCACCTAGTATCACATATAGACGCGGTACAACAATGAGAACACTACTAAGTCCTAGCTATCCAGGATCGAAAAAAACTTCCACGTGGTGACCAAGCTTGCAGTGGACTTTCACAAATGTGGTAACTGTGGTGCGTGTTGATGGGCGGATGACAAGGAAAAGAATTTCCAGGGTGCCGATGGCAGATAGTACGACATCATATATGGCATAAACTGTAATATAAAGTATGTTATATACATTTTGGAATGCTCCTGCAAACATATGTATGTAGGCAATACCATAAGAGCACTAAAGGAACGAATCAATGAATATATTAGAGCAGTAAAATACAATGATGCTAGAGATCCCATGGCAACACATGTTTTGGAATGTACTGCACAGGGACCACATAAACAATTTACGTTCTTTGGCATGGACCATGTTGAGGCGGACCCGAGAGGGGGTAACGGAGAATTGAATCTAGGATGCAGAGAGGCAACTTGGATTATGCTTTTGAGAACTGTAGAGTACGGCTTAAACACTGATCAAGAATTACAGTATTTTCTAGGTGAATATCATGAATAAAGCAAATGAGATGTTGGAGCAAAATGTCTGATGTAGTATACTGATTAGTCTGATGTAATTTACATACAAAGGTCATACTGTATGATTCCAAAACAAGTTGTGATAATGGACTTTTGAGTTAGATAATGGGCCCATAGTGGAACAGTACTAATAATGTGACAATATTGTTCTATGATACTATAACAAGGTGGAGCAAAATGTCTGATGTAGTATACTAATTAGTCTGATGTAATTTACATATAAGGGTCATACAGAATGATTGAAAACAAGTTGTGATAATGGACTTTTGAGTTAGATAATGTGACCCTGGTGGAACAGTACTAATAATGTGACAATATTCTTCTTGGATACTATAACAAGTCATTTTTCATATCTTTTGTAATGAGAGCAGGAAAAATAATATGTAAAGTGACATGGTGCAAGGAATATACGGTGGTGTTAACACAAATTTATATACACAATATCATACAGGCAGAATATTTGCACTGAAATCATCAGTACAAATTGACTTTTTTGGGTGCAAACATGGAAGACATGCACATATATTCCACTGGGCACAGTTTGAGATCAATTTGAAGGTAAATTACGATCGGCTTTTTGTTTGGTTAGAGAAAGCACAGTAACACAAGTGGGTGACATTTTTGAAGGAGCCGATTGGCTTTTCTGTTATATGAATCACGAGTAAAACAGACCGGAATTAGGCACCTTGACTGGTACTATAAGCAAAATTGCGGAACGGAGCACACTTGTGGAGTAATATGATAATGAGAATATGAGAGTCTACAGGGCGACATTCACCACTCCAACATGGCGCCCAACGCGGTACACGTATTGTAAGCGTGCCTATTCACGGCGTTGAGAGGGAGGGATTTAATAAATACAACATCCGGAATCTCAATTCCAGTACACGGAAACCGCACTTGGCAGAGTATACGGAGGAAACGGGACGGACTGGTGTTCCCATAAGAGGTGAGACTTGTGGGAAGACGTTTGTGGACTATTTAAAGCGGAGAATGGGGGCTAAAAAGTGATATAGTATCATGACATCAACATGTTTAACGTTATATTCCTAATTATATTGTAGGTGGCAGACACTGGGGCCACATAGTTTGGATGCATGAGAATAGTGATATTGACAAATACTTCGGTGAAGACACTCAGGTGAGAATTCTGAAATAATGGATATAAGATTATGAGGTGACAGTAATTGAGTTGTATCTGCCTAATAACAGGAGGCAAGTAATAGACGATGTAGATGGTGTTTGGTACATTTTGATTTTGTTACCAGGAATATTGGAAATTGGAGGTACACTATGGAGAATAAATTTTAAATCGTGCTGCCAGGATGGAATTAGAACCGGCGAGGAGGTAGGACAATATTGTGTGACATCATGGGATATGGTTTTTACTATTTTGATATATAGCCGGTATACATTGATACTTATGTGGAGTGACTTTTTTGTCATCTAGATACGACCAGAAGTTTCAGTGACACAGGTATTTTCACTTTATCACGTTGGACATAATGGTGATACATAGTCCACGGGCAGGTGGGTTTAGTCACCCATTTAGACCGGGAGAGATCCAACTTCTCTGTACCACGTCCCTTGCACTGATGTGTGAGATTTGACTTTGTAAATTGTTCACTATATATGTTGTGCATGACAATTTGTAACCATTGGAGTGTGTCACAGTACTGTGTACTATCAGGACCTTAATGTGTATTTAACAATGATGCTCACAGGACACTGGAGAAATATAATGTTAAGGATTGTTTGGGGTTTCCACAAAGGTATAACTTGGAATAGATATAGGAGGTGTACCATACACTACAAATATGCCTTATGTTATTTTCCAGCCCTGAGGAAGTCGTGGGGATCACCCTAGTTGACGAAACACGTGTTGGCTGGCTGGGCAAATCAAAAGAAAGAAAATTAAAGATCAAGAAAAGTACAAGAGAGTTGTGTCATATTATCTGATTTACTGAATAAGATTAAGTGTGTGCTCGGGAAACTTATGTTCATTGTAGAGAGGTCCTTGTGGTCCCAATCAGGGGGGTTGGGTGATTCCCCTCTTCCCTTGGAGCACTACCACTTCAATACTTAGAGACATACTCATACCCATAATTTGTGAGCGCCAGAGCAACCCGGTATATCTTCACCCATCATAGTAGGATAAATGGTGAATTGTTGCACAAATTTTATTTTACATTTTTGTTAAATATGGCCACCAGGATCAGTGCTGTTGCAGTCACACAGTAGTGCTGATGCCTGCATGGGCTGAAGCTATTCCCCTCATGAGCTGTCATGGCTAAATCTGATCTACCTTGCTCATTAGGAATGTGCCTACCCTGACATCAGGAACATTATCTTTAGTGAATGTGTACCATCTGGAGGCTTGTCTCCTTTCTACATTGCTTGTACTGCAACTAAAATGTCTGCATTGAACTTAGTTTGAGAATGGGTTTTAGTAGCCACCTTAAAGGTTTGCATCGCTGTTTTTGCAACCAGTCTGCTACATAGTTCTTTAAAGAGTGAATTTCTTTCCTGTTTGTGGGCCATGGAATTCCGTACGTGGATGAAAGGAAGCTTGTCCTGTAGAACAGCTTCCTACCCACATATTCATTTACTTTTTTATTGGTTTTCCCTTTGAATCTCTGAATCAGTTTAAGAGCCAATGTGGTAAACTTACAGTATAGCTTTGTACATAGAATGCTGAATCTGACACAATAATTTTGATCATCCTTCTGCAGAGCAAATAGTAGGTCATGTATTTCTGCTAGTTGTGCAATGGAGTCACCCAGAACTTCAGGGTGTGTGCATAGCACCTCAAGTCACCATCTTTACAAACTCCCTGTATTGTAGCACAAGCTGCAGAATAGTTCTATTTAGTGCCAACCACGGGCAGTGCAGAGTCGTCCATGTAAAACACACTCTTATACTGATGTATGGGTAAAATATTTGGTATTTGTGGAATATTTTTTTGTGCATTGCGAAAATTCTTGAGTGTGAAATGTAGGATCATATTCAAACTTTACATTGGTGGCATTTAAACAAGCAGCCCACGGCACCCAATGAAGCATAGAATGTGAGCATTAGAATATCAGCTGTTATTGCTGCTTCCAGTGTAGGTACTGGAGAAACTATAATAATTTATTTCCCTGTGCTGGTGGACGCTCCTTAAGTACAGCTGTCTATACTGCAAGAATTTTCTCAGCAGCAGTACATTTTTCTGAGAATTTTCTCAGCAGCAGTAAACTTTTCATCAGCAGAGGAATACAAGTGTGATCTGTATGCTATAGGAGATGTCTCTTCCTCATTATAAACAACATATTTGTAGCCTGAAGTGCTGGGAAAAACCCCAGTTAATAGGTTTGTCCTGTGTCTGTAAATATAAAGGGCTCGATGTATATGTTGGTGTAAAGAGTACTCTGTCGCAACAGCGACGGAGTACTTTTCCCACCAACATAATGGCCCACCCACCAGATTCAAAAGCATGAGGGCCTTTGGTATAACCACAGCAGAGATGACTCCTTTTTCATCATGGTTACACCCCTTCAACTGCCTGATGGAGTAAGGACCCTCAGAGGTTGGCTTGTATGTCAGCCCACAAAATTTAGACATATCAGTTTTCACTGTCTGTCACTGACAGAAGAAACTAAGGCAGCAAGGGGAAGTGAAACTGTAAAATGCCCCCCACATCATGGGAGATAACTCCCATGGTGAGGAGGGCGTTTTTTTTAAAGTCCCACTTTGGGGTTTTGTTTTTGAAAATGAAATAAAATGTAACTTTGCCATACGGCCAGCCCAATAGACATTTATTAATTTGGCTTTTGGGACCTCCACCAGGGCGACAGAGTAAAATACCGCCAATATGTAAATCAGGCCCACTGTCTCTAACAGGACTGCTTGCAGACCATGCAACATAGCTATGTCCATTTTTTTCTGAAAACATTGGAGTAATTAATTCATACAACAGCATAACCTACTCAGTATAGTGTGGCACGTAAGCTCTTTTAAAGTTAAGAAACCCCATTAGGGCTTGTAACTTCCATAGGGTATTTAGAGGTTGTAAAATAACACACTTCTGCAAGAATGTCAGGTGCTGAAAAATCATGTTTAAATTTGCAATTTTATATTATTTAAAATTGATTTCATACCGATGACAGGCTAAAAGCATCACTATCCTGTTCACCTTAGAAGGGTGTTCACTAAAGTCATTGCCTGTAATATAAATATTGTCAATATATGATAGTGCCTTAAGATCTTCGTGTAGGATTTCCATAATCCTTGCTGCAAAGAGTTCAGATCTGATCGTATACCCTGAGGCAATCTTGTATAACATATTGAAAAGTACAGAATGATAAAGCAGTTATACACTGGGATTCAGGTGCTTTGTTTTGGCTAAAAAAGCCATTAGATTTATCTAACATTGTTATGTATTTTTTCCTGACTAGAATTGTCATCAAGTATTTTGTACAGCATGTGTGTGTGTATATATGTGTTTATATTTCTATAATCTGAAATTATTCTATATGAAGTGGCAGGTTTTAACACCAGAAAAAAGAAGTGTTCATAGTGGAATGAGAAGAAGCTATTATGCCTTGATATTGCATTTGGTCCTAAATAGCTTTTATAATTAACTTAGCTTCTGGCTTTGGAGGATACTGAGCCTGAACTTTAGGTTCACTCCTTAGGGAATCACATGTAGAACTGATTTTTTGCCCCACCCTATGTGGTTTCTATAGAACAAAGGAGCCTGCTTTAAGGTCTCTTCTTGCTCATATTTTCTGTGAGTTCTTCCAGTACTAATGAGGGAAATGCTTGCATTACTACATCATCAACTTGTGGTTCATTTTATAAAAAACGGAGGACAGTGATCCTCTGCTAGAATGATACCATAACCATACAACAAATGAGATCAGAATATAACTTTGATATTGCACAATATTTTTGCACATTATATCACTGTCAATTTGTATCTCTTAGTCATAAACATTGTCTGGGGGATTTACAAGCCCATCTGGTGTCTCAACCTGTATATATTTTTTAGTTGGAGTGACCACCAGATGCTCCTTCAGAGTCTGGCGAACTATTGTCACTTCTGCTGCCCTGCACATAAGCGCTACTGTCCATGTCCCATTCCAGAGCAGTATCTGTAGTTTGCAGGTCATGTTTTTTAACTGAAATAGCTATTTTTTCTGAAATTGAGTCTGAGCCAAACCTTTTCCTTCCTTCTTGTTAGACCTGGCTTGTCCAGCGGGTTTATCCCCAGACATTTTGCTTTTTGGCCTCCTGTTTTGGACCCTGTTTTTGTTGGTTTTATGGCTCTGGGCACTTTACCACTGCTGATCAGTGCTAAAGTGCATATGCTCTCCCTGTAAATTGTGTTTATGGATTGGTGATTCCATGATTGGCATATTTGATTTACTGGTAAGTCCCTAGTACAGTGCACTGTGTGTGCCCGGGGCCTGTAAATCAAATGCTCTTAGTGGGCCTGCAGCACTGATTGTGCCACCCATATGAGCAGCATGTAAATGTAACTCAGACCTGCCACTGCAGTGTCTGTGCGCAGTTTGGCACTGCCATGCCGATCTGGCAAGTGCACCCACTTGCCAGGGCCTAACCTTCCCTTGTCTTACATGAAAGATACCCCTAAGGTAGGCCCAAGGTACCCCTGTGGGCAGGGTGCAGTGTATGTTAAAGGTAGGACATGCACTGATGTGTGTGGCATGTGCTGATAGTGAATACTTCATTTTTCACTATTGAAAGGCTATCTGTCCCATTGGATAGAATGGGAGTTTATTTATAACATCTTATAAATATAACTTCACATTGGGACAAGATAGAAAGATGGAGTTTAGTATGCCTGAACTCAGAATATAAAAATGCATCTTTTAGTCAAGATGATTTTTATATTGTGTGTTTGAAAATACCAAGAAGAAAGTGGGTATTTTCTTGCTTAGCCATCCCGTGTGCCTCTGCTGGTTTGTGTATTGACTGTCTGGCTTTGGAGTGACAGGGTCTGGGGAGGTGCATTCTCTCAGACAGCCACCTGGGGGGGGGGGTTGATGTGTGTCCTACCTTTCCTGAATGAGTCAGGCCTGGGCTGAATAGACCTGGGCTGCATTCAGAGTAGGGGGAGGAGTTCTCACTAGCACCTGAATAGGTCCGGTCTGCATTTAGAGTGGTGGAGGGAGATTTCCTTTGCACCTGAATAGGCCCTGTCTGCCTTATACAATGCTGTCTCCACCTCCTGCCAGGAAGTTGCACCAGAGAGGACAGAACTGGTTTTGGCCGGGCAAAGAGCTTCTTTGCCACCAGAGAACAAAGGAATTTGTGCTTAAAAAGTGGGGCCCAGGCCCCTGAACTTTAGATTACTGCTTAACTAAGGAACCTGCCAGGAAGAAGAACCGTGAAAGCTGGAGGAGGAATACTGCCCCTAGGCTGTGTGCTGTTGGGGTTGGCCTGCAGTGGTTGCTTCTGTCTTGGGCAGGGAAAGGACTGGACTGTGCTTTCATCATCCTGCTGTTAGAGTTTTCTCCAAGGGTTTGAAGTAGAGCTCGCCTCTTGTTGGAAGTCTCTGGGACAGAAAAGAATTCAGAGATCACTTCTGGGAATCAAGAGGAACCTTTGCCAAGGAGAAGAGCTGGAGAAACTGAGGAGGAATACTTGCCCTGTGCTGTTTGCTGTCTGGGGTTGGCCTGCAGTGGCTACTTTCTGCCAAGGAAAGGAGAAGTACTTTGCTGTTTGCTTTGTCCCCTGCTTGAGGAAGATCTCCAAGGGCTTGCAATAGAGCTTGCCTCCTGTTTTGAAGTCTCAGGGACACAAAGACTTCACCCCCAGTCCCCCCTGAACTCCTTTGCTGGGAGTTCTGACCTGCTGAGAGGTGCCTGCCAGTGTTCTGGACCTCTGGTGGTTGTTTTGGGACTGGAAACTGCAAGAACTGTGAAAATCGATGCATCGCCTGTTTCTGACGCACCGCAGCAGTGCGAGAAGAATTTTCCGACGCATCGCCGCCACCGAAGAATCGACGCAGCGCCTGCTCACGGCTGAAGTGCCTGTCATGCGACGAATCCTGTGCACTGATCTCCGACGTCCGAGATCACTGCACCGATTCTGACGCAGGCCCCGAGAAGAACCGACTTATCGAGGGGATGCGGCTGAAGTCATGGCAGCACATTCCGGTTCTTCACTCATCCCAACGTACCGGATCGTCACGTATCGCATCGAAGCATCAAGTCTGTCGCATTGTTGGGGGACACAGTAAGAAACCGACGCATCACCTCCCAACGCAGTAAGAAACCGATACATCACCTCCTCTCCGGTAAGGAAACGGCGCATCACCTCCCCCGGAGCAAGGAACGGACGCATCACCTTCCCTGAGTGTAAGAAACCGACGCATCACCTTCCCTGCGATCCTTTTTGCTTGCCTTTTTCGACGCATCACAGGTACTTTGTGTAAAAGTGTCACATCCCACATTTTCTTAGAACAGAACTGTTTCTACCTTCTAAGAATCATATTTTTAGTACTGTATTGTGAATTTCTGTCGCTTTTGGACTTGTTTTGGTTTAGATAAAGATTACTTATTTTTCTAAACTGGTGTGGTGTCCATTTGTAGTGTTTTCACTGTAATACTGTATGCGTTCACAAATGCTTTACACACAGCCTCTGAGATAAGCTTGTCTGCTCTTGCCAAGCTGCCAAGGGAGTGAGCAGGGGTTATTTTAGAAGTGTATCCCCCTTACCCTGACTAGGAAGAAGGGTCCCTACTTGGACAATGGTGCAAACCATTGCCAACTAGAGACCCCCATTTCTAACACTTCTTCATGCCTTCTTCACACATTGGCTTGCTTTTCAGTTTGACATACTCATAATGTTTTGCATACCTAGTCAATCCACTTCTTTCTGTCCTTTTACTGTCTTCCTCTATAAAGAGCAAGTGCAGTCCTATTCGACTTTTGTATTAGTTTTAACACCTCTGCTAACATAGCTAATGAGACTGCAGAGTAGTATGAATACTTGCAAATACTGTTCCCTAAGTAGTACACTCTTCTACAGGTGGTACCATGACAAGTTGAGCACACATAGGTAATATCCTAGGTCTATCCCTGGGTGTTGTGTGATGATAAACCACTTCTAGCTGTTTTGTTTTATGAGTGATCCAAACTGGAATCTCATCACGTTTTGTGGGTGCTTTGTCCATAATAGCATTAGTAGTCTTTGGACTAATTGTCTGCACCTCTGGATGCTCTTGTGTACAGGACAGGGACAAATGCTCCAGCTGCAGTCGACTATAGAACATACTGTCAAAATTGCCTATAAATAGCTACTATTTGGTTTAGTAAATGTCTAACTTCTATAACTGCAAAGCCCTTTCATTGCTCAAGAGACACAGACTAACATTCTGAACTACATGGGGCAGTTGACCACAAACCATTCTTGATGTTCGTGATGTCATAATAGGACTTCTAAGTCATGATAGGGTTTATAATTAGCCAAGATTAAGGCAGCTCTGTATGTATCAAAGTTTCCCTTGTTGGGATCTATAGTACCAAACTCCACTCATGAGTAAAATATTTCAAAAGGTATGTAATATCTTAATTTACATTGAAAGTTTCCCCATCCCCATGTTAGGGAAACCCCTTAGCAAAGAGATGTTGGGTAACTGGTGCCCTAAAGTTTACTCCTATAGATAGAGTTTGTTGCACCCTTTTAAAATAGACTCAAAACATAAGACTCAAAACCGAAATCAAAACAGTAAAATAACCTTTTATAAATCAAGCACCTGACAAACTCACAGAAGAAACTTAGGGGCCTATTAGGATGGCGGTCGGGAAACCTCCCTGACCGCCATGGTAGCGGGAAAAGACCACCTGCATGTACCGCGACATCACCGCCAGTCGAATTACGATGACCCGCTGTCAAAATCCGACCGCGGCGGTCTGATCGCGGGCATTAACATTGCGGCGGTTGCTGCTGTCCACAGCACCGCCGCGATGCCGAAAGGAGCATGTCCTGCATTTCCCTGCACTGCGTGGCAGGCACTGCACAGTGCCACCTGGTACAGGGAAATGTAGGGGGGGACCATGGGTACCCCCCCAGTGCACCCACACCCCCCCCCAACACATTGGGGGCCCGCAACGGGCCCCCAGAAGACAATCACCACATGCCGTTCAATGGCGGTCTGACCGCTGAGGAAAGGCTGGCTACCGCCGGCATCATAATCCTGCTGGCGGAGCCTGCTCTGCACCGCCACCATTATCCCGGTCCTGCTCCGTCTGCCAGGCAGGAGTGCGGATGGCAACCGGCGGTAAAGCGGCGATCGGAATTTCCCACTGCCGCGGTCACCACCGCCATCCTAATATGACCGGCGGTTTTCCTGGTTGTGATGGTTGGCAGATGTCCACCGCCGGTACGGCGGGCACCATCACCAGCCCGGCGGTGGACATCCGACCGCCATCGTAATAGACCCCATAGTACCTATCTGAACTGAAGGAAATAACTTCACTAGTAATAATAAATAATAATCAAAAATCTAGAAGATCGAGCCCTTTCAGGGTGCCACTGATATGTTTTCTGTATTTCTTTCCAGAACAAGGCCCACTAGTAGGCTCTCTAGAACCCCTGGCAGCAAAGATTTGTCAATATACCAACCTGACACAGTAAGCCAGATGCATTGCAACTCAATGAGCATGACTTGAGGGAGATACATTTTAGATAATGATAAATCCTGGGAGATATCACAGGGATAGTTAGTGTAACCCAAACCATCTTTCATCATAGAAAGGCACACTCAAGAACACCAGGAAACCATGAATATATTGTCAAAATGTATTTAAAATCAAAACCCTGTGCTAGTGCATGCAAGGTGAATAGTTACATTTATAAAAACAAGCAAAACAGTGGCAACGAAACTTATTAGAAGGGTGAACAATAAAAAATATTGTAACGTGGTTGTGTCACAAGCTTACTTATGTTGATATTTCTCACCCTACCTTACTTTAAGATAACTATGGTAACCGTAGCCCCAAAAGAGGCCTACTTCGAGTTTCAGAGATGGTTCACACTTACTTTCCTCTTTTGAACAATAGAATTAATGCCCTGTAGCCTTCAGCGAAGGAAGGTGATTACAGCTCTCTAGCTCTCTATGGCCCCGCTCTTGTGTGTCCCTGGTGCAAAGCTCCTGTCTATCTGATTACACTCTGTTCTTAGTTTATATATTATATCTGAAGATTGTTGAACATTTTAAAAATAAACAATTAGCAGAAAGGTCCCAGCAGACTTTCACTTACTTACTTTTGGGGAAACCTTTCCTATTGTCTAAAAACAGTAAATTCGAAGTGCAATTATCAGCTTTCATGAAACCTTGTTCATTATTTAAAAACAATCATTGGAAATAAAAAAATCAATCCATACCAAAAAGACAGCAATATATTCAAACAAATTTAATTATGAAGTTGCTATGAATAACAATATGAATATATGTGCTTTATATTTGACATTTATACCTAAATAAACAACAGCTATAATTAAAGAAGGGGGGTACCTAGAAAAACAAAATATGATATTTATAACATCTTCAACTACCTACCACTGCCCTCTCTAGCCTTTCTCTTGTTAGCACTGTGCTACAGGACATACTTCAACTTTGACCCACATTTTTCATCTTGGCTCATTTCTTTCAAAGTTCTAGTGCTCAGCTTGACATCCAACCCTCTTTGCATTTGATCATTATTCACGTTTAACTTGCTACTGGTTCCTTTCAGTACCCTGTTTCTGTCAGTTAATCCTTTTTTTTTTTTTTTTAATTCTTTTTCTTAGCCATAAGTATAATACAGTACACAAAAAGAATTACGAAAAAACGATAACAAGAAATAGAGCATACATAATATAAAATAAAATAAAGAAATAACATCAATCAAAGCTTAATACAATTACCACAAGCGTACAGGGAGAAGACAACATCAGCAAGAATAATAACACATTTTAAAGTAAGAATCTAGAGAGACTAATACAAAGATCCAAAGAAGAGGGAGGATAAAAAATAATATATTAATCCCAATGGAGGCTAGACCAGACCCTTTTAAATTTTAACCAAAATCGTGGACCTCTAGCCTTGGCTAATGCTAATTCCATTTCATATATTTGTCTAAGTAAGGCCCAAAATTCATTGATGCTTGAGCTCGTGCTCTGAATCCATACTCGAGCTATACATAGGCGAGCACATGCTATAACAATTGAAACTAGTAGTCTCTTATTACTGCCCATGTCTCGTATTACCCCCAATACTACTTCCTTCTCGGCGATCTGGACATTATAGCCGACCAGTATTGTAAGTATGGATGTTACATCTGTCCAAAATGTGTTCAACCTTGGACAAGTGAAGAACATATGTCTTAGATCTGCAGCATAAACATGGCATTTTGGACAAAGTGATTTAGCCGAGGATTGGGTCGTAGCCCATTTGGAAATAAGCTCAGGGGTATAATACAGTATGAAAACTATCCTATGTTGTTGAAGTTTCAAATTAACAGAGGTTACAGCTGCGTTAACAGTATCCAGTGAAGCCTGTATTTCCTCACTTGTTATATCGGTTTGGAAAAAACGACTAGGTTTCGCTGCTACCTGCATACCGTCGTCGCTAGCGGCTGCTAATAGTTTCTGATACACTATACCGATAGTTCCTCGGCCTGAGGTCTGGAAGAGTGCAGATAGTACTTCAGAGGGACTCACCATCTCTAATATCCTCTGACCCCGTAAGAAATAGTCCCTTACTTGCAAATACTTAAAAAATTTACTCTGTAGCAGCCCAAACTCTTCTTCCAAGGCTAAAAAAGATCGAAACCCTTGTCCATCAAAAAGCTGACCAAGTTGGGAAATACCCTTGTGCTGCCAACATCTACCAATGTGGTCATGGAATATGTCGGGCAATATAGGATTGCCCCACAACATCGTATACTGATGCAGCACTGGCAGAGAGTATTCCTTACGAATGACTTGCCATACCCTGGTAATGTCTCTAACTATCTTAAACCTGACCCGCTTGTAGTAATTGGGGTCAGCCGTTTTATAGAGCAGGAACCCAGTATTTGGTCCACAGGCCAGTTGGTATGACAGCCAAACGGTACCGTATCAGGCCCACTAAGCAAGCTTCGGATTTGACCAACAAATGCGGCCCAAAAATAAAGTTTAAAACCTGGAAGCTTAAATCCACCATGTTTATATGGTAGTTTGATATAACGGAGAGCTCTCCTTGCACATCTGTAACCCCATATAAAACTGCCTACGACACTATCTAGGCGCTTGAAAAACGTCCAAGGAACTCTTAAAGGGATTGTATGATATAAATATAAAAAATTTGGCAGAATGTTCATTTTTACTATGTTGCACCTTCCATATATACTGAGGGGAAGCCGATGCCAACTACGTAATTTTGCCATAACTATTTTAGGCAATGGCTCATAATTCAAAGAGACCACATCGTCCACTCGGAAACTAAGACAGACTCCCAAGTATGTTGCTGTTGTTGTAATCCCTAGTATTGATGGAACCGTTTCAGGTTGAAAATTTTAAATTGTCTGAGTCTTATTCAGATTTAAAATGTAACCGGAAAAAGAGCCAAAACGCTGTGCCTCTTGTGTGATTTCGATTATGGCATCTACCGGGTTAGAGGAAAAAATAGCAATATCGTCCGCATATGCAATTAATTTTAATTCCAATCCGCTAAGAGACACGGGAGAAATCCTGACGTTTTGCAGCAAGTGCCTTATAAAAGGCTCAATATAAAGAGCAAACAATAATGGGGATAGCGGTCAGCCCTGCCGTGTACCCCTTTGAACAGCAAAATGGGCTGAAGAAAGGCCGTTCAGCTTGACTGCTGCTGTCGGGTTGCTATACAATTTCTGAACCGCAGAGATGACCCTTTGACCAAGGCCAAATGATGACATTGTCGGCCATCGTGCTCCCCAGGCAACTCGGCAAAGGCCTTATCGGCGTCCAGCATCACCATCCCTATATGTTGATCTACTTGTCCAGAGACATCAAATGCGGCAATAGCTTTATTAATATGGGCTGCCTTGTCTCTACCTGGGACAAAGCCTTGCTGTTGTTCCGAGACTAACTGATGAATAAGAGGAGCCAACCGCGAGGCAAGAATTTTAGAGAAATATTTTAGCATCAGCATTAATCAATGATATGAGACAATACGAGCTCATATCCTCTACAGATTTCCCCTTCTAATATTACTAAGTAATATAGAAAAGACAGGTGCCAAAATATCCTTAAAAATGTTATAGAATTCCACCGGAATAGTGTCCTCACCAACAGCCTTGCCTGATGGTAGAGCGCTGATCGCATCCTCGACCTCCCCGAGTTCAATGTCTTTTTGCAAAGACTCATAATCCAATGGATTTAGAACAGGGAATGCACTCTCCTGTATATAATCCAAGGCGGTTTGTTTGCTAAAGGATGTTCATTCGCCATATAGATCAGCATAAAAAAGACTAAGGGGCCGATTCCGATGTCGGACGGACTCAGGTCCGTCCGACATCGTCCAGGAGCCGTAACCGACCGACCTGCTGTCGTCGGTTACGGCCCTGCAAGTACGATGCGACCGAACCCTGTTCGGTCGCACTCGTATACTGCACAATGGGAGCATGCATTCCGAGCGGAATGCATGCTTGCATTGTGAAAAGCAGGGGTGCAGTTCATCCCTGCACCCTGTGGCCGGCACCCCAAGGTGCCTGCCACCGGGTGCAGTGATCAACAGAGGGGCACCTATGGTGCCCCCAGGCCGCCATTCGGCGGGCTCGCACCCATGGGGGCCCTACTGGGGGCCTCCAAAGACAGTTACCGACTGCCTTTTCGTGCCGGAAAGACCGGCACGAAAAGGCAGTGAAATACTGCCATCGTACTCCCTCGGTCGTGAAGAGGCGGCCGGGGGAGTACTGAAGGATTTCCGGACGGCGGATGGGCTCTCCGAGCCCGTTGTAAACCATCTGGTAATCCGAGTCGGATTCCTTTCCGACCGAGCCCATCGGAATGGCTCGGTCGGAAAGGAATCCGGCCGGCACGTTCCGATTCGGTCGGAAGGGCTCCAACCATCGTTCGGTGCCCTTCCGGCCGAAATCGGAATCGGCCCCTAAGTTGTTCAACTATATCTACTGATCGAGTGTAGGATAAACCATCTGCCCCTTTTATTGATTTAATGTAATATCTGGCCCTTTGGTCAGCAAACTGAGTAGCTAGCAAGCGGCCAACCCTTCAACATATTCATATTGCTTGGTTTTATACTTGTGATAATTGGCAGCTACTTTATCCATTAACCCTCTATTAAGCTTAGCTCTTACTTCTACGAGCCGCCGATATATTAGCTGTTCTGCCGCATCCTTTAGAGCAATAGCTCTTGCATGTTGCTGTTCCAAATTTAAATAGAGTCTATGTTCCTACTTCACCTCCCAAGTAGAATGGCGATTCTGCATTAAGATATACTGTAGCATAGCCCCTCTTACATAAGCCTTCAAACAATCCCATACCACTGGAGTAGAAGCAGTGCCCCTATTATTCTCTAAATATTCCCCTAATGTTCCTCGCATAAATTTAAAAAAATCTAAATTACTAAGAAGTTGTCTGGGAAATGAAAATTCCCTAAATGATTCTTTATTCCCCCGCTGGATCTGAACAGTTAGCATCACTGGATTGTGGTCCGATATAATTTTAGGACAGACCTCTATAGATGCTTTTTCCAACATAGTTCTATTGATAAATATCATGTCGATTCGGGAATATTGTTTATGTGGGGACGAATAAAACATGTACCCTGGGATAGTTGGAAATAATCTCCTCCAAGCATCTTCCAGTCAATGTATATGGAGAAGTTCTAGGATAGCGGCCCTAGTCCTGCCCATTCTAACCCGAGTTGCAGTGTTAGTGGTGTCGATCTTCTTGTCGATGATACAATTAAAATCCCCCATGACTATCAAATCACCAACCCACTCCAGTAGTTCAGAGCATAGATAGTAGATAACCTCGGGACAGTCGGTATTAGGACCATAAGCCACACATATCGTAGTCTTACGCCCAAAAATCAACAGTTGGGCAATTGCCCATCTCTTAGAGTCAGCAAATGTACGTAATACTGTTGCTCTACAATTCTTAGATTTCAATATGGCTACTCCTCGAATAGAGATCGCCTGTGAGGTACAAACAAGTATATCAAAACCAAGTTGTTTTAACTGAAATCTATCCTTGTAAGCTAAATGAGTCTCAGTGAGGCCTAATATATGAGGTTTAAACACACGAAGTTCCTCCACTACTAGTCTGCGCTTTCTGGCCTGATTGAGCCCTGCTACGTTCCAACACATATATTTAAAATCAGACATTAAACAGTATCTGTAAGCTCGATTCAGTCACCTCCCCCCTTATTCCGTTATCCTTTTCCCTTTTGCTCTACCAGTGATATTTTAACCAAAGTGTCGCCTCTGGGCTTTGTCAGGCGGACCCCCATACCTCAATATCTAGAAGCAAGGTTTACATCATCAGAAAAGCACAGCTCTTCTCCCTGGAAAGGTTTTTCTCCAAGTGCCACCAAAAGGGAGATCACAATATTAAATGCACACAAATTTCTCCAGTGCAGCTGTATTTTGTGTTATGTCTAAGTGCGAGGGGCTGACCAGATCAGCAATAACAAGGGACGTTGTTTTTCGACCTTGTACATGGTGTGCAGACGAAACCCACAGGGAACATGAGAAAAGGTGAAAGGCAAAAAGGCAGACAGTTCTAATATAGCCGGGCACAAGCAAAGTCTGGAAAAACAAAGTCACAGAATAACGTGTGCAAAAAAGGCATCATGGCAGCCAGGCCTAAGCTAACTTAGCAATGTAGACAATGAGGCCACAAACCACACTACACCCTCCCCTGGTCAGTCTAGAGGCCAAGACATAGGACGAAAACAGAGTTCAAATAGATGGAGCAGAATGTAAAAGTCTATTCATGAGAAGTCCCCATGAAGGACAGTGAATGAAAAAAAAAGTTCAGGACCACAAAAAAAAATTGCCAGGTAGGTCCAGAAATTAGGACGCTAAAAAACAAAAAAAAATCATCCAGAAATGCAGTTTGTGGAAAGCGAAGGCCCCTAATTCAATAGAGTGTATGCGCAGAAAACTGCCACACCTTCCAAGAGGACATCATTGGTATCGTCTGAAAAAAGAGATGCCATCCAGTTCATCAAATCAAAACTGCATTCATGTTCCTCAAAACAAGGAGCAGTGATCAGCATTGCGGGACAACTTGCGTGATACTCAACATAACTTTGGTGTAGGAGATTCTGAGCAGCCGCCCAGATATCCCATTGCGCCAAAACTCCAAGTGCAGCCGCACGCGCCATCAATCCAGTGCCGGAACAGTCCCGTTCATGGGATACTAAGGGGCCCATCAACTGGCAAAAATCCGGATCCGACAGAGACGTATTGGAGAGGCAAACATCCAAGGACCAAGAGAAAGGACATCGTAAGCAAGACATCACAGGTTGCACGCAAGTGAAATACGCAAAGCGAAAAGAAAGTCTATAGGACACACTGAGTGTCGCCAATGGTAGGATGCCGAAACTGATGAGCATGCGGTCACGGAGCATCCGGAGTCGACCGTGGTCGAGCAGGCCCCACGTTGGGCGCCATGTTGCAGGGATTCTGCACATATACAGAGCTATGCACAGGAAAATAGGACCTCGGTGTATAGTGGTGTACCAACCATGCACCTTAGAACCCACAATCCCAATCCGACTAGCTTTAGCGTCTCATTCGATCTCCGTACTACAGCGAAGCTACCAATGATTAGACATCCCAGAACACGGACTCTCTCAGGAATCGCTGGAGCAAGAACACTCTTTCATTACTCACTCATACTTGTCCACAACGTGCGTAATAAGAGACACAGTATAGTTTAAAATGTTTATTTCAACTATCGTGCTTTAAGATAAAGTACACGTGCCAGTACTATCAGCATAATGCATAACGATAAAATAATAAGCATGGTTACAATTCCATAGAATACAAACGGGGACAGCATTGTATAAAGACAGTGGATATAGGGCTAAATTGCCTTACCACCTTCCCCGTGCTAGTAACTAGTTTATTATAAAAGTAGAAGACCTCTGGGCTTTGTCAGGCGGACCCCCATACCTCAATATCTAGAAGCAAGGTTTACATCATCAGAAAAGCACAGCTCTTCTCCCTGGAAAGGTTTTTCTCCAAGTGCCACCAAAAGGGAGATCACAATATTAAATGCACACAAATTTCTCCAGTGCAGCTGTATTTTGTGTTATGTCTAAGTGTGAGGGGCTGACCAGATCAGCAATAACAAGGGACGTTGTTTTTCGACCTTGTACATGGTGTGCAGACGAAACCCATAGGGAACATGAGAAAAGGCGAAAGGCAAAAAGGCAGACAGTTCTAATATAGCCGGGCACAAGCAAAGTCTGGAAAAACAAAGTCACAGAATAACGTGTGCAAAAAAGGCATCATGGCAGCCAGGCCTAAGCTAACTTAGCAATGTAGACAATGAGGCCACAAACCACACTACAACTGCTCTAATGACAAAGCAAGATCTGCATTTCACCTCTTGGACTGTAAAGGGTCCTAGGAGTGAATGACAATTTACAGTACCCATGCAACAACCATAACAAGTTCCCAAATCAAAGCATACACCAATCCTTCGGGGTCTGAATTCCACAATATTTACAACTTGATAAGGATAAAGTTATGAACACACAGCCATAATGTGCACTTGACATAAGACCCTTCAGTCTGCCCCGTACACACCACCAGTTAGCTCAATATGTAAACTGCATCAAACAGTATAATATAGATTCTAAGACTGATAATCTGATTGTCTTGCTATGTTTCATTATTGAGAAGAATATATAATTGTTGTTTTAAAAAGAAATATGCACTTTGTCAGATGGTAATCCTATGTATACAATACTAGTGTGAATGCCAGTCATTAGATGAACATACACATGATTATAGATGATGCTACTGAAAGTAAATAAATTATCAAGCATAAAAATTAAATTAGTCACCACAGCTGGAATTTCTGACAATTTTGCTGTTATTTCAGACCTAAATACATGCATAGATATGTTTTTCCAGCTTTGAGAGAGCGACCTAGCTATGAAACACAAGTCGGCAGATTCTTTATGTTAAGTGGACTCTGAAATGTGGATGGTTAATGCAAAGAGGACGCTCAGTACTATAACCCATATGAAGAATAACAAGCATTGGCATAGCCAATAGGTCTCGCCTTTGGGACCTTATAAGTGTTTAGCCATGCAACAGTTGATGTTGTTGCACCAAGGATATTGTGCTGGATAACCAAACACTTATAAGGTCCCAAAGGCGAGACCTATTGGCTATGCCAATGCTTGTTCTTTTTTGTTTTGTCTCTCTCTGCGTGATGATCTCCTGCTATACAATGCAGACGCTGAGCCGAGACGTTAGACTCGCCTAGTCAACATGTATACTACTGTTTTCTTCTGTGATTTCTTTACCACCTATGCTGTAAAGCGCTCTGATACCTTCGGGTCTAACTAGCGCTGTATAAAACTCCTAAATAAATAATAAATAAATGAACTAATAAAACATATAGGCAAGGAATGTACACAATTCCAGTAGAAACGGAAATAAACACTTTTTTTCGAGATGGGCTCAACCTTCCTATTTTTATGCATATTTACTAACTACCTTTAGTTGTTATTAAGCTGACATTGCGAAGCTTGTAAATCGAAAGGATAAAAAGCAGTATTATGAGAAAACGTAATGAGTGCCATAATTGGTAGGTAAACCATTGTGCATAGGTTCCTTCTATGGTTCAAGAAAAGACTTACGTTTTAGAGCTATTCCAAAATCTATGCATTTTAATGGGACGTTTTATGGTATTTAGGGCTTTACTGCCC
Source organism: Calotriton arnoldi (assembly GCA_963921515.1). Taxonomy (NCBI): domain Eukaryota; kingdom Metazoa; phylum Chordata; class Amphibia; order Caudata; family Salamandridae; genus Calotriton; species Calotriton arnoldi. The sequence goes on along the minus strand of CAWUFW010010193.1, from coordinate 215,962 downwards.
TGTGCCCGCCACTTGCCAATATCCCCTTGAGGCTTATTGTTTGTGTGCCCCAAGGACTGGAGAAAGACCCGTGGGGAGATCATACATTGCAGCCGTGAGGGGGCGCCTGAACACAGTCTCTTAGTTTGGCAGAAAGAAGGAAGAAAGAAAGAAAGAACGGAAGATGTCTGCGGGCTCAATGCTGCTGCTGACCAGGGGTCTCAGATCGGCGTCTGCAGTGATGCATCCCGTGGTCCCAGGGACTGTAGCGGCAGGGGCCCGGGCTTTGCATGCGGCGGGCATACTGGGCAGGGGGGCGGTCTGTGGCATCCTGCCCGGGCTCTGCAGGAGCAGAGAGTCCAGTGCACCCCTTGAAGGCTCTGGACTCAGCACTGCTGGGGGGCAGCGGCGACACTCGTCCAGCGCCGGGGGCAGAGAGATCAAGGTCCGGCACCTGACGGGGGAGCACGCGGGTGAGTGACCTGAACTGGGGCTGCGGCGGCGACACTTTCAGTCCTAGAGACTTTTAGACAGCTACAAGTGGCTTCACGCCACGTGAAACGCTTCAACCGACGCGGCCTCTTTAGTCAAATAAGGCTGTGCCTTCAAGGTCTTGAAATGTTGCTCTAACCGTAAACAGTGGCAATAAACGTGCTTGACGAAAAGCCAGATTTACCTGATGTTGTAACACAGAAACACTTGGCAGCTCCTTCACCACTGCCAGCACGCAGACGCAGCTAGGAAGAGGCGGGGGAAGTGGAAACTTACAAGTAGTGGAGCAACTTTGAAATGTCAGGGAAGGCAACATGATTCCAGGTGTAGTTTCCTGTAGAATTCAGGTAAGTAAACCTGCGGTCTCGTGTCACGAGGATCTCCTTGTTCAGTTCTGGTACTTAAGTAGGCATCACCCTGCACGCCGAGAAAACAGAACTTCAAGTCCCAGCATGCACAGTGCTGCTGGGTAAAAGAAAGAATTGGAAGAAGGTGAAGTGTATGACATTGGTTTAATTATTCGTGATTATCGGATAATGTGTCTCTCACACATAAGGTCGTTTTGAACTACCGAGAAAGGGCGGCTTTGCCTTATAGGCAGGGTGATTTCAAAATGTACTTCTTTAAACATGCATAGCATTCATACGTGCAAATCAAAGAGGGTCTTATGGAAGTGAGAGTCCAGACGCCTGCGTTTCTCACGTTTAGACTGCCGACAGATGCCTAGTTGAGGTGAAGCCTGTAGTCAACAAGCGCGCGAATGCGCTAGTGAACAACAGAGGAGCGGGGACGAGAGGAGGGGAGGAGGGAGCGCGGCAGCCTGCTCAGCTGACCAGACGCTCGTGTGTCATGGCCTTTTGCCGGCATGTGTTTCCAATTATCGCGCCCGCGTCTGGGCACGATAATTGGAAACACATGTTTGCCGCGCGTACCCATCCCAAAAAGGCCAGCCACGACGCACAAGCGTTTTTTGGACTGCTTTCCAAACTCGCTTACTAAAAGTCTTCGCCTCTAAGCAGCGCTTGCGCGCTACTCGAGGCTCGACCTAAAAAGCTTTCAGAAATTGAAAAGAAAGGAAAGATTATGGACTCATGGGGGTTCATGGGCATGCATTGCACTAGGACAATATATAGTCTAAGCAACAAGCAAAAAGATTAGTGAATTTGGCATTATTTTTGCTGGAGCATGCACCCACACTCAAACTGCTAAAAAGGATGTATCATTTATCTAAACATTTTAACACTAACAGAGACCATTGTTCTTACAAATCCTAAATGAATGATAGCTGATACCACCTGGTCACCGCTCACTGCCCTGACCACCTCAGCCATTATGTCTTCCACCCATTCCAGGGTGCCCACCGACCAATGCCTCCACCACCTCTTCAATTTTGCCACAAACCCAATCAGCACACAACTCATCACCATCCTCAACACCTCCATCTTTTCAGTAACCTTTACAGACAGATGGAAGCATGCAGACGCCAGACCCCTCCTAAAGAAAGCCTCAGTCAACCCCAACGATCTCGAAAATTATTTTCCGATCTCCTTGCTCCTCTACCTAGCCAAAGCACTCAAGAAAGCCATATACCAGCAGCTAACCTGATTCCTGGTATAAAACCATCTACTGGAGCCTGTCAATCAGGATTCCATACAAACCATAGCACTTAGACCGTGCTGATTGCCGCTACAGACAACATTAGAACAGTAAACATCGTTTACCACGCATGCGAGACAACGCATGTCATTACAACGCGGTCATTACAACGACTGTGTTGTTACATCGCATACCATTACAACTCAAGTCAGAACAACGACTTGCTGTAGGGGGCAGAAGGTTTTGGATTTAAAATCCAACACCTTCCCTACTGTTGTACAGACTGGAGTTGGAATAGTAAATTATACTATTCCAACGTCCAGCGCCCCCCCTACAGCAAGTCGCTGTTCCAACTTGCATTGCAAAGATATGCGATATAACAACGCGGTCGTTGAAACAACCACGTTGTAATGGCATGCATTGTAAATGCATGCGAACTAACGTGTCATATTCTATCAGAACACTCCTCGACCGTGGAGAAACTGTGGCCCTGATCCTTCTCGACCTCTCCGCAGCATTTGACACTGTCTCCCACAACACCCTCATCAACAGACTTTACAACATAGGCATACAGCAAGACTCCCTCAAGTGGATCGCCTCCTTCCTTACAGGACTCACACCAAGCATCCGACTGCCTCCCGTTGCCTCTGCACCCAAAGACATCATATGCGGCGTACCACAAGGATCATCCCTCAGCCCCACCCTGTTCAACATCTACATGACCCCCCCTAGCAGATGTTGTCAGATCCCACGGACTTAACATAATCTCCTATGCAGAAGACCCTCAACTGATCCTCTCACTCACCGAGGACCCCTCGAATGCCAAAACCAAATTCTACAATGCAATGACCAACGTAGCCAAATGGTTGAGAGACAACTGCCTTCAGCTCAACTCTGACAAAACTGAAGTACTGATCTTCAGGAAGAACACCTCCACATGGGACCACAGCTGGTGGCCAGCACAACTCGGACCCACACCGACCGATCATGCTTGCAACCTTGGCATCATCCTCGACATCAAGTCAACACACTCGCCTCCTCCTACTTCCACACTCATCGCATGCTCAGCAGAATGTTCAGATGGATCCCAACCAACACCAGAAAGACCATCACTAAGGCCCTCATCACCAGCTGTCTTGACTATAGCAATGCCCTCTACGCCGGCATCTCCACCCAGCTCCTTTGGTAATATAATCCTCAAGGAGTTTCTAAAGGTAGTCCTGTCTCCACACCTCTGACTTTAGTGTCTGGATCTCCAACTTCCCATAGGAATGAAGGCAATACATTTCCAAAGTCTGGAAATTTAACACCCCCACCCCTGCCGCCCCCACCATCCCCCGTGTCTAATCTTTTGACATGCTAAACTAAGGGCATCTAAATGGATCCTCTTTTGCTTTTGTAATTGATATGGTGAAAATTTAATATGCTGTTCATTTAAGGATGAAGAGCAGGGGACATCTGCTTAGGAATTGCAAATGCTCCTTTTTGATATTTGCATTATATATCACATTGAGCTGATCAGTTGTCCTTGGAGAAGCAATGGTCTAGCAGTAGTTGAGCAGTGGACGGACTGTTGTACCTGTTAAAAGTACTTTTCAGAGCACTAGATTGCCTTCAAATAGTAGTGTTTATTTCTAAATTGTTGCATCCTCAGAGTGCATGCTATCTCAAAAGCCTCCTCTATATTTCTAAAACCCTGAATGAAAACTGACCTTGTCTTGAAACTTATGATTGTCGCCTCTTCTTTTTTCCTTTGAGTGACACGTTCCTATTTTTCAGCACTGCACACCTGCTTTCTCTAAACACAGCCTATTCATCTTTGTGTGTTTGCTTAAATCTCCATTATTACATTTCTACACACACCTCATTTCAAAGATCATAATGTATTCCTTTGTATTATCCTGTATCCCCTCTGGCTCCTTTATTAATCTCACCAACCCTACTAATTATAACACCTATCTCCTATTAATATAAGCTATTATAAGGAAACCTAAGTAAATGCATGTAAATGTTTCCTTGAAGGCACAAGATTAATGCCAATAGCCAACAATAACCAATAGACACAGGACTAACGACTAACCTTGGGTTCTCCTAGCAGCGGGCTGCCCGGAATAAAGAGCTTCAAAACATCGGTAGGGGTAGTGAGAGCAAATTAAATGAAGTTATAGTACAATATAATACAATATAATACTTTCAAAAGGCAAGTGAATCTCGGTACAAACCTCTTGCAAGTTTGCCTTTCGGACTTTTAGGGGAGAAAACTTGACTCACCCATGAAAATGGATGACGTCTCTCAAAGGCTTGGGGATGGTTCCTTGATGGTCTACTATACTTCTTAACCTACTATCAGAGGTTTCCCTTAAAGGCAGTACATTTCTCAGAGTTGTACAATCTGTAGCCACCCTATGAAAACTGTTGCTCCCATTTTTGTGCAAATGAGAGAATGCTACTCAGGGCCGGACTGGCTACCGGGCGTTTTGGTCAGCTGCCAAGCTGGGGCCCGATTTTACTGCTGTGGGGGCTGATTTATGGTGATGGTGACCTGCATTTGCTTCTAAGTAAAGAAAGCAAAACACATGGTTTTAAAGCATACTTTAAAACCATTCGGTTTTCCATTATTCACTTAGAAATGCCCGGTAGCCAGCCCGGCCCTGATGCTACTTCTTGAAAGGACCTGCGGATAATTTCCGTTGACACATTTGCTATTACAAGTAGGGAGGCATCATCTTTTGTGTAGAATGAAAGAGGACTTGGCATAAAAAAGCAGGGCAAAAAGACAGTATTCACTTATGTTATGTTATGTTATGTTATGTTAACCAGATTTATATAGCGCACAGCTGCCCCAGCGAAGAGGCGTCCCGGCGCTGCCAGCCACAGAGAGTAGCAGGGTAAAGGAGAAACTGGTAAGCAACAGGAAAAAGAGCAGGCGGCCTAAGCTGGCGGAAAGAGGAAGGTTTTGATTGCTTTCCTGAAAGCCAACAAGTGATTTAAGCTGCGAATCTGAGGGGGCAGAGAATTCCATAGCTTAGCGGCCATGTAGTGGAACGATCGACCACCAGCCCGGACGCGCTTCACACGGGGGACAGTGACTAAGTACTGCCCCGAGGATCGCAGCTCACGAGTGGATTCGTAGGGGGTTAACATGTTGGCAAGGAGGCTGGGTGAGGCCAGTTTCAAGATCTTAAAAGATAGGCAAAGTGCCTTGAATTGGATCCGTTTGGCCACCGGAAGCCAATGAAGCCGCCGAACGGCGTCAGTGGCGGAACAGTGACGTGGGAGCCCTAGGAGGGCTCTGGCAGCCGCATTCTGCACACGCTGTAATCGCATTACCTCAGCCTGATTGGCTCCTAAGAGGAGCGAGTTAGCGTAGTCCAGTCTGGATAGAATAGCAGACTGGACAATCAGCTGGCGTGTAGGCGGGTTGAAAAACCTCAGCAACGGCTTGAGACCCCGCATGAGGCCAAAACAAGTGCCTGCGACTTTTTTGTATGTTCTTGGAAGCTGAGGGTGGAATCCATCCAAACCCCTAAGTTCTTGACCGCCATCTTAGGGGTGGGGGTGTCTCCAAGCACACTTGGCCACCATTGCTCATTCCAGAGGTTCCTGTCCTTCCCTACCAACAGTACCTCCGTTTTAGTGGCATTCAACTGAAGGCAATTAGAGGTCATCCACTCTGCCACGGCGGCCGGGCCGCTCCTAAACCTGAGGGCGTCCAGAGGGGAACCATCGGATAGGGCCACCACTAGCTGCGTATCGTCAGCATATGAGACCATAGTGAGGCCCATCTTCCTGGCCACCGTAGCAAGAGGCTGGACATATAAGTTGAACAATACGGGGCTCAGAGCAGAGCCCTGGGGTACCCCTTGCCCAATGGAATGGGACTGGGAGAGGAACGGGGGGCTGACACGCGGAAGGATCTTTCACTCAAGAATGACCTAAACCATTCGAGTGCGAGGCCCACCACCCCGGCAGCCTCCAGACGTTGTAGCAGAGTCGCGTGTGAAACCGTGTCAAATGCGGCACTGAGATCAAGTAGAATCAGTGCCGCAGTATGACCGGAGTCCAGAATGGTCCGTAGGTGTTCAGTCATTGCCAGAAGAGCTGTCTCTGTGCTGTGACCAGCACGGAAACCATTTTGCGAAGGGTCCAGAATGTTATTGGTATTGAGAAATTTTGTAAGGATGTTGTTGACATGGGCCTCAGCAATCTTAGCTGCCCACGGCAGGAGGGAGATTGGCCGGAAGTTTTCCAGCTTTGCTGGGTCCAACGAGGGTTTTTTAAGAATGGGGGAAACCCTAGCCTGTTTCCAGAGCACAGGGACCACAGCAGTGGTAAATGAAGTGTTAATGATCTGGCACAGAGGAGCCAAAAAGAGAGACAGTGAGTCCATAAACTGGGCAGGTTTTAGAGGGTCGGCCGGAGAGCCAGATTTGACTTTCTTACTCAGGAGAGTAAGCTCTTCCTGTGAGATACTGGGGACAGCTGTCAGAGAGTGCAAGGGGGAGGGTCCGCAAAGAGTGGCCGTAGAAGACGGCTTTTGTGGAAAGGACCGATAGATGGTGTCCACCTTGTTAAAGAAAAACAGCGCCAGGTCTTCACATTGTTGCTCAGAAATGATCGCAGAGGCCTGGGATTTGTTTCTTACTCTCAGATCCTTCAAAATTTTAAAAATACATTTAGCCGGGTTAGGACTTAATTGTATTTCGTTAGCATAGTAGGCAGCCCGGGCGGTACAGACATTTCTATGATAGTTTTTAATCGCAGCCAAATAGGTTTTTTTTGTTATAGGGTCATAGTCTTTCCTCCACAAGCGCTCTATGAGTAGACTACCATGTTCAGCAAGTCATCATGTAACTTGTGCTTGCAGGCATCTGCTGGTATACATACAAAAGAAAGCTATCTGTGGAGCCAAAGAGTAGTTCTCATCGAGTGAGGCTAGGTAGGTGCTCCATGTGTTCTTTGTTTTTGTAGTAGAGTTATACCCTTACTCGAAAGACCACTGGTTGCATCAGCTCAACTGCTATGGTCTTTGACAACCGACTGTAGACGTATTTTATCAGAAAGCTGTATACTTTATCATGGAATACCGTCCATATACATATGAACTTTCCATTGGCATCCAGGATGGTTAACAGTGTTCATTACATTCAACATTTGATGTCAAGTTATTCTGCAATAAGCATTCAAGAGATGAAGTAAAATAAAAAGAAAAACCTAGTTCTGTAAAATTTAAAAGGGGAAAGGAATATAAATAAAACTCATTTTCATACACTTTTATACGGAAATTAGAAGGATCTTTAAGTCACATTCAGGGACAACATGTTCTTAGTCATGTCATCTTGAATATTTGCGGCTTGAGCGTTCAAATGTAATCATTGCTTTCACCGAAAATTCTCCATGTTCAACAACTTTCTGGAATGTTTACTTTTTTCCACTCTCCATGCATTCTTTACCATGCAATAGGGTGCTGAAATGCCCCATTCACCTAGTCATTGTTATATTATGGTATAGAGAATGCATATGGCTTAACATTCACCGCTTTCACAGTTCCATATTGGTGCCCTCTTTTACAGGACTTTAGCGTAGGGCAGCACATCAAGACACCTTGCTGCTCTACCCTACACCAAAGTGAAAGGGCAGGCATGCACCATATTTATGCACCAAGGTGCATTTTTGTTCTTTCTCCCTGCGCCGGCTCCATTTCGGCGCCTAGCGCCAATGCAGGCACCATTGCACCATGGTGCAAGGGTGCCTACGTTGCATGCAGGATTGTTTTTGTGCACCTTCCTGCACAGAAACAATCCTAAGAGGTGTTTCCCTTTTTCTATGTGTGCATGCAGCACACGTAGAAAGAGGAAAAAATTAGGAGAAATAAAGATATTTCTCCTTGTTACCCCTCACCTCGGGAGACGTAAGGATTTGGCGCTTCCCCAGGTTTAAATGATTTTGTAAATCTTGGGCAGAGTCAAAATCTATGGGTGTTGTGGTGTTGCGTGGAAACACCCACAGCAACGCTCATGGAACGCCTCCCGAGCGCAGAGTAAGGCGATGCAGAAATTTGCACTGGGTTGCCTTACTCAAGATTTACGACGGCACTCAAATCCAAGTAGGGTTGCTGCAGGGTGATGCAGGGCTCTCATAAATATGCCCCTTGGTGTGCCCACAGCATTCTCCAAGATAAGGAGGTCATCAGGGAGGGCCCAAAGTGAGTAATTGATTGAGGTTAACAAAACTTCATCTGAATGTGATAAACTGGTGCAGTAATAATCTAACAGCACACTGCACCATAACTGGTTGAGGGTACTCATAGCATGGACTATATAGGAAACAACAGCAGCTTCAGTGGCCTTGAAAGGCAAGTGCCTCAACACGTCTCCGAGAGTTTAATGAATTTTGGGCAGGATTGCAATTCTTTTTGGGTGATTTTTCCAAGTAGAAAGAAAATGAATTTTTTAATGCGCCCATAGTTTAAACTAAAACTATACAAAGTGGGTAAAATACATGGAGGCTGATTGACCAGCTAAGGACTGTTGTATATAAAACTTGGGTAACTCGAAATATTAGGTCGGATTTGGGCATTAGATTATCAAACTTCCTTCACCTTAGACAGGAGCAATTGCTTGTATGCATTATCTAAACAGATCTAAACAGAGTGATAACCACACACTATGCAAAGATCTTGTCTCTTGTATACAGTTTGTCACTCAGCAAAATAGGAACACAAAATAAAACCAAGCAACTAGGTGTCAAGTAAGAGAACAAAAGACAATGGGGGATATGTACAATAGAAGTGGCGGAGTGAGGCGTTAGCCGTCATGGCTTAATGCCTCACTCCGCCACTTCTGAAACACCAGGCTGCACCAAATTTACAACAATATGGTGCAGCCTTGCGTTTCCCCCTGCGATTGCGCTACACTTAGCAGTGTAGCGCCAACGTAGGCACCCTTGCACCATAGTGCAAGGGTGTGTGCGTGCAGGGGAGGATTGTTTATGTGTAGGAAGGTGTCCCTTCCTGCACATAAACAATCCTGAAATGCCATTCTGTCACTTTCATGTGTGCTGCTTCATGCAGCACACATAAAAGTCACAAAATGGCATTATTTTTAAAGATTGTTTATGTACAGGAAGGAGAACCTTCCTGTACATAAACAATACATGGCCTTTTGCTTTTTCCATGTGTGCTGCACAAGGCAGCACACATGGAAAAGCAAAAACGAGGAGAAATAATGCATTTCTCCTCATTTCGTCAACTTAAGACCAGGTTACCTGGTCTTAATTTTGGCGCTGCCTCCTATGTACGCTGCCCTTGTACATAGGGGACAGTGTCAAAATCAATAGGTGTTGCGGTGGAACGCCCACCGCAACACCCACTGCCCACCCCTTTTACGCTAACCATAGCGTGAAAGGGGGCCTTATTTACAAGGCAGTGTTAAGCCATGTTTAGTGGCTTAACGCTGCCTTGTAAATAAGGCAAGGCCCCTATCGCCACCACAACGTCGATAAAAGTGACGTTGTGGTGGCTATAGGGGCTTGCACATATGCCCCAATGTGTCAAATCACTGGCACTGAAAATATAGTTAAAACTGCCAACACTGCCTGCACGTCAGTTTCCCAATGCATATTCATTCCTTTTGTAGTGTAAAAGCGAATACAGGTTACTTCTTAATGAGAGAACATCATTATGAATGTGGCATATGCAAAGACAGTACACGCTGCTTTATCACTACAGAGGCAGTGTGCTCGCTTCTGTACTTACTGTGGTAGCACAATGGATGTCTTTCCATACCGTAGTTTCCCTGGAGAGATCAGAGTCTTCAAATAAGTTATCAAGAATAACTTCCCCAATCATGTCATGTCTAGAAAATCTGTCAAAATCATAAACACTGAAATGTAGTTTTCTATTGCTGAGCTGGTCGTAGGCAACAGGAAACTGAAATGTTTCATCAAAGACAGGGTTTAGTGTCTTCCTGTGAACACGAGTCTGAAACTTCTTTTTCCTGTCGGGAAGAAGATAGATCTTAACGTAGGGATCAGATGTTCCTGTGAAGTCTTTAGCTGGAAGTTCTAAGGCTTTTATGATTTTAACGAGGAGAAGTTCATTTTCATAATCATACTGGAGCGTGAAGTTCAGTTTTCCGCATGTTTTAACATTTTCATTCTTGTTGTCATCAGAATCAACAGACTTCTGTTTATAGAGTTCTGGCTTTATTCGTCCAATGCTAGTGGTTGTCTCTCCTCTCTGCAGCAACTCGTTCCCCATGCTAAAATCCACACTGGATACTTGCATTTGCCTCGGTAAGTGCCTCCGGAATGAATGGTGTCTGAAAAAGAGAAAATGGCATTTACGAACTGTTTAAATTGTTTTCTAGTTGTAACTAAGGAATAGTACTGAAAGTAAAATGTGTACAAATCTGTTACACAAGTTCGATTGCTTCTGAAATATTGATTATCACAAAATAAATCTAAATGAGTTCCTTAAACCTACACCGAGATCTCATGACCAAAAAAATGGAAGTTGACCTCTACGACCTCAGGGGCACCATCACAGTCTGTGTCGGAACTACCACAAGTTCAGGACACCACTGCCAACCTGGTCTCAACCTCTGTTTGATATCCTTTCAAATGCTAACACCAACACAAATGGGTGATTGAACACGCCACTTTGGCATTTTGCATTTCATCCACCACAAACTAAATCCCCACTTCGGCTTTCCAAAATCAGCCAAGAAACATAACTGCTCAAATAACAATTGCATCATTTACACACGCAGGCATGACCTAATCCCCTTATCAACCACCATTCAGCCCAAAGACAGTGGCTACTCAGTACTGGATTCTCTCAAAAGCACCCAAAAACCCAAAATGTCCATTATCATTCCCTTTTTGGTGTAATTATGTCAGCTTTTCCATCATTTCTCTACTTCTGTCTTCCCTTCTCCTCCTACTCCTCTCATTTTTTCTCTCACAGTCTTTATTTATGTCCTCTCCTTATTATTCTTTCCAGCTGGAATTACTTTCCCTACCTTGTATCTTGGTCACTGTGTTTAGCTTCTTAGGAACAGCTATCGGTGGTTCACGACACCCTTGCATTGATTCACCAACACCATCAACATCACTCTTCATTAGTTCAAATCTTATGCAATTGATACCTATTTGCTGAATGGGCGCCTCCAAATCTAAATCAAATGTTATGTTAGTATGTTTATTATTTAATTGTTCTCAAATATAATTTATGCTCATATATTTATTTCTATGTGGCTTACGAAGTACCAGAAGAATTGCCCTTCGCCCTTGTGACTTTCAACCTGCAATTGAAAATGCTCAGTCTTTTATGCTAACCATGAAATCAAGATTCAACAGTAGGCCGATGACACCTACCATTACTGCAACATTCTGACAATAAAGGACATCAAATGCTTCACACACTCCCTCTCTAACATCCATGCAATGTTGTGATGTACCTATTTCACACTGAAACCAACCGAATCTGAATTTATCTTCAGCACCAGAGAATTCTAATGTAAGGCAGTCTCTTAAGCATGAAACGTATTTAAACCATAACTTACTAGAAACATAACATCACTTGGACTGACCGTCAACCCAGACCTCTTCTTTTAACCATGACACCAAGAAAATTCATACATTCAGTTCCATCTCTCACTCATAGAATCAAGCCATACCTCTCTAAAGCAAATGTTAGAACCACTGTCTAAATCAGAGTCCTAGCTCATCTTAATGATGGCAATGACCTACTCACTAGTATTCCTGCTACTGCCTTGACACCCTACAAAGAGATCCTAGCATGATACCACAAGTCTCCTAAAATAACTAATGGAATAGGATCAATCTTTCACATTCTACAGAAACTATACTGCCCATGCCTTCATGTCATTTTCAATACAAGTTGCACCACAGTCAATGCAGGAACAGTCTGTTCTCCCCTTACTTAATGATAAAAGTGATAATCTTAAAACATCTGCAAAGGCCAAGGCAACACAAATGGCCAGACTGAAACTGAGAAATGGAAAAAAGAAAACATGGAGATAAGTCTTCTCCAGTGTCTCTAGCAAGAAACATCCACACATCATAGCTTTGCTCCATCCCTCCTTCAGGTCGCACCTGAAAACCCTTTTGAAAAGAACACCGCAACCATTTTTTATAGGAAGCCTTTCAAATCTAACTGTTCAGCCTGGCCGAACAGTCTCCCATATTGTCTCCCCCTACCCTCTCACAGCCTGATTATGACGTTGGCGGTGTGGTGCTGGGTCCGCCCCGCCCCCCTGCTGCACTGCCAAAGCCGAGGTCAGGCTGCCTGCCAGATTAGGAGTTTCCTACTGTCTGGCAGGCTTTGTTTTTGATGTTCCAACGGCGGTGCCCTGAAAATGGGCACCACTATGGAATGCCAAAAACAGTTCCTGCATGGCATGGACTAATTAGTCCATGCCATGCATGAACTGGCGTGCATGCACAAAGGGGGGCACATGCTGTGCCCCCCTGCATGCAACCCAGGGCACAGAGGCACAAGGGGGCCCTGTAGGCCTGCCAGGGTTTTCAGGGAGGAGGGGAGAGAAAACTCCTAATATGCTTGGCAGGACTGCGGCAGTACCGCCAAGCATATTGATGGCTCCTGACTGCCACAACACCGCCAGAATGATGGTTTCCTAGCGGCTGCAGTGGAGCAATGTCAGTCCGACTGCCCTAACCGTAATAAGGCAGTCGGGAGACCGCTGTTGCCATGCCTCCACGTGTCTGCCGGCCTGTGTACTGCAGACTAGTAATCAAGCCCCTATTGTGCACAATCTCAAACAGTTGTGCCTTTAAGAATGTAATATTTTGTACGGACATTACATCTTTTCTCTCAATGTAACTAGATTGTCAGAGAGTATCTGAGACATAGAAAAACATCAAACATATCGGTCTTTATTAGGGTCACTAAAATAATGGGGCAGTGAAAGACAACATTATGTGACAGGGTGGACTAAATGTACAGCAAAGAAAGAGAAACTATGTGTCAGTTATGTAGCACATCTTTCCACTGAAAAACAGGTCTGCAGAATATTATAAAACAATTCATATTTAATATAGAATTGTTCATTAGCAGGTGCTTTAGTATTCAAGATATGTGATCTCAAAACAGGATGGACTTGGTGTGAGACATTTGATCCCTATCAGCCCAGGGTAATTGGTTTGGACCCAGGGACTTTATTAATTTGTAAGAGACAGAGGTGAGGTCAGCCCATTCATGGTTTAGTGTAAGGAGAGACCTGATGAAGCAAAGGTTTTTGTCCTCGAGGCCCACAATAGCCATGCTGGTTCTGAACCCACTGAAAGGGAAGGTAACCCCAAAACGGGTTTGGAGTGGAGCACAACTCAAACTCCTTATCCACACTTTCATGGCACTACATAACTCTGGCCCAGTATACCTCAACAATTGCATCTGCTTTCACAAACCTTCCCGACACCTCCGCTCATCTGGATTTCTTCTTTAACACATCCCACACACAGAAAACCAGATCCAGCAGTCGAGCTTTCTCCTACATAGCTCCTGAACCTTCAAACAACCTGCCACTACACATAAGAGCCTCCGCCTCACTTCTTGAATCCTGCAAGAAGTTGAAGACCTGGCTTTTGGAGTAGTCCCACTAGGCCCTAGGTTTGGCTAGGCTCACACCTACCCAGCACCAGGATACCCTCACAGGTAATAGTACTCTGTACAAATCTGCATAACATTACATAGCTTAACATAACTGGGGAAGGGATTGTTCATTTCCCAGGCCACACCTTTGGGTGGACAAAAGAGCTCTGCACAAAGGAGAAAGGGTTTCCCATCTTGGGTTTTAGGAGTGATGGGCACTGTGAGATTGTTTGTAGCAGGCAGGCAAGCAGAAACTACTTAAGAAGTGGTTAAGGTTGCCCATGTGAACTTTTACTCCATATAGGTAGGGAGGAGCCAGGAGTCACCCCTACCCACTAGCTAGTGCCAGCAATAATGTGGCATCCAAAGGCATCCTTCTCAGAATACTCTCTGGACCTGCAGAATATTAGAAGCTGCTGTCTGGGACCTCATAGGTGGAGGATCTAGTGGGTAGTGTGTGGGCCTAATCTCACATTATATATAAATTGTCAGGTCCTGGGATAAAAAATAATGTAAAGTTTGCCCGAGAAGGTACCTTATTCCACTTTGTCAGGATGTTGTGGGCTCAATTCTCAAAAATGTATTCTGTGAGTGGAGTCAACTTACTCTTGGAGTAGTCCTGACTTACTCCTGAATTTCTAGAGTAAGTTACAAGCATTCCAGGAGTAAGTCTCAGCAAAATCTTTCTGAATTGGGCTCCATGTTTCTAGTTCTGACCTTGCATTTTGCCAACATAATGAATTATCACAGTCAATTCTACCATGAATAAAACCAGCATACAATTTAGGGTTTTAGCGATTTATGTTGTTGTAAACTAGCATTAAAGTGGTCTGTAGTTACGCAATTTGTGTGAAACCCTGTCTAATTAAACGGTAAACAATTTGATTCGTCTACCCAGGCAGTAAGATTCTTCAACATCAAAGAGGCACGATATTAAGCACAGGATATTAGCCTGTAATTGCGGTTACAGAGGTATCTCTTTTAATGTAATGGTCAAAGTAAAGAGCCTCTCAAAGATACAGGGACCAGCGATGTACAATAGCTAGTATTGTACAGTTTAGGCAAAGCAGTTAGCTGTTAAAGTTAGCAGCTGGGGCCATTGGGGCCTTGGAGCATCTTCAACTCTACTTTTTTATTCGTTCTACCCATGTTGCTGAAGTCCAGCTTTGAAATACTAGATCAGTTAAGTCACCAGCAACAGTCTCCCTTTTTTCTGGACCTTCTCCTCTGCCCAGCTCAGCTGAAGAATAAAGGGTGGCCATAAACTGTAACAGATCCTGGGTGGGCATACTATTGTGTATTTTTTAGTGGAGGCTACCTCTAAGTTATCAATGTGTTCCAGATTTTTTAGGTGTCCCTGGAATTACATATTCATTCCAATCAGTGCCTAATTTGGAAAAGAATAAGTGCAGGTTTCCAAAGCTTTTTTTTAGATGCCCAGGGACAACACCATTTAATGGTATGTCGAACAGCAAGGCTGCCTAGTCTTGATTCTACCACATGCCACTTTAATCCACCACCAGACACTCCCTGTCTCTTTATTTCTGTCTTGCAGGTTCACACGACTTTCTTCCTTTGTCATGGTTTTTCACTCTCTCTTCCTCTTTCTTTTCCCCTTAGGACTTTTTCTCTCTCTTGTTCTGGGTCGAAGTCTGATGAGTTAAATTAACCACTGGTCGCAAAAGATTTGTGCCGGTGGGCACCACCTGCAACTGATGGGTCAAATTAAGCAATGGTTCCAATGCTATGCATGGCTTGTCATGATGGGAACATCCTGTGGTCAACGCAGTATTTTTATATTGTTTACAAGGAATCCTAAGCCTATGCCGCTGAATAATATTTTCTCTCCACACGATTAAATACTTTCTTTATTTGGCGCAGGACAGAGGTATAGCTGGAATTTTTAGATTCTGGGCCAAATTTTTTTTTAATGGCTTGCCTTGCCAGTGGGAGTAATGATCCCGGCGTGGGGTGCAGAAATTAGGTCACTGGCTTACTAAAACAGGAAGTCGGGGTGAGAGTCCATTGTTATAAAGAGCTTCCAAGGAGTTAGGTTAGCTTCGCTCAGAAGTGCCCTTTTAATTCATTTTTTCTACTTTTCGGGTGGGGCAAAGTAGAAAAAGAAGAAAATGATCACTTGCTAGCTTTAGGGCAATGCCAAAGTCAATGACTCCGGGAAATGACTTTAGTGACATGAAGGTGTAATCTAGGACAGATTGGTAATCTTTTGACATGAGTGTAGTGCACAGGGGAATTGAGGCAAAACATCCATTAGGGGCACGTGGGCCTAAGCCGTGCAATAAAGAAGGCCTACGCTATCTACTATTTGTGCCAGCTCATTGCTTTCCTGGATTTCCCAGTAGGCGTTTTGCATGGTTTCCCAATCAACCTCTATAATACTCCAAATTAGATACATATTGAAATCACCAGATACAATAACATAAGATTTATCATTAGAGGAAACAAATCCATTCTGCTCTGCTCCCAAACAGTTTCGCATATTTTTTTCACAGGTTTATATAGCATGAACTTGGCCTGAAGGCATTAGGGACATTAAAAGCACAAGGAGGTTAAGTGCCAAGAATCTTAGGATAGTATTGAGCGAAGATTCAGATCTGGTTCCCTGGCTCCAAGGTCAGCAGCTCCAAATGCTAAGCCACATCTCTTCCCCATCATACGTTTCTTAGCTCTCCGATTTGGGTGCAAATATATGTTTACTATTATCAACGTTTGGCCTCCAGAATCCATCTCAGATCCTTCTATTTTTAATAGCCATTGCTGATTGTGAGGAAATACCCAGGTCGATTATTCTATATGTCCTTTTACAAGTAGCAAATATGGTCAAGCCATCGAAGGCTTTCCCTTATCTATAGTTTCAATGGCCTACTCAAAGAATACCTCATAGCCATGAGTGGGGTTGCTCTCTAAATTTGAGGTTTCTTGGATTAAAATAATTTCAAGTGAAAGAGGGAAAATGAAGGCCTTATTGTCTCTTGTATGCACTCATATCCCTCTACGTTCTAAGATCAGAGATGCTTTTTACTTAACAAAAGCATTTTTCTTAGTTGTACTTGGGGGTTGCAGAATTAGGCAACGAACGTCGGGTTTCATTAGGTTAAGGCCTTAGTTGACGAGTCGGTATTTGCATGACTGGACTTTTTCTGAGGTTTGATAAATCGTTCCACCTTACCAGAGTAACTTCATAACTCTCACCCCTGGGGGGACAGAAAATTGACACTGTTGATTCCTAATGAATTAATCTGACTTGGCTTTAAGTAGACGCAGTATATTCCACCAATTAAGAATATCAAAGACACCTTTTGACTTTTATGTTTGGATAAAAAAATAATGCTAGTTTTTTCTTCTACAGAATCATCACAGCTGTAATTGGATCTATTTTCTCACTATTTGAACCTTCCAGACAATTTTTTTTACCTTATTGGGCCGTTTATACCACCTTTTTGAAGATCTCCTTTTGTGGATTACCTGAAAAGTCCATACCTCATTACCCAGAATTCACCTGGAGTTTAGCAATCTCACCTGGATTCTTCACATTGTGGTCTTCGGTTAATGAACTTCTGGCACCTGAGCAGTCTGTTCCCTTTTCCTCCACATTGTGGAACGAAGAGGAAAGCTGACTGCTGTCCGCAGCTGCAGGAAACTCTGAGACATCGGCAATTACCTCCACCATCTGTTGCTTCACTCCCAGGCCAGGCTCCATGTCAGCATCATTCTGTCGAGCCAGACAGGCATGATCAGCAGGCAACTCCGACTCTCCAGAGGTCCTCTTTTCATGTTGACGACCCACTTCGGCAAGCAGCTCAGTAATTGCTATATGTGGATGGGCCAACTCACCTCCTAACGCGTTTCAGCTGGGCCGTCAGTGAGTTGTCGAGGAAGAGATAGATTTCCCCGGTGCTCCAGTATGGTTTGAAAGGTTTGGGCACCGTTCAATTCTGTAGCGCAGCGCCAAGAACTGTGCAGCAGTGTAAGGATCTCCAGAAACACCCAATAGCAGAGTCTGGGAACAATGGCCAGACCAAGAACAGGTCCACAACCTGACCACATGCACAGGGCACAAGTCCTAAAGAAGCATTGGTAAATGCAATAGGTTTTGTCTATGTGATTAATAATAAGGTGTTTTTTGTTGTAAGTCGTAGCTTGGTAAGTAGTCGTGCAGAATAAGTTACTGAAACTCGGTTAAAGTGTTATGACTTGTATATTGAGAAACGGAATATATTGTGCTGTTACTGGTGGCATTGTAAAGCGGGGAGATTAGTTAAATGGAGGAGGAGAAAGAAAAAACAAACATGTACCCGATAAGTACAGTGTGAATGCAGGTGAGGCAGGGGACAGAGATTAGGGGCCAGATGTACGACGGTTTTTAGCGTGCGCAAATGCTGAGTCGTGCCACGGGGGTCCATTGTTTGCCTCTGCACAGAGGACTTAATGTTCATTTCTGTAGTCTGAAGGGAAATGATTTAAAAGACCCAGAGATTAGTTTATTGGATGGGGGTGAATGATGTCAAAAAGATGGGAACTGTATCTGTGGAAACAGAAATAAATAAAACGAGGGGGTAAGCAATGAGGATGCTGCAATACATGGGGAGGAGAGAGACGGCCTGCAGATACACTTGTAAGGAGTGCTTGTTAGGAAATGCAAACAAGAAACACAAGTCGAATTGCTACCTCCTCAGACCCGCCCCAAAAGCTTTTGGAGCCTGTTTCAGCATTATCTAATTGGCAAGAAGACAGGAGAGCCTGAGGGGGTGACTTCTGACGAGGCAGACAACTACCACATTAATCCAAATGTGGAGAATGACATGCGGATATAATTGACTGTATGATATTAGGTCGCTTCAGTTCCTCACAAATATATGTACACAATAATATGTATACCAGTGATGATTCGGCAATAGCAATGTATATGGATAAGTCCTTAATTTTCCAATGCACTGTATAATTGTGTTAATGAGCTCTGCACGCTGTATTTGACTGGACTGTGAGCGTACTGTTTGCTTTTTTTGTGTTCTGTATATCAAAATGCAATAAATAAAAGAAAAAAAGAAACACAAGGTGAAGAGGCTTAGTGCTAGGTAAGCTTTTGGAGGGAATTCTGTGCTCTGGGCTCTGTCCCAGGAAACCACTAAAGAGACGAGAAGAAGATGTGGTGTAGTAGTCAGAGCTGCTGACTTCGGACCTGGGGGCCATGGTTCAAGTCTCGGCGTCAGTTCAACAGCCTGTGATTTTGGGCAGATCATTTAACCCCCCCACAACTACAAAAAATGTATGTGTAATGTAACTCGTGCTCATGTTAAGCACAAAGTGCATTTTACTAAACTGCATGCATTAGAATTTAACTTATTAGAAACGCATAACAATTACCCCCACTAACACGACAAACCACAGAAAACGTGGTAAAGTCAAACTACTTGCTGCAGGCTGTAAATTGTGTTTTCTTTAATCAACGACAGGCTGTTTGCAGAGTTTTGCAGTGGTATGTCTTGGTTTTTAGTGCTGTGTAACAGCTCGGGTGGACTGGGCAAACAGTAAACAGTTTGAAAGAGGTGTGATTTGGTTGAAGGAGCGAAGCATAATAAAGGTGTAAAGCAGCCTTCCTTGTCAGTTGCAGCAAGATATTGTCGCTGCTAAAGAGTTGAGTTCTGTCTTAGATGGAGGGGGAGCAGAGGCCATGAAGGGTCAGGGTGAGAGGAGTGCAAGCACCAACGATGATGAAGCAAAGACAATTGGGGAAGCAAGAAGGCAAAACCCTTGCTGATGTGAATTTTGAAAGGTGGCAAAGCTGTAAACTCATTTTCCCAAATTCACATGATGCCAAAACTCTATGTTGTTTTCAAGTTCTAAACGTTGCCAGCTGTAGCCATTGTAGAAGCCTTTGTAGAAGTCTTGTATTGGGTATAGATGTTATAAACACTTTTAGTAATTGAAATTACAATAATGTTTACTTCTTAGGCAATTGGTTTGGTAATTTGCAAATCCACTGAAATCAATGGACGTCCTATGATGCAGTCAAATGGAGTGTATTTAGGGCATATAACACCCTTTCTACGCCTGCTGGATTTGCTTAACGTGCCCTCCATTCAGACAGCTAAAGAAAGCAAGGCTCAGAGAGAGGGGAAAGGATGTGGCATTGAGGCCAAAGGTGCCAACTGTAGAGCTGGGGAACCAGGTTCAAGTCTCAGTATGGCTCAACATCCTGTAAGCAAATCGCTTAATCTTCCTGTGCCTACAAATATAAAACTATGCGAAGACCTCACACCAAATAAAAGAAATGTTAAATTTAAATTCTGTAAGAAGCACAGCAGCATAGTCACCAAGAAGTAGGTCGAAAAAAGCGGCGTGCTCGCTCATAATTAAAATAACAAAGAAGTTCAAGTGGATGGAAAGGTGTACTTCGGCCTCGGGAAACTGATAAAAAGGCACAGAGATCAACAGGAAATAGTATGCTACAACTAATTGAAACGGAGGAAAATTAAGTGCCAAGCACACAAACGAATGAAAAGGAAGGGCGGGATGTAAGCCCATTTTAAGATTTATATTAAATACAGTAGATTTCACACAGGCAAAAACTGCAAAAGAAGTGGGGGGACTAACTAAGTTACGCAGTATGCATGCAACATCATGGGGCGTGACATTGCACGTAGCATCACAGGAAATGGCATCACAACCCATGACCTCACAGGAAGTGACATCACAAGAAGTGGCATTAGATCGTAAGACCTCGCACATATGTATAGCAGGTCTATCATGAGCACATTTCATTGCATTAAAATATTTAACCAATGAAATTGTGCCAAAAAAGTGACAGAAACCCAACTCAAAATCTGGACCTAAACTTATACATTTATTTTTCAAAACTCTGCCACCAAGAAATTGGCAACAAGGGAAAATGTGCCAGTAAATCTGTTCCGCGTAACTTGTTGCAAATTCTACATTTTAAAATATTTTATGGGGTTAAGGCACCAGCTGCAGATGTCTTTGTGTGCCCAGTAAATCTCAGGGAATAATAATAATGGTAAGGTAACTCTGGAGGTTAATATATTTGCTGGAGAGATCTGTGTTTTTTCTAGTCCCAGTTCTGAACAAAAGTAACATGGAGTGTTAATATATCTCCTGCAAAGCACATCATGTGTCACACAGAAGACAAATTTAAATGTTATGGAGATGTGTAAGTGGGTTACTGCTTTTAACAGAGATCCTTCTGTTACTTGCAGTTCAGAAATTTTAATACTTCTAATATAGCACAGTGAGCTATGAAGAACATGTAACTCCTACATCTTGTAACCCTCACTGTCTTATGTAACACATCCTATACATTAATTTAAACACATATGATTTATTGTTAATGTATAATGTGTACATGTGATGTAAAGCACTCTGCCATCCTGCATTGGGATGCACAGGGCTATAAAAGAAATAAAACAAAATAAATTGTATTTAAATTGTTATTTGGTAAAATACTGTAACAGGCCAACCCTTCTGATGTTGTGGCAGTGCTTGCATATCTGTTTTATACAGGGACTGAAAAAAGTCAAAAGTATGCCTCTCTTAAGTACCTGTGAAGTAATAACAAGCTGTGTGCCTTTGTTTCCCTCTCCATTCCATTTCAATTGATGATATATTTCTTTTCTCTGCATCACATAGTTATTGATGGCTTTGTAGTCTTCAAAATTGCATTGGAGCATGTATAGGGACAGACCCTCTTATAAGTGGGAGTGAAGGTGGAAGGCCATTTGCTCTCTGGAGCATCCTCGCCTGATTCCGTTCTTTAGAATATGCGTGTAATGTCCACATGTTGTGACATGCTCATTATCGTGGCAAGTTATGTTTCCTTTTTTTGGGTCGTAATGTAACATGATGTTCTGCAATGGTAAAAATGAAGAATGTACAAGTATTTGCCATTGTCATCTGCAACAAAACCAACACACAAACCATTAGGCCAGCCTGTTTACAGATGTGCATGATTTTTCTCCATGCCAATAGTTGTGATGGATACATGCTGACGAATAGCTTGCTTGGCAGTGCAGGCAATGGTTGCCTTGAAGGTAGCTAAAGGGGAATGATGCATATGGATGCTGCAGCCTTCACACTGCTCCACATGTCCATTCTCTAGTGAATGGTATGCAATACTGTCCCCATCAGCCTATTTCCAACCAGTTGAAAAGATGTGTGGCTCAGAACATTCTGCTTTTGAGAAATGGCCTCTATATGTTCTAGGAACATCTCTGACTCCACAAAAGAAAATAGGAAAAGTTCATGCATCATCTCTCTTACCAGCTTGTATAAATGTGTCCCTGCATCCTTTTTGGTGTTTTGTTCCTGAACAATCTCGAAAGTGGTTTGTTTTGGTCAGCAACACCTTCTGTAAGTTGTGGCCCTGTAGTTCCCACTGAGCATGAGAGAAAAACAACATTGATGGCATCCCTGTGCCAGCCTGAAGTTGCAAATTTGAACCTCTGATTGTGTTTTGTGTCAGCTTGTGCACTATCATCATATCTCCTATACCCCTATAAGCATTATTAATTCAGAAGAAATTAAACTAGCAGGTACCCCAACTTCCTACTTCTTTAGGTGTGCTTGGCACAGGCTTGATGTTTGGCCTGCAACTGATTCCATTGGTCCCAACAGCATAATGGTGCACATGTTCCAATGATCCACATTCCTGTGCTAGTTGGTGCAGCCTGCAGTGTGAATATTGTCTGTGTGAGGGACAAAACAAATCCAAAAAACAAAGGTGTGATTTCTTTTGCTGCAGCCAGAGTGAGCAACTCAACTGGATACTTTTCTCGTGATGCTGCTCGACTCAGTGGAACTTGAAAGTCTATGGCCCAACGGCTGTTCATTGTAGCCTGTTACTGGTGCTTTGGTAGCTGTTGCACTTGTACTTGAATTATTGTCCATTCCAGCCCAAATCGATGATTCTAAATGGGGAGGTGGGCTGCCACAGAGTAGCTTGCCTTTTTTTCCAACAGACTTTCTTGACCCTTATTTGGTCACGTTTCCATTCACATGCAACAGTCTTGCCTGGTCACTGCCATCATCATACAAATCAGATCTTTGAAAGGATAAGTGACATCTTGGAGTACATGATGAAGAAGGTGGAAAGGAAGTGGTACTTTCAGAAGACGTACGTTCTTCTCATGAGACTGTTTCTGTGACTTTCAAGGCCATGCAATGAGAATGCCTTGAGTTAGTTATCCTCACCTATCCAGAGATGCCCTAGAAAGATCTCCCTGCTGGCAGGTAGAATATAAATACTGTATCTCTTGCCTTACTACTAATCCATCAAGTATTTGGCCAACGAGTAGCATAATAGCTTTCAGCAAGAGCTGGATGAGGGGCAGAGGAGCACTGCAGGCTTCAGTCTACCAAGGAGGGACAATGTCTGCACCCAGTACCCCGTGCTGTTGCAGGGGTTGGGCAGAGGGCAGGTTGTGCTGCCGCCCACAGCCATTAGCATCATGTAAAAGGGTCCGGTTTCTCCAAGCCCAGAATAACCAGGTCTGCAGTTTGAAGACCCAATAATTCTGGGGCAGTGATACTTGGGATTGTCAGTGGTTGAATTCCACCTAAAGTTATCACCCCAGGTGAAATTTCACCCCTCCTAAAGAAGACACTTGACTGTAGTTTGGAAAAAACTTTGATTGGGTGAAGGGAAAGCCAAAAACAGGAAACTTTTCAATATTTTTAAGGACCACAACTGGGATAATCGCAAAACTTTGCAAGTGAAAGAAATCAGTCCTGGTTTAAAAAGAATATCGTCAGCAAATGTGCTTGAAAACTATCCAGGGATGTATTAGGAGATCTTATTGACATGAATCTAATATTAGACATTGTACCTATACAATATGCTGAGATTATTTGAGGTGACGTATTTTTCCATCATATGAAGAGGTTGTAATTTTAATATTTTGGTTATGTGTAGATCACGGTATAGTATGGATGTCCACTCTAACCCAAAAGATGTAGCATTGAGTACAATTGTAGGTGTGTCTTCACCTGATGTGAGTGGTGTGAAATAGTTCTGAACAAGTACTGTAAAAGGGACGACAGACAGAATCAGAAATTCCTTTTCTGAAGGTTTCATTTAATCATTTGCCATCCATTTCACAGAGGTGAGCCAGCATTCCATGGAGTGAGTTGTGTGTTACAGGTATGTTGGTGTAATTTAATGCACAGAGTACAGATTAGGGCTGTAAGAGATTGCACTTAACGGCCCTTTTGGAATATTCCGGCCTTACTCCTGTGAAATACTGTGTGGTATTGGGCACTGGTGTGGATTATGGGGTCTTAATTCCGATTAATTGCCTGCATGAATGAGAATTTTCTGTCTTCCTGATTTTGAGTGTCATTGGTTTGAATGCACCCCTAAGCTGGGAACTACTGTTTCAATTTCGAGGATTCCAATATCCCGTCGTTTTGTGTGTGTGCTCACATATAAATTCCAACTGGCTCTTGAAGGCAGCAATTGGAGCAAATAATGCCATTGTAAACCCACTAGGTTATGCTCAGACAAAGCTCGCAGTCCTTCGGCATTTCTAGAAAGTTATCAAAAGAATACTTCACCTGTAATAAAAAGACAAAACATTAGCTCTTCAGATAAGACCTTCATGTCTGTGTCGGCTTGTTGTATTAAAAAATGTCTACAAATACCCTACAGTAAATATATAAAGTACCTTAGAATTTAAGGAAATAAAAGCTCGAATTGCCGATGTGGACAGACTGCAACATTTTTCTGTCTTAATAACATAGTTCTGCACTCCAACGTTACTGTTACAAAGCCTAAGAATTCCAAGCACTTAAGTTGCTTAAAAATACATTGTTATCGTAATCGCACAGCTGCTATTTTGTTAAATGTTGGACTTCTTAGGGCCAATCTGCAAAGGTAAACTTATGGTAAAATACCTTTTAAGGGGCAGAACAATGAAATGTCCACTTTGCCTTTTACGAAATGGAAGCCAACGGAAAAGGAACCCAAATCCTAGGAGTGGTTGGCGGTTTCCAAAACAAAAGCCAACGATTTGCTCTGAAATGTTGCCAATCGCAACCTGTTACTAAATATTTGTCTTGGGGCAAATTCTGTAATGCCTGGGACATTTTAGGCTTATTTTAATAACCGTTATATGACAATTGCTCTTGAAGTGCAAACTTCCTTTTCATAGAAAATCGGAGGAACTTCAACAGTGTTGGGATCTACTAGAAAAACAAAAAGATAAAATGGCAGGAATGTTCGAATTAATCTCTACCACTGCCACACTAGTACAAATGAGTACCACGAAAAAGGCAACAAAGCCCCGTATGTAGGAGTGATGGCAGGTGCACATTGTTCATTCCTTAGCACATACTCCATGCTTTGCCTGGAGATGTCCCTGAATATCTCAAGAGGCTACCGGTTTTTCAAATGTGCTTGAACGCAAATCATTTTGAATGGTTTAGAAAGTATGGGCCATTTTGCGATCGCAAACGCCGAAATTCGCAGAATTTCGGCGTTTGCGATCGCAAAATTGCAGTGTCCAATGTATGACACAAAACACCCCTCGCAAAATAAGGAATCGCAAATTTTGCGATTCCCTATTTTGCGATTGCATTTAAGGAATCGCAAATTGCGATTCCTTAAATGCAATGTAAGAAGCACAGAAAAAGTGCAATTTGGACTTAAGGAATCGCAAATTACCACCAACTTCAAGTTGGTGGTAATTTGCGATTTTTTTGAAAAATGCACTTTTTTGCATTTTTCAAAGTGCCATGTGACTCACATACATGCCCTTAGGGCATGTATGTGCGCCACATCTGCACATTGAGAATGTCTTCCCATTCATTCCTAACGGCCTCTAGGCCCATAGGAATGAATGGGGAGGTATTCCTTAATTGCAAATCGCAATTTGCGATTCGCAATTAAGGAATATGTAGGATTCGCAAAATTTATTGCAAATCCTACATACATAGCGTTTTGCGATTCTCAAATAGCGATTCTCTAAAAATCGCTATTTGAGAATCGCTAATGTATCCTTTGATACATATGGCCCTATATCTTGTAAATGTGAAATACTTTAGGCATCAGAGTGTCATGCTGACGTGCAAGAGGAGGAACACAATTTTATATACCAAAACGCATGCTCCGTGCGCAGTTGTATTTGAAGTTCAATTTTAATGTTCACACAGCTGTGGACATGATCAGGGAATTGGAGGGCGGGATGCCTGAATCAACAAGTTACTGGGTCCTATCGACACGTTTACAGTATTTTATTTTCAACTATTAGGTCATTATAACATGAATCTGACATTACTGCTGGCATTACGAAGTTCATTAGGTGCGGAACACTTTAATTCTCGAACAACTGCATTGCTGTTTCAGCATGCCATGTGATTCTCATGCCACTCGTCAGATAGTGCAATAATAATAATAACATTTTTAGATCAGGCCTATAAAGCATTATCTGCGTAACTGTCCGTATACAAAGGGAAGCAACAAAGAGTTTTGGACTTTCTTTTAGAGACAATGGGCCAGCTGCTCAAATGCAATGAATGGTATGCGCTTTGCACATTTTGCACATTACTTTATTATATGAGTAAAAGTATTAGGATGAGCTAAAGAAGGTCATTAATGCAGTGATAGATGGTTGAACAATATATGTAAATTACTGTGGAAGTTGGAACATAAACAGCAGTTAATACTAGGAGGTGTATGTATTGAATCTAATTGCTGTAAGCTAGATGATTTCGCTATGCACACTTGGCACACCAGCACTTTTATGATATAATTAAAAGGCAATAGACTGAACTAAGGATGATGGTAATGCAGTGGTATGTGGTCGAGTAAAGTATGTCAATTATTGCTGAAGTCGTAAACATACAGAATCTCTTACTTTGAAGTGTAGGTACTAAACTCGATTGTTGTAAGTTAGACTTGTAAGATTTAATTGGAGAATTGTTATACTATTAGACAATTTGTATCAATGTATGCTATGATTCACATTTTTATTGTAATCGATTGATTAATACAATAAACTCTATTTTACTACTACTACACCAGTCAGGTCCCAGGAATTCTGTGGAAATCCAAACTGTCCTTGTGTGACTAGTGTAATAAACTACACACATGTAGCAGTCACCTTCTATGATCATCTGTTCTGAATTTGTTGAGTACTGACATTCTATCAACCTTCAGAAAATAGATAAGGAAAAGCACAACCTAAAATGCATGTGCCCACTCTACAGAGACCCATGAGAGCTGTCTTTACCCTAAATGCTTGTATGGGAAAATGGTTACAGTAGCCTGGTAGCACTTTGTAACAAACAGGCCCTCGCAATAAAACAAATAACCAATGGGGAGTGGAACTCGGAAGCACGTCACAGTATGGGATGAGTGTGGGAGTATAGAAAATGGAGAGCCAGGAGGAAGTGGGGCATTTGATAAAGAAGAGATGACCAAGAGAACAAGTAGAGGTGAGAGCAAGAAAATAGAGAGGTAGGGCAGTGATGTCAGGAGGAACATGCTAATGAAAGAAAGATGAAGGAAAGGCACACACTTCAAGGGAGTGCTGTAGAGAAAAAGGAAAAAATAGTTCCCACAAATCAGTAGAAGGCTACAACTCATTGGATCAGAACATTGTTTGACCGAAATGCTCGTCGGTGGGACAAAGACAAGAATCAGAAGGAAAGTCATCAAATCAAAAGCAGAGACCAAAGATACACAACAAAGCCATCTATCTATGATCAAGGAGCTGACTCAAAGCCCACTATAAGTATATATAATGTGTTGGAAAAAGGAGGTCTGCAAAACAAAATCTGTCTCTACTGAGAACTAATGATTTCTAGGCACTAAATAATTTTATTAAAATGCTAGAAAGGGTGAGACGATTTTATTTTGTTTAAAAATTATATTTATTAAATCAATTAATACATTTAAATTATTCAATGCACATTTATATATGGCTTGTAACATTTGATAAGTTCTAAGTTAAAATCAATTATTTTACAAAGACATTTTACACTTAAATGTTTGTAATTTTTTATAAAAACAAACACTTAAACTTTATTATTTTTCTCTGTACTTTCCATAGAGAGATTTCTGCTGTGGTGGTGGATATTTCCACCTACATATGAAAAGTTGCTAGTAGTAACATTGCACTTAGAATTCAGCCTTAGATGTCTCCACCACCTGAACTGAGGGATTAGAAACATGTAAGTCTGTACGTAGGTGTAAACCTGTAGCACAAAAGTGTAGATGTGCACTTAAATGTGGGAGTAGATATGCACACGCATGTTGACCTAAGTGAATAGTCCCCTATTTATGTTTCATATCATGTACGTTATTGCAATACAGCTAACCAATTATAGACATTAATTAGGACTTTTTTCTGTCTGCTACTTTCATGCAGCATGGCCTTCCTTTTGTGTGACTACCTATCGGAAACTGTCCTTATGAGAAACATGGCACCTAAACACAGAAACATGTTCATGGTTGCCATCCTCCATAGCTAAGAAAGGTTCAGATGCCCCAAACTATCATTTACATGTTACTTTAGGGGATAGTATCCACAATATATAACTTTACCCTCCACAGTGGTACACTCAATCCATTAAAAATTTAGGATGCTATGGAATGCCACTATAGAAAGCCATTACAAAAAGCCTCTGTAGCAATTTAAAATATGCACTCATAACCTCTGTATACAATTACATCTGCATGCCAGCTTTCAGGTGCAGCCACGCTTCTCTTCGATTGCTTGTATGCACAGGGGCGTAGCTTGGTCAGTAACATTGGGGGGAGGGGTGAGCTTCGAATTGTCCAACAATCAGGCTGGCATATAAAATACATTTTATTGGGGCAGGGTGCATGAAAGGGGCTTAAGGGGCAGCGTAAAGGGAGAGGAATATAGATTGGTAGAGGTACTAAGGGGCAGATGTATCAAACGATTTTGAGGTCGCAAAAATAGCGATTCGCTAAAAAACAGCGTTTGCGACCTCAAAAAGCAAGAACCCGATGTATGAGCAATATTCGCAGTGCAAAATAAGAAATCGCTAAATAAGCGATTTCCTATTTAGCGAATTCTTAAAATGTGCGTATCCCTCCTGCGAATTCGCAAACAGCTCCAAAATGTTTGCGACATACGCAAATTGCGAAATCGCTGTGTAAGGAATCGCAATGCAATGTATCAAAAAATCGCTAATAGCGAATCCTAAGAAATCGCTATTTAGCACCATAGAATTAACACCAACACAATCCAGGTGGTAACCAGGTGCAAGCTATATTAAGAGGCCCACAATGCACCAGCCACTTCCACAATGGCTTCACTCTACCTGATAGCAAGGAGGCTGCGACTGCGTGCGGCAGCACAGAGAAGGATGCGACAAGAACGGGTGTTTAGGGTGCGCATCACACTCTTCATGCAGACTGAGGAGGAGATCCACAACAAGTACAGGCTGGACACAAAGAGCATCCTGGACTTGATAGAGGAGCTGAGACCCCACATGGAACACCCAACAGGCAGGACCCAAAGCATACCAGCCCATGTCCAGGTACTGTGCTCACTGCACCTGCTGGCCACAGGCAGTTTCCAAGGGGTGATAGCTGTGGCAGGTGGGGTGTCCCAGAGTTGCCTGTCACGGTTCTTTCGTGCATTCCTAGATGCCATGGTACAAAGGCTACGCAACCACATACAATTTCCCACCACACAACAGGAATTACAACAGACACAACTGGACTTCTACCAGATTGCACACTTCCCAAACGTAATTGGCTGTATTGATGGTACCCATGTGGCTCTCACACCCCCATCAACCAACGAATATGTGTACCGTAACCGCAAGTCCTACCATTCGCTCAACATTCAGATCGTATGCAATGCCAGGCATCTCATCACGGACATTGTTGCCAAATTCCCAGGGAGCAGCCACGACTCCTTCATCTTCAGGCACAGTGGGATATACGGACGTCTCACTGCCGGCGAGTTTGGTGAGGGCTACCTCCTAGGTAAGTGCATGTCTGACCTCCCATATACAGGTACATCACTGGTCTGTGGGCCATTGACTGACCTCTCATGATTGTCCCTGCAGGTGACAGTGCCTATGCGGTGCGAGAGTTCATCCTGACGCCATACCTGAACCCAGCCAATGCCAGGGAGCGGCGTTACAACCGTGCTCAGAAAGCAACACGATGCATAATAGAGCGGACATTTGGCATCCTCAAAAGCAGGTTCTGCTGCCTGCATAAAAGCGGTGGCGCACTCCAATACAGCCCGGAGACAAGCTGCAAGATTGTGGCCACCTGCGCAATGCTACACAACATTGCGGTGAGGAAAGGCATCCCAGTCGAACTGTCAGACAGTGACACTTCTGACGATGAAGACCCATGCCCCCTGGAAGACCTGCAGTTGGATTTGGGGCAGCTGCGGGACGACAGAGACGGGATGAGATAACCCATAACTACTTCTAGGTTAGTAATAATGACATGAGGCATGTGTTATTTGGTTTCAGGTCTGTGTTTATTTCAGCCCTTACATGCAGGATAGAATACGTCACACAGCCTGAGAGACTCCATGCAGCCCACTATGTGTAGCACATGTTATGTCCACAGTGCAGGTCTGTGAGCAAGCCAGGAGTCCTGTTGTAATGGGTTACCTCACCCTTTGGCGTAACTCAGTTTGGCAGCTCATCTTCTCCTGTTGCGGCCTGCTGGTGCCTGCTCTGGGTGCTGACTGGCCTCCCATGACTCCACATGTGTAGCTCCCTGTCTCCCACTGCGCCGTCTTGGCACAGGCACTGGTGGTGTAATGCTGCTCCTGCTGGATACCTCCTCGCTATCCTCTGAGACACGAAGTGCTGGGCCACCTGTGTTGGCTGTCTGCATGTGTTCCACGGCACTGGTGACCAGCACCAGGCCTTTCGCCACATCCTGGCAGCAGTGG
The DNA here is from genome assembly GCA_963921515.1 of Calotriton arnoldi. Taxonomy (NCBI): domain Eukaryota; kingdom Metazoa; phylum Chordata; class Amphibia; order Caudata; family Salamandridae; genus Calotriton; species Calotriton arnoldi. The sequence goes on along the minus strand of CAWUFW010010193.1, from coordinate 185,329 downwards.
GACATCTCCACTTGCATGCTGATGGTGCGACGTGTCAGCTGGCTAGTGGCAGTGCAGAGGCGGTTCACCGCCTTGGTGTAACTGTGCAGTCGGCTGTCCGCACGTTGCCTCAGTCTGTGCCTGTCTGCCTTGTCCCTCTTGAATGTGGTACACAATTTATGGATAGCACCTGCCATGGCCATGATGCCCTCCCCCATGTGACATAGGCTTTTGTTCACTGTGCACAGCTGCCGATTTATGGACCGCAGTGATTTCTGTTGCAGGCGCTGTACCTGCAGTATGCTGCCCTCCAGTCCAGCAAACACCGTGTCCTCATCCGTGCCACAGCTGGTGCTGGCACGTGGCCTGCGTCTCCCATATCCATGAACTCTATGTCGCAGTGTGGCCTGTGCCGGGACCTGTGTCACACCCTGCCCTGGCTCTACCTGTGCTTCTTCCTCGCCTGTGGACTGTGTATCTGCCTCCAGGGGTGGCAGTGGTGGCACAATGGTGCGCTTCCTCCTTGGGACAGGTGTGCTCTCTCTGCTGTCTTCTGGCTCCCCCTGCCCTGCCTGTTCAGCTGTATCTTCCACCTCCTCATCTCCCGCACTGTCATCCAGTGGCCCAGGTTGTGCTGTGGATGAAACGGGAAAATTGATTTTGTGACATTGTCTAGATTTCTCACTTAATAAAGTTTTCACATTTTGGATTGGCTAACTGGTATCTATAGCATTCCTGCCTTTACAGGGTCTCACATACTGCTTCAACATTGCTGTGTGTACTTGCCCCACTGTGTTGTGCCTATGACTGCGTTTCCCATGATGCATTGCTGTGTGTGCTGGAATAAGTGGACCGGAGTGGCATTTGTAGTGTGTGTTGGGTGCATTCCTGTGTGTGGGGATGGGATGGTGCTGTGGGGGCTGCATTTGGCATGCCTCTTACCTTGTCTGGTGGTTGCAGGCTCTGAGCTGTCTATGTCAGCCAGTCCACTGATGCTTTCTGGCAGGAGGGTGCTCTCCACCAACTCCTCCTGGGGTGTTGAGTCGGTTGCTGTGGATGTTCCACCCCTGTCTTCCTGGACTGCGCCAGCCTGGTTGCCACCTTCTCTTTGGACCTTTGGCGCATGTCGTACCACCTCTTCCTCAGCTCTTCGACCGTGCGCTGGGTCACACCTACAGCATTAACTTTTTCCTGGATGGCCAGCCAGATTTTGCGCTTCCTGGACTCAGGTACACGGAGTGCCTTTTTTCCAAATAGGAGTTCATGGTTGCACACCATCTCCTCAATCAAGACCTCCTGCTCCCTTTCACTGAACTTGTTTTTCCTCTTCCTCACTGCCCTCTCCTTGTCCTTCTCTTTGTGTTGGGAATCCATTTTTGCTGTTTGTGACTGCTGTGCTCACTCCTCTGCCTCTCCTCACAGCCTCTGACCCAGCCTCAGGCACTCAGGTGCAGCAGATCACTCCCACTTCCTGGGTGTGATGTCATCAAGCTGCACCTGAATTGCTGCTTCCCGTTTTTGCGATTCTTTATTTGCGAATTTCGCTAATAAGGAATCGCAAAACCGGGATTCGCAGAAAATTCTTAGACTTTTAAGTAATCGCAGATTTTTAGCGATTTTCTAGATACATCGCGATTAGCGATTCTCAAATTGCGAATCGCTAAAAGTCGCAAATTGAGAATCGCTAATCAAATCTTTGATACATCTGCCCCTAAGTGAGGGAAAACACAGTATTTTGTAAACTTAACAACATTTTTTAAGGATGTCGAAACAGAGAGAGTGTGTGTGTGTATTTTTGTCTGTGTGTATGTAAAAAGTCCTAGTGAAATCCGACAGACACCTCACCATACCTGGCTGAAAGCACCTGTACCCAACTATTTACCAGAAAATACATTTATTAGGGAGAGCGTAACACTACAAAAAACCCCCTGAAGCTACACCCGTGTGTGTGTTATAAAATAAAAAAGCGGAACCCCAAAAATGGATTATTTTTCACACATTAAACACAAGAAGGGATCTCAAATAAGATTATAGAGACTGAATATATGCACAGTTAAAACAATTATTCTTTGTGGGACATTTCGCACAGTATCTTTCAAATATTAAGTTAACCAAACAATAGTACCTGATTGAGATGAATCTATAAAGTGCATTCCAAATTACTGCATTGCAGGACCAGGACAAAAGCACATTGATAATCAAACAACCAAAAATAAGATTTCTCATTCCATGTAATAGCTATAAATTATAGACTATCAACTTATAAAATAACGTTGTGCTATTACAATTATCCGTGGATATGAATTTTAAGTCAGCCCTACATGATCAAAGGTTGGCTTTTACCTTTTGTGCATTGGACTTATTTGTCTGAATTTTATATAGCTGGATTCTCAAAACATATAGCTAATTCTGCAGTTTTACACAGTGACGGCTGCAGGGGAATAAAAAAACAAAAGATTACTTACCTGCCGACCGCCGCCTCCGCCTCTTCTGTTTCTGTTGACTCCCAGCAGCACACAGGCTCCCAGACTCCCCTAAGCCAATCATGACGCTGCTGTCATGCTGATAATGGTATTACAAGCATTACAGCAGTGTCGTAATTGGTCTGAGTGGCCTGGTTTGCTTCTCAGACTGTGCGTGAGAGCCTGGGACTGTTCTGCACCTGGCTGTGTAACACAGCCGGGTGGAGAAATGCTAAGTGCACATGTCGTTTGACCGTACTAAGACGGCCGGCCAAACCATCATGCACACTTATGGTGTCCACCACTCCTCCTCCCTGCTCCATCACGATAGCTTAGCCCAGTCCGGCCTTCCCTAGACTGCCTCAGTGCTGAAAAATAAAATAATATTAACATTGTTTTATTATCATTTTATTTTTCCTGGTTGCACTGCTGAGAGCAGTGGGGTGATACTCCTCTGCCTTAAAGGAGGAGCCACCTCTGGTTGTGCAACTAAGTTTGCATTTTTTCAGGAATTCTCCAAAAATTCAATGAGTACTCCTCGGAGCTGGTGCAGTTACAGATTTGCAGGAGCACTCCTATGTATGAAAAAGTACACATGTGTAAAAGCTTAGTAAAAATGCATTAGCACAATCTAGCTTTTCTTTTTTCCAGAAGGAAAATGTTTCTCCATGGAGAAACTCTTTCCCTTATGCCAACACAAATTTCGATGTCTTTCCTTTCCATTTCCATTTCCAACCTGAATACAAATTTACTCATGGCCTTGACAAAGGTATATCTCCAATCACTTCTAGGGTGGGAAGATGCCTTGCAAACTATTGTGAAAACAAACATGCAAATTTGTGGGTGTTCAGCTAATTTGCAATACGGCCCAGTGCTACAATGCTGACTTCCTGCCCCAGAGAGTAGATTTACTCTGCGGTAATTTGACACCACATTAGCTAGCAGGGAAGTAGATTTATGTACCCCATCCATCAGAATTCTCAGTGTGTCCACCATTAGACATCATTCACTCTGAACACAGTTGTTCAGTCATACAACATTCCACATCTCAAAACATACACACACAGCTCACGCTGCGGAAAGTAAAAGCTCCATTTTTGATAGACTTATGCAGCAGAGGGCTTGTAGGTGTCTTCCCTTCAGGGTTGATGTTAAAAAGTCCTCTGCTCCTGAACTATAAGCAACTGCCACCAGGCATCCAAATCCCCTAAGCCTGGCATTAGAAGACAGAGAAGCAGAGGAGTATACTTTGAGGACATATGATGCACCATCACTGTCGATCATCAGATAAATTAAGGAGCACCTGCCACTGGACTCACACATTACCAATTTCACTGGTGAAAGTTCATGAGTAATGACAAAATGTAAGAAAGGCAGAGCAGCACAGCTTTCCCAACCATGACAGAACTTTAATGGATCATTTTTTTAATAGAACCTCTCTGTAATGTTCTCAAATGTGTTTAGAAGCATGCCAAAGCCTGTTTTCTTTCTTTCCATTATAATTATCATTTAATCTCATTCACTGTCACACATTGAGCTCAAGGCACTAGTCTGGAATTCACAAATTAGACTTTCCAGTGGTTTTGGGGAGTCACATGCAAAACACTACACTGCACATCTGGCCCACATAATTAATGTTTAAGAGTTGAGGAAGCATCTACCCCAGCATCTTTCTCGGATGCTTGGCTTCCTTGAGAGCAGAAATTGATGCCTGCTGTCTGAGGCCACCATCTCTAAGGAGCGGCTCTCCAATCAGTAGGGGTCTTATAAGAATTGTTTACAAGATTTGACCATGGACAACTTTCTTTGTTTCCATTTTAAAGGCAAAAGCACAGTTTTAGTATTACCTTCCTTCTTCTAACCTTTTGTTTGCTCTGGTCGTTTGAAGCAGGATAACTGTTCCTCTGGTATGTTATGTTAAATGTTATTTATTTATTTTATTTATTTATTTATTTATAAAGCGCGACATTCATCCCAATGGGATGTTAAAAGAATTGGTAAAGCGCACATACACCATACGGTTTCATGGCACTTATAGTAAGAGGTGATCAGCTGCTCATAAGATCATTTTTTCATAGGCCTGGGAGAACAGCCAGGTTTTTAATTGTCTCCTAAAATAAGAAAAGCATGAAGAGGATCTGATGTTGGAAGGGAGTGAGTTCCAAAAGTAAGGGGCCAGAACCGCAAAGCGGGATTCACCAGTTCTTTTCCGTTTGAAGGTGGGAATGGCTAACAGGGACTGGTGGGAGAACCTAAGGGCCTGGACAGGGACATACCTCGGAATGAGACTGGAAATAAATTCTGGGCATGTGCCATGGAGTGCTTTAAATATCAGGCTTCCGACCTTAAATGCACAGCGTTGGGTTACTGGAAGCCAGTGTAGTTTCCTCATGAGGGGAGTGACGTGGTGCCATCTAGGCTGGTGATAGATAAGTCTCGCTGCCTGATTGTGCACTAGTTGCGTCTTCTCATTAAGTACCCTGGAAGGCCAAAGTAGGTAGAGTTAGCGTAGTTGAGGTGTGAAATTACCAGGGACAGAACAACTTGGATAACCGCTTCAGTTGAGAGGAATCTACTGATTTTCCTAATCTTACGGAGTTGGAAAAAGCAGGTAGAGACTGCTGTTCCAATCTGGGTTTTCCATCGAGAGGTCACTATTGATTGTGACACCGAGGCTCTTTGCTGAAGGAGATGGGGGCACTCAAAACTCCGCTGACCAGAAATTCGAGGGTCAAGGGTTTCGAGAGCCACTGATTAGGATTAACTCTGTTTTATCAGGATTTAATTTTAAATGGTTGTTATCCATCCAATTGCGATGTATAACACAGTGGTCTGAAAATTCAGGATCGAGGCAGGGGTGTTATCAATGGTGAAAATCGATTGCAGGTCATCTGCATAGTTGAATGTTCACACCTTACCTTCCCCCAAGGACTGGAAGAAAGGATGGAGATACAAATTAAACAGGTGTGGGGACAGGGAGGAGCCTTGCGGGACCCCACAAGTTAATTTAACTCTTGGAACCGTGTATTGGGAAAGACGGACAGATTGAGAGCGATCATCTAAAAAGGACATCAGCCAATGAAGGGCGGCTCCCTGAACCCCAGCGTCCCTGACACGGTCCACTAGAATTTTATGGTCGACCGTGTCAAAGGCCGCCAAGAGGTCGAGGAGCACAAATGCCTGGGTGGTGCCTTTTCCAGCCTCTTTCTTTATTTCATCCAATGCACTCAAGATTACCATCTCAGTAGAATGGGCGGGACGAAAGCGTGCTTGATGTAGATGTAAAAAGTGGGATTGTTCTATGAAGGAGCAAAGGCAGTTGGACACATGGGCTTTTAACACTTTAGCCAGAGATAGGACGATAGTTCGTGGGGACCGAAACATCTGCACCAGTTTTCTTAATTAGTGGGACTATCACAGCTTCCTTAAAGAATCTGGGGACCAGGCCCTGGTTAAGTGAGCCTTTTGGAAGGGATATGGCCGGCTCGGGACATGCTAGGAAGATTTCTCTCAAAATATGTGGGGGCAACTGTCAGCCGGGGAGCCTGATTTTACTTTAGTTAACAGGTCTGGGAGGGATTCTTTGCTAACGGCTGTGAACTGATGTAACGAGTAAGGATTCCTGGGTGTCACATCCTGTTTATCAGAGGATGTGTTATCCGGAATACTAGCTTTGATAGAACATATTTTAACAATGAAGAAAGTATTCAAGGAATCACACAGTCCCTGAGTGGGGGTTAATTTAGCAGTGATTCTGTCTGGATTGGACAGCTCATTCACAATCGCAAATCTATCTTTAGATTTATTTGTAGAATTCAGAATCTTATTAGAGAAATAGGCGGCTTTAGTTTGTAGAATGGATTTTTTATATTGCTTAAGTTGAGTTTGAAAGATGCCTTTTTTATCAGGGCTGTAATTCCAACTCCAAGTGCGTTCAGCCCGACGTAAAGCTAATTTCTGGGCTTTTAAGTCATCAGAGCACCCCCTCTGGGCATCATGGCACCTAGCTATTTTAACTTTCCTCAGAGGGGCAAAGGAGCCACTGGCAGCGGTCAGCCAGGATCTAATGTTCTCTTCACTTTAGTTAATAGAGGTCTGATGGATGGGTGTGGTGAATTTCAACGAGTTACAGAAGGCACTGATATTAATATGGTTCCAGGACCGTGCCATCAGACTAGTTTTGACAGAGGGTTTGGTTATAATCAAATTGTTAAGGGAGAAGTTCAGTAGAGAATGATCGGGCCAGGTGCAAGTGGATACCGTCAGATTGGACACTGTAAGATTGATGGTCCAAATTTGGTCAAGACTATGGCCTTTTATATGAGTGGGCATTGTCACATGTTGAGTGAAATTCAGCCCATTGAGGAGGTCGGTCATTTCTATTGTGTGTGGGCCGCCCAATTTGTTATTGGCCCAATAGTTAAAATATCCGATTAACAATATTTTGGCATGATGGATTACCAGGTAGGACATTTGTTCTGCCAATAATTGGGAGAAGAGAGGCATGTTGTGAGGGGGTCTGTACAGCAATACACAAGTCAGGGGGGTGAATGAGGAGTCCAGTTTAATGACTAGGTATTCCACAGAAGTGATGTCTATCGCTGTGAGGGTAGTGAACTTCAACTCTTGCCAAATTATGGCTGCTACCCCTCCCCCAGTTTTCCCTAAAAGCCGATAGGCCTGAAGAATGTAATAGTAATATTCAAAAGTCTATATTGTCGTGCTTATACTCTCAATGCAAAGACATCATTAACATTGTTTGAGTTAATATTGTAGTACCTTAACTTAAACGCCTGTGATCAATATAAAACAGCCCTTTGCTGGAGGAAAGCGCCGATTGTTTCTTTGGTTGAAAATGGTCAGAGAGGAATTTGTGAATACTTACCAACTTATTACAGCTCATCCTTTGGTCCTTAGATTATTCATAACCTTCCCTTTGCTTGCCCTGGGCGGGTATGTCCCCTGTTATTGATATTAACAGGAATATGATGTATATCACACTAGGAAAGGTGGGGCTAAAAAAAATAAGGTGAAGCCAGAGTCTTCAATATCTGGGCAAGCCTCATACTGCTATAAATAATACGAGGGCCAAAAGACAGGGCATGATGAAGGCTTCATTGAGTAATCCAAAAATTATTGTAAGCAGGATTTGTATATTAGGGCTTCTTCTGGAAGTGCATAAAAAGCAACTATTCTGTGGGATCCTGTTTGAGAAGCCTATGCACCTCGGCATGTGAGTTTGAAAATTCACCTCGATTCTTTTTTGGGGGGTATTTTAAGGATCTCTTAGACTGATTGTTCTGTATGAACTGACTGTTCGAGGACACCAGTTTTGGATAATTGGTTCCTTAAACAAGGTTCATTGAAAAAATCCATGCAGGATCTTTCCGTGCCACATCCTCTGTGTTCATTTTAAATGCCAAAGAGTAACAAGGACATTAATATGTAATGATCCTGAACGGATTGACCACCCCCTGCTAGCTATAAATGGTCTTTGTGCTGTTTGATGGAAAAGAGTTCATTTGCTATACGGTTTACAGACACACTTACAAATCTCCAGCAATGCGATTTGTTTTTCTAAGCCTTAATGCTGTTGTTGCTGGGAGGAAGAGCAGCCCTGGAATACATCGTCACTTACACATGAGGCATTTTACTACAGACTTTCATTGATATTAATCTCTATGAATACTCGTTAGCACTACCTACATCGGTGAATTACGCACCCTGTAAATTAGAAATCTTCCGTCTCGAAACAGAGGCAGTCATTTGCCTCTACAGCAGTTCTTTGCAATCCTATGGTGGAAAAGTGCCCCAAAATATTTGATAATGTATATACTCGCATTCTATGAGGTGCTCTTTTTACCGATTTGCTAAACGTTGGCAAAGCAAAAACAACCTTAAACATTCTGAATCTGTGCCATTCTAGGATTGAACAATAGGGCATGGTCCATAGCAGCAAAGTATGTTGCAGCGAATAATTGTTTTATGAAGAAATACCAGCATGAGCAATCCACTGAGAAAAATCCTCAAAACGAACTTTTCAAATATCATTAGAGAGAGTACAATAATATAACAATTTTTACTGAATTTCTTCAGAGGCAATGCATTTCAAATGACCTCTCCAAAACGAACCCTAGACCTAAGCTTAATTCTAAACTTAATTGATAAACATACTTTAAATGAGCCATCAACCCATTTCATACCCTTAAATGTACCATAACTCTAAAGTCGACCTTTACTCTGCATCTAACTCTTTCTAATAGCAATACTTACTCTGCCAATTTCTGTGTTACTTTTTCCCAACCATTCAAGCAATACACTGGCTGCAGGTCAACACAGGATTCAATTGCAGAGGTATTTGCTTTACCTGTAGGTTAGGTCACAACATCAACCCTCATTGAATACACAGCTCCACAGATCTCAAAATGAAACCCCTAACCTAGCAAGGGGAAATATTTTCTCTTACAAACATAAAATGCTTAGTAATGATATGTATTGAAGACATATCGCTTTGGTATTCTCCCCTTACACATCCCCCAATGCCAAAACTAGGGCTGGTAGAAGGGGAAGACTGAACTCCTATTAGTTTTAGCTCACTTGGGAAATTTCACAACTAACTAGGAAGTGTGAAGTTGCTCCCATTTGCCTGGTTCTTAGTTGAAGTTTTGCTGACACCATTTCCTGCAGCTGATTACTCCGCCCAAAATGGATGGGATCTCAGGCTTCAGTGAAGAATGCTTAGCTCTCAGTGGCAGTTGTGTGCAGTGAGCCCTCAGACTTCTGGCAGCCCAGAAATGAGAAGCAGGGGACACCATGCACAACAAGAGTAAGCGGGTGCCAAGTGGCACACTCCTAGCTCTGCCTAGCATTTAGAATCATCCTGCTGCAGCAGGGCCATCTTTTCCCACCATTTAATGATTTTTTTAAAACTCCTTAACCTTCATAATTCCCAATGGTGGCAGAGTTTAAAAATTATACTGCAAAGTTTTGAGGTCCAGTGCTTTGCAACTTGGAAACCCTTAAAAAAAACCTTCTCCAATTTAACAAACAATTAAAAACATCTCTGCTCTCAGACCCTCTACTGTTTGCATATAGAGCCCATCTTCATCTGCAGTATCTCTTAAAGTATCTCTGTGACCAAATGCTTCAACACAAAATCATACTGGCTTGGACTAAATCCACTACAAAAACTCTTTGAATATATGTGTCTTAAAACAAAAACTAGATAAGATGGCCCTTCCAGCGAACACTAGCTGAAATAAGCATCTTGAGTATTCCTCTTATTTATCCCTGCCCTTCAACCATTCTTTCTATGGCTTCAAAGAGCCCGTGGACTCAGTACATCAGGAGCACTGCTGGCCAAACCATAAAAACTCAGTATGCCCCCCTTTCTGCCTGGGCAGATGCCATCTTCCCCAATTTGGCTGTTGTGGAGTATGTGGACCATCTCCATCCAGCCATAGGCATATCAAACATGAGAAAATGAAGTACAGCATGGAACCTGCTAGTCCCCCAAATGAGTGCAATGCACTGAGGTTCTCTGAGGCCTCTCACAAGCTAATGTCTCCCTGGACCTGCCATCAGAGGCTGATTCCAAATGCATAGTTACCTTTGCTCACTTCCACTTGTGGTTTTGGTAATCTGCACCTATCTAATGTGAGCTGAGCAGTACTTAGTGCCTCGTGCCCCCATCTGAGCTCAGCAACTCATGTCCAGTCTATTGGCCCAGCATTTCAATGGTCACATCTGCCTAATCCTTGCCCACTTTCAGGGCCGGACTGGCTACCGGACGTTTTGGTGTGTTGCCAAGCTGGGGGCTGATTTTGTTGATGGGGACCTGCGTGTGCTTAAAACCATTTGTTTTCCTTTGTTTATTTAGAAGCACACGCAGGTCCCCATCAACGAAATCAGCCCCCACCGCAGTGAAATCAGCCCCCAGCTTGGCAGCACACCAAAACGCCCAGTAGCCAGTCCGGCCCTGCCCACTTTAGGGTCTCACCTCTGGCGCCCAATGTTTACCTCTTTCTGTAAAGTCTCCTGCTGCATTGCTACCTTGATAAACATTCCCTATCTGTGATTACAGAATGTATTGATTTTTCATTTATACTGATCACAGGATACACAAATATAGTCACTTATCTTCTTACCAGTCCCATCTTCCATCCCAGTTTGCATCTACCACTGATACAAATCCCTACAGTGCCTCCGACCCCTGCCTCCTACTTTCCAAACCTGATACCCTTGCGCCTAAGGTGGAATGTACACCCACTACTGACCCAAAAGTCAAAGAAGAGCTGTCTATATCAGTTCCTAGCTCCCTGCTTTGAATCTAAGCCGGTGAGTGTAGATACTGTAGTAATCTTCACACACACATACACACGCACATATATTTCAATCATCTTTATTTCTTCGGATGCAGCGACCTCCAGCTATTCCACAGCTCTTCTAACTGCCAGCCACCAGATCTATCCCCACTCCTAAATTCCACATTACAACGTGAATAAGAAACATTCTTACATATCTTTCCCTTATACAGACATAAAAAGAACAACATTAAAGTTTTCTGAGATATAATATATTCTATGGTTGAAAAGTACAGTAACATTTTCTGAGATATAATACATTTTATGGTCTATCCTCTTCCCACCGTAACCTACTGTTTTCAAATCAGACACTTGCAGCTCTTTAACACACATTCCATCTATTTATAAATTCAGCTGGAAATGTATGCACAATCACATAAAATGTTCCCATTACTCATCTGGCCCAACCACTCTACTTAAACTCCCAAGACTCCATTCTGAAAAGTTTCAGCGCTCCGTTCATCATCTCCTTGTGTTTGCTTTGTTCGCCCTAAGTTGGCAGGGTATGCCCAGACGTGGCACTTTGCCACTGGATTCAAGCTAGCCTGGCTGATGAGGGCTGTTAGCCCGAAACCGGTCCCAGAATGCTTGTTTCCGGTCCAGGGAAGACATGGCTTGGCAGTTCGGGCTGGACTGTTCCCATGAGGCACAGGGTCAAGACTCATTTGCATATAGCTGTGTCTGAACTGGGGTGGCAAAGTGTGCTAAAGAACGATGATGGATTCAACCCAGATCTGTGACTGGGAGTGAGTGTCTGAAAAGTTTCAGCGCTCCGTCCATCATCTCCTTGTGTTTGCTTTGTTCGCCCTAAGTTGGCAGGGTATGCCCAGACTTAGGTCCCTTGCTCACTTTGCCACTGGATTCAAGCTAGCCTGGCTGATGAGGGCTCTTAGCCCGAAACCGGTCCCAGAATGCTTGTTTCCGGTCCAGGGAAGACATGGCTTGGCAGTTCGGGCTGGACTGTTCCCATGAGGCACAGGGTCAAGACTGATTTGCATATAGCTGTGTCTGAACTGGGGTGGCAAAGTGAGCTAAAGAACGATGATGGATTCAACCCAGATCTGTGACTGGGAGTGAGTGTCTGAAAAGTTTCAGCGCTCCGTCCATAATCTCCTTGTGTTTGCTTAATGCACAAGATACCGCATAATCACATCTTCCCCAGAGAGTGAAAGTGTATTTCCTGCACTAATGTGGCTAGAGATCTAGACAAGGAAGTGAGAAGGATGGAGCTACGGCTGCCTTTAGAAACTTCATAAAGACTTATGATAGCAAGGGCCTGCTAATTATTTCTCCCTGACAGCTGCCATTTGGTAGATGATAGGGCTGAACGGTGAGACTACAGTTTCTGTTATTCAAGGTGAAGGAGATTCTGGGTCACTTATGTCCTTTTTTCTTTTCCCATAGTACTTCTTCGGAGAGGCTGATGACAAGCAGGTGCAAAAACCTCTCAGCTCATTGTGCTCATGCTGTGGATGCTTCAGTTTGGAGACCTCACTAGTACTACAAGCTGTGAAAAGCATCACTTTACACAAAAGCTGTGCCTAGAGAGTAGACTGAGAAGGACCTGTGAAAGAACCACCCAAACCAGCTCTGACATTGAGACAGTGGATCCATGCCCCCTGTCCAGAAAAGTTGTATAAAGTGGGACCCAAAGCAACCCACTCTATGCCAGTTCCATGTTCTTCATGACCAAGGAAGATACTCTCTGCAGAGTACTCAAAGGACTGCTGCGTGACCAGTAGGTAGTATCTGACAGTCTTCCATAGGTGAGGAAAAATCACCTGAAGCCTACACTTCCTCCTGGAGGAATTAAGGGCCTGCCTAGTGCCTAGAAGCCTGCCTGCTGAGAGAAGGAAAGAGTTTGACAGTCCCTGCAATAGGAGAGACTGTCCAGGGGGAGATGTCTAGTGTGTTCCCAGTCCAAGGGACACCCAGAGGAAGCAGGTGGTTGGACAGCAAAGTCAGCAGTGATTTGTGCTGAAAAATGTCTCCTGGTGTCTCTTTAGTTCTGGGAAGGAACCGCTGCAACAGCTCTGAGGTTGGCCTGAACAACTGCTATGAGGGTCACCTTTATCCGATTAGGGCTACAACTACCATGAGGTTTACCTGATTGGGGCTACAACAAATGTAAGGTTCGCCTGGCCCAACAGTGCCACAACTACTGTGAGGTTCACCTAGCCCAACTCGGGCTGCAACTGCTATGAGGTTTGTATTGTGTGAGCATGGCTACAACTGTTGTGGTACTCTTATTTTCTCAGTTGGGGTTGATTGAGCTTCATTGGCTGGACGGGGCCACCACTGTAGTGCCGGCATCTTAAAGAGTACCCAGATTACTGAGGGACAGTGGATTGATCCGGGTAGCCAGATTGCTGGCATCAGAGTGACTGCAACCAAATGCTACTGGCCCCTGCCTGCAGCAAAATCACACAGCTTAGTACTCACTAGTAGAGCATGAGGGACTAAGAATGGATCCCTGTCTGCTAGACCACCAGGGATAAGAACTCAAACAAGTGAACTTATTCTCATTTGACTTGCTGGACACCATTAATTTGCACCTGAACTTCACTCTTGCTTCTGCCACAATTCTGGTCGGTTACCTCCATCTAGGGTCTCCCAGGGAGGGAGATGGCATGGATGGGGAAAAGAGGATGCGAAGCACTACAAGAGGTGAATCATGATCAGGATCATTACTACGTATGCTGAAATGAATTCTGTAGTATTAAGTATGGCTGCAAGATTAAAAAGTAGTTTAATTGCTCAAAAGAGAAACACTGGGTTGGACATAGGAATTATTGTGCCTGTTTGTTAATTGTTAAGGTCTGAGCTCCTTTCCCCCAATCGACCTCCCTGGGAAGCATGTGGCTGTTTGCCATTGCTATCTTAACTGTCCAGTCCAAGAGCAGTGTTACTGAGTAAGTAAAGGGCCCCTCAGAATAGAGATATGGGGTGTGGAACAAAGGATACTACTAATTTCAGACGCCTACCCCTTATTTCTTTCATATGCCAAACAATTAAAAATATGTTTGTGCTAAATAACCCTTCAATAACTAACACCGTGCCAACCACACAGGGATTCAAAAAACACATGAATTTATTAATTTGCCATCAAATTAGTAGATGTATATTCAACAAGTTTGATATAAAGGCATTTACATCTTTTTTCATAAAAACAGATGAATATGTAATTTACATTATAGACTACTCCATGCCGACCCTTCCTAATATTACCCTTATCATCCTATACCACTACCCATTCTTAAATGCTAAACTTACCCTTACCACCCTATACCACTACTCACCCATAAACCCTAAAATTACCCTTACCACTCTTTACCACTACCCACTGTTAAAACCTAAAGTGACCTGTTTCGCCCTTTAAAGTAGACACAAGCCTTATGACATTGGCCAAACCTAGTCTCCCTGCTCTTGCCCTTTTTGTCACAAGGGCGATTAATATTTGCTTTCCAGCTAGGTTAGTCCAACAAAACCTAGGACAGCCAATCATAATTCCAATTCTCAGGAGACAGGCGAGGACACTGATTTGAGCAATCAAGTAACGATCTATCTCAGGTCTGCTTTCCCTTTTAAAAACACTGTAAATGGTGATAACAACTCAACTTGCTGAGTGGTTTTCAGCTAGGCTCACTTGACAGACCTGAACACAGGGTAGGTTGCTCTAACCACTCATTACCATGGTCATGTTTGTGCAGGGGTATTATTGAGCATCTCTGGAATCTGCAACTCAATGGACCCAAGGTGCTGCTCGATTTCCTACTCACATCCTTTGCAAGTATCCTAACTTGGTTTGCATCATTTCTGCACAACTGTACTCACAAAGACAAATTTGTCTTAATATTATTCAGAACCACGCCCATCATCTGCACAAAGATTAGTCCTGTCTCCGACTGTCTTCAAAGCTTCCTAGTTTTAGTATTTGTAAGGTCTCAAGATTGACCTCTACATATATGAGGGAATGACACAGAACAAAGTCAAAGTGGAGGACGGGGTCTAGTGAAAGACATTGCCTGGTGAACTGCATAGCTGAATGAAACAAAATCATCACTGAATGCAGTTACATTGTTTCTGCCACCATTAAAGATGAATGAATCCCCTGGTTATGGCTCGAAATCGAATCTAATGTTTTGATAATATGAAGTGTTTTCAGTTTCAGCTAGAAATGTTTCATTCATAAATAAATGCAAATACAAATAAAGCTGGCTCAACTGAACAGGTCGACTTCCAACAACAGAATAAAAGGACAGCATTTACATCTTGTTTGACTGTGACCCAACCTTCATCCCTCAAGTTAAGGCAGCCAATAA
Organism: Calotriton arnoldi; assembly: GCA_963921515.1. Taxonomy (NCBI): domain Eukaryota; kingdom Metazoa; phylum Chordata; class Amphibia; order Caudata; family Salamandridae; genus Calotriton; species Calotriton arnoldi. The sequence goes on along the minus strand of CAWUFW010010193.1, from coordinate 170,203 downwards.
GAATGCATTCTATCACATTTTCCATATCAGTGGGATCCTTCATTTGATTTGTTGTTATAATGGTAAGTTTGCACCTGGAATTGTGCAAACGAGACTACACTGGCCCCTCTAATGTGATGTTCACCAAGCTGCAACGCGTCCGAAACAATTCCACTAGGCTCATGCTTGGCTTGAGATATCAGGACCATATCCACATAATGCTAGACATGCAGATGAATCACAAGCTACTAATCAATGAAAGACTGCAATTGGAATAATTCTTCACATTAAGAAGGGCACTGCATGGCCACACTGCACCCACCTACCAGTGGACTTTCAACATTAGTGGCCTCCATGATGCCAGGGTCACCCTCATTGAACGTAAGGACCACATTCTCACAAAGATACAAGATGCCGTTTCCGACCCTGTGAGACTATACTAGACTCCACTTAAGAGTTAAAGCAGAGTTCCAGAGATGCCAGAAGACCTAGGTACACTATTCTAATCCCTCCCCCCTTTGCATCAGGTTTCCACCTCTGTTATCCTGCCAATCAAGCACCTATTTCTGGCTTGTACATACCACCTTTCATACTGCCAGTGGCATGAGGTGACCGAAAAAGCAGTGTACTGTGCATTACAGATTCCAAAAATAACTAAAAACCTACAGATTCATGTTAAATGTCTCCTGATGTCTAATGGAACTAAAGTGGTATTTCAATAGATCCCACATTTTAAGATGAGTATTCATTCAAAATAATTTTGCATACTTTTCCAACCCTAATGGAAAATCTTGTCAACTAAAACCGTCACACGTGCATCATTAACCATCTCTTGTCCAGAGAGGCCCATACATGATATATAATTAGTCGTGTTTCCACATGTTTGGTGTCACTAAATCTATTATCATGACACCTGCACTAATTAGCTGTTTTTACATGCAGTGTTGGGTGACAGTATCAGCTGCATGTGGTACACGGGAATGAGCACAAATTGTAAGCGCTACAGAACACTCGAAAACTGCAGCCAAACCGGAAATGGTTACCATGGTGTTAGGAGGCAGTAACCCTCTATCTCGGGGAGTGTGGGACTGCGTGCTTGCTGGTAACATTATGAATTGGAAACAGCCGTAATAGTTACATGCAGCGACAACTGACTCATTCGTTAATCTCAAATGATGCATTTTTAATTCACAGCAAAATAGACCACCATTTAAAATGATTTATAATTTACTAGAGAAACAAATTAAGACTGCTAAATATGTGTAACACAGGTCAGATAAACATACATTTTGAATTCAGAAACAATGTACTATTAGAAGCCAAGGTTCTAAACCCTAAACGCATAATATGGATGGTACTCGATGGACATAACATATATTCATTCATGGGAAGTTAAGGTGAGCTGAAGATTTTTTTCATTGTTGCTAGGTTTATATATTTTTCATTGACAAGCTTGGGCTTCATGTAGAGTTTGGTGGCGTGGGGCTGCTGCTGTGATTTGGTAGTGCTCTTGCCACTCCAAGCTTCTGTTTCTGCCACTCTAAAGTCAGGGGAAGCACCGTGTTTACACCTAGGAAGTCTCTCCTAGCTCCATCATTGTACACCTCTGACTTGGATGCCCATCCATCGAGGAGCCACCAGGTCACAATGACAATTGTCCTGTGGTATTGAGTGAGGGCGATCATAACTTATTTTCCCTGCCCCTGTGTGAGATCCAAAGAATAGCCGACATGGACAGGGAAATGTAGAATGATCTTATGAGCAGGGAGAAAACTGGGTGTGTCGGGGACATTTATATTTTTTGTATTGAGATGGCAAACTCTCGCTTTGTGAGTATATTGTCTCAATTCAATAACCTTTGCTCCGCGGGCGTATTTAACATAATACTCACTGGCAAACCTTCATGGCGACAGATCCATTCACAGAATAGAGATCGACTCCTGGCTGGTGGGTATCTCTGAAAAGAACTGAAGACCCTCTGCCAGAGAATAGAGGCTATAGCCTCTGCTCCATTGCAGACCTGTGTACCTTCTGACAGGGTCTAAATTTCCCCCTTGTCTGCTTGTTATCTACTTGGACAACCAAATGACAAAATGACACACAGAGACCGTCTCAAAAGACCCAGAGGAGGGGAATTGCCATCATCCACAAGGACACCATCAGACTCACCACTGCCATTGACCCCCCCTTCACCCGACATGGAACACCTCAACTTCCACCTCCAAGCAGATGCCAAGGCCACTATCAGAGGGACCCTCGCCCACAGGTCACCAGGACCCCGCCCGCCCTTTCTGCAACACCGTCTCTGAATTCATCACCCCCCCCTCACCTTGGAATCCAAATATTACCTCTTCCTCGGTGAACTCAATTTTCACCTCAAAGACCCCTTGGACACAAACTCAGCCACCCTACTAGCAGCTGCGGTCCGTGCAGGTAACAGCGGTGGGGCGGTTGGGCCAGGTAAGGGGGGATTTCGAGGGACGATGCTGAGGGAAAATTATTTATTTATTTAATTTTCCCTCAGCATCGTCCCCCGAAATCCCCCCTTACCTGGCCCGAACCGCTGTTACCTGCACGGACCCCGGCTGCCTACTAGACTCCATGGACAACCTAGACCTCAAACAGATTGTCACCAACCCGAAGCAGATCACCGGACACACCCTCAGCCCCATCTTCATGTTCAGTGACATGATCCAGTTCCGCCACACTACCCAGCTCCCCTGGACGGACCACAGCATTGTCCATTTGACCTTCGCTGGCACCTAACAAGCCTCAGTCACTCGGCCCCCCGCCGCCCACTGCAGCTGTAACACCATCACCGTATCCCAATGGATTACTGTTCTCAACACCACCACTCTCCATGCTTCCGATGACATCAATCAAGCAGCCGCCCACCTATCCGATTGGATCACCACTAGCGCCAACGCCATTGCACCCATTAAAGTCTTCAACAGTAGATGAGCCAACAAGCACACCAGCTGGTTCACCCCCGAACTCAATGCTGAGAAATACAAATGCAAACCCCTCGAGAGCTGATGGCGCACCAGTAGAGACCCATACAACCACACAGCCTTCAAAACGGCCCTCAAATCCTACTACCACGCCATCAGAGAAGCTAAGAAAGCAGCCCTCGCCGCCCGCTTCCAGTCCACCAACCACACCAAGGAACTTTTTACCATTGTCAGAGAATTTTCCTACCCAGACGACGTCAAAAACACCATCCAGCCCTCCCAGTCCCTCTGCAACTCGCTCACCGACTTCTTCCGCTCCAAGATCACCAGCATCTACAAAAACTTTGAACCCCAACCACTGAGACCAGTTCTCCCTGCTCCTCCCACCGACCCCCCGCCTCACCTCCTGGCCGACTGGACACCCCTCAGTTCCAAATCTACAACTTCCATCAGGTCCTCCATCCACTCCGGAGCCCCCGCTGATCCCAGCCCCCACCGGGTCTTCAACCTTGTACACAAAGCAATCAGATCCCTGCTCACCAGCATTATCAACGGAGTGCTCATCACCGCCACATTCCCGGAATCCTTGAAGCATGCTGATGTAAAACTCCTGATAAAGAAGCCTAAAGCGGACCCACCCAACCTCAAAAACTACCACCCCATCTCGCTCCTCCCCTTTCCGATTAGGGTACTGGAGAAAGACATCAACTGCCAACTCACAGACACCTGGAGACCAACCACCTGCTCGACACCTCCCAATCTGACCTACGCCCGAACCACAGCACAGAAACCACCCTCATAGCTGCCACAGATGACATTAGAGACATCCTCGACCGCGATGAATCAGCAGCCCTGATACTGCTCGACCTGTCAGTGGCCTTCAACACCATCTCCCACCGTCTCCTCAACCAAAGACTCCACCACATCGGCATCCAAGGCAACACCCTCAAGCTGCTATCCTCTTTTCTCACCGGAGGCACCCAAAAAACCCACCTCCCGCCGTACACCTCCGACCCCAAAAGCATCTTCTGGAGCGTACCCCAGGGCTCCTCAATCAGCCCAACACTGTTCAACGTCTATATGACCCCACTGGCCCCCATCACCCGTAGTAATGGTCTCGTCATAGTCTCCTACCCCGACGACACCCAGCTCATACTCTTCCTCACCGAGGACACTGACTCCACCAAATCATGATTCCAGAGCGCCATAACCAATTTCGCCAACTGGATGAGAGCCAACTGCCTCCAACTGAACACCGACAAAATGGAAGTTCTCCTCTTCGGAAGACCCCCCTCACTGTGGGATGATTCCTGGTGGCCCTCCACCCTCGGACCCTCACCCACCTCCACCACCCACGCACGCAACCTCGGAATCATCATTGACAGTGAACTCTCCATGAGACGCCAGATCAACTCAACTGCCTCCACCTGTTTCAAGACCCTCAGAATGCTCCAGAAAGTCTTCAGATGGATCCCTACTGACAACAGGAGAACCGTCACCCTCACCCTCATCACCAGTCAGCTCGACTACGGGAACACCCTCTACATCAGAACCATCCCCCACCTCCTCAATCGCCTCCAAACCATCCAGAACGCAGCTGCGAGAATCATCCTGGATCTGCCCAAATGGGCCCACATCACCCCTTACCTCCGTAGCCTGCACTAGCTCCCCCTCAAGAAGAAATGTCACTGCAAGCTTCTCATGCATGCCTACAGAGCTCTCCACAACACCAGACCAGAATACCTGAACAATCGCCTGACCTTCCACTTGCCCACCAGACACCTGAGGTCTGCTGCCCTGGCCCTTGCCACTGTCCCACGCATCCATCGCACCCAAATCGAAGGTCGCTCCTTCTCCAACCTCGCAGCCAAAGCCTGGAATTACCTCCCCTCCGAACATCAACATCCCTCGACGGGTTCAGGAGCGGACTCAAGACCTGGCTGTTCAAATAGACTCACATCACGCTAGCGCCTGGATACCCCTCAGGGTGATTACCGCACTATACAAAACTCTGATTGATTGATTGAATGTCCTGATTAACTTTAATCATACAATATATGCAAATTCAGTAGATGCTTCTCCTGGTGATTTAAAGACATCCACAATTACATCAATAAATGTTTTTCTTACCTTGAAGAAGATGTGGGCTCTGTAATCTGTCTCTGCATTCGGGCATGCTTAATAAGATGCTCTTTTAATGCAGTCTGGACTGCAGCAGGAATGTCTGGAGAAGTGTGGCTAATTTTCATCGCGGCCTCGAGGATCTTCACAGAGTGTTTCCCATTTTCTTTGATCTCTTTCTTTTCGTTGGTCTCCATAACCTCTGCAGGCGCGCTGGGGGCGCTCTGAGGGATGCTGTTAACAATGGCAGTAACTGCTTTGCTTCTCCAGCATGGCCAACAGAGTTTCCAAAAGACAAAGAGAGAGACTACCAACAAGGCCAGCCCACAGAAACTGACGACCACTGCAAGCAGACTGACTGAGACGTCTGCAAATAATGAGAGGATAAAGAGAAGTCATTAACATGCCTGGATGAGGGACTCTAATCCAATGTTGACAAGAGGAGTCAGGTTGAACAAAGTTATTCTACTCATGATTTATTATCTTTAACCAATTAAATTGGAGTTAAAATAGCGCCCATAGAAAGGTAGTTTGACACTTTAGAAATTATTATTAAAGCTTGCAATAAACCCTATGGATATATTTGGAGCTGAATTTGAAGAAATATCCTCGATATTCTACTTTTGTTTTAATATTGGCTTTACTTAATTTGTGTTAATTTGCCAATTTGTAATTCAGTCTCAAAAGGGTCTTTCTAAGGCACTGAATTTAATTGAGTCACCTATTAACAAATAATGACAATGACCTTTCTTGGTACCAGAACAATGACAAAGGGTATTATTTTATTTCACTTCACTTTTTAGTGCTGATTCATCTTACCTGGATAAAGTATAGATATACAAAAGTCAGTACTACTTAGAAATATAAAACAATATTCGCATGTCCTTTGCTGAATAATTCCAGATTTATCATTGTAAATTTGATGAAAACTCTCCTATCTTCGGCATGTCCGGGCATTCTTCTATTACGTCAACGTCAAATTAAATATTACGTTTCTAACTTGGAACAAACACCAGGGTACTATAGCGGTAGCAAATAAACTATTACGTCTCTATTTCAAGCCAATCAGCTTTTCAGACGTGCAGGACCCTTCTTCCACCCCACTTCTTTTTATTTCACTATGTAAGGGCACAAATATGAGATTCTTGTAACAGTAATGAAACATGCTAATTTTCTTACTACTAGAACTGGTAAATCGGATTAAGTAATTGGTTGCTATATTAACAAGGTTTAGAGTGCTTGCTTTAGCCACCTATGTTTTGTTGGGTTTTATGCTTCCACGCCTGTGCTTACTCACATTGGCACATTAAAGTTAGACCTTTTGACTTTGACAGTGCACGTTTTATATTCTTGCATCATATAAAGTAATAAGTTCTGTTTCGCCACCCAAATTATAACAGGCTACCTACCTAGCTAAAGTATCAAAAGAGTAACATGTGGAGCTATTGACTTGTTGCTTGAGCTCAGTGCATTATTCGTACAGTACTACAGTGTACCTAAATATGCTTGGGCTGCACGCTTCATGTATCAGATCGTAAACTTCCTATCAGTGGGACCCTGTTGGCTCCAACAACAGAAAGTTTTCTCAAAGGAGTAGGGGCCATCAGAGTAAAGCCATCACACTGCCCTCTTTATTTAGAACAGAGGGTGTGATTGGTTTTTTTCTTGACCATCACTGCCAGGAGAAGCCTAGAAGTGAAAAACAAAACCATCAAACGTTTTGTACTCTATGGCTTGGTGGGTGCTTTACCGCTCCCTCTAGGCCATAGCAAACTCTGCTCCGCTTCTAGCAAGCGAGACCATTAAAAATGCTCTCGCTTGCTAGAAGCGGAGCAGAATTGCTTCTGGACAGAGGGAGCTGCATGTTCAGCAGCTCCCTCTGTCCAAAAGCAGTGCCAGCTGCCAAGGGCGTGGGGAGCCAGCAGGGACCGCGGGGGCCTTCAGGCTCCCCGCGGTCTCCAATGTGAGAAAATGGGTGCCCTGGGTGGGACTAGGACACCCAGAATTGTGGCCCCGCCACAGGGGATGGGGTCCCCGGGGCTAAAATTGGCCCGGAAGAGGGCACCCCCCCCCCATGTTTTTTTAAAAAAAGGGCAGGCCTCAGGGGATGGGGTCCCCGGGGCCAAAATCGGCCCAGGGAAGGGATCCACAGGGCCCCTTTTCTTTATAATTTAAAAAGAAAAAGCTACCGGCACGATGCCTCCTGGTGCGCTGCTGGTTGGGGGATGATGTACAAAACCAGTGAAATTCAGAAGTTATAGTTAGCTGAGCTAACTATAACTTACTCCCCTGCTATGCACTGCTTATGACCTCACATATTACAGCACTCATGATATGGTCAGTAGCATCACTGATGACATCACTGATGACATCTCAAATGGCATCACTGATGACATCATCCAATGTGTGTGAGTGTTTTCTAAAAGTTTAAACATATATACCAAGGTACTACAAAATAGTACATTAGTATATAAAAAGTTAAAATAGTATACTTTGGGCCACATGTATCAACATTTGTAATAGGGATTACCTAATTGTGATTTTCTGCAAATCTCAATTAGGTAATCGCTATTACAAATGTATGAAACTCAAATCGACCTACCTCATTAATATTAAAGAAGTAGATCACAATTTCCGACCCCCTAGGAATCACTAAAATCACAGGGATGGTGGCCTGCTAGGATCAGCAGATCACCATGTCCGTGATTGCTTTTCAATAGTGCCATTTTTTTCTTTTTTTTTTAAAGCAGGCCATTTTCCGTAAAGGAAAACGGGTTGTGTTTAAAAGGAAAAAAAATGAAAAGTTTTCTTTTCATTTTTTAAGAGCAGGCAGTAGTCTGTGGGACCGCTGCCTGCTCTTAAAAAATGTTTTCATCACCATTCCCAAAGGAGAAGGGGTACCTAGGGGACCCGTTCCCATTTGCCAATTGGTTACCACCAACTTGAAGTTGGTGGTAAAATGCAAATGTTTTGCGACTGCATTCACAGGCACAAAACATTCATACATACCACTGTGATTCGGTATTTGGAAGGGATGCCCTAAAGACTCCCCTTGTAAATACCGAATCGCAAACCCATTTTGCAATTTGGTAACAAGTTACCGAATCGCAAAATAGGGTTTGATACATGGGAAAAGCCTTTTTTGCGTTCGCAAACGGGCCGATTCTGCAAATCGGCCTGTTTGCAAATGCAAAATAACTACATACATGTGGCCCTTTGTGTACTACTAATGAGTGACACTATTTCTAACATATATTATGTGAGTGACTGTGTGAATCCGTGTGTGAGTAGGTGTCTGAGTGCCTGTATGGGTGTGTGAGTGGGTGTGTGAGTGGCTGTATGGGTGTATAAATAGGTGTGTGAGTAGCTGTGCGAGTGAGTGAGTAGTTGTGTGAGTGACTATAATGGTGAGTGAGTGGGTGTGTCAGTGGCTGTATGGATGAGTGAGTGGCTGTGTGAGTGGCTGTATGAGTGAGTGACTGGCTGTGTAAGTGGCTGTATGGGTGAGTGACTGGCTGTTTGAGTGGGCGTTTGGTTAAGTGAGTTGGTGTTTGAGTGGCTGTATTGTATAGTAAGTGTCTGTGTGAATAGATGTATGGGTGAGTGAGCGGATGTGTGAGTGCTTCTATGGATGTGTGAATGGGTATATAAGTGGTTGTGTGGGTGTGTGAGTGAGTGTGGGAGTGAGTTCTTGTATGGATGAGTGAGTGGCTATGTTGAGAGGCTGTATGGTGAGTAAGTGGGTGTGTGAGTGTCTAAGTGGATCTGAGTGGGTGCATGAGTGTCTGAGTGGGTCTGTGAGTGAGTACATGAGTCTCTGAAGGGGTCTGTGAGTGAGTGTAGGACACTGTCTCTCTATATAGTGCACTAAAATGAAGCACACTGTGCAGAGAGTCCAGTGGATCCCCAATAGGTGTGCAGAGGTAAAATCAGATAATTCTAATGCTTTGTATGGGCGAGCAGTTAGGCTTATCAGAGGGTAGTGCTAAGCATTTGTTGTCACACACAGAGTCAATAAATAAGACACACACTCAAGAATAAATCAGAGGCCAATTAGGAAAAATAAAATCGTATCTTTATATATATTTTTAGAAACCAAGAACTTTGTTTGACAGTCAATAAATGCTTTGTATGTTGATTTTCAACCCAATGCAGTTCAAGACACAAATTCTTACAGGTTTTAAGCAACAGCGGTGAATGCCGTCAGGCAGAGACCATCGTGGAAAGCATAGGGTTAGAAAGTGGAGTACCACCAACACATTTACCATCTCGATTGATGGAAGCAACTCTCTGCCACAGAGTTTTGGGGACAACGGTTGCCTAGAGTTTAGGGGAAGTTCTACTGCAGGGGAGTCAGAGTTTTTGAAAGTCCCAGGCCTCGGGCACAGTAGGCAGTTCTGGGTTACCTGGATCGTAGGTACCCGGGGTCTTGGGATGCAGAATTGGTTCTTCACTGGCAGTGTTCAGCTACAGGGGTGGTGAGGGCAGTCCATCGCAGTCGGGGAGGTCGTGCCCAAGTTGCTGCTTTCACGCAGTCGAAGCCACCAGAAAGCGGGTACAGGCTCACAGGAGTGGGGCTGTTTCTAGCATTGGTCCCAGGTACGGTGAGGATCCCTCAGGCTGGTGGATGCATTGAAAGGGTTAGTTACCAGACTGGTGACCAACAGGCCTTGGCTGCTGCAACTTTTGGGTGACAAGGTGAATCACATAGACACAGTCTGTGCTGGGCTTCACCTCATGGCAGACGTTTGCCGGCAGTGTGCCGGGGACTAGTACCACTAGTCCAAAGGGAGGTCCTATGCAATTGGCAAAGGTTGGCAGGGCTCCGGGGTTCTTAGAGGCTGCACAGGTCTCAGGTAGGGACAGCAGACAACAGTTGTCGAGTCCTTTTGCAGTTGGCAGGGTTTGGCGCCAGTTTCCTCTGCAGCAAGGCTCAGTTCCTGGGTCAGCAGAACGTCTTCTTCCTTTGTGTTCTTTAGGTCCATAGAATCTGAAGTCAAGGTCTCAGGGAGCTACCTAAATTCTAAATTCAGGGGAGTTACAAGGGGAGACAGGTAGTGGCCAATGGACTACTTACATTTAGGGTGTCTGCACTCTCTAGTGACTGCTTGCTGTAGGAAGAGGCTCTACCCTAGCCCTGATTGGAGATTTTCCCACCATCTCAAGATGGTGGAATTTCAGGAGAGGGGTTCCCCTTGCCTGCTCCGCCCGAGGTGTGGTGCAGGCTCAGGGGGGACCCTCCTGCTCATCTAACTAATTTTCTCTCCTTTCTTCTCACCAAAAGTGGAGCAGGAAAGGGGGCTTGGCCGCCACCACTATCTAGGGGTTCTTGGGTTTGATTTCAAACACTGCATCGCCTCCCGGGAAGACCATCCTGTCCTGGAGGAGGTGTGAAACACCCACACCCAGAGCTGGCATTGTTTCTGTCTAGCTCCGGTCTCATGAGGTCAGAAACATGTCTGGTGGGGGCAAGCTGGTGAAAACCAGCCAGAGACCCCACTAGTGTTTGGTCAGATTTCAGGGGACCTTCTAAAACGTTTTCCCGGGTGAATTTATTAATAAATCTAATCTGGCATCAGTGAGGATTTAATAAGACAAGATGTTTGGTACTAAACACCTTAGAACTCAGTGAAGCAATCATGAAGATAAGAAACTCGTGTTGATGTGTATCCAGCCCATGTACTCTTTATGGCTTCCCTGTTCACTTACAACATCCCAGAATAGGCTGTATATTGTAGGGGCCTATCTGCTCATGTAGATAGGACGTCACATAAGATATAGTGCAACCTGCCTTAAGGCTGAAGTCCTGCAGTAGGGGTGGCTTACCTATACCATATGCAGTGCATGGAAGACATGGCACACAGGGCTGTGTGACATGTCGACTCTTCAGATTTTCCTGCACCAAGAAACGCAGCCTGCAGTGGCAGAGTGCTTAGCCTTGGGGAGGGGGTCCTGGGGTGGCACAATCAGTGCTGCAACCCCAGAGAACCCTCTTCAGTACCCATGCCCTAGGTACCAGGGGTACCATTTACTAGGGGCTTATGTGGGTGACGGAAGTTGTGCCAATTGTGGTACAGTTTTGGGGAAGGAGATTTGGCACTGGGAACCTGGTTAGCAGGGACCCAGTGCACTTACAGTTCAAAATGACATTAGGCATCAGGCAAAATGTGGAACTAACCATTCAAAAAGAGTGACTTTCCTACAGTGAATGCATGAGCATCTGAGTGGGTCTGTGAGTGTGTGCGTGAGCCTGAGTGGGTCTGTAAGTGGGTGCGGGAGTCTCTGAGTTGGTCTGTGAATGGATACGTGATTATCTAAGTGGGTCTGTGAGTGGATACGTTAGTGTCTGAGTGGGACTGTGAGTGGGTGAATGAGTCTCTGAGTGGACTTGTGAGTGGGTGTATGAGTGTCTCATTGGGTCTGTGAGTGGGTGCATGACTCTCTAGGTGGGTCTGTAAGTGGGTGTATGAGTGTCTCTGTTTTGCCCTCTTCTGCTCTTTTTTGCCTTTTCTGCTTGCCTTTCTGCCCTCTGTTTTGCCTTTCCTTGTTGTTTTTGTGCCCTCTGTTTGCCCTCTTCTGTTCTGTTTTGCCTTTCCTGCTTGGTTTTCTACACTCTGTTTTGCCTTTTTTGCTTGTTTTTCTGCCCTCTGTTTTGCTTTTCCTGGTTGTGTTTGTGTCCTCTGTTCTGCCTTTTCTGCTCGTTTTTCTGCCCTTTGTATTCCCTTTTTAAGTCTTGCCTAGGCAGAGCATATGCTGTCTCTTTTGGTTCCTTCTATCGTCGAGATAGTGCAAGGTGCTGTGGGACCTGGAGTCCCTTCCCATATAGAGCCTTGAACTTGCCATGTCCCACGCAGTGCGGGAGGTCACAGTGCTTTGAGGCGTGAGGGAGGTCAAGGCTCCTCCCCCTTCCTCCTGGCATTGAGATGGTGCAAGATGCTATGGGACTTGGAATCCCTTCTTAGATAGTGCTGTGCACTTGCCACATCCTGCGCAGCAGGAGAGGTCATAGCACTTTGAGGTGCGAGCAGGGGTCAAGGCTCCTCCCCCTTCCTCCTGGCATTGAGAAGGTGCAAGGTGCTCTGGGACCTGGAGTACCCTCCCAGATAGCGCTGTGAAATTGCAGTGTCCCTCGCAGTGGGAGAGGTCGCAGCGCTTTGAGGCGTGAAAGGGTCAAGTCTCCTCCCCCTTCCTCCTGGCGTCGAGATGATGCAAGGTGATGTGGGACCTGGAGTTCCTTCCCAGATAGCACCATGAACTTGCCACGGCTCACGCAGCGGAAGAGGTCACAGCGCTTTGAGGCGTTAGGGGGGTCATGACTCCTTCCCCTTCCTCCTGGCATCGAGAAGGTGCTGTGGGACCTGGAATCCCTTACCAGATCGCGCTGTGCACTTACCACGTCCCGCGCATTGGGAGAGGTCACAGCACTTTGAAGTGCTCAGGGGTCAAGGCTCCTACACCTTCCTCCTGGCATCGAGATGATGCAAGGTGATGTGGGACCTGGAGTTCCTTCCCAGATAGCTCTGTGAACTTGCTGCGTCTTAAGCAGCTGGAGAAGTCACAGCGCTTTGAGGTGTGAGGGGGTCAAGGCTACTCCCCCTTTCTCCTGGCGACGAGATGGTGCAAGGTGCTGTGGGAACTGGAGTGTCTTCCCACATAGTGCTGTGAACTTTCCGCATCCGCGTTCTGATAATACGCACTTTTACATTTTAGTAAGGAGGGTCACAGTGCTTTGAGGTGCAAGGGGGTCAAGGCTCCTCCTCCATCGAAATAGCACTTCCAACGAAATAGTGCAAGGTGCTGTCAGACCTAGAGTCCCTTCCCAGACAGCACTTGCCACATCCCATGCAATGGGAGAGGTCACAGCGATTTGAGGTGTGAGGGGGTCAACGCACCTCCCCCTTCCTTCTGGCATTGAGATGGTGCCAGGTTCTGTGGGACCGGGAGTCCCTTCCAAGATAGCGCTGTTAACTTGCAGCATCCCGAGCAGCTCGAGAGGTCACAGCGATTTGAGGTGCGAGGGGGTCAAGGCTCCTCCCCCTTTCTCCTGGCAGCGAGATGGTGCACAGTGCTGTGGGAACTGGAGTGCCTTCCCAAGTAGCGCTGTGAACTTGCCGCATCCGCGTTTTGATAATACACACTTATACATTTTAGCGCACATACTGATTCAAATTTGCAAAGCTTCTAATTTAGTAGGCTGGGTTTCCTATGGGAGAGCTTCTTAACGATAACTGGGGGACTACCAGTAGCTGATGAGCTACTCATTGGAGAAGCCTGATTTAGATAAATATACTAAGTATATCTGATGTAATGGCATGCAATATAATGTGATGGAAATTTGCTTGGGGGATTTTACATCTCTGACTCCTGGAGGCTATTCCACTGTACTTGGGTTTAGGGCCACTGGAAAATTCCCTCTGTAAAGAATATGCAGCAGGGTTGGAACAGAAAAGGTTGCAAACCTGTGGAAAGTTATTTCAACCTTTTAATACTGAAACGTTTTTTGCCAAACCAAGCTGTATCAAATTGATGGATGTCTGGATTCTGAACATAAATGTAATATTCCCCAGTTAGCCAGACTTTTATGGTCCTAAAGTGTAATGCTCAGAAAGATATTGTTCTGCCAATGTTCTCTGCTGAACATGGCAGAACTGATCACAATACTCTGCATTTCTCCTGAACCTCCCAGCAAACAGGATCGGCATACCCCCAGGCAGCTGTCCTGAAGTCTTGTGAGATCATGGCTTTTAAGCCTAACCCTTTCAATTTCCAAGCCATCAGTTTCAGTTCATGGAACTGCTGAGCCAACAGGATTTGATATCAAAGAGGTGGTGGTTGAAAGAGTAGAGGAAAATTATGGCATATTGATTACTACATTCACAGCGTAGACCATAGTGCCCCAGGCCAGAAGGGGACTATCAGAATCCCTACCACCTACTCCCTCTAAAGTGTCTGAAGCGCCCATGGGAGGAAGGGAATTGGTGGAAATGTATACAAAGTATCCTATGGCTATGGTATTGCCAACACCTCCATACCTCGAGCTTCCTTATACATTGTCTCTCAATCTCAGTCCACTATCAACTGAAAAGTTTGTTGGCTGAGATCAAAACTCACTGACGATGAAATACTCCTGTTGGGACAGTCTGCTTGATAATTGTCTCTGCTAGGCATATATATCACTTTTATCTGCAGCATCAAACAAAGATAATTTTTGCTAGACTGGCTATGTGACTGATATCTTGTACCCCTGTGTCTGTTTATGTAGGATTTTGCCACCTTGTTATTTGTCCTTATTAGTACTGACTTCTTGGTTAAGGAACTTAAAAAACTCTGTAGAGCATTCCAAATTGCTGCTAGTTCCCTGTAATTGGAAGACTGTTGACTCTCTGATTGGGACCAAATCAACTGGATTTCCTGATTGTCCGATGTTGCACCCCCATGACCCCCCAAATTACTTGCATCTGTTGTGAGGATATTTGAAGGAGTTCCAGCATACAAACCACTTTTTGTAATTTTCTCAGATCCGAACACTATTTAAGTTTGTGAACTTTATCTTAAAATACTGGAACCCCGTTGCTGGCAACCAGCAATTCAGACGTGTTGGACTAGTAGTTTTGAATGAGGATGGAACCAAGGTACCACTGCAGTGCATGATCCCACTAATCTATATATCTTTAACCATTGATGTGCCGTGGCATTCTGACACTGTAGAGGTTGTAGCAGTTGTGACTTTAGATTCAACCTCCACGCCTCTGGTAGAAAAACATGAGCTTTCTGGTTGTTGAACAGAGCTCCTTCGAAATTCATCTGCAGGGTTGGATTGAGCTGTTATTTTTCGATATTCAGAAGGAATCCTAAGATGGTCAGACAGACACACATCAACTTTGCGCTGGCTTCGGCCTTAGAGATAGAGGATGCAAGAATAAGCCAGTCGTCTCTCAATGGTACTCGTTTTATCGATCTCAGATGGATGTAAGGCTGAGTGGGCCCACCAGGATTTGAACCTGAGGTCGAACACAGGCCTCTGCAGTAAATACATTAGTCCACTGAGCCACCAGACCTGGTTACCCATCCCGAAACCCTAAAAAACCCTTACCTCCCTTTATCTCTACCCTCTGCTGAAGCCTAAAATCTCCTTACCTCCTTTTTCCTGTACCTGCCCCTGAATCCTAAAAAACCTTAACCTTTCTTTATCTCTACCCGCCCCTAAATCCTAAAAAACCCTAAACTAGCTTCACCTCTAACTGACCATGAGCTCTAAAAAGCCTTACCTCCTTTTACCTCCCCCGCCACTGAACCATAGAAACCCTTCACCCCCCCTTTTCCCCAAACACCACAGAATCCTAAAAATCCCTTACCTCCCTTTACCTCTATTCACCTGCGAACCCTAACACCCTCTTGGCACCCTTTACCTCATTCCTCCCTTGAACCTTAAAAACTCATTACCTCTCTTTACCTCTACCTTCCACAGAACCTTTAAAAACCCTTATCTCCTGTTATCTCTACCTGCCTCTGAACCCTAACACCCCTTTACCTCCATTAACTCTCCTCTAAACACTAAAATCCCTTTACCTACCTTTACCTCTACTCAACCTTGACCCCTAAAACCCCCTTGGCACCCTTTACCTCTTCCCTCCCCTGAACCCTAAGACCCCCTTCCTCCCTTTAACTCTACCTGCCTCTAAAACACAGAAACCACTTACTTCCCTTTACCTCTACTCACCCCAGAACCATAGAAACCCCTTAACTCCCTTTACCTCAACCCACTCCAGAGCCCTCCAAATCCTTTACCTCTTTTTACCTCTACCCATCCTTGAACCCTAGAATCTCCTTAGCAACCTTTACTTCTTCCCTCCTATGAACTTTAAACACCCTTTACCTCCATTTACCTCTAATTTCTCATGAACCCTAAAACCCCCTTATCTCCTTTTACCTTTGCCTGCCCCAAAACCCTAAAACTCCCTTACCTCCCTTTACCTCTACCTGCTCCAGACCCTAAAAACACTTACCTGTCTTTACTTCTGAACTCTAAAGTCCCCTTACCTTACCCCTTCCAGTCCTTCCTTCCCTTTACTTCTACCGGCCTCTGAACCCTAAGAACCACCAACCTCCCTTTACCTCTACCCACTCCTGAACCCTGAAACCCCTTACCTCAATCCGATCCTAAAGCCAAAAAACCCTTACCTCCCTTTAACACCACCAGGAGCTGAACCAGAGAAAACCCTAACATACGCTTACCTATACCCATCCCTGAATCCTAAATCACCCTTACCTCCCTTTGTCTGTAATCACCCTGAACCATAAAAGAACCCTTACCTCTTCTCGTCCCTGAAGCCTTAAAGTTCCCTACCTCCATTTACCTCTACTCGCACCTACACCCTAAAAAACGCTTGCCTCTCTATACCTTTACTTGCCCCTGAATCCTAAAGAGTTCTTACTTCTGTTTACCACTATCTGCCCCTGAACACCCTCACCACATGCACAGAACCATCCGCTTTTCCTTGCAGGCCGGTCAGGGCCTGCAAGGCAATATGGGCCGATTTGCTCCTGCCCGTGCATAACATAGCAGCGACTCCCCCGCTGCTCTGGGACAACCGCGCTACCCGTGTTGGCGGCCTCCTGCCGCATCTGCCCATCATTGGGGGTCCCGTCCCACCCGGACCCCGTGCACGTCAAGGTAAGCTTTTAGCAGTTTGGGGAGCCCACCCCCGGCGGCTCCTGCCGGCTCCCGGCCGGGACAGCACCCTCGTGTGCAGCCGCGGGAGCCGGCGTGTCCATTTTGGTCTGCCCGCTCTGGCAGGCAGACTGGGAGGCGGATTCTCCCTCGGCGGGTCCTCGGGGGAGTGCGACGGCACTCCCCCCGCCTTCCCGCTGCTGTGGGGGACTGCGGCGGCACTCCTCCGTCCGCACATCGGGGAGCACAACGGCGCTCCCCGACTTCTTCCTGTTCGTCGGCGCCCAGAGTTGGGGTCCCGGGCCCCCGGACATTCTTCATGGGGAGCACGATGGCGCTCCCCGGCTTGTCTTCTCCAGCGAGGGGGGTGCGACGGTGTTCCCCTTCCTCCGGTGTCTTTGGGGGCCAGGGTGGGCTCCTGGCACCCCGGTTGGGGCAATTTCACGGGGAGCGCAATGGCTCTCCCCGACTTGACTTCTTGTGGGGCAGCCCCCGGAATCTGACCCACCCCGGGGGCACATCTGAGACCGGTGGCGGAGCCCCACGTGTTTCGTCACCGGTCCTCTTCAGAGGTCAAAAGTCGTCTACCTTCTGGGGGGCGTATCTCGGCCCCCAGGCGGCCTATCTTCACCATTTTGGCCTCTCCTTGCTCCTGATGACCAGCTCTACCCTTCTGGAGCACTTTCCTTTGCCCTCCTGGCCTCCAAGAGGGTGAACTCAGCAGGGAGCTGTCTTCACTGGCTCCCTGCGCCAGCCTTTCACCTGGCTCTCCTTCTGGGCCTCTCTTCTCCTTGCGCAGAGGCCCAGGCTTCTGCTCACTGTTTCTGGACTCCCCTTCTGGCGCAATTCAGGGTCCTGGGACAGTCAGGGGGTTCTTCCTTCCAACTGCCCATGGCGCCAGGCTCCAGCACCGGTCTTCCTCAGTAGACCACACCCCAGGGAGAGCTCCTCTTCCTGTGCAAGACCTTTTAAAAGAATTTGGAGGAGGTGGCAGGAAGGCTCTGCTGGCCTATCCTGCAGGGACACATCACCTCTCTGCCCCTGCTCCCTCCTTCCTGCCCAGGCCTCTGGGATAGTTCAAAATGGCGTCGTCCAGGGGTCTCATGCCACATGGTCTCTGAAAAGCCTCTTCCCCCCCTTGCTGCCTTCTCTCCAGAGCAGCTTGGTGCCTGGCACCAGGTGACAGCTGCTGATGGATAACCTGCAGCTCCACCCACCTTCTCTCCCTCTTGGAGAGGAGACCTTTGCCCTTGGAATGCTTGCAGTGAAGGGCTAGGCCTCTGATGCTACAGCTTGGGGAGGAAGGTCATTAATCCAGCCTGGCAGGGTCACACCCAGCCAGGCTCTGGTTATGAGCTGAGTCAGAGGAATATGACATTTCTGGATGACCCATAAGCAGTACAGATATGTGGTGTGTGTCTAGAATTTGTAGGCCCTAGGGAAGTGAAACTACCCCATGTGGTCCCCATCTTCATAGGAGAATAATGGAGTGTTCCTTCAGTGAAAACAGTAAAGCACACTGACTTTCCTTTACATGTGTCTTCCCATAGTATAAAGCCTATTCCATGTCACCACCCAGCTCTGCATAATTGCCGCCACACCATTCTATCTGTACCTGCTCCTGGGATGCGCACGCCAGGAATCTCCCCCGCGCAGCCCCTACACGTGTGCACATGCATGTACACATGTGTCTGCATGTAACCAGCCCGGTGCCCCTTACTCCGGCTGCAGCGCAGCGGGCTACTCTCACCAGGGGGACATCGGTAAAATCCACATGCAGTCTCTTTCATCATGAATTCACTGTGGGTGAGTCTCAACTTATGAGGCTATCCCACAGTAAAAGCTCAACAATTAGGTGTTCAAAAAGCGAAAAATCCGGGCGGCTCAGATGGTCAGAACCACCTTCTAACAGTAAGTTTGACACATACCCGGGTTTAAGAATAAAGAGAAATAATGGTTTTCAGCAGCATGCTTGGGATCCCCCAGTTTTGTAATTTTAGCCAGAGTAAATTCCTGTTGAAACAAGCGAAGAGTGGACGCTGTCTTGCATGGGTAGCCTGTTTGACTAGGTATGCAAGGGCTAAAATGTTGTCCAGTGTTGAGGCTAAGGAAAAGCTGTGACTTTGGACAAATTGTGGATAGCCACCTTGATGATTTTAGAGCTGGTAGAGCATGGACCAACTACAATGACATATGATTTTGTAAAGTTTATTGCAAATTTCAAACTATCCATAAAGGCAACAAACTTGTCCAGTAGTGACTGCAGACCAACGTATGTTCGAGTCATGAGAACCGTGCCATCAGTGTATAATAAAACTGGAAGCGGTCTCTTTCCACCTTTGGAAAATATGCCTGTACAGGGAGAAGTGCAAAAAGAACAGATGATGGACGGAATGCTGAACAAACCAATCACTCACCCCAGTCACAGATCTTGGTTAAATCCATTGTTTTTTTGCACCTCACACCATTCCAGTTTAGACCCAGCCATATGCAAATCAGTCTTGACCCTGCTCCCCATGGTAGCAGTTCAGCCCGAACTGCCAGGCCAGGTCCTCCCTGGACCAGAAACAAGCATCCTGGGACAAGTTTCGGGGCATCACCCCTCATCAACCAGGCTAGCTTGAATCCGGTGGTGTAGCGAGCACGGTACCCACGTCTGGGCATACCCTTTCCACTTAGGGCGACAAATGCAAAAAGAACAGATGATGTACGGAATGCTGAACAAATCAAACATTCACCCCTGGTCACAGATCTGATTTAAATCTGTCGTTTTTTTGCATGCCTCGCATGGAGGACCTGGCTTGGCAATTGGGGCTGGACTGTTCCCATGAGGAGCAGGGTGAAGACTGATTTGCATATGGATGGGTCTAAACTGGGGTTGCATGCTGTACAAAAGAACAATGGCTTTAACCCAAATCTCTTGACTGGTGGTGAATGTTTGATTTGTTCTGCATTACGACCATCAACTGTGTGTCTTTTGCTTTCTTGCACTAAGTGCGCCGGGTATGACCAGACGAGGGTTCCAGGATCACTGTGCCACTGGATTCAAGTGGCAGATGAGGGGTGATAACCTGAGAACGTTCCCATGATGTTTGTTTCTGGTCCAGGGAGGGCCCCAACTTGGCAGTTCGAGATGGACTGTTCCCATGAGGGGTAGGCTCAAGACTGATTTGCATATGGCTGGCTCTAAAGTGGGGTGGCATGGAGAGCAAAAGGACGATGGATTTATCCCAGATCTCTTGACTGGGAGTGAATGTTTGATTTGTTCCGCATTTCATCCATCATCTGTGACTATTTTGCTGTAAAGACACAAGAGCTTGTTCCAAACCATTGATGTAGAGGGTAAATAAGAAAGGGGCGGGTATACATCCCTGATGGACTCCCCTGCTGGTAGTAAAAGACTGGGTATAATCTGCACCTTGGGAGTACTGCACCGATACTGAGGTGTTAGAGAGCAGGTGTGATAAGAGGGACACAATATTCAAGTGCAACCCCATCGCAAGAAGTAGGCCTGACAACTTTCTGTGGTTAGCACTATCAAAGTCTGACGTAAGGTATATAAATGTCAGGTGAAGGGATTCAGTCTGGGCAACTGCATACTTGCTAATAATTAAATGTGGATTCAAACATTGGTCAGCTGTTGACCTGCCCGGTCTGAAGCCATATTGAACCTCTGAAAATATGTTGTTCGCATCAGCCCACACTATCAGCCTGTATAGAAGTACCCTCCCAGAACCTTCGCTGCTGCATTGATCAATGATATTGGGCGATAGTGCTGGGGGTTGTCCTTGTCCCCCATCTTGAGGACCAGACCAATTATGGCAGTAGACCACGAGGGTAGTGCACCATCCCTTGTTGCAGCATTTAAAATCTACATCATGGCTGGGCCCCAGATCTCGATATTGTCCAAAAACAAGTCAGGGGGTATCCCATTAGGTCCTGAAGCCTTACTGTGAGATAATGCCCGAATACCCTGTGATACTTCATCTAATGTACCCCTCTCTAGTTTAACCCTGTCCACTTCACCTCCGCTAATCCCAAAATTATAAATCCCTTCAAAGTATTCAAAAGGGTTTATTTTGATACGTCAAGTTAGCAGTTTCAAACTGAACATCCAGGCTCGAGTGGTAGGCCTGGAGACATGCTTTACTCTGTCACTGTAGTGGTTGGCACGATGAATGCTGCAGCCCACTGGTGGCATTTAACCTACAGGCCGTGGGTACACTTTGTACCATACATTCTGGACTTATAGGTAAATTGAAATAAGCCAATCGAGAGTGTACCAATTGTACCATGTTGAAAGGAGGAGCACAAGCACTTTACTACTGGTTTGCATGGGTAATGTGTGAAGAGTTCTGTAGCCAACAAAAATAATGGTCAGCAAAAAGGCTGAATAATTGGGGTGGCCTTGCAGAAAGGCAAATTTCCAACACCCCACCTTCTTTTACCTCTACCTGCCCATTGAAGCCTAAAAATCCCTTACCACCATTTACCACTTCCCACCACTGAATCCTAAAAACCTCTTTATAACCTTTACAGACTGTGTACTGTTACCCACCCCTGAATGCTAAACACCTTTACTGCCCTTACTATACTCTTCCTTAATCCAAACCTGGACCCTATACCCCCTTTAAAACCCTTAACACCCATAATTCTTATAGCATAAACATTTTTTTTATTTTGATCCAATTACTTTGCAGAATGTAAATAATAATAAAACATACTTGCACACTGTGACTATATGCCTGCCTTCTTTTGATTTCACTTCGAAACTATGTGATTGTATAGGTTTGTCAGAATCTGCGGCTTATAGACCACAGGCAATTTGTGTATGGTCAGATGAAAGTCTCCAAGGCTGTCCCTGCCACCCACCCCCCCTCCGCCCACCATAAATGTTATCTCTTCTACACCGCTGCTCCCAGTAAATTAATAGAGCAGCCTGTCTTGCTATGCTCCTGGTTTGATAAAAATGTTCTCGCTATAGCTCTTCACTACTCCTTCCAGGAAAATTCACGCCACATCCATGTAAAATAAAATTAACACCATACATATATGAAGATGCATGCTGAAGTGACGCTGCAGTGCGCCTGTTAGTGCCTGCAGAAGATACACTTGAAAATCATTGCTGTGCAGAACAGCTCCATCCATTCATGAAACGTTGCGCTCTTCACAGCCTTGACTGCAGCAGTCCACACCCCAGTATCAATTAGCGGTTTCAGCAACAAGTCACCGCAGATGCGGAACTCCTCCCATTGAGCTGCAAAAGCCTGCTCCTGCCCCCGCGTAGGTTTGGGTTATTGCAAAACACAGTGATTCGCAAACTATTGACTCCTTGTATGTTCGTAAAAGACAATTTCATGGGTCTAGCCGCGCAGGTCTTGTGCCGTCCATCCCCAAGTGTGCAGAACCTGTGAGGTCAGGTGGAATGGCGCGAGCTCTACATTGGCACTGCAGCGGTGAGCGGGAGTGGCGCATGCGCACTACGGCAGTCACTGAAGGAGTGAATTGAACTGTTTTGAGACTTGTTGCACGCTGGGAAGAACGGCGGGGCTCTCTGCACATCGTGGCAAACTGAGAAACACGAACTATCCGTGCAGAGATCGACCAGGCGGCGCTAGTTGGAGCACCGCATGGTTTGGGGTAATTAGAGCGTCTCCACTGTGGGGCCAACTGGGGGCCGTGCCACATCTGCATCCCCCCCGAGCACCCAATCACAATGCCTATTAAGGAAAGCAAATAACAATTTAAAAGAAAAAACACAGAGAAAGCTGAACTCCAGAGCTTCATCTAAGCCTGCAAGAGGAGGCACTAATGTAGGGGAAGAAATAGAAAGAAAGCGTTACCTGTGAAAGTGACCGCGATTAAATAACAAATGAGGACACGAAAACGATGGAAGGTGGACTGACAGGAAAGAGAAATATGACGAAAGAGAAAGAAATGAGAGGAAAGGAGAGGAGAAATAATAAATTAGTTTTTAGGAAGAAAAGGAACATGGTGTGCGTGTGCGCGAGCAAACACACTTCACATTTGCACGTTACAGGAGGCCCTCGGGTTTTAAATGTAACCCTTTGTGCCCCATCCCAAAATATTTCAAGATACGCCATTTGGAGTGGGCTAGTCACTATAATAGAGCTTCAAGTGCAGTTAGTCTAGATGTGCGCTTGGGTACACGCAACTGAGTATGTAGATGCTGCAAAATGCATTCAAGCAGGTTTCTCTAATAAAAAAAAGACACCTTTATGTTAATGTTGGATCCCAATCCTCCTCCCTTACGTACATTTTTTAATTTCTTAAAACAGATTCACGTCAATGCAAAGTTTATGCAAGTAGCCACTACTTCCTTTAATTTAAGACAGGTTTCTTTAGAGTAGAGCTCTAAGTAACACATCCTGGAGGCAGAGTTGCTGCAAAGGCACCTGCAGACTGTGGCTGACTTCCTCACCCCCACCCTAACGTGTTGCATTAGCCTCGTCGCCAGGGTTGTATGGTTGCCATGATATATTCCTTTCCTTTAGAAATACCCCACGCTGTTTGACCGTGGTATTTCTTCCAATATTACACAATTAAAAGGTGAGCGTGGTGAGTGAAGAAGAGGGCAGAGTGCCGGCACATGCCCAGGCTCTGTTCCTCACGGTGGAACTGTCCTTTCCTCATTAAGCTGACAGTGCTGTGATTTTTAAAGGCATGTTACACTAGGGCAACCATACACTGAGGCGTAAACTGCTCTTTATCAGAAGACCCTGCACCGACCCCCTCATGCAAAAAGAAAGTTGAACGTTCCCACCGCCCACGTACCGAGCCTCCGCCGTTGCTCTATTTGTGTCTGCGCTGCGTCCCCCGCACTCCGCTGTCTCCGCAGAGCCAGGCAGATGCCACAGCGGCGGAGCGGCCAGAGTGGGGATAAGGCGCTACGAGAGCGGGCAGAGGAAGTGGACAGGGTACGACGGCCGAGGACAGAGACACGGGCAAAACAGAGAGAGGACGGGGACTGGGAGCAGATAGACGGAGAAGCCTCTGGATTGAGGAGCGGGCAAAGAGCTGCGACAAGAGCCAGGCAGCGTACTGGGATAGGGGACAAAGTGCCCAGAAGCGGACAGAGAGAGAAAACGGGGCCAGGGAGAGGGCAAGGGGACAAAGCAGGATGGCAGCGGACAGAAAGAGGGGACAAGGCCCTACAAGAACGGACAGAGAGGGAGGGTACATGGAGCACGGACACAGACCATGGAGCGGGCAAACCAAGGGGGCAATGGGTCAGGAAACGGGCAGAGAGAGCACAAATGTCAAAACAGTAAGCAGAGAGGGGGTTGAGGGGCATCAGAGCAGGTTGAGACAAGGCAGAGGACGGCCAGAACTGGGCGATGAGGGTGGCCCGAGAGACCATGAGAGCGGAGGAAGAGGGGACAAGAGGCCAGGACAGCGGGCAGGGACGCATCTAAGAGCGGCAAGACAGGAAACAATGGGCCACAAAATGTATGGTAGGGCGAGGAGGTCTGACCGAGAGAGGGGAAAACCGCGAGGAGAGCGCACGGAGGTGACGGAGGAGAACGGAAAGAGAGCGGGTGTACAGGTGAGTTCCAACAGCAGAGGGGGCAGTGTGGTGGGTGATCCGAGAGGGTGCAAACTGTAAAACAGCAGAAATAGATGGGATAATAACAGAAAAAGTCAGGTAGGGGTAAAGGTGAGAGTCATAAGGAAAATTAGAGCATACAGACTTGGTGACTGGGGGCAGGTACATAGAACAAAAAGAAGAGAAGGGGTGAGGGTTTATTCAAAGGAGGGTTAAAGAGAGAGCAAAGATAAATGGCCCAGAGAAGAGGAGAACCGTTTGGCGAGGCGAGTGAAAGACTGGTAATAGGAGAGCAACAGGTAAGACATGTGAAGCAGAGAAGGGTGGAGACAAGGATGGTAGAGAGCGAGCCGATGCATATGTTGACAGAGGCAGAAGGAGAACGGCAACAGGTGGAGGATGAAAATAGAAGCAAGGAAGAAATTGTGTGAGGGTTGAGGGACCGAGGATGAAGAGACGAGAAACCAGTCAGGGCGGCAGGCGTGACTTACACTGAGGCGCGCATGCGGATGGTACTACCCTAGAGACCTCCGCACAGGTAGTGACAGCAGAGATGGGTCCGGCCCGGAAGAGAGCGCATGAGCTGGGCGTTGAGAGAAGCCGCCGGGCTGCTCCTACCTGTGCTGCTGCCACCCCCAGGCCGGCTCGCCAGGCTGTCCAGCGGGAAGATACCCGAGCATTTCTCCCAGTCCACCTGGCCTCCCAGGCAAAGCTCGGAGACGATCTCCAGCGCCTTCTGGCACAGACTGAGCCCCTGCTGCACGCTCATGTCTGCGCCGCTAAGCCATGTTTGCCCCTGGGCACCCTGCTGGAAGGGGGCCACCCCAGCGGCGGCACTGGCGCTCCGGCAGCCGGCAGCAGCACACACGAGCGCGGCGCATGTGGCACGGTGCATCTGAGCGAGACTTTAAAAAAATCATCAACCCGACGGTCCTTAGCAACGCCTTTTGAGGAAGAACGCCTTTCCCTGCTTCGCAGGCTGTTGGAACCGCTTCCAATGGGGGCGCAGCGCTGGGCTGGGGCTGCACGTGGCTGGGGGGAGTCATTGCTGGGGAGGGGCTTGGAGAAGGGGGGTGGCTTGGCGCCAGCTGCACCCCCTATCTGCTTCTGGGTATGACCCAAAACGTACAGGCAGCATTACTTTTTCCTGCTTTGCACCTCACACAACTTTATTTTCATGAGCCTTGAACGTATTGCTTATTTGGACTCGCGTGAGGTGTTTGATTTGTACAGGAAAGAAGGACGTTTTTATTTTCAGACCTTATGAGAAGGGTGCAGGCTGCTTGACGCGCCACTGCCACCCGCAAGAAATGCGATCACTCAGGATTTAGAAATAAGAGTTTGAGGTATACCGTTCCAATACATGCCCCGATGATGCCTAGCAAGACATGGAGCTGACTTTCTGTTTACCTGAACTGTAAATTGACCCTCTTTTGAACTCTGATGTTAGCCCTAAGCGTCCGTGGCCCAGTGTCTCTCTATTAACAACATAGCATCAGTGGGCCGAGAAAAAGCGCCGGGGAAGCACCTAGAGGAGGAGAGATGGAGTTTAAGACACATTGCCTTCGTTTCTGGGAGAGCAGAGCGCACTGGTGTGCTGCAAGCCTGTCGCGCCTCCAGCTAGTGTGTGTCACTCAGGGCCGGACTGGCCATAGCGGGCACCGGGCGTTTCCCCGGTAGGCCGCTAGGGTGGGGGCTGGTTTTGGGCCCCTGGGGGGCCGGTTTTGTTACCGGGGGTCGGCAATATCGGCCCCCTGTAACAAAATCGGCCGAAACCGGCCTTCGCAAACTGCTCGGCTGCACTCCCCCCTCACTCCAGGGGGGGCCGGCTGAGCAGTTTGCCAGGGCCGGTTTCTGTTCCCAGTCCGGCCCTGGTGTCACTGCAGCCTCACAGCACCCAGGCATTCCTGGACACACGCTGACGCTGCTTTCCAGGCACTGTACTTCCCGAGTATGACCGGAAGACGCCCTTCAGATTTCACTTTTTGCAAGATACACTGCGAGTGTCTTCCACTGTAAAAGTGTGAAAGTGGCGAGGCATACAAACTAAGTCACAAAGAAATGTTTGTAAACATCTGTTGCATCAATATATTCACGAACTACTTTAATAACACTTTTAGGAACGTTTTGATTTCATGCACGCGCTCCGTCGGTAAATTGTTCATAAACACGACTACACGACAACGTAATCACGACTACAGCTCACCAGACAAACAGGCCTCTTTCGAAACATGAACGACTGCTCCAATAGTGTCAGGTACATACAAGTAGGCCACTTGAATAATGCAGCAGTAGAAGGACAGATTTTTCGGTAAGAATGTCTGCGTCATTATGCAAGAAGATGAGTCAAAGTATGCGGGATAATTGGGCGCATTCAATGGCAGTATTACTTTGTCATTGTAGCACATTAATAATGCATTGGTCAAATGTTTCACCTCATTAGTACATACAAGGTTTCCCTGCACGAAGCCACCAGTAACTGAAATTTGACCAGTTAGCCGTTCCAAAGGATCTCCCCGGCATGGCATCTTGTGTGTTGTATTTTTTAGTAACTGTTGATCCAAGCTGAGGACAGTTCTTTTGTTGTAATCGGCAGATGATGCTGCAAATGATGGATTATGTGGCAATTGCAGTACATCGATAATTATATAGAGAATGCCACAGCTGCATAGCTGCAGAATTGTATACTTACATTGCCCGCAGTATAACACGTGCAGAAGGGCAGAGTCCAACATACTCCAACGATCCTCTCATGAAGACAGTTTTGCGTGGTGTTAATACCGGAGCTGATGGTCAACAGCCTATCGCAGTACAGTACAATACTGAAGTAAATTCATGGTGGGCCAAAGAGTAAGTGCTGTGGAAGCCTACTGTGTGTGTACTTTCCTCCCTTTGTCTTGAATGTCAATGGAACAGCATCGGGCATCTCCCAGTCGCCTCGCTCCTGTTTCCAGAGTGTGCGGTTACTAGAACAGAAAGTTTCACTGTACGGTGAAGTGCCCAGGGATGTTAAGTGCTCAAAAAGGTAAATGTTAAAAGAGGTGACTGACACAGAAAAGTACATATATTAACGGATTACCCTGACAAAAGCACTTTTCATATCGAGCAAATTATCTTTTCAACTACTGAATAATACCATCGGCTTTCATGAGGCACTGCAGATGTATGTATGATTTACACAGTAATGGGAGCAATTACATAGGGTTTGCACTAGTGAGTAAGGAAGTGCGACCCGGATATGAGGACCTTTCTTATCCAGTTTATGACCTCGCTTGACTCATTTTCATATTGTAACTGCACTTCATGTTTTTTCCTGCCCATCTCCATCTCAGGCCACTCCTACAAGTGCTTTTCATCCCTGTTCTTTTCATCCACTATTTTCCATTTCTACCGCCCTCCTTTGCCCTTGTCTGGCTTTGTCACTCTTGCTTTAGTTCAAAGTCTGATGATGAAAACGAAGTCCAGGTCTCCAGACAGGAGTGCAGGTGCCAAACGCCATCAACCACAGGCAAAAAAGAAACACTGCTTCGCTACCAGACTAATCATGTTCATTGTTTTCGTGTTATCAATGCTTTGACTGCTTTTGTATCTCTAGATCGTGCCTTGTTATCTAGGAAGCAATCAAAGGTTAAATAGGTTTTGAATAATTCTCCAAAAATTGCCACCTATTAGATTCTTTTGTTTGTTTCATTGTACCTGTTTCTTGAGTAAGAAGGCACTTTGCATGAGTTATGTAGCTCAGGTTTTAGTTACCAAAGGCTGAGCACATTAGAGCAGAGATGTTGACACCATTCAGATGAGATCTGGTGGAGTGAAGAGGCATAATAAGAAAAGGGCCAGTTATCCATATTGCAGCATGCACCAGGTATAGATAGCATCTAATGAGTAAATGGATGTACAAAAGGTCAAGAATTGGAACTCGTGACACGAGCAGTTGCCAAACACCATTTGGTATTTAAGTGCAAGGATATTTCCTACTGCTGAAAAAACGCACATCAAAAATGAGGAAGGAAGTGGAACAGCGATCAAGGTCTGCAGTTTGAGCAGACACTATACAAACTTTTAAAAGGCCCAATTTCCATCTACTTTGGTAGGCTGAAGGAAGCCACAATTATGAACATGGATTCACACCTCAAGCCCCTCTCTAGCTCCCGAAGGCTCCGAAAGCTGGAACAGCAGCAGTTGGCCAAGCCCTAGCCAGGTTGGTGCTCAGATCCTAACCAGTCTGCACCCTGCACATGCGAGGTTGAGAGAAGAAGCACTTGGTAGGTTATTGCAGTCTGTCTCGTGGTACTCTTCTGTCCTCACTCCTTCACGGGAGTCTAGTAGTTTCTTAATTCCCACGGGACCCTTGCTCTATATAGTTTATGTTGGACCTGGCCCTTTTTTGCAAGGTTATCCCACAACTTTTTGCCCTTTTCCTTCTATTTTTTCCAACCTGTTTTTGTTGGCTTTAGGACTCTGTACACTTTACCACTGCTGATCAATGCTAAAGTGCATATGCTCTCTGGTGTAAATTGTGATTATGATTGGTTATCCATGATTGGCTGATTTGATTTACTGGTAAGTCCCTAGTAAAGTGCGCTTTGGGTGCCCAGGGACTGTAAATCAAGTGCTACTAGTGGTCCTGCAGCATTGATTGTGCCAACCACATGAGTAGCCTGCAACCATGTCTCAGAACTGCCACTTCAGTGTCTGTGTGCAGGTTTGAACTGTCATGTCAACCTGGCAAGTGCACCCACTTGCCAAGTCCAAACCCTACCTTTTTCTACATGTAAGGCACCCCTGAGGTAGGCCCAATGTTATCCGATGGGCAGGGTGCAATGTATGTGAAAGGTAAGACATGTGCTGGTGTGCTTTACATGTCCTGATAGTAAAATATTGCCAATTTTATTTTTTAATATTTTGTTTTGAGTTTTATATATAGCGCAAACTAGACCCGAGAAATCGGGTATCAGAGCGCTTTACATGAGTACCAGTTTCGTTACAGATGGACACATTCATTTTTGTTAGGCACGGGGAGATTAAGTGAATTGCCCAGAATCACAGTATGTTGAGCGTCGTTGCCGAGACTCGAACCCGGTTCCCCAGCTCCGCAGTCGACTGCTCTAGCCGTAAGGCTACATCCTCTCTCTCATAGATTATCTTTGGAGCTGCCTTGTAATATCATAAAAGTGTAACTTTCAGTTCGGAGGAGACAGAGATTTGGAGTTTGGGTTCCCTGAACTCAGAGTTTAAATATACATCTTTTAGTGAAGTTGGTTTTCAAATTGTGTGTTTGAAAACGTCACTTTTAGAAAGTGGGCATTTTCTTGCTTTACCATTCGGTGTCTCTGCCTGCCTGTGGAATCAACGTCTGGCTTAGACTGACAGTTGGGCTGTTTGTGCATTCACTCTAGACAGTCACACAAAGGGAGCTGCCGTGTGCCGTGTTTATCCTGATTGCCCATCACAATGCTGATGGGTCTTCCTGAGCTAGAGTGCTGGGAGGAGTCATCACTGACTGTGTCTGTTCGCTTACAATGCTGTTTCCACCCCATGTAGTGTATCTGGAGCCAGGACAGGGCAAGGCAGGATCTGTGAACTACAAAGACTATCCTGTAAAGCATGCCTACTTCAAAGGCCAAAAAGGGTATAAGTATTGGACCTGTAGTCCCACATTTTTAGAACACTTCTGGACTGAGGACTCTGCCAAGAAGACGAGCTGAAGAGCTGTCAGGAGGAGTACTGCCCCTTTGCTGTGTTGCTTTGCGGGGTTGGCCTGCAGGTGCTGCTTCTGTCTGTGAGCAGTAAAAGAACTGGACTTTGCTTTTTGAACTCCTGCTTTCCAAGTTTCTCCAAGGGCTTGTGTGTACTTGCCTCCTATTAGAAGTCTCAGGGCCATCAAAGACTTCATCTACACCACCTGAACTCCGCTGCTGTGAATCTGACGTGCCAAGTGGTGCCAATTCCAGTTCTGGGCCCTTGGAAGTGACTGTTGAGCTGTAACCTGCAAGAAAAGTATCTCCGACGCCGACATCGCACCAATGCCTTGGTCACCGCTCGCTAGGTGAGTGGAGCACCAACCTCGATGTCACCGCAGCCTTGGTCTCACCGACAACGATGCTTCAAGTTGACATCGGTGCCACTACCTGCACCGTGGCCATGGGCACCGCCTTGTCACACCGACTTCAAATGCACCGCAATGTTGGTCTCACCAATGCCGCCGCCTAAGCGACATCACCGACTCCACTGCTCGCATCACAGCTGTGGTCACCTCCTCGACAAACTGCCCTCGATGACACCACAGCCTCGGGCTGCAGACGACAGAATCATCAACTCCGATGCTAGCGCTCTGCACCAAAGCCCTCCGTTGCCTGCACTGAAGCCACGTACAACGCATCGCGAAGTGCATAATGGCCCGCCCGTGACGACACCACAGCCCCGGCACTGCTGACATCAGCGCTCCTGACTTCGATCTCACGGAGTTCGATCTGCAACACGTGTGACTTCAATGACTCCCCGACTTCTGCATCGACTTGCAGCACTGAAGCCCGTGACGCCTCTCCACTTCACTTCACCGCAAGGTCCTCAAGGCCTCTTCTGCTCCAATGTACTGTTTGTAGGTCTGTCCCAATGCCGTAGCCAGCCCTCAACTCCATCGAGGTCAGACTCAACTGTTGGATTTGTTGGTCACGACACTGCATAGCCTTGGTTGGCGCTATCGATTTCAAGGAACTATATTTTACATTTATTTTTGCAAAATTCATATCTTTACTTGTGTATGTTGGATTTTTGTTGTTTTAGTCTTGTTTTATTCAGATAAAGATTGCTCATTTTTCTAAACTGGTGTGATGTCCATTTTTAGTGTTTTTACTGTGTTACTGTATGTGTTGGTACAAATGCTTCACACATTGCACATGCCAATCTACCAAGGGGGTGAGCATGGTTTGTCTTAGCTGTGTAATCTCCTTACCCTGACTAGAATAAGAGTCCCTACTTGAACAGGGTGCAAGTCACTGCCAACTAGAGACCCCCATTTCTTACATTGGTGGTCGGTGGTGAGGATAGGACTTGTGTTAGTACTTGACATACAGTGATTGGTGTACACTACTACCAGATCATGATTGGTGTATACTACTACCAGACCGCAGACCATTACGTACCAGCATACTGTTTTTTCTCCTTTTCTCTCAATTGGTCATTTTTCAAAAGTTATTTCTGCTTCCTCCTGATCAACTTGGAACTCTGTGTGGTTGTTGCATCTGTAAAGCCTTGACAGAATGGAAGTTAATTTCTGGCACCTAGATATATATACAATGAAGGATCTGAAGGGGTTCTGCAAAGAGAGGGGGCTGGCTGTAAAGAGGAGCCCTGTTTTGTTATGAGGAAACACGTTAGGTAGCAGCACTATCAGATTTCTCTGAGGAGAAATCTGAGGGAGAGGATCCCCCACCAGAGTCCCAAGAGGGCAGTAGCCCTAGGATGGAAGCTGAGGAGGAGAGAAATGATTTTGCAGAGGCTCCAGAGGAGAGAGAGGAGCCCACAGATAGGGAGTCCCCTGCTGGATCCACTGCTGGCAGCAGTATTCTCTCACTGGGCCTGTCTTAGGCGGAGAGCCCAGAAGTTCAGTTTGGAGCCTGTGAAACTCCAGTTGGAGCAGGAAGGAGAGAATATTTTGGAGAAGGAGAGAAATAAATTGGGTATAGAGAGAAGAAAAATGCTTTTTGCTCATGAACTGAGCTTGAGAGAGCTGAAGTTGAAAGCCGGGAGGGCTGAGTCCAGCTCAGATGGTGGCAGCGAAAATGTGATGTCCAGTACTGCAGAAAAGGTTCACATACCCAGAGACTTGGTTCCTGACCTCAAGGAGGGAGATGACATACACCAGAAGGGTCAGGTTTATGAGGTAGCTCCAGAGGTGCACAGGGTCCCTGAGGTGAATTGGGGAACTGGCACAGGGAGTCATATTCCTAGTGGTGGGAGGGGCACTCTACTTACTCTAGAAGAGAGTGACAGGGAGAGGGGTTCCCCCATGGTAGTAACCCTGGCAAGGACATATGGAAACACCCCAGAAGAGTGTGGGTTAAGTTTCAGGTACAGTCAGATACTGTCTCACCAGTTCCAGGAGGGTGCTGTGGGGTACTTGTTCAAGGCACTCACTGGATGGTGGAGTGAAGTGTAGTATGGTTAACACGTGTGAGGTGCTGTAAAATATGAGCGCTGGAGATCATATGTTCAGTCACGGTTTTCCAGAGCTATGCCAACACCCGGTGGAGTATGAGTTCTCTGACCCCAGGGGGCTTGCACTGGAGCAGACCTTTTGGGTGATGCCAGAGGGTCTGAAGAGGTTTTTGGGATTGATCCTGAAGCAGGTGGCTCAGGTTTTTCCCAATAAATGGAGGTAGTGGAGGTTCGCAGTAGCTCAGGTAGGTCCCAGTGTAATGGGATGGGTAGAGGGCCCCATGTCTCATCTCAGGGTAGGAGGAGAGGTGGGGGTGGGCAGAGGCCCAGGTTGCCCAACACCCAGTCCCAGGGCTTGGATGGTTTCTAGAGGGAGCACCAGGAGGGGGACCTAGTCAGTACTTAGAGGCCATCTCCTGAGGGGGACCCCATAGTGTCAGGAGAGCTGGGCAGGGCGGCTGTAATAAGCATCCCACCAGTTATGGGGACTGGCAGCCCCACTCTGGAAAGGAGGGTACAAAAGTCCAGATGGAGAGGTGAGAGAGGGAGACAGTCCCCAGTGGAAGGACCAGTGGGTGAGGGGTTACCAGCTCTGATGTCAGAGCACCCCAGGACAGACTCTGGTAAAGCCACTTCTTGCTTAGCAGGGCACTCCATGTGCTGTCAGTTGGACAGAGGTCAGGAGACCATTGCTCAGCAGACTCTTTCACAACACTTACAGTAAGTGTTTCGCTTGGGGGGGGTTGGGTGTACTCCCATGGAAGACCTGGGTTGCTACGCACTTGCCCAACCTGAGGGTTCAGACGCTGGGTTTGGGGACCAGCTGCAAGTTAGCATCCCTGCACTGGCGAGGGAACTGTGCAGGGTGCCTGCTACCAGTGCCCTGACAGTACTGGAGTTTAGGGGGTACCTCTCCACAGAGGAAGGCACAGGAACCCAGAGGGGAGTACAGGGTGTGGGAGAGCCCACCCCAGTCTCCTAATCATCCTCAGGTTACAGACCCCAGGCTGTAGTACCCGTCTGAGGATACCACCCCTGCACTTGTGGGAGGGAGAGTGGACATAGGGTGCCAGCCACCTGGGACACCCCCCCTCACTGTGAGAAACCACAGAGGTTACAGAGCCCTGAAAGACCTGGGACCTGGCTCTTGTCACTGACAGCTGTCAGTGGCCACTGTCGACTGTTGTGCTGGGGGACAGAGTTGCCCTTGGGTTGGGGACAGGAGTCACATCCCGGGGGTGAAATGGGCCACACCACTGTGTTGGCCATGGTGGTACTGTCTGCCTACAGGGAGACATCTGTGAGCAAAGTAAGGCTAGGTGCGGCACAGATGGGATCCACAGGTGAGGAGAAGAATTCCTCATGGGTTAGCTTAATGGGCCCTGAGAGTATGGACAGAGGGATCCAACTGGGTTCAGAAAGGTGTAGAACTCGAATGTGCCCCTGCTGTTGTGGACCAGGGTCTATGTTCTATTGCTCTAAGCAGGGAAGTAAATCAAGGTATTGATTAGTCTACCCTGGCTTTAGGCAGGAAGGGGGTTGAGTTGGACCTGGCCTTTTTGGCAGGGTTATCCCCAAACATTTTGCCCTTTTCCTCCTTTTATGTCTGGCTTGTTTTTGTTGGCTTTAGGACTCTGAGCACTTTACCTCTGCTGATCAGTGCTAAAGTGCATATGCTCTCTGGTGTTGTTGGAACCGGGGTTACCGAGTCCGTCACGGTAGCATGGCGCGAGGCGGGAAAGCACGCGAAGGCAATGTGTAAGGCAGTTGTGCAGCACACTCTTACTTTGACTCAGAAATGCGAACGCAATAACATGACACCACACCAGGCTTGTGTATTTAAAATCAAGATCTTTTATATAAATCAAGGTAGCATCAGATGAGGCAGATTAATTCAGATCTACATTTAAAATCATTGCATTACTCAACTGGTGCACATACTTATTAAAGCATCATAGCTCATCAACATTGTAGGCCACTAAAAGGCCGCAGGAATCATCTCTTAAACGTAGCACCAATAATGATCACAAGGTGCATTAATCAAACATGGGCCTAAACATGCAGTTCACTTCAAGAATATTCAATTACTTAAAAGAAGGCTTTTCACGTTACATTTCAACAGGGCCTGCATTAATCTAGGCGCACCCACATTCAGTACAGTGGGCGTCGCAACTCCAGTACACCTGTAACATAAAACACTTCAACTCTTGGCGGTGTACACTTCAGCTCAATTCAATTAATCACCTTCTCCCTAGGTAAAGACTTGGCAGTTATAAGCATAGGCCTAGGCAGTAATTACAGTAGGCATCATCATTACATTAATGAACTATGTGGGGAACCCCTCAACATGTCCTGTATTCTGGGGCTTCTGTGTCCCTTAGGGGTTAACTCAGGCCAGGCCCACTCCTCTCCGGGGCCTCGCCTCATGGGGAAAGTTACACAGGTTGATTTAAGGGTTAATGGTGGCCCCCGGCCCCCAGTGGCGTCTCTGCGGGCCCTAGGGGCCTCCTGGGCTCACCTGATGCGTGGTCGTTGGTCGCGCTTCCTTGCGACTGGCGATCTTCCAGGCCGGCCCGTGTTCTGGAGGGCGGGGCCCGGTCGGGGTACCTCGGCCCTCTGGCTGGAATTACGGGTCGTTGCGGGGGCCGGTATCACCCTCCTCCGGCCCCCGGGATCAGGCAAATGAATTTGCGGGCCTTGCGGGACTTCGGGAAGGGGAGCGGGAGCCGGCAGTCCTCTCCGGCCGGCTCCCCGTCTCCTCTGCACGGCCGGAGCTCTTCCTCGGCCTCCGTCGGGCGCTGGGGGCGTGGCGGGAGCCAGCGCCCACCGCTGCGCGGCCTTCCCGGGCGCGGCCGCGTCCCCGGTTGCCCAGCAACGGCGTCGACGGGCCTGGAGGCCTCGCGGATCGCGCTAGGCCGCGGCCTCTTCACGCGGCCCCCTTGGGGTGCGGCGGTGATTTTTTCGGCCGCGACTTCGGAGGTGGGGCCCCGGGCCCGGCGGTGATGTCTTGGGGGCAATTTGGAGGCTTCGGTGAGGGCGCGGACGGCGCACCTCACCACCACTCACTCGAGGGGCCTCCCTCACCACAGCGCTTCCTTCGGTGAGGGGCGGACGGCGCACCTCACCACACGGC
This sequence comes from Calotriton arnoldi, assembly GCA_963921515.1. Classification (NCBI taxonomy): domain Eukaryota; kingdom Metazoa; phylum Chordata; class Amphibia; order Caudata; family Salamandridae; genus Calotriton; species Calotriton arnoldi. Next base: position 134,621 of record CAWUFW010010193.1, on the reverse strand, counting down.
CTCGAGGAGGGCTTCCCTCACAGCAGCACTTCTCCTCACGCGGCGGCGGCCGCGGCGGTGATTCCTTCACGAGGTCAGTGACCTGAGGGGGGCAGTTTCTCCTTCGTGGAGACAGAACGCGGGCGCACCAGCAGCCTGTGGGCAGGGCTGAATGGAAAGGTTCTTGGGGGCAGCCCAGCAGCAGGCAGGAGTTGATAGGGGGTGAAGGTCTAGCGCTTCAGGGCACAGCGCTTTACCTGGTGATCCCCAGTGTGGCAGTTTAGGTTTCAGGCCTTGCTGGACGGTCAGGCCTCCCCAAATTAAGGTTTCTTGCGGCTGTTCCAGATTGGTTGCTTCTTAGGAGTTTCTTGTCAGGAGTTTCTTGTCAGAAGTTTCTTATTATGAGTTTCTTGTCAAAAGTTTCTTGTCAGAAGTTTCTTCTTATGAGGGGGGGGAATGAGTTGATGGTTCTGGGAGTGCTTGATGTTCTTCCCAGCACGCTGAAGGTGGTTCCCTGGGTCCCCACACGCTGGGCAAGGTCAGTGGGTGGTGGGCGTTCCTCAGCTAACTTACTACAGCAGGGCCTAAGCCTTGTCAGCAGCAGAAGTGTAGGTCTCCCCCCTAGGCCCTAAAGCCTGTACTCCGGCAGAGGTTCTCCCAGGATCAGTGGTGCCCCAACTGACTAAAAGATTTCCCTCCAAGCCTCTTATACCCCTAGGTCAGGTGACCCTCCTAAAGGCGGCAAAACATAACTCCTCCCACAGCCCGGAAGGTTCTGGAACCTTCCACATGTCTGGCTATGTGGCCCAGAGGCGGGGACGGGATGGATACTGTATCCCTATGTCCCAGCCTGACCCTGGCTACTAGTGTGTATGTGTGTAAGGCCCCTCTGCAGTAGCAGGGGCCTGTGGCAGCCATCTTGAGTGAGAGAGCACCTGCACCTCAGCACTGGTTAGCAGTGGCAAGGCGCCCGGAGACCTAGGTCCAGTAAAAATACGGTGGCAAACATGAGGCGCAAAAGGGAAAAAAACAGGGCAAGACCACCCTAGGGCTGACAGGTCTAACAGGTGTTAATTGTGATTATGATTGGTAATCCATGATTGGCCTATTTGATTTACTGGTAAGTCCCTAGTAAAGTGTACCGTGGGTGCCCAGGGCCTTTGAATCAATTTCTACTAGTGGGCCTGCAGCACTGATTGTGCCAGCTACGTGAGTAGTCTGTAACCATGTCTCAGATCTGCCACTGCAGTGTCTGTGTGTGCAGGCTTGAACTGCCATGTTGACCTGGCAAGTGCACCCACTTGCCAGGCCCAAACCTTTCCCTTTTCTACATGTAAGGCACCCCTAAAGTAGGCCCAAGGTCGCCCTATAGGCATGGTGCAGTGTATATGAAAGGTAGGACATGTGCTTGTGTGTTTTACATGTCCTGATAGTGAAATTCTGCCAATTCCGTTTTTCACTATTGCAATGACTATATCTAACAGAGGTTATCATTGGAGCTGCCTTGTAACATCTTTCAAGTGTAACTTTCAATTGGGAAGAGATCGAGATTTGGAGTTTGGGTTCCCGGAACTCAGAATTTAAAAATACATCTTTTAGTGACGTTGGTTTTTAAATTGTGTGATGGAAAATGCCACTTTTATAAAGTGGGCATTTTTTTTGCTTTACCATTCTGTGTCTTTGCCTGCCTGTTGAATCATTGTCTGGCTTAGACTGACAGTTGGGTTGTTTGTGCAGTCACACAAAGGGGGCTGAGGAGTGCCGTGCATTTCCTGATTGCCCATCACCAGGCTGATGGACCTTTCTGAGCTAGAGAGGTGGGAGGAGTTGTCACTGACACCAGAATAGAGTTGTGTCTGTCTTCTCACAGTGCTGTTTCCACCCCCTGTAGTGTGTCTGGAGCAAGGGTAAGGCAGTATCTGTGCACTACCAAGACAATCCTTTGAAGTATGCCTACATCATGTTTTTTCCAACACTCTCACTCGTGCTTCTTCCGCTGACAAATGTCTGGTCCATGCTCCCTATTGCCCTTTCCCTCACTGGCTGCCTGTCTTTTCTCCTTCTCTCCTGTGCTTCGACCCCAGCTCCCTGTGCTGCTGTCTCTCTCATGTGCTGGTTTTGCTCTCCCTCAATCCGGTTTTATTTTTTTTTATCCACAGATCACTTCCAATGCTTTCCCCTCTACCTGCTCATCTCACCTGCACTTCTAATGCCCACCCAAACCACAGTCCTTTTTTTCTTATTTAAAAAAAAAAAAAAATATGTATATTATTTTGGAGGCGGCAGGCACCAAATTGGTGTCAGTCCCTTCACCGTACAACAAAAAATGCTTTCATACTAGTAGTAGTAGTAAATGTTTATTTTCGGAAATTATATTCCATAAAACATACATTCAAAAAAACATTTCATTTTATAAAATTATCTGACACCTAAACAGCACATTTAAAATCTAGGACCAAGCTAAAAAGAGCAATTTGAAAAAAAACAATTGATAACATTCCATAGCCAGTCTATGCCCCATTTTCAAAGACTGGGAGGTATGAGTTATTTTCATATTCCTTAGAACCAGGTAAAATGTAAGATAATACACAATGTAAACTATCTACAATCAAGGTACTATACATATACTATAAAACCAACATACTAATCAATTAAACATTTCCCGACAGGACGGGAGCGAGCAATTAAAAAAGGGATAGAAAGTCTCATTTCATTACGATTTAAAGAGGTGCACCTGAGGGTTGGAACTTGTTTTCTAGACATCAAGTTAATTCATGCGTTCCTAAGTTGATTAAGAAGGGGGCAACATATTAACTTAATGTCGCCCAACATGCTTTGCCAATCACCCAGCTCAACTAGACTTAGAGTTTTTGGCCTTTTTGTTTCTTTATCAGCTCCACTGCAAATAAGTATTTACTTAGAGTAGCCACGGTATAAATAGATCTATCACCCGTTAGCACTTTTAAGGCCTCAGTATGCCTCCTGATGTTTAGGTTTGTACACAATGGATGTATCCATTTACCTCTGCGCCAACTATATGCAGGGCAAAAGAGCAAAACCTGGCCTTCTATTTTCTTTGGCTGACAGAGAGCACATTGTACAGAGATCTGTAAGATCAATGCCCATGTCAGTATGCCACATGGATGTAAAAAACCTTATTTTGAGTGTCCCATAACAGAACATCAAATGCAGAGTTTTTGCCCATTGCTGTTGAGGGATGTCAAAAAAGGCTTCATATGAAACACGATCTTTGAGGAACAAGAATTGGTTTGTCAGATTCCCATGACTAGAAGAATGGAAGAGATCAGCTTGAATATATTCCCCATAACAAGTTTTTAGCTGTTTCGTTGAGGCAGCAGTCAACAATGTAGGATCTGACCAAAAGGATACTAGGCCCAATTTTTCAAACTGGAGATCTACATGCCTAAACCACAGGATAGATAGAGGCCTGTGTCAAGAGACAGCTGTTCCTTTACCACGTTTCGATATGGTTTAAGCTCCTTCGTGGTCCAAATCCTCACCAAATATATAAGTGGCCTGAGCCGTGCAATTTCTCCCACCCGTTTAAGCACCAAATCAAGGAACATTGGGATTAGGGGGGTACTTTTGGGAAGATGGAGGAGCAAGTGGAGGAATTTATTTTGCTAATCTGAGGTCGGTTTGTATTCACATGGCTCCAAATTTCAGCACCATATGAGGCTGCTGATTGCCCCTTTAATTTGTAAAGCTCTATGGCCAGGAGTAGGGCTCTTGAAGGCTTGGTATTTTTTTTTATAAAGGACTGAGGCCTGGTGTTGAAGCAACGCCTTTCTCTTCTGGATATGGGGAGACCATGAAACCCTGCTATCAAGCATAATGCCCCAATGTTCAAATCTGAAGATTCTTATTTCCAAGGGATAAGGCATTTTTAAATGATCTTTAGAGTCTAACTACCATAAATTTGTTTTTTAAAACATTGATCTCCAGACCCCTAGCCCCAGAAAAGGTATTAAAGTTGTCCAATAATTGCTGCAATCCCATAGGGGTCTGGCAGATTAGGAGGGTGCCATCTGCAAATTGTAAAGCACGGACACTATTTGTTGAAAAGTGGGCTATTAGTAGTGGTAAATATGCATCTACCACTGGCAATAAGGCTACTAACACGGTCTAGGGCTCAGTATAGGTCTCCCATGCTCAACCCTTGGTAGCTTGGCTGCAAGCAGGCAGGCTTAACTTAGGAGAGAGGAATGTAAAGCATTTAAAAACACCAATTCAGTAACTAAATAAGACACAGCACACAATAAAATCCCAATAAGCTAGAGTTTCCCTGCCTATCTCTTGAGAGAGCTGTTGATGTCGCAGACGTAGATGCCGAACGCCGCGAACGCCGAAGCAGCGAGACAGAGGGAAACACCGCACCATTCTCTCATTCTCTGTTCCCCGAGCTGACCTCCGTGCCTGAGCCTGTGCTTCTGGGCCAATGAGCTCGGGCCCCTCGAATGCGGTCGCGTTTCCCTCTGCGTGAAGTCACTCAGGCGAGTGTGGCCGCTGACAGTCGGCGGCCGCTGAGTGTAGCGCCACAGGCGGCCCGCGGAGGCGGCCCGGTTAGTTCCGGGTGCAGACAGCGGCTCACCTGGCTGGCACCACTCGCCTCTGTCCACCCCGCCCCCCAGTGGAATGAAGGGGGAGAAGAGGGAGCTCCTGGGTCAAGCCTGCCCTCTTTTTTTGCCTCATTGATTGCTGGCATTTATTTATTTTTATTTTTATTCTATTTATTGGTTTTCAATCAACATAACACAAATACAGTTATACATCTTCAAGATATGGGTACAGTTCAAGACACATTGGCTATGCACACTAGAACACGGGAATCAAAGCTACATGAATTAGCAATGACAATATGCATCACTCCCCTTTATATGGAAATTGACAAGAAAGGATTAGACTACCGCTATTTCTCAGTTATGCCTGTGTTGCTTCCCCATCCCCATGCCCAGCTTGTCAGACGCCTGATTCATCATCACCCATTCCCTCTGGTTCCCCCGTCTCCTTGCCTATCAAGTATTGTTGGAATAGCCCCCAGAAAGCCTTGGGTCGGCTTTGAGGGGGTAGTAGTCCGCTATATGTGTCCGCCTGAGTGTTGCAGTATATCATATCTTTGGTCCATTATTCTGTTGTTGGTATCGAGCCTCTCGCCCAGCGCATTGCCACCCGTCTTTTGGCCAGCAATAGTCCAATTGCTACCAGCCGGCGCATATCCTTATTGATTTCTTTATCATACCCCAATAATGCAAGGAACGGATCTGGGGTGAGCGAGAGTCAAGTGATATCGTTAAGGATATGAAATACCTTGTGTCAGAACTTCAAAACTTTGGATCACTGATATAATATCGACAGACACAATATCGACCTACCAAAATATCGTGACAAAAATATCGATTACACTAATATCGACTTCCTATACTTAATTAAAAAAACACACAAATATTGACTACAAAATATCGTAAAACATTTATATCGTTTTCAACATTATCAAACTCAAAAATATCGGGATAAGTAATATCGCACACATTAAATAAACATACAAAATAACAAAAATATCGATAACAAAAATATAGACAACAAAATTATCGTAAAAAAATATATCGACAAGTTAAATAATTTATAATAACTCAATACATACCCCCAAAATATAAAAGTAGCAATAACACACTTAACAAACATTATTAATCACTTAACACATATTTAAAAAAAATATCAAAACAATTTCTTCAACATTTATAAATACACAAATATTATTTACTACTGCAAACATAATATTATAAATAAAATGTAACTCTTTAACATTTAAAAAGTTATAAATATCAAATAATATAGTACACCATTTTTTTTAAATTTAAAAAAGTAACTGAAACTTAATGAGTGTTTTCCATATATAGAAAACAACTGACAAATTAATTCAAACAAACAGCTAACAACCAATTAAATACACATACAATTAAAATAACCCAATAAGATTGAAACAATAATGAATAACACACTATATAAACACACAGAAATTCAACATTATTTTACCTTGCAACCAAAAAATAAACAATAAGGAGAAACTCTGCCGGATTGCTGACCCAAGACTAAACTACATTACAGAAAACTTGGATTACATCGCCACAAAGTAAGTTAAAAAGCATTTTAAAACAACTGCTACTAAAAATGCTCTCAAAATCTTTTTATATGAACAAAATAATTAATATGTACTTTTTTAAATGATATCTCCTCTACAGATAATTCTGAACAACCTCAAAGAACAGCAGAACAGTTTGAAAAGTCAATTTACAAATAAGGCAAGTATTACTCTGAGATTAATTAAAGCAATTTTTTTAAATACCAAACAGAAGAACTACCTAACCACAACTCCCCTCCCCCAGCTAAAAACGCAATGAAACAGATGAACTAATATTACTTTTTTTAACAGGAATCTCTACAGAAAAATCAAAGCCAAACAGCAGAGAAAAACAATCAACATTGAAAAAAGTCATGGTGCTCTGTTGGGATGGCTACGGAGAACCACGCCTCCGAGTAGCCACAGGTGGCGAAGCTGCTGCCCCACCCTCCTGCAATGGTGATTCGGCGTTTTCGGCATTTCGAACGAAGCACAGCGTATACCGCGTGCTGGGGCCGCTGAAGCACTGAAGGTGGTGCGGCCGCTTTTGATGCCTTAAATTATCCTTTCCTGAGCGCTACGTTGAAAAGCGAGGCGCCGGTAGCGCTGGCAACGCTGAAGGAGATCCGGGAGTTGGGACCTGCTGATTTACTGCTTGCTGACTGCCGGGGCACTACGAACATCCTGGGGGAGGAGGTGCCGGTGAGTGGAGGCTGGTACATGGCGCTCTGAATCCTGCCTGACTTTTTTCAATTGGTGCTGGTGAGTGGAGGCTGGTGCATGGCGATTTGAATCCTGCCTGACTTTTTCAGCCAGTGCTTGGCTGCGGTGACTGGAGCTGCCTTTCTTCTGGGCTAGCAGAGACTTGTGGGGTCGCACGGCCCGCATGAAGGGCGCGCTTGAGCCGGATTGGTTCTTGTTTGATGCTGGGATCGAGCCTCTGTCTTTCTTTTGAGCTGTGTGAACCGGGTGACGGCTGGGCTCAGTGGGACCGAGGCTTTGGAAAAGGAAGGAGGAGGGATAGAGGGAAGAGAGAAAGTAGAGAGAAGAAGAGAGGGGAGACAAAAAGGGGAGACAAAAAGGAAAAAAAAGGGATCACGAGGCGGGCTGTTTACATCTGCTAACAGAAGAGAAATGGGCAAAACATTGAAACACGCTAATACTGCCAAATTCGATTCTGCAGCCCGGCTGAAAGCCAAAACACGTTTAGCTCAAGCCAGGGAAGCTAAGGAAGTCGCCCGTTCAGCAAACAAGGGAGGGGCCTCGTATGGCCTTGACTCTACCCCTGAAAGTTCAGAGGGTGAGCTGCCCTCTACTGTCTCTCTAGAGCAGGTAGAATCAGCGATGGATCAGATAAATGCGATACCAAATTTGAGCAATATTGCAGCAGCCTTGGCAAAGTCTCCGCAAGGCGAACTAATATGTGAAACATTAGAAAATAGCTCCAAGGAGATAAAGAAATTTTCATTATTTGTAAAGAAAGCCACTCTGCTGTCTCCCTCTTCAAATTTAAGTCCAACTTTAAATGTAAAAGAAGGAGTACTAAAGGTATCGGGGCTAGCAAGCACATTGATGGACATGACTTCTAAAGATAAGGCTGTACCTTTGGAGATATGTTATGATCAAGATCAAGCCCAAGTTCAAGATCCAACTCAGGACAGGCCCGCTCCATTAGAAACATCTATGCAATCATCAGCCACTAGTAAAATTCTTCCTCAGTTACAAGGAATAGGAGATGAAAGTAATAACATCATAATAGAAATCACCTCAAATCAGACCTTAAACCAGATGCCACTCCAATATAAGCCTCAGCTACAATCACCACCTCTACCTCTACTTTTATCTCTACCTCCACCTCCACTTCAGGGTCAAGGCTCGGCAGAGGGCCAACTATTTCAAGTTGATGCTATGATCAATACGGCAACAACAGATGGAAGTACGATCTCTGATTCTACTAAATCACAAAAAGATCCCAGCCAAAGCACGCAGGCATCCAGGGTTTGTCAACTGGACATTAAGGATATGTTAAATCTAATATTAGAAGAAATACGCGAAATGAAAGAAACTCAGAAATTAGAGATTGCTTCTTTACATTCACGATTGGGGAAAATAGAAGAAATAATGACATGTTTTCCAATTAGACTTCAGGAAGCTGAAGGAAGGATTTCAGTTCTCGAAGATCAGATGACAACAGTGATTGGTGAGGGAGGGAGGTAAAAAAAAATAAGAGCAATCTGGGAAGTAAGTTGGAACAGTTGGAGAACCATTCTCGGAAGTCAAACCTCCGGATAGTCGGGATTCCGGAAGGTATTGAAGGTTCTCAGCCACTACAGTGGGTTAATTCCTTCATTAAGCAAAAAGTCCTCCCAGAGTTTGACGGAGACCTCACCATCACTAGAGCACACCGAGTTCCAGCTCATCCTTTTCCTAATTCGACGATGCCACGAACAATGTTACTAAACTTCGCGGACTTTCGAATAAAAGAAAACATTTTGACACAGGCAATTCAACAGAGACAGTTTTCTGTAACCGATACCGCAAAATGCAGAATATTTTCAGATATGACTGCCTCTGCTGCACGTAGAAGGAAAGAGTTTGTAAAAATCCTTCATCTGTTTAAAGCTCACGGTGCCCAAGCCTCGATTGCTCAGCAATCCAAATTGAAAATATTGGTAAAAGGGAAATTTTTTATGTTTTCGGACTTTGAGGAAGCTCAGGCTTTATTAACGGAGATCTCCCAGGGATCCCAGGGATCTCGAGCTTGAGGGAAATCCTTTGAAATATTATGAATAAATGGGTTGATTAGGTTGTTATTGCAGGGGGTTCGGGGGCAGCTGGGTCACCCAGGGTGTAATTACAGGACACCCAGGAAGTTAAAAGGGAGGGGTGGAATGCGGCAAGCGTGGGCAGTAGGGGTATATCCGCATTTGGGGTTACATGGTGGGGTGGAAGGGGGGCACATAGAGGAAAAAGGAGCAGAAGGTATGTTTAATAAACAAAGTGTGAATCTGTTTTTGGTTAAAAAAAAAAATGTTTTTGGTTAAATCAACAGCCTATTTTCTGACTTTATAATGGAAAAAAATATTAATTGCAAGGTTTTATCAGCGAATGCCAATGGCTTGCTGAATAAAAAAAAGTGTGGCGCTCATATTAAATGGTTAATGTCACTTAACCCTCTTGTTATATATTTGCAGGAAACCCATTTAAAAACAAACTTTCCTAAAATATTTATACCCAGGGCTTTTCCTCATGCTTTTTTGCATCAGCAGGTCTTGCTATGCGCGGGGTAGCTATATACTTTTCTAATAAAGTTTCTTGGGAATTTGTAAAAATAGTTAGAGACCCTCAAGGGAGGTGGATTTGGGTTACCACAAGGCTGCAGGGGAAAATTTTGAATTTTTCAACTATTATGGACCTGTGACTGATGATGTCTCTGCTTTGATGAAAATAAATGAGTACCTCTTGGGTACGCCTGGACAGGTTATTCTCGGCGGAGATTTTAACTACATACAAGATTTAAGAAAAGACACTTCAAATAAAAATAAAAATCAATTGAAACCAAATACTAAAAAACTAATTGATGTTCTTAAACAAGAATATCAATTGGTAGACCTCTGGCGGATTGAGAACCCAGACATGGATTTCTATACTTGCCACTCGTATCGTTTTGGAACATCCTCCCAAATTGATTTTTTTCTCATATCTAGATCTCTTCAGACTTCTAAGGTAGGAATAGGGTGTAATCCTTTTTCTGACCATGCATACATTAGTCTTGAGCTAATTCTAAAGGGGGATATGAGACCGCCCCCCAGATGGCAATTAGATCGCCTCCTTCTTCAAGATTTGGAATGGATGGCCAGTTTTAGAAAATGGATTATTGAATATTTTCAAATCAATAATAATACTGCTGAGCCTTTTTCAGTATGGGGAGGTTTTAAAGCAGGGGCTCGTGGCCAAATAATTACTTTTTCAGCCGTCCAACATAAAGTGCGGAAGTTAAAAATAGCCAAATTACAGTTGGAGGCTGAAAAAGAGTATGCACTGCTGCTGCAGTCACTTCCGAACCGGTATGCTCAAGCAAGATCAGTATTAAGGGAGTTTTTTGTTTTGGAAGAAATTTGTAGCTCCCAAAATTATCAACAAAAAACCTATGAGGAAAGCCAGCTAGTAGGTAAACTACTAGCGAACTTAACGAAAAAGAAACAAGAGGCAGCTACAATATTGAAAGTGCTTGACCCTCAGACAGGGGTGAAACAACTAAAAGTAATGAGATCAGTCAGATCTTTTTGAATCATTTTCAACAACTTTATTCAACAGAACATCAGGTAGAGGATGAATGGATTCAGAACTATTTTTTAAATTTAAATATTCCAAAACTTTCAACAAAAAGAGTTGGACAATTAAGCTTGGATGTGGAAACCGTCGAGATTTTGACTGCTATTAAAACGACCGCTGGGGCTAAAGCTTGCGGACAAGACGGCTTCCCTATTGAATTTTATAAAGCTTTTGCAGGGGAGTTATTGATCCCTCTTAAAAAATTATTTAATTATATTAAAGAGGGAGGCATGGTACCCGTGAATTTTAAGGAATCCATAATTGTGTCCTTTGTGAAAAAAGATAAGAATCCCCACAATGTCAACTCTTACAGGCCCATTAGTCTTTTAAATTCAGACTACAAGATACTAATGAAAATTTGGGCGGAGCGCTTTTCGTTGGCTGCCCAAGAGTCTATTCATAGTGATCAAACTGGTTTTATTAAGGGCAGATCGATGGCGGTAAATACAGAATTTTTAATTCATGCTTTGGATTACTTTAATACTAATTTTACCCCGGCATGTATTATAATGATGGACGCCGAGAAAGCTTTTGATTTGGTTAATTGGAAAACGTTATTTTTTATTCTCGGCTTTTTCGGCTTCCCAACCCAAATTGTTAAGATGGTACAGAACATTTATCAGGAAGCAACAGCCACGGTAGTTATAAATGCTACAAAAGTAGGTAATATTAAAATATGCCGTGGGACAAGACAAGGCTGTCCGTTATCGCCGCTGCTCTTTACCTTTTTTATAGAGCCTTTGGTTATCAAGATGCGTAATAACCCTGATATTCAGCCTCCAATTCCTGGAATGGCTAAGCTAAAATTATTCGCAGACGACATTATTTTATATTTGAAACCTGATAAAATAAATCTTGAGACAGTTTTAAAAGAATTCAAGAACTATGAATTAATTGGGGGCTATAAGATAAATTCTAATAAAACCGAAGTGCTCGCTCTTAATGTCGATTCAAATTTTCTTCCGCTATGCTTAGAAGCTCAAGCATTTAAGACGGATCCAATTAGATATCTTGGGATGTTTGTGTCTAATCAACATCAGCAGCTTTTTAGATTAAACTATATAAGAATGAAAGATAAAATTAAAAAATTGTTGGAACAATGGCTTCTTCTTCCCCTTTCATTGATTGGGAGGGTGTCTTTAATTAAAATGTCTATACTCCCGCTGCTTCTGTTTCTTTTTATAAATGTTCCCATCAAAGTAGATGCTTCTTTTTTAAAGAAATGGAAACTTTATTTAGAAAATTTATCTGGGCAAAAAAGGCATCCAGGGTTAAGCTGCTTACGGTACAATTACCTATAAAACAAGGGGGCTTGGCTTTGCTGCATTTGAAAACCTATTATGAAGCCGCATTTTTAGACTTAGTTTCCGGACTGTTAAGATCAAATGGTACGAGAGATAGTTTTTTTATGGATAAAATGACTCAAGAAATGGGTTCACAAACTTCAGTATTTTTAAAAACTTCCAAGTTTCCCAAAAAGACAAGGTATAAAACATTAAAAGATTATTCTTTTAGACTTTTAGCTTTTTTTAAAAAACGAGTTCATCAGGTTTACACTTTGTAAAATTGGGAGAATGTAGTAATTTGGGTCTCCAGCTCCGATCTAAAACTATAAAAACATGGGAGAACTGTGGACTATCCGAGTTAAAACAATTTTCTGTTTCGAATAGGGCGATTTCTTGGCAAGAAATAATGGCTAGGGCTGAGGGTTGTAATAAACCTGCTTTCTTTGAATATCTTCAAATTGTCCATTTTTTAACAGATATAAAAGAAATTTATGATGTTCCAAATTATTTAATATCAACCCTTTATGCCACTAAACTACATGGTGTGGGGAATTGGTATCGGCTGCTACAACAGCATAGCCAAAAACCCTTAATAGAGAATCATTTAGCGAGAATCGCCAGTGAAACCCAGTGTTCTTTTACTCTTAAAGATTGGGAAGATATCAGCCTTTTAGGAAATAAAACACTTCGAGCAGCGAATTTTAAGAGAATGTCTTTTTTATCCCGTTGGCTCTCTTATTATACCCCGGCGGCACTTAATAAAAGGTTTCCGGAAGTCCCAAATAAATGCTTTAGATGTCAGAGAGATGGGGAAGGTGGATGGCATCATATTTTTTTACATGTCCTCGTCTGAACTCTTTTTGGGAATCAATTTTCACTGATATTGGACAGGCTTTGGGAAAGAAAGTACCGTTAGAGGCCGATGTTGCACTATTTTAATTTTCCAAAGATAAATTGTTATTAACTGAGGCTGAAAAAGTGTTTTTGTGTATCTCCTGTACGGTAGCACGCTCGTTAGTTCTCCAAAACTGGAACTCGAATGAAATACCTTCCCATTTAAAATGGTTTAAGAAAATGCAGAGAACTCGTAATTTTGAGGAAGCCTATGCAAAACGATTAGGAGCGATAAAGAAATTTAGAAAGAACTGGAAGTTTTTTAGTGATTTAGAAAAACTGAAGGATATGAATATTTGATAGATATTGGATATGTACCAGTTAATTATATTTATATTTATATTGCATTTGCACTTTTCTATCTTTTTGCACTGTATAAGCACTAGCACTTTTTTTTCACGATATTACTCAATATGTATTGTGGTTTGAGATTACTGTACGGAAGATGTTTTTTATATTGTCTTTTAAAATTTGGGCTGTTTGTGATATGATATTTAAGAATGATGTTTGTTTATATACCTACTGCTCCGCTCAATAAATAAAAAAACATTGAAAAAAGTCTTCAAATTCAACATTGTAAGTATAAAATTGACAATGTTCACTTTCAGAAAATAAAACATAACAGTATATATTTTATTAATTTTTATATACATTTCTCTTAGCACTTGAAGCACCACCATGACAGAAGAGGCCCAATTCACTACTTCCCAAAAAGGAAAATTATTATTATGTTATATGGAGTATGTGTACACCCAAGAAAAGCAAACAGGGGACAAAGTCAACTGGAAATGTAGCAAATATTATTCTAACAAATGTTATGGAAGGGCTGCTACAAAGGAAACAACTGTATTATATGTTAGAGAACATAACCACCCCTAACATAGCTGAAATTGAAGTTAGAAATGCTATTCAAAATATAAAAGAAATTAGTACTGCATCTCAAAAGCCCACAACAGAAATCCTTAAACAAATGCTTCCCAGAGTTCCTGAGCATGCAACTGGCCAAATTGCCCTCAATATCCTCATTAAAAAGAACTATAGCTAGAACTAAAAAGCTACCGCTACCACCAAACCTATCCCCAAAACCTTTGCTGAAGTAGAAATACCACCTGAACTCACAGTTACACATACTGAAGAACAATTTCTTCTCTATGACAATAAATCAGCTGAAAAAAGAATAATAATGTTTGGAACTCCCACAAATTTACTAACATTACAAAACTGTGAGACATAGATGATGGATGGGACTTTTAAAATATGTCCCAAACCATTTTACCAGCTTTATACAATACATGGACTATTTCAGCATACAAACATCCCCTTCATATATGCTCTACTGCCAAACAAGCAAACACCAACCTATGTTGAACTTTTAAACAAAGTAAAGCAAGAAACTAACAATTATTTTTCCCAAAAATAATAGTAGACTTTGAGCAGTCAATGATACAAGCAATACTAAAAAACTACCCTCACACAGCAATTCAAGGTTGCTACTATCACTTTAACCAATGCATTTGGAGGGACCTCCAAAAATCTACATTAAGGGGCTGATTACGATGTCGGTCGGAAAAGCATTCCGACCGCCGTGATAGTGGGAAATTTCCGCCCGCAGGGACCGCGGCAAAACCGGCGGTCAGATTAGGATGCACTGCCTGAAAATCCCTTGCGCGGTGGTCGGCTTCCAGGATACACCGCCGGGAACGTCCGGAAAAGCTGGAAATCCGTTCTCGGTGGTCGGAATTGCTGCGGAAAGACCCCCAAACCGCCATTGGAACAACGGTCAGGAACGCGTGGAGGTGTCCGGGAGTGGATTTTCGCTATCCGCAGTAGTGCCTCCGCCGTCCCCGAATGGCCGGATTCTCAGCTGTGGTGTGATGGGCTGTTTGAGGCATCGTGATTCGTCTGGCGGTCGTAACCGCATTCCGCACGGGGTCCCTCTCTATTAGCTGTGTCCGCAACCGATGCGGAAGGAGATTTCTGGCGGATCCCGAAGCTCCGCAGCGGACGGGAAATGGCCTATCTTTGCCCATCGTAATACGGCGGACGCAAGGACCACCGATGGAGTGCGGAAAAGGAGATTTTCCGCCACCGCCAGCACCACGGATGTGCCTCCGACCGCCATCGTAATCAGCCCTTTAGTGTAGAATATGCAACAAATAGCAGCTTTGCATATCAAATAAAAAAATTAATTGCACTAGCATATGTACCTATTACTGACGTAGATGAGCACTACAATTTATTAATTGAAAGTCCCTACTACCAACAAAACAAGCAAAAATTAAGTCCCCTTCTTGAATACCTTGAGGATACCTTGGTGGGAAGGCTACACAGATCTGGACACAGAAGACAACCTAAATATCACATTCCATGGTGGAATGTATATAACAGTACCCTAAATAAAGAAGCCAAAACTAACAATGCTGTGGAAGGATGGCATAACTCCTTCCAAGCCACAACAGGCAGAACTGCACCAACTCTCCAAAAACTTTTGGAATATTTCCAAAAAGAACAAAGCTACCAACAACTAAGAATGGAACAATCTATAACTCAACTAGGCCTAAAACTAACCAAGCAAACTAAACAAATGTTTGAGTACTTACAATTCAAAGTAAGACTCTACCCAACAACTAAAGGATTAGAGTATCTAGAAACAATAGCTAAAAGCCTACTTTAAATAAATCTACCTCCAAACCACAAACAAAATTATTCTAAAAACAAACAGTCAAAAAAGTTTCTTTTCCAACTCCAAAAATATAATTATTTTGTCAATTATTTTAACTAAAATTGTAAAAATAAACTGACATAATAATTATATATAAAACAACTAACTGTAACAATTACATTATAAACATTTCCTCCCACTATAAATAATTTAAACTTACTTACAGTTTTCGTTGCTGAAGAAGAGTAGTCCAAAGGTCCATAATAAAATCCACAGTTGTTTAAAAAAGTAATATTTAAAAAAATAATCCCCCCAGAAAATGGAAAAATACAGCTGTATAAAAAATAATACATGAGCAATAGGTCCACCATCGATAATCCATAAAAAACCCGAAAAAAAGATTTAAAAAAAGAAACGCTCCAGGAAAACTCGAAAAATTAAGGAGGTGTAAAATAATCATTAGTTTATTAAACCTAATACACACTTCCTTAGAAAAAAAAACCGCACTCTTCTCCCGACGATAACGTCCAACCGACAAAAACCTATTAGGAAATAAAACAATCCCTCCCGCACAAAAACGCATATACACTATATAATATTACAAATAAATACGTTACTAACAACAAACTTTAAACATAATTACACATACCTATCAAACTCTAACACAGACCGCTTAACAAACCAACCGCATTTCGCAAACATCTAATTTAAACATACAACTCACCTAAAATTACAAAACCTAACACTACATACATTATATAGTACTAGACTACTTTCAAATTACACTTATATTAAAGTTTAATTAAAGAAAATTAATCTTACCTTAACCGATGCGACACAGCATCCAACCGCGAGCTTCTCCCCTCACAAATGACCCAAAACAAAACCGATAACCTACAAAATACAACTTTAGGTTAAGAATGGCTACCTTAAATAATAAATATTATTCATTTTCATTATTGCAAATGTTATATATTACAAATTCTTTACTGTAAATTTTTGAAAAATACTACAAAATATGACTTAAATATAAAAAAAATGTTTGACATATTTGTAATGTAAAATTATAATAATAAATATTATAAGAAAATTAATATTTATTATTATAATTAAAAAAATATACATGTAATGTTTAATGTATATTTAAAAAAGTTTATATGTTTTACTAATATAAAAAAATGTAATAATGTTATAAAAAAAATTTGTGTTTACAAAATAACTTATATAATAATTAATGATATTTATATAAATAATATTACCAAAAATAAAACATTATGGGGGTGATTATGATGGTGGGCGGATCGCCACCGCTCGGCCGTCACAACCACATTTACCCCCCCGCCATATTACCATTGCAGGGGGTACCGCGGCAGACAGAAAGTCCGTCCACCGCTTTTCCTCCGGTCGGCAATCGTTATGATTGCCGGCCGGGTGGAGCTCGGGCATAATATGGTGGCGGTGCCTGGTAGGCACCGCCATCCATATTATGATGCCTGGCGGTAAAGGCCTTTCCATGGCGGCAATGCCGCCATGGAAAGGCTGTCGGGAATTGCTTTGGGGGCCCGTTGCGGGCCCCCGGGAGGGTGGGGGGTTGGGGGGCTGCACTTGGGGGGTACCTATGGTACCCCCCTTCATTGCCAGGCACAAGGTGGCAGGCACCGTGCGGTGCCTGCCACGTTGTGCATGGCAAAGCACAGCATGCCTCTTTGGCATTGGGGCGGGTGCTGCTTACAGCAGCACCCGCCGCAATGTTGTAGATGCGGGCTGCGACCGCCAGGGTGGCGGTTGCATCCTAATTGGTGGTGCGGGACTGCCACACCGCTGGCGGCCGGTCCCAGCGTCGCTGGGGTGGCGGGCGGACTGAAGTCCGCCCGCCAGCCTATTGGGGCCCTATATGTTAAAAAATACAAACAATTATTAATATGTTTTCAATTTTTTTTTGTCAAACTACATATATTGTTATTAATATTCACTATGTGTATGAATGTACAAAATTATGTATAATATAAAAAATTAATGTATCTACTGTTACCCAAAACATTATATATTTTAAATATTGTACAAAAAGTGAGTAATAACTACTTATTTGTTATCCAAAAATAAACAACTGAATAATGTAATAAAACAACAATTTCTGATACTATTTTTTCCAAAATGTTATATGTAAATATTTAATATGTACCAAATATGTAATGTATAAACAATTAACAAAATGGTTTTTTTCCTGGTTAAAACAATAAAAATAAATATACTTAAAAAATAAAATACTTTTTCTAATTTTTATTATCAATGTCTAATTATAAATAAAAATAAAATTACAATATAAAGATGTTTCTGTGTTTTTGTTTACATGCTATGAAATATTATATCTATAATAAAAAATTTATATTGTATCAATGTACTTTAAAAACTATTATATTTGTCCAAACATTTATAACTATATCTTTATCCTTACACCATAATATATTTTTATTTCTTCACTATACCCACTATAAACTACATTAACTCAGGAAAGGTGTTATTCAGCAAACATTATAATTTACTACTAATTTATATTAAGTCAGGGCAGACACTGGAGACTGACCTTATATAACTTACTACTCCCACTCCAAACCACATTAAATCAGGGAAGTTGCTGGACACTAACCATGTATAATTTACTATTCCCACTCCAAACCACATTAAGGGGGTCATTAGGATGGCGGACGGACTGTAGTCTGTCCGCCATCCTAGGGTAAACCGGGACCATCCGCCATGTATGCGGCGGTCCTGCACACCATGGCGGACGGATCCTGCAGTTCAACATTGCGGCGAGTGCTGATGACAGCAGCACCCGCCGCAATGCGAAAATGCCGGGTGTTGCATTTCACAGCACTACGTGGCAGGCACTACATGGTGCCTGCCACGTGGTGCTGTGGGCGGTTCAGTGGCGGACGGTCTTTGCGTCCGTGTCTGGATTCCCCCGCCATCGGAATGTGGCGGGGGCAAAATCCACTATGGATGGCGGACGGATAGCCACTGCACGGCTGGTGGTGGCGGTCCTTCCGCCATCCTATTAACCCCCTAAATCAGGAAAGGCGCTGGACACGAACCATTTATAATTTACTATTCCAACTCCAAACCACATTAAATCAGGGCAGGTGCTGGACAATAAACATATATAATTTACTATTCCCACTCCAAACCACATTATATCAGGGAAGGTGCTGGACACTAAAGATATATAATTTACTATTCCAACTCCAAACAACATTAAATCAGGGAAGGTGCTGGACACTAAACATATATGATTTACTATTCCAACTCCAAACAACATTAGATCAGGGAAGGTGCTGGACACTAACCATATATCATTTACTATTCCTTCTCCAAACAACATTAAATCAGGGAAGGTACCGGACACTAAACATATATACAATTTACTATTCCAACTCCAAACCACATTAAATCAGGGAAGGTGCTGGACACTAAACATATATAATTTACTATTCCAACTCCAAACCACATTAAATAAGGGAAGGTGCTGGACACTAACCATATTTAATTTACTATTCCAACTCCAAACCACATTAAATCAGGGAAGGTGCTGGACACTAACCATATATAATTTACTATTCCAACTCCAAACAACATTAAATCAGGGAAGGTGCTGGACACTAACCATATATAATTTACTATTCCAACTCCAAACAACATTAAATCAGGGAAGGTGCTGGACACTAAACATATATAATTTACTATTCCAACTCCAAACCACATTAAATCAGAGAAGGTGCTGGACAATAAACATATATAACTTACTATTCCTTCTCCAAACCACATTAAATCAGGGAAGGTACCGGACACTAAACATATACAATTTACTATTCCAACTCCAAATCACATTAAATCAGGGAAGGTGCTGGACAATAAACATATATAATTTACTATTCCCACTCCAAACCACATTAAACCAGGGATGGTTCTGGACACTAAAGATATATAATTTACTATTCCAACTCCAAACCACATTAAATCAGGGAAGGTGCTGGACACTAAACATATATAATTTACTATTCCAACTCCAAACCACATTAAATAAGGGAAGGTGCTGGACACTAACCATATATAATTTACTATTCCAACTCCAAACAACATTAAATCAGGGAAGGTGCTGGACACTAAACATACATAATTTACTATTCCAACTCCAAATCACATTAAATCAGGGAAGGTGCTGGACAATAAACATATATAATTTACTATTCCCACTCCAAACCACATTAAACCAGGGATGGTTCTGGACACTAAAGATATATAATTTACTATTCCAACTCCAAACAACATTAAATCAGGGAAGGTGCTGGACACTAAACATATATAATTCACTATTCCAACTCCAAATAACCTTAAATCAGGGAAGGTGCTGTACACTAACCATATATAATTTACTATTCCAACTCCAAACAACATTAAATCAGGGAAGGTGCTGGACACTAAACATATATAATTTACTATTCCAACTCCAAACCACATTAAATAAGGGAAGGTGCTGGACACTACCCATATATAATTTACTATTCCAACTCCAAACAACATTAAATCAGGGTAGGTGCTGGACACTAAAGATATATAATTTACTATTCCAACTCCAAACCACATTAAATCAGGGAAGGTGCTGGACAATAAACATATATAATTTACTATTCCCACTCCAAACCATATTAAACCAGGGAAGGTTCTGGACACTAAAGATATATAATTTACTATTCCAACTCCAAACAACATTAAATCAGGAAGGTGCTGGACACTAACCATGTATAATTTACTATTCCTACTCCAAACCACATTAAGGGGGTCATTAGGATGGCGGACGGACTGTAGTCCTTCCGCCATCCTGGGGTAAACCGGGACCGTCCGCCATGTATGCGGCGGTCCCGCACACCGGATTAGGATGAGTCCGTCACCATGGCGGACGGATCCTGCAGTTCAACATTGCGGCGAGTGCTGATGACAGCAGCACCCGGCGCAATGCGAAAATGCCGGGTGTTGCATTTCACAGCACTATGTGGCAGGCACTACACGGTGCCTGCCACATGGTGCTGTGGGCGGTTCAGTGGCGGACGGTCTTTGCGTCCGCCACTGTCCGTGTCTGGATTCCCCCACCATCGTAATGTGGCGGGGGCAAAATCCACTATGGATGGCGGACGGATTGCCACCGCACGGCTGGTGGTGGCGTCCTTCCGCCATCCTATTAATCTCCTAAATCAGGAAAGGCGCTGGAAACTAACCATTTATAATTTACTATTCCAACTCCAAACCACATTATATCAGGGAAGATGCTGGACACTAAAGATATATAATTTACTATTCCAACTCCAAACAACATTAAATCAGGGAAGGTGCTGGACACTAAACATATATAATTTACTATTCCAACTCCAAACAACATTAAATCAGGGAAGGTGCTGGACACTAACCATATATAATTTACTATTCCAACTCCAAACAACATTAAATCAGAGAAGGTGCTGGACAATAAACATATATAACTTACTATTCCTTCTCCAAACCACATTAAATCAGGGAAGGTACCGGACACTAAACATATATAATTTACTATTCCAACTCCAAACCACATTAAATAAGGGAAGGTGCTGGACACTGACCATATATAATTTACTATTCCAACTCCAAACAACATTAAATCAGGGAAGGTGCTGGACACTAAAGATATATAATTTACTATTCCAACTCCAAACCACATTAAATCAGGGAAGGTGCTGGACAATAAACATATATCATTTACTATTCCCCTCCAAACCACATTAAACCAGGGAAGGTTCTGGACACTAAAGATATATAATTTACTATTCCAACTCCAAACAACATTAAATCAGGGAAGGTGCTGGACACTAAACATATATAATTTACTATTCCAACTCCAAACAACATTAAATCTGGGACGGTGCTGGACACTAACCATATAGAATTTACTATTCCAACTCCAAACAACATTAAATCAGGGAAGGTGCTGGACACTAAACATATATAATTTACTATTCCAACTCCAAACCACATTAAATAAGGGAAGGTGCTGGACACTAACCATATATAATTTGCTATTCCAACTCCAAACAACATTAAATCAGGGAAGGTGCTGGACACTAAACATATATAATTTACTATTCCAACTCCAAACCACATTAAATCAGGGAAGGTGCTGGACAAGAAACATATATAATTTACTATTCCCACTCCAAACCACATTAAACCAGGGAAGGTTCTGGACACTAAAGATATATAATTTACTATTCCAACTCCAAACAACATTAAATCAGGGAAGGTGCTGGACACTAGGGGTCCGATTCCGATCTCGGTCGGAGGCGCACCCAATACCATTCGGTCGGGAAAAAAGCCATGCGAATGCCTGTTTCCCGACCGATCCGTACAGCAGACCGAACGAGTAAGTACGATGCGCACAACAGCACAGAATCCGGCCGAGTCGTACTCACCCAATCCAGGTCCTGTTCTCCGACCGAGGCGAATCCGGAAACGCTGAATCGAGTCGCACGGAAGGGAAAATGCAGCTCCGTCCGGCCGAACAAGTACGATGCGCTTTCCGTACGCGCCGAACCCGTCGCTACGCATGGCACGTCAAAGCATCCGGGAGAGGCGCACATAAGCTCCGATTCGCGCCACAACACGATCCACGGCTCCGAGACGAACACGGCAGCGACGAGGACGACGCGAAGCGACGAGGACGAGGCGAAGCGACGAGGATGAGGCGAAGCGACGAGGACGAGGCGAAGCAACGAGAAGGACGAACGACACGAACCAACCATGAATCCCTTCGTCCCGATCATACCAATATTCTACATTTACTACCGGAACAGGCACGGACGCGTACGGCGCAGAAGGTAAGTCAGACACCAACCACAAAACACATACAACACGTACACGACACATCACACACACACAGAGGGATGCAGAATTTACTTACACCAGCAACAGCAGCACCATAGGGGCGGGATGCCCATCACCAATGCCACATATGCACACAGGGGCCTGAATGCGCATCACCACCCCTACCCAGGGGGGCCGGATGCCAACCACCACTACCACCCTTAGCCAGGGGGTGCCAGATGCCCACCACCACTACCACCCTTACCCAGGGGGCTGGATGCCTACCACTACTACCACCCTTAGCCAGGGGGTGCCAGATGCCTACCACTACTACCACCCTAAGCCAGGGGGCTGGATGCCAACCACCACTACCACCCTTAGCCAGGGGGTGCCAGATGCCCACCACCACTACCACCCTTAGCCATGGGGGTGCCAGATGCCAACCACTACTACCACCCTTAGCCAGGGGGCTGGATGCCTACCACTACTACCACCCTCACCCAGGGGGGCTGGATGCCTACCACTACTACCACCCTTAGCCAGGGGGTGCCAGATGCCCACCACCACTACCACCCTTACCCAGGGGGCTGGATGCCTACCACTACTACCACCCTTAGCCAGGGGGGCTGGATGCCTACCACTACTACCACCCTTAGCCAGGGGGTGCCAGATGCCCACCACCACTACCACCCTTACCCAGGGGGCTGGATGCCTACCACTACTACCACCCTTAGCCAGGGGGTGCCAGATGCCTACCACTACTACCACCCTAAGCCAGGGGGTGCCAGATGCCCACCACCACTACCACCCTTAGCCATGGGGGTGCCAGATGCCTACCACTACTACCACCCTTAGCCAGGGGGGCTGGATGCCTACCACTACTACCACCCTTACCCAGGGGGGCTGGATGCCTACCACTACTACCACCCTTAGCCAGGGGGTGCCAGATGCCCACCACCACTACCATCCTTACCCAGGGGGCTGGATGCCTACCACTACTACCACCCTTAGCCAGGGGGTGCCAGATGCCTACCACTACTACCACCCTAAGCCAGGGGGTGCCAGATGCCCACAACCACTACCACCCTTAGCCATGGGGGTGCCAGATGCCTACCACTACTACCACCCTTAGCCAGGGGGGGCTGGATGCCTACCACTACTACAACCCTTAGCCAGGGGGCTGGATGCCTACCACTACTACCACCCTCACCCAGGGGGCTGGATGCCTACCACTACTACCACCCTTACCCAGGGGGCTGGATGCCTACCACTACTACCACCCTTAGCCAGGGGGCTGGATGCCTACCACTACTACCACCCTTACCCAGGGGGCTGGATGCCTGTCACTACTACCACCTCTACCCATGGGGGGCTGGATGCCTACCACCAACACCACCCCCACTCATAGGATGGACAATGCATGACACAACCAGCACACCACAACCTAAAGAATGCAAGAAAAAGACATCCCCCAACACCATGACAAGCGTGTGTAGACTGTGTCAAATGCCTACAACACTGAACATGACTTTGAACATACAATGTGACCCCCTAGCACATGTGCCACACATATATGTGTGTGGCGCCCACAATGCAAGCAGGCCATGACCATTGTGGCAATGGGGTCCAAACCCCCATCATCACAGTGACCAAAAGGTAAGTGTGGGGTCCATAGCTGAAGCACATTTTGAACAGTGTGGCAATGGGGTCCAAACCCCCATCATCACAGTGACCAAAATGTAAGTGTGGGGTCCATAGCTGAAGCACATTTTGAACATTGTGGCAATGGGGTCTAACGCCCCATCACCACAGTGACCAAAAGGTAAGTGTGGGGTCCATAGCTGAAGCACATATTGAACATTGTGGCAATGGGGTCTAACGCCCCATCACCACAGTGACCAAAAGGTAAGTGTGGGGTCCATAGCTGAAGCACATTTTGAACATTGTGGCAATGGGGTCCAAACCCCCATCATCACAGTGACCAAAAGGTAAGTGTTGACTAAGAAAGAGCTGCAACTGCCAAACTGCATGGATGATTCCTGGTCACAGAACATAAAACACATCAGTGGCAAAGTAGTGCATGTGTCCCATTGCAACATAAATTGGGGAGCCAAATACTGCAGTGCAAATAAGACATACCTTTGGCCATGTGCAGACAAACAACACCCATGGGGGCTGACACTGTCAACATTCATCAATGACACAATGACAGAAGTGACCATCAGAATGCAGACCCACATATTTGCACCAATGGGCACACAAATGCAGATACCCTGTGGAGACTGTAGATGTGAGGTGAACAGATACCATACCATGGCAGCAATGGGACACACAAACCATGATCATTGTGCTGACCGATGACCTAGGAGTCCCAGGGACAGCAGGGGAAAGCCACCAAACTACAAACAGCCAATGGCACACCCAAGATATGCCAATGCAGTGGTGCAGATGCACAAACACAAACAGGCAGACCCACACTGCACATCATACACAACAGGTGAGGGGGTGCCAGTGTCCCCAGGCAACCACACAACACATGAGGAGACCTGAATACCAATCATACAGATGTGCATACAGTGCCACACAAAGGTAACTCATGGATCCAAATCCCCTATGTGGGCAAGCAGGCATTGTCAGATGAGAGGGAGCACAAATCACACATGTCACACAGGCACGTAGGAACAGCAACTGACACAGCAAGACACAGACACACCACAGCACTACCCCCAGGGCCCCCACAATGAGGTGACCCTGGGCTGCATTACAATCCCACTGTGATGACAAAGCTAAATGTCGTTCACACTGTGAACCACAGTCATGTGTCCTGAGCAACAAACTACCATCACACCTACACAAGCACAAATCAATCAGCATGGCCAGTAAGCCAAGGCCAACATGGAGGCAGGGGCCTAGCCGGGCAACAACTCTCATCTGCACACACTCAACACCACACCCCTCGACCTCCAACAATGTGCAGCAGTGAAGCACACATGCACTGGTGACATTGCACATGCACCCATGACTATTCCAGGGTGGTGGGTGGGAACCAAGGTGCAGAAACACATCACACATGGCCACTCAACAAGACTCCTGAATGTCTGACACACTGCACACTACGCTGTACATGGACATGACGGCAATACCACACCAACCAATGGGATCCCAGCCACAGTCACACACCAATGAAGAAGCCAAGGTCACCCACAAAGAACACACATAGACAACAACCAACATTGCAGCCCGGACCCTGAGGAGTGCCAGCAGTCACACACACAACGTGTCACAATCACTGAAAGATAACACAAACTGGAAATCACATGACAGGGGCAAACAACAAGTGCCAAGGGGAAACCTGACTGTGACCCATCTGCGTCTGCACACAAACTCAGCCCTGACAGCAAACACACCTATGGGTGACACCCTGATGACCAGTAATGTGCCATGCACCCACATCACAGAGAACCCAGGGAGAAGACTTTGGGGGAACATAGGTCAACTCAGCAAGCATCACAAACAGGTACAACACTAGGGATCACAGCATGCACAGCTAAACGGAAGTGAACACACAGACATGCACATACAACACACACCTTGGGCGCAGGCAATGTCACAGGAGTACACACTGCCATGAGGGGACTCCACTCCTGTGTGAGGAAAGCTGTGCCATATGTTGCCTCAGTAGGGCCCCATCATGTCAGCTGAGCACTTGGTCACACAATCAACAATTAGCACCAAATGAGGGCTCCCGTCACATCAGCCTGGTCATGGAAGTGCCAACGAAATCATCAGCACAGATCCAACACACTTGTATAGCAATGTTGCACTGACAACACAGATGAGTCCTTCCCCATTGATGCCCAAACCTGCATGTCCAGTGGAGATGGCCACACGGTCAGGGAAGTAGACGAATTGAACAATTGCAGGCACAACAGATGTGCAGGGGTGGAAGCCACAGATGTGAAATAGCTAATCTAAGTAGGAAATCCCATTGCCAAATACTGAACACATGACACCCTCAGATGTTGCTATGGATGACATGGATACACCACAGGATAGGACACATTCCCCCTGGACCACATGGGTTCCTGCACAGTAACACTTCATTATCATGAGACCAAATATCACCATCACTGCAGCAAGGGCATGGTTAGCATCATCAACAACATGTACATCAGAAGCATAAGCACTAGAGAACAGAAAGTTGCTTTATTCAGCATATGTGTGTAATGAAAACAAAGTCCAGAAAAAACACAAAGGCCAATGGCCAGTCCATTGTCAAAGTCCAAACAGGGTGACAGTGGCAGATGTCACCCTACGCATGCCTGCACAAAACCAGGGACAATCCACTAGGAGGGGCAACCGGGGGGGGCAGGCCAGGCACCGCAGGGACAGGATCAGGGCTCACCAGGAGGAAGCAGGGAAGGGGTGGTGGGTGCTGGAGAGCCACTAACAACTGCAATGGAGGTGTTCAGACATGGTGTGTGCCGGCACAACTGGGGGGCATGACTCAGATGTTGTGGGTGCCGGCACGACTGCAGTGGACCCTGCAGATGGAGTGGACAGGTCCGCCACTGCAGTGCCCAAGTCAGACAGGGTGGTAGTGGACTCCACTGCAGTGCCTACCACCAGGGGAAGAGAATGGGGAACAGGCAAGGTGGGCTGGACAGAGGGGGAGGACACCCTCACCACATCAGTGGCACAGACAAGCGCAGCGGGGGGTGTGGTGCCAGGAGAGCAAGTGGCAGGGGGAGAAGGCCGGATCCTCTTGGGGATGGTATATCTGTGGGTGGGGGAACCTGGGGCAGGGTGTGGTGGGGGCACCTGTGGAGTGGGGGCCTGAGGGATGGAGGAAGGATACCTGGTGCCTGAGCTGCAGGGTGGCGGCGGGGTCTTGCTCTTATGACTCCGGGGGGACTTGCGGGTGGGGGCCTCAGTCTGTCTGCGCCTGGGGGAGGGTGTCCGGGGGCGAGGGGCACTCTGGTCCATGTGGGTGGGCTTCCTCTTCCCCCTGAATGCTGTATCAGCTGGATCGGAGGGGAAGAGGCCGAGGTCACTGAGGAAGAGCCGCTGGGTCTTTGGGGTTGCAGGTGAGGCAAGGGAGGGTGCTTTGGAGGGAGAGGCAACTGAGGACTGCGCAGTGCTCGTGGATGCGTGTGTGTGTTCCAGGGCCCCATCCCCTGTGAGTCTGGTTTCAGTCCCCTGACTGTGCGTGCGTGTGCGTTTTATTTGTGGCGTGTGTGTCTGTGTGCTGGATGTGTGTGTGCTGGTGTGTGCCTGTGCCGGTGTGTGTGTGCTTGGGATGGGTAAGGTGCTGGGGAGTGTGGATGGAGCAGAGGCAGGAGGGGTGAGGGACTGTCTGAGGAGGGACACTGCTGCCGTCAGGGAGGAGTCCATGGACCTATTGCCCCTCTGTAGGTCAGACATGCCCGATGAGATGCCCTCCATGAACGACACCAGCTGAGTCAACAGAGCGGTGTGCGCATGGAGGACACTCAGCATGGCTGTCTGCCCTACATGGAGCTGGCGAAGGAGGTACACAGACTCCTCACTCAGGGCAGCAGGGGACACAGGGGCAGGGGTGCGGTGCCTGGCCCAAAGGAGACACGCTCCCGAACATGGGAGCCTCCACGGACCTGGGGAATGGGAGCCGATGGGAGGGCGGTGGTGGTGCTGGTGGTGGCAGGGACAGCAACGCTAGCTGGGGTGTGGTGGCTGCTGACACCCGCCTCCATAAGGGAGTCATCCTCCGAGTTGCTCTGGTCCTCAGCTGAGGTGGATGGTGCTGAGGACTCCTCGGTGTGGCTCCCCTCGCCCTCCGTGCCACTGGGTCCCTCCGAACACTCCTCGGCTGCTGACCCAGTCTGGCTCTCCGGCTCCTCCTGGTCCGTGGAGCTGTCCCCTTCCGTGGCCGTGGATGTATCTGCAAACAATGGGGAAACAGACAGACATCAGTCACCTGCACCAAACGCACACACCACTGTGAGCACAGCACATTACAGAGCAAGCCCTGGCATCATTAGTTGTACACTGCTAAAAGTGCCCTAACTGAACAGGAGAAGCCAATTGTCAGTCTGATGCCAACCATGGCACTCACATCCCACATGGCCTTGCACCCATCTGTCTGGTGTCTGTTGGAAAGCAACACCCCAGTGTGGACACATGCACCAACTACACAGTAGTTGGACAGTGCAGAGGACACGGTGTAGCATGTGGACATGCACACATCACAACTCTTGCCACTGAGTCAGTACAGGTTTCCGGATGAAAGGGACGCCCAGAGTCAAATAGGAAATGCATGTGATGCATACCAGCGACAGACACCATGATGCACCCATGTCCTGATAGCCTTCGCCACAATGGTGTGCATGTAGCACATGTCACTCCCCTGCAGGATCACCAATAAGTAGACACATGCCATGGCGGAGGCATGACTGCTAAGTCATACATCACTGTCTCAGTGATGTATGACTTGGCAGCCAGACAACAACACTCTGCACTGTGTCACAATAGTAGGTCATGGGGAATGCAAGTCCTGGAGCTGCACAAGTGCACATGTACATCCCCCACACAACACATCATCTTAACCCTCATCTGTCCAGGTCATACCGATTGGACATATGGGAGACCTGTGACACTACCCTCTGAACCTGAGCCCCTCACAATCTGCTGTGAATGGGGAACAGCTGCCTGAACTTCACATTCGCATACCCCAGTCTGCACGGGCAGCTGATCAAACACCTATGTGACACACAAGTATCGTCTCCTATGGTCACATCTCCAGTGGCATGCTGAGCCCCTACCGAGAAACACCCCAGCAGTCCTGGCAACAAATCCACAGCACACTGACACAGAGGCAGACACCTGAGGGGTCAAATCACTGCGCACAATGTGTCAGCTGATACACGGGAGTGGGAATACAGAGTGCATTGCATGGCCTGGAGTAGGCATGACTGTCCTGCCCCACATGAATGAGGGATGAGCCCTGGACAGTGGATAGCTGGCTATGTATGTGTGACACACGTAATCTGCACACTCCTGGGGCCCAAACATTGTTCCCACCCGCTGCATGGGTGTGTGCCACATACCCCAGGCACATGTGGTGGCTCAGCTCAGCAAGTGGACCGCATATCAAAGCAACACGCAGATTACATGTCCGAACACAGGCGTTGTGTGAAAAATGGACCCACCCATGATGCCCACAACAGAGTTAGGGAAACAGATGCTGTCCCCCACCTTTAGTGAAGCAAACTGCAAGGACACAGTCCCAAGTGACACAATTCCCTGAATGTAAGGGCCACAGCTGGGTATCAGATGAGGAGTGGGCAGTGCACAATAGAGGGACATGGCTCCTGGACAACATGACTGCTGTACTGTGGCAGTTTAACCAGGCCAGAGGAGGGCACATAGCATGTAATACAGAGTTCACAGTGCAGTCTTTGACTCACCCCCTCCTTGCTGCTCTCTGGCCTTCAGCTGCCCATCCAGGTCTGGAAACACCACCGCCAGGATCTGGAGCATGTGGGGGGTCAGGGTCCGTGTTCCGCCCCTCCTGCGAGGAGGCGACAGCTTCAGCTGGACCCGTGCAATCCTCCGGGTCCAGCTCCGAAGGTCCTGCCACCTCTTCTGGCAGTTGCGGATCCGGCGTTTGTAGACCCCCACGGACCGGACAGCCCGGACGATGTCCTTCCAGATCTCCTGCTTCCGATGGGCATTAACCTGTCAGGATGACAAAGTGAAAAGGCCATTACTACACATGCAACATATCCGTGCATGACACAGTTGTATATACATGTCTCATTCACAGGGGCACATGATGTACACAGGCAGTGCAACGCTGTCCATGGACAGTTTGCCAGACGTCACTACATGGTATCATTGCATGGGAAGTAAAACCTTGTTCAAATGCACTGTCACTGCACCATACCTGTCCAGTGCATGTCACTACACACTATGGGGGGTGACACCTACTCAGTGAGCCTGCTAGCCAGTGGCGTGCAGACTCTCAGCCTTGCTAGTCAGACAAAATGCACATTCAGAAAGGCAGTGCACAGAACACTCACCTGCTCCCCTGGTGTCCCATACAGCTTGCTGTACTGTGGAAGTAGGCTGTCCAGCAGGGCCTGGTTCTCCTCAAGGCTGAAGGCTGGGGCTCTCTCCACAGTACGTGCCATTGCAGGGTCCAGAGGGGCAGAGACAGCAGCAGTGCAGTGGCAGATGTCGTCCGGGAGCATGTAGTGCAGGCAAGTGAGCTCTCAGGGGAACAGCCAGCAATATATATGTGCTGGAGAGGCAGATACTGTCCCTTGTGTCCAAAGTGATAGGTCCAAGTCGTTTGCATCTTCTGAATCTGGCCAATCCATGGAATAGCAGCACCAATACACGCCCACAGCATCCTTCAAATCTTCAACTTCATGACATACATGATTTTGCAACATTGTTGTGGGTGACCAACTGAATTTCCAGCAACCGACTCGTTCGAATTTCGAAAACGCGTCCGTTGCCAGGCTAGGCCATTGTCAATGGGTGCGCACCGATCGGTCCATTGCTGATCAACGCGTACAGGGGTACAACGCGTACCCGCACACATTGAATGCAATGGGCCGGCCGGGGGCACCGATCGGTCCATTGCGGTACAACGCATACAGGGGTACAACGCGTACCCGCACACATTGAATGCAATGGGCCGGCCGGGGGCACCGATCGGTCCATTGCTGATCAACGCGTACAGGGGTACAACGCGTACCCGCACACATTGAATGCAATGGGCCGGCCGGGGGCACCGATCGGTCCATTGCGGTACAACGCGTACGGGGGTACAACGCGTACCCGCACACATTGAATGCAATGGGCCGGCCGGGGGCACCGATCGGTCCATTGCTGATCAACGCGTACAGGGGTACAACGCGTACCCGCACACATTGAATGCAATGGGCCGGCCGGGGGCACCGATCGGTCCATTGCGGTACAATGCGTACAGGGGTACAACACGTACCCGCACACATTGAATGCAATGGGCCGGCCAGGGGCACCGATCGGTCCATTGCGGTACAACGCGTACAGGGGTACAACGCGTACCCGCACACATTGAATGCAATGGGCCGGCCGGGGGCACCGATCAGTCCATTGCGGTACAACGCGTACAGGGGTATAACGCGTACCCGCACACATTGAATGCAATGGGCCGGCCGGGGGCACCGATCGGTCCATTGCTGATCAACGCGTACAGGGGTACAATGCGTACCCGCACACATTGAATGCAATGGGCCGGCCGGGGCACCGATCGGTCCATTGCGGTACAACGCATACAGGGGTACAACGCGTACCCGCACACATTCAATGCAATGGGCCGGCCGGGGGCACCAATCGGTCCATTGCGGTACAACGCGTACAGAGGTACAACGCGTACCCGCACACATTGAATGCAATGGGCCGGCCGGGGGCACCGATCGGTCCATTGCTGTTCAACGCTGTACAGGGGTACAACGCGTACCCGCACACATTGAATGCAATGGGCCGGCCGGGGGCACCGATCGGTCCATTGCTGATCAACGCGTACCTGCACACATTGAATGCAATGGGCCGGCCGGGTGCACCGATCGGTCCATTGCTGTTCAACGCATCCCTGTACAAGTGACTGGCATATGTCACCATGCCTGTCTCAGATGGACATATGCCAGCCACAGATAGCTCCCAGCACCTACAACACGACAGCCTGTCCAAACTGTATCATAAGGCATGTAAGGCTGCATTTCCTATTGTGTGTATGTTGGTGTACATGTTGTCCTGTGGGTGTCACCTGGGGGCAGCCACCCCCAGGCTGTGCACGTGTTCATGGGGACAGGATCCTGGTTGTTACATGTACATGACCACTGTGATGTGCAACTGTTCATATCTGTGCATGTGCCATGGTCACATTTCACGGTGGTGTATGTGTATGTCATGTCACATACCCCGTGAGTCCCATGTGGGACGGTATGTTTGAGCCAGGGTGTCCCAGTGGCACAATAGTGATGGTCCTCCACAGTCTGTGTGCATGTAGTGTTTACAATGTCTCTGATTTCATGTGCACAATGGGAGACAGTCTCCACATCCACGTTGTGTGTGCATGGACTTTGATGTTGTGCGTGTGTGTGTCACAGACGTCCATGTCTGTCCTGCAGTGGCAAGTGGGACCACTACCTGTGGGGGTCATAGTTGTTTTGCTGTGGTGTATACATGATACTCCATGTAATGCCAGTGTCCATGTGGCAATACAGGGTCCCTGGGAATGTACCTGTCGTTGAGCTGTGATGCCTGGGGCACATCTGTCCTCACATGTCACTGTGTGGGGTGATTGTGACACGGCAGCAGGAGATGGGAACTGTGACACGGCCTCATGATATCCAATGGGCCAACCTGGGACTTATTGATGCCACTTGTTGAACCGTGATTACAGATGTTGGCCATGTATGTACCATACACGTCCTTACGGAACTGCACACTTCATGTAGTTGTGCCTCATAATGATGTATGTTGGGATATTGAGTGTGTTCAATGCCGCATATGTGGGCTGACTGACAATCTTGCTTTCTTCTCCTCTGCACTGCAGGGCTCCTGCTGTCCATCGACCATTCCCAGACCTGGCAACGATGGTGGAACGGGAAAGCATCCGACGGTACCGCATCACCAGGCAGCTGATTGAGGATTTGGCAGTGCAGTTGGCCCCACATTTGCAGCCTGGCCGGCCGTATCCTACAGCGCTGACCCCCAAGGTGAAGGTGATGGCGAGCCCTACACTTCTTTGCCACCGTTACCTTCCAACATACTGTGGCGACTGCTGGTGGGATGTCACAGACCATGTTGAGCCGTGTGCTCCGCGATGTTTTGGTGGCAATATTGCTATTCCTGAACCGGTACATCTATTTCCCTAGACTGCAACGACTCACTGACGTGAAGAGTGACTTCTATGCCCTGGGGAGGATGCCGCATGTCATTGGCTCCATTGATGGGACACATGTGGCTTTGGTACCACCACAGGCCCAGGAGCAGGCCTACAGGAACCGCAAGCACTACCACTCGGTCAATGCACTGGTGGTGTGTCTTGCAGATATGACCATCACACACGTGTGTGCCCGTTTCCCTGGTTCAGCACACAATGCCTTTGTGATGAGGAGTAGTCGCATCCCCAGGATGATGGCACAGATGCAGAACCAGCGTGCCTGGCTTGTCGGTGTGTACTGACTTTGTGCCATTGTGTGTGATCTGATCTGTAGTATTCCGCCCACTTTTCCAAGTCAGCTAATGTGCACTTGTCTGTCCGTAGGTGACTCGGGATACCCCAACATGCCGTGGTTGCTGACACCCCTCAGGAACCCTGTGACACCAGCCCAGATGCGCTACAATGAGGCACATGGTCGGACCAGGAGAGTGATTGAGCGGACATTTGGTCTCCTGAAGAGCCGCTTCCGCTGCCTGGACAAGACCGGAGGGTCCCTCCCATATGCCCCTGCGAAAGTGTGCAAGATTATCATCGTCTGCTGCATGCTCCACAACCTGGCAGTGCGGAAGGAGTTGCCTCTCATCCAGGATGACAATGACCAACATCCGCCACCTGTGGAGGATCCTGGCCTGGACCACGATGCCAGTGATGATGATGATGATGATGAGGGTGATGTCCGCACACAGCTCATCACCAACTTCTTTAGCTGAATGTGAGTATCCTGAGGTGTCATGTCAATGATGTGAGTTGGCATGATATGTGTAGGTGGTGCTCTGGTGCTGTTGGAGTGTGTCCATGGGCTACTTGACTGGATGTGTGTAGCGATGTGTACTTACAGGTGGTCTGTACTCCCCAACAGTGTTGACATGCTAACTTGGTTCTGGGTGGGTATCTTGTAACATGTAACGTGCATGAGTTTTGCTGTTCTGTCCTGTTCTCCATTGCTTTTGACTGTGCGTCATTTCTGTCCTTCACAGGGTACTTTCAGATTCGTTTGGTCAACTGTGTCCACCGACGACGTGATTGTACTTCCAGGGTGGTAGCTGTTGTGTCCCTACAGGTGATGTGCGCCACACCCATGGACTTCCTTCCTTCTACAGTTGTTGACTGTGTGCCTGCTGCCAGGTGGGATTACCTTGCATCTGTAGTGGTTACGACATGTTGCAACTGTGTAATAAACCTGTGCTTCATTTTGTGATGTGCGTTGTCTGTGGTCACACATTTGACTGCCATTTGCTTAATGCACCTGTGGGCTACTTGACTACAACTGGGAATAGGTGTGGTGTCTGTGCATTGCACCGTCTTCCCTGGCAACATCAGTGTAGGCAATGAGTCAGATGGCCTAGGTGTGTATGTGTTGTGTAGCCCTGGTGGTGTGTCTCCCTCATATGTGTCACGTTGCCTTTACTCACATGCCTGTGTTGTACTTGCTGTTGCAGTTCGCATACACAGTGTAATTTTGCAGTTCATCATCCCCATAACAGCACCCACGTTGGAATCACAACAGAGGCAAGTATTGTGTATTAGTGTGTTTATTGTGATACATTTGTGTGAATAGTGCATAGGATGGGTAGTGCTGTACATATATCTTGCAATCAGAAGTTCCTAGGTGAATTGAAAGTCCTGGTAGACAAAATCCCCGGTATCGGGGCCACAGTTGTCTGAGACATTGGTCCAACTTGTACTCCCCATGCAATGTGTGGGAGTTGTGTTGCCGTCAACAGGGTGAACAGTCTGTGCACAAAGGTGAACATCCAGAACAGGTTCAGGCTTCCTGGGACTTATTGATGCCACTTGTTGAACCGTGATGACAGATGTTGGCCATGTATGTACCATACATGTCCTTACGGAACTGCACACTTGCATTGTCCTAAGTCGTCACAGTCAGGGGTTGATATTGGTGTGGCACATTGTCCTGCATTATTTGGGCATTTCTATGTATTTGTTGGGGTGTGAACATGGTCTGCATTGGTTGTATTTGGTTGACAGCCGGCCCTCCTTCCCACCCAGCCAGTCAGTTATCCCACCATGGACTGTGCTTGCATTGCAGGGAGTGGATGTTGTCTCTCAGGATGTCAGTCAGTGGTGTTGTGCTGTTTGTTGGTGCACAGTTCCCAGCAGGGCCTTGTGCTCCCCACAGCAGTAGCCAGTGTCAGCCATCTTGTGTGTCCTTATCCACTCCCTGTGATGTGAGCATGGTTCAGGGTGGTGTTGATGGGCCAGTTGTGAGGCTGAGCAATATCTGTGCCTACTACTCCCATCATGCTATTGCCTCCACCCCCTTCCCAGCATGCCCATGCTTCCTTCCTTTTGACTCTGCTTCCCTGTGGGGTGGGCTGCCTGTGCTGACAGGATGGCTGGGAGTGTTGTCCTGGCAGTTGTTTGGCTGAAAGTCCCAAGAGTGTCCCTGTGCTTCACACAACATAACCCAGGGTGGTGGTTCTTTGTGGGATCTTGAGTTAGGATGTGAGGCATTGCATTCTCCCAGGTGGGTTCTGTGGAGTTTGTGTTGAGGGGGTGTGAGGGGAGGTGCTTGTGACTATGGTCAGTGCTGCAAGTCCTCCTTCCCACCCAGCCAGATATCCCACCTTGGAATGTGCTTCCATTGCAGGGAGTGGAAGTTGTCTCTCAGGATGTCAGTCAGTGGTGTCCTGCTGTTTGTTGGTGCACAGTTCCCAGCAGGGCCTTGTGCTCCCCACAGCAGTAGCCAGTGTCAGCCATCTTGTGAGTCCTTCTCCACTCCCTGTGATGTGAGCATGGTTCAGGGTGGTGTTGATGGGACAGTTGTGGGGGTGAGCTATGTCTGTGACTATGACTCCCATCATGCTATTGCCTCCACCCCACTTCCCAGCATTCCCATACTTACTTGCTTTTGTGGGGAGTTCAGTGTGTGTGGGTGTGAGGGCAATGGCAAGATGGCTGACAGTGGTGTCCTGCTGTTGGTTGGTGTGCAGTTCCCAGCATGCCCTTGTGCTCCCCACAGCAGTAGCCAGTGTCAGCCATCTTGTCAGTCGTTTTCCACTCCCTGTGATGTGAGCATGGTTCAGGGTGGTGGTGATGGGACAGTTGTGGGAGTGAGCTATGTCTGTGACTATGACTCCCATCATGCTATTGCCTCCACCCCACTTCCCAGCATTCCCATACTTACTTGCTTTTGTGGGGAGTTCAGTGTGTGTGGGTGTGAGAGCAATGGCAAGATGGCTGACAGTGGTGTCCTGCTGTTGGTTGGTGTGCAGTTCCCAGCATGCCCTTGTGCTCCCCACAGCAGTAGCCAGTGTCAGCCATCTTGTCAGTCGTTTTCCACTCCCTGTGATGTGAGCATGGTTCAGGGTGGTGGTGATGGGACAGTTGTGGGGGTGAGCTATGTCTGTGACTGTGACTCCCATCATGCTATTGCCTCCACCCCACTTCCCAGCATTCCCATACTTACTTGCTTTTGTGGGGAGTTCAGTGTGTGTGGGTGTGAGAGCAATGGCAAGATGGCTGACAGTGGTGTCCTGCTGTTGGTTGGTGTGCAGTTCCCAGCATGCCCTTGTGATCCCCACGACACAGCAACAGTGTCAGACATCTTTGATGGGCCTTTCCACTCTCTGTGGGATGTGCATGCGTGAGTGTGAGCTTGCTGGGCCATGTGGTGGGGGATGTAGAGCTGTGACTACGACTCCCATCATGCTATTGCCTCCACCCCCTTCCCAGCATGCCCATCCTTCCTTCCTTTTGACTCTGCTTCCCTGTGGGGTGGGCTGCCTGTGCTGACAGGATGGCTGGCAGTGTTGTCCTGGCAGTTGTTTGGCTGAAAGTCCCAAGAGTGTCCCTGTGCTTCACACGACATAACCCAGGGTGGAGGTTCTTTGTGGGATCTTGAGTTAGGATGTGTGGCATTGCATTCTCCCAGGTGGGTTATGTGGAGTATGTGTTGAGGGTGTGTGTGAGGGGAGGTGCTTGTGACTATGGTCAGTGGTGTGAGTCCTCCTTCCCACCCAGCCAGCCAGATATCCCACCATGGAACGTGCTTCCATTGCAGGGAGTGGAAGTTGTCTCTCAGGATGTCAGTCAGTGGTGTCCTGCTGTTGGTTGTTGCACAGTTGCCAGCAGGGCCTTGTGCTCCCCACAGCAGTAGCCAGTGTCAGCCATCTTGTGAGTCCTTTTCCACTCCCTGTGATGTGCGCATGGTTCATGGTGGTGTTGATGGGACAGTTGTGGGGGGCAATATGTGTGACTACGACTCCCATGATGCTATTGGCTACACTGACTTGCCCAGCATACACAGAATTCCTTTCTTTCAGTGGTCTTCACTGTGTGTTGGTGTTGTAGTGGTGGCTACATGTCTGGATGTGTTTGTTAGTTCTATTTGTGCCACTGCCTAGCTGTAGTTGTAGTTGTGTTTGTACATGTGATGACACGGTTAAATGTAACTATGAGATGGCATGTGTTGTGTTTATCTGACTGACATACACATTTTGGGATGATTCTGTTCTGGTTGCTGTGTAATTGCTATGAGTGCATGGTTTGACTCTCCCCTTGACAGTGATGTGTGTGTGTATTGTGGCAGAATATTGTGTACATTTGTTGTGTACTCACCAGGCTCTGGGATGTTCTCTAGTCCATATACGCTCACTGGCGGAAGGATGGCCCGCACCT
The DNA here is from genome assembly GCA_963921515.1 of Calotriton arnoldi. NCBI lineage: Eukaryota > Metazoa > Chordata > Amphibia > Caudata > Salamandridae > Calotriton > Calotriton arnoldi. The sequence continues at coordinate 96,822 of CAWUFW010010193.1, read as the reverse complement.
TCTCCTCCCAGGGCCTGAGGTATACTGGCTTGGCAGGAGGGCCACTGCCGGTGTATTGGCTCAGGAGGTAGTCTTTCTTGAGCAGCTCCCGGACCCTCCTGCGCACGTCATACCACCTGTTCTGGATGTCGGTCTTTGTGCGCAGACATGGTGATTGTGCGTTCACCCTGTTGATGATCCTCTCCCACATCTTGGTTTTCTGGGAGATGGGGGTCTGTTGGACCAGTGTGCCAAACAGCTGTGGCTCTACCCTGAGGATCTCGTCTACCAGGACTTCCAATTCACAATCTAGGAACTTGTGATTCTTCTTGGGGGGCATGGTGATGGGTGGTGATGCTGAGTGATGTGTGTGTTGGTGTGCAGGTGAGGGTGTGTAAGTGTGTGTTTTGCTGGGTGTATGTGAGGTAGGTATTTGTTGGTGTGCTGATGGTGTGTGGCTTGTGTGAGGGATGAGCTGTGGGTGTGTGGTTGCTGTCTGTTGGGTGCTGGCAGTAGAATGGCATTTGCAAAGGATCATGGTTGGGATTTGTGTCCTTTATATGGGTGGAGTTGTGGGTGTGTCTTTGTTCTCTGTCCACACCCCCCCCAGTATTTATTGGCTTTGTAATTGCTTGTTTGGCCTTTTTTTGTGTATTTTTTTTTTCCTTTGTACTGTCTGTGCATGTTGGAAACGTTCTTGTGACCGAGTCGGACCCTGCATTTGTCTCGTACGGTCTTCTCCGTTTCGTTCACGCTGTGTTTGTGGTATTTTCTATGCTGCGTACGCGTCGGTCGCGGTGTTTTGTGTTACTTCGGCTCGGTTTTGTATGCGTGTCGGTCGTACGGCTTGTCCTCCGTATGACTCGGTCGTGGTTTTCGCGCCTTGCATCGTACTTTGCGGTTTGGAGTTCGCGTGTACGTTTCGGTCGGATTTGTTCCGGGTGCGTGTCGGTCGGTTCGATTCGCGTGTTTTTCCGGCCGGATTGCTGTTTTCCGTGCGGCTCGGTCGTTCGGGTTGGGTTCGGTACGTGTCGGTCGGATTTTGCACGCCTTGCATCGTACTTGGCGTGTCGGGCGCCACAGGTACGTGTCGGTCGGAATAAATTCTGGCTCCGAGTCGGTCGGTGCTTTTTCCAGCCCGAATCGGAATCGACCCCTAAATATATATAATTTACTATTCCAACTCCAAGCAACATTAAATCAGGGAAGGTGCTGGACACTAACCATATATAATTTACTATTCCAACTCCAAACAACATTAAATCAGGGAAGGTGCTGGACAATAAACATATATAATTTACTATTCCCACTCCAAACCACATTAAATCAGGGAAGGTGCTGGACACTAAACATATATAATTTACCATTCCAACTCCAAACCACATTAAATCAGGGAAGGTGCTGGACACTAAACATACTGGGGCAGATTTACAAGCCCCCTGCGCCACCAGTACGTCACTTTTCGTGACGTACTGGTGGCGCAGGGGGCTCCTCGATATTTACAAGGAGAGGAAAAGCCACCATGCGTGACTTTTCCTCTCCTTGTAAATACCGTCCCTTCACACGCAGCACTTTGCGGTGAAGGGGCGTTCCATGGGTGTTGCTGTGGGTGTGCCCACGCAACACCCATGGAACAAGACACATCTCCAGAATTACGAGAAATCGTAACTCTGGAGATGCGTTTGAAGCTACGCCACCCTAGAGGTGGCGTAGCGAGGCGCACCGAGGAGAAATGTTTTCATTTCTCCTCGTTTTCCTCTTTCAATGCGTGCTGCATTCTGCAGCACGCATTGAAAGAGAAAAGCCTGTACTGATTGTTTTTGTGCAGAAAGGTGCCCCTTCCTGCACAGAAACAATCTCCCATGGCGCAGGCATCCTTGCACCATGGTGCAAGGGTGCCTGCGCCGGCGCTTGGCAGCTGTTTGTGCGCCAGCGCAGGGGAGAGCACAGGAATGCGACATATTCTTGTAAATATGTCGCATTCCTGTGCTCTGAAAGTGCCGCAGCGTGGCGCAGCCAAAGGGCTTGCAGCGCCACGCTGCGGCACTTTCTTGTAGATCTGCCCCACATAATTTACTATACCAACTCCAAACCACATTTAATCAGGGAAGGTGCTGGACAGTAACCATATATAATTTACTATTCCAACTCCAAACCACATTAAATCAGGGAAGGTGCTGTACACTAAACATATATAAATTACTATTCCAACTCCAAACCACATTAAGGGGCCGATTACGATGGCGGTCGGAAAAGCATACCGACCGCCATGGTAGCGGCAAAAAACCGCCCGGATGGCCAACGGGAAAAACGCCGGATACATTATGATGAACCGGCAGAATAATCCGTCCGCGGCGGCGGGAGTCAACGAAAAACCGCCCGCACTCGCTGGACCAGCTGAAAATCCGACCGCAACGGGCGGATTCTCTGCGGAAAAGCCAAGAACCGCCGCCATGCACACGGAGTAACCGCCCGTGACATTATGACATCCCCGTTACCACCATGGTACCTACCTATGAATCCGACCGCCTTGGGCGCGAACAGTGATGAATCCGATAGGCGGCGGAAGGGCTGCAGCATAGCCACCGCTGCCGAGGAATCGCTGCGGAGGATCCGCAAAAAAAATGGCGGACGTAGAAAAAACACGAAAACAAATACAAACAATGCACACAGTGAAGTAGACCTGTCCCAATACAAACCAAAAGTGCCCAATGACAACAGCCCCAGAAATGTCAAAATAACCAATCCCAGGACAACACACACAACACAACTGACAGCAACATACCAGCTTGCCACACCCCCCATAGCCGAGCATAAAACCAGCCCCTCCCTGACCACAATCCTTTGCTACACTCCACAACTGAAGGTCCCAACCCCAGAGAACAAAGGAGAGGCAAACCTGCACACATCACCACCACAACACACACACCACCTACACCACCTACAACACCCACATCACCCACACAACTGCACCACAGAACATCTGCACAGCACACACCATGGCACCACACAGAATGCCAAAATTCACTGATTCAGAGCTTGCAGTCATGGTAGATGAGATAATAAGAGTTGAACCACAACTCTATGGTAACATGGTCCAACACACCCCATTAGCCACAAGAACCCAAATGTGGGTGAGGATAGTCAATAAGGTCAATGCAGTAGGGACCACCCCCCGCAACAAGCAGGAAATACAGAAGCGGTGGCATGACCTGAAGACCGTGGTGAAGAGGAAGAGAGCCAAGAACCGTCAGCTGGCTGACGGGACTGGTGGAGGCACTCCCATCCCACCCAAACCATACAGTCCGTGGGAGGAGAAGGTCCTTGGAATCCTACATCCAGAGAGTCTTGAAGGAATCCGCGGGGACTGGAAGCTGGTAAGTACAAACCAATGTATATCATCACATTGCCATGTACCGTCTTGCACAACTTCAAACCTACAACCCCTAGGCCAAAGGACATTCGTCTGACCCACAATACCCAAAACAGGTCACACAGATGTAACCACCACTCAACCTGATAAAGCACAAAGCTAAACAAAATCCACTGGGTTGCATGTGTACAGACAAAAAGCACTACAACACACACCAGGCCCCCCTCTCCCACCCCTCAGCAGGACGGAGCACCCCACCCAGAAGCATGTGTCAGCCATTGGACGCTCCCCCACCACCTAACAGGTAGGTAGCCATCTTCACAGGGATGGGGAATGTATATCTGGAGGCAGCACAACCACTCCCAACAGGCCCCCCTCTCCCACCCCTCAGCAGGACGGAGCACCCCACCCAGAAGCATGTGTCAGCCATTGGACGCTCCCCAACCACCTAACAGGTAGGTAGCCATCTTCACAGGGATGGGGAATGTGTATCTGGAGGCAGCACAACCACTCCCAACAGGCCCCCCTCTCCCACCCCTCAGCAGGATGGAGCACGCCACCCAGAAGCATGTGTCAGCCATTGAACGCTCCCCCACCACCTAACAGGTAGGTAGCCATCTTCACAGGGATAGGGAATGTGTATCTGGAGGCAGCACAACCACTCCCAACAGGCCCCCTCTCCCACCCCTCAGCAGGATGGAGCACCCCACCCAGAAGCATGTGTCAGCCATTGAAAGCTCCCCCACCACCTAACAGGTAGGTAGCCATCTTCACAGGGATGGGGAATGTGTATCTGGAGGCAGCACAACCACTCCCAACAGGCCCCCCTCTCCCACCCCTCAGCAGGATGGAGCACCCCACCCAGAAGCATGTGTCAGCCATTGAACGCTCCCCCACCACCTAACAGGTAGGTAGCCATCTTCACAGGGATGGGGAATGTGTATCTGGAGGCAGCACAACAACTCCCAACAGGCCCCCTCTCCTATCCCTCAGCAGGATGGAGCACCCCACCCAGAAGCATGTGTCAGCCATTGAACGCTCCCCCATCACCTAACAGGTAGGTAGCCATCTTCACAGGGATGGGGAATGTGTATCTGGAGGCAGCACAACCACTCCCAACAGGCCCCCTCTCCCACCCCTCAGCAGGATGGAGCACCCCACCCAGAAGCATGTGTCAGCCATTGAACGCTCCCCCACCACCTAACAGGTAGGTAGCCATCTTCACAGGGATGGGGAATGTGTATCTGGAGGCAGCACAAGCACTCCCAACAGGCCCCCTCTCCCACCCCTCAGCAGGATGGAGCACCCCACCCAGAAGCATGTGTCAGCCATTGAACGCTCCCCCACCACCTAACAGGTAGGTAGCCATCTTCACAGGGATGGGGAATGTGTATCTGGAGGCAGCACAACAACTCCCAACAGGCCCCCTCTCCCACCCCTCAGCAGGATGGAGCACCCCACCCAGAAGCATGTGTCAGCCATTGAACGCTCCCCCACCACCTAACAGGTAGGTAGCCATCTTCACAGGGATGGGGAATGTGTATCTGGAGGCAGCACAACCACTCCCAACAGGCCCCCTCTCCCACCCCTCAGCAGGATGGAGCACCCCACCCAGAAGCATGTGTCAGCCATTGAACGCTCCCCCACCACCTAACAGGTAGGTAGCCATCTTCACAGGGATGGGGAATGTGTATCTGGAGGCAGCACAACAACTCCCAACAGGCCCCCTCTCCCACCCCTCAGCAGGATGGAGCACCCCACCCAGAAGCATGTGTCAGCCATTGAACGCTCCCCCACCACCTAACAGGTAGGTAGCCATCTTCACAGGGATGGGGAATGTGTATCTGGAGGCAGCACAACAACTCCCAACAGGCCCCCTCTCCCACCCCTCAGCAGGATGGAGCACCCCACCCAGAAGCATGTGTCAGCCATTGAACGCTCCCCCACCACCTAACAGGTAGGTAGCCATCTTCACAGGGATGGGGAATGTGTATCTGGAGGCAGCACAACCACTCCCAACAGGCCCCCTCTCCCACCCCTCAGCAGGATGGAGCACCCCACCCAGAAGCATGTGTCAGCCATTGAACGCTCCCCCACCACCTAACAGGTAGGTAGCCATCTTCACAGGGATGGGGAATGTGTATCTGGAGGCAGCACAAGCACTCCCAACAGGCCCCCTCTCCCACCCCTCAGCAGGATGGAGCACCCCACCCAGAAGCATGTGTCAGCCATTGAACGCTCCCCCACCACCTAACAGGTAGGTAGCCATCTTCACAGGGATGGGGAATGTGTATCTGGAGGCAGCACAACAACTCCCAACAGGCCCCCTCTCCCACCCCTCAGCAGGATGGAGCACCCCACCCAGAAGCATGTGTCAGCCATTGAACGCTCCCCCACCACCTAACAGGTAGGTAGCCATCTTCACAGGGATGGGGAATGTGTATCTGGAGGCAGCACAACCACTCCCAACAGGCCCCCCTCTCCCACCCCTCAGCAGGATGGAGCACCCCACCCAGAAGCATGTGTCAGCCATTGAACGCTCCCCCACCACCTAACAGGTAGGTAGCCATCTTCACAGGGATGGGGAATGTGTATCTGGAGGCAGCACAACAACTCCCAACAGGCCCCCTCTCCCACCCCTCAGCAGGATGGAGCACCCCACCCAGAAGCATGTGTCAGCCATTGAACGCTCCCCCACCACCTAACAGGTAGGTAGCCATCTTCACAGGGATGGGGAATGTGTATCTGGAGGCAGCACAACCACTCCCAACAGGCCCCCTCTCCCACCCCTCAGCAGGATGGAGCACCCCACCCAGAAGCATGTGTCAGCCATTGAACGCTCCCCCACCACCTAACAGGTAGGTAGCCATCTTCACAGGGATGGGGAATGTGTATCTGGAGGCAGCACAACCACTCCCAACAGGCCCCCCTCTCCCACCCCTCAGCAGGATGGAGCACCCCACCCAGAAGCATGTGTCTGAAAGTAAAAATCAAAGTAACAGTGCACAGGTAATCAGACAGTGCATGCACCCCACCATCACTCAACAAAAGCATTGAGAGACATGACAACACGAGGCTCTACTTCACACAAAAATAGAAAAGAAAAGCACAGCCATTGACAGGATGCAGACAGCTCAGCGTACGTAACTGTGACAGAAAAAGAACTGTGACTCCCAACAAATATGTCCAAGCAAACGGGCCTCTGACATGCATCACCCAGACTTCCCTCTGTAGCGTACATGGGTGCTGATCATGAAGGACCATGGGAAAAACAAACTAGATTGGTCTGCTGTATAAAGAAATACAAGCACAGGACATGTCAACGGTATGCATGTGATGACAATGGCTAGTCCATGCACACAGGTAATGTCTGCCAGGCAGAGTGATCAGCAAAGATGCTGAACATCAACTTGTAGTCATGCCAGTTGTCAGATGACAACCTCACATTGAAATCACCAATACTAGACGTGTGGCATGGTAACCAATCACAGGTCACACCATTGTGAAATGATGAATGTAACTCCACTTCATGGCATGAGGCACATCACTGTGCAGACATACAATGTGTGAAAAAGGCAACTGTGTGTAGCATAACATGTAAATTAGAGACATCAAACACAGCAACCCTGAGGTGTGTAAGGCAATTACCATCTACTTCCTGTCCCACAGGTGACCAACAACTGACTGCAGAGGACGACAACCTCAACCAGCACTGCCAGTCACCAGCTCCCGAACATCTCCCCTCGGTTGCAGACTCCCTGGATAATGATGAGGAGGAGGACCAAGCCGGACCATCTGGTGTGGCAGGGCGTAATGTGTCCCAGGACCCCACAGCCCCACCACCCTCAGCAACAACATCAACGCAGAGCCCTGCTGGAACGACCTGTGCCACCACCACCTCCACCACCACTACCACTACCACTGCTGCCTGCAACACTCGCCCTGCTCCAGAACACAACAACTGCGGAGGTACGGGAGAGTAGGCCGGTGCCCACAGGAGGGAGGCAACAGGGCCGTGACAGCAGGCCAGGTGTGAGGACAAGGCTGACCCAAAGGGAACAAGACCCTGGCACTGAATCACTGGCACACATTGACAGAGTTGTGGGGGCCTATGAACACGCCCAGGGACAGTTGAGGCAGGCTCAGCAGGATGCCCGTAAGCAACAACAGATGCTGCGCTCAATTGACAACCGCATGGGCCAACTCATGGCCTGCATGGGCCAAATCAGGAACTTCCTGGGCCAGCTAGTGGGGGTCCTCAGGACAGGCATGCGGCACCGCCAACACCTACAGCGCCCTCCGTTGTGCCGCAGGATGACAGACCCCCATCCTCCCCTGCGTTCAGCAAGCATGGGGACTCAACAGACACCACTGGCCATGCACCTGTGTCCCCCCCTGCCAAAAGAGCAAGGGGCCGCCCGAAAAAGCATTGGGAGCATCCCGTGGCAAAGCACCTGGCAAAAGCCAGTCAAGTAGCCAGCCATGATGGCACCCCTCTTCACCCTGCTGTGTACCCTGCAGACTGTCCCCACCCACAATGCCGTGGGAATGGCAAATGACTGTTGGACTGTGTTACCATACTGATCCTGTGTATACTCTATTGTCTCATCTACCATCACTGACAAATCTGTTATTCACCATTCACAAATCTGTAAATATCCACATCTACATCACATGTATCCACTGTAAATAAACACTAATAACGCACCAATGTAGTTGTCACTGTTCCATGTTCATCACAGTATGTTAACTCATACCCATGATTACAATGTCACAGGAGCAGGGATACTCTGCAGGCAAGTAGAGGCTGAAGGGACCTAGGAAAACACAACAGAACATCAGTTGCTACTCAGGTGGTGGACTAACAACCATCACACAACACAGCACATCAAGGTACGACAATCTACACATGTCACAAGGAGCAACTGTACCAACATAGACATCAAGTAGCTGTGTCAAAAGATCCCTTTCCATACACATTTGCAGCCAGCACTGACTCTGGAACATGCTGTAGTCACAAAGCTCACATACACATATTCACCAAGCACAACATCATCAGAAAACAGCCAGTTTTGACATTGCCACTGACCATCAAGTGAAGTAGTTGTTGATGAGCTGCTGACGCTGTCCAACACCTTCCTCCTCTCCACTATCCTCGTCACTTGACATTTGGGTGTTCGCAGGTGGGGGCTGTGGCTGGTCATCATCATCCTGGAATAAGGGGATCCCCTTCCGCACGGCCAGGTTGTGTAGCATGCAGCATGCTACCACTATCTGACACACCTTGACGGGTGAGTACAGCAGAGCCCCTCCGGTCTTGTCGAGGCATCAAAAACGCGATTTCAGGAGTCCAAATGTTCGCTCAATGACCCGACGTGTCCTCCCATGGGCATTGTTGTAGCGCACTTCAGCTGATGTCCTGGGATTGCGAAGTGGACTCAGCAACCAAGGTCCGTTGGGATATGCAGAGTCACCTAAGTGTGAAAGACACATACAGATTGAGTGTCTGACATGTGTCCGAGGACAGCATGGCACACAAACAGCACACGACTCGACCCTTTGTACTCACCCACAATCCATGCCCGCTCCGGCGCCAGATTGGCCATCAGCTGTGGTAAAATGCTGTTGCGCATTATGTGTGAATCGTGGGCTGATCCTGGAAACTTTGAACAAACGTGTGAGATGACCATATCTGCCTGGCACACCACCTGCACATTGATGGAATGATAATGTTTCCTATTTCGGTAAATATGCTCCCGTGCTTGGGGTGGAATCAGGGAAACATGTGTGCCATCTATTGCACCAACTACATTAGGAACGTGTCCAAGTGCATAAAATTCACCCTTCACATCCGCCAACTCCTGCCGCCTGGGGAAATGTATGAATTGGTCCCTGTGTTGCATCATAGCCAACAGGACATCACGTAGCACCATGCTGAATGTTGGTTGGGACATCCCCCTGCAATGCCCACAGTTTGCTGGAAGGATCCCGTAGCCACGAAATGTAGGAATGCCATCACCTTTGCCGTTGCCGTGAGTGCTGTTGGGTATGTCCTGCGTGGAAGCAGGTGTGGCTCCAATATTGCACAAAGTTCCAGGAGGTTTGTCCGATCCAGACGGAATCGCCTGATGATGTCGGTATCCTCCATGTTAGCCAGCAGGGTGAAGGTACGAAACACATTAGGTCGCCTCCTAGGTGAGATGAAAGGGGACACGTCATAGCTACATAAATTAGGATGTGCACAAATTCATAAAGTCCGTCCTGTCACGGCGCTAACATTGACTGTCATCCCTGAAAGCACACAGTGCAATTCAGTGTTGTCCCAACATGAGACAGATTAATTGTACAACTGTCATGGATTTGCACAGTCAGTAGATACAATACGAACACTGTCTATGTGAATGCCAAGAGTCACATATCGAGCTGAGGTGGACTCAGCCTTGGGTGTACATGACACAGGACATGTGTGAAGCAGAGACACTGCTGGCTTCCACGTTGCTGCTGTACCTGCCACACCTCCTTGGCCAATAATTACAGGGGACACATCAACAACACAATGTGGATAGATCATTGGGATTGTCTTTGTACTCAGTGCCACTTCGAACACACTCAAATTCAATGACATTCACATCCCAAACCCATACATGTGCCAATGTCATCAGTACACAGGCCATATCTGCTGCTGACTTGAATACAAAGTCGGACAGTGACAGATGATGTCACGCCTGTGCAGAGTATGTGTAGCACTGTAACAGGCCACCATTACCCCACTGCCCAATACTCTCTACAAGCACACAGATAGCCAATGTGGCACACATTAACAATAGATGAGGTACGTGATCAGCAGGGCCTGTATGCACCCTTAATCTACCCCCATTTTGGACATTTACATGCAGCATCAAGGAGGGACTGCCCAAGGACACATGTGCACCACAACAAATACCATGGTGATACACATCCAGCTGTTTCAAGACATAACAGTGCCACAACACAAACATACAACACTACATGGACAATGCCAAGCCAGTATGCCAACAAGTCTACGCATGAACAGACTGTATGCATTACATATGGACAACTGGCTCAGACACCTGACACCAGTGGATGTAATTTTACACCACATGTCCCAAAGGACATGCATCCTGACCCTCATTCTACACAGGCTGTCAGGCCCAACACAGCATACAATCAATATCCCACATCTAACAAACATGCTGGCTGTGCATGAGTAGTGGGACACTGGTACCTCACATTGACCAAATGTCGTAGTTGGATGAGTGTCACAGGCACAACAATCAAGGTACATCTCACCTGTCTTGGGTGCCCACTCCATCCTGATACACCAGCAGATGTGATCCACCCACACAGTGCTGGAATAGATGGTGAGCAAGGATGGCTAGCACCCCATAGCATGCACATACACTAGTGTTGGTGGCAACACACTGCACACCGTGTGCCACTTGTGCTGACCATCCAACATTGCAGACAATTCCCGCAAATCAGTGCACACACATTACAACATTGCACAGGCAATACTGGACACCCATAGCCTGTGGACAAATGTCGCATACTATATTCCATACAGTTAGCACAATCCACAACCGTGCATGCAGTCCATCTGCCAACGCAACATTCCTGATGTGAACAATGGACATGCACTGGTGGCAGGTGAGTAGCACCGGAACACAGCACAACACTCAAAAACATAGTTTAGCTAAGCACCATTGTTGAAATGTACATGTCACTGATTCACATACAACAGTCCAAACAACATGAGCACAGACCTGACACTACCACATAGGTCCCTGTGGTTACAGGTGGCAGACATGTAGCAAAGACATCTGCTCTGGCCGTCTACCCAAGTGACAAACAATAATAATGCAACGGATGCCAGGTGTGGTGCTGAAGTACTCGTCATCCTTTAGCAGGTCGAGCCCCCCCCCTGTACATGTGGACATACACTGCAATAGTTGCCAGAGTGTACAAAGACATTACATGCGGCATGTAATTGGTCTTAGCAATAACACAACAGGGTGACATCTGTTTCCAATGATGACAGTCATGCTGAATAAATGAGTTCATCTGGGTTTTCAGTGTAACACATGGGCTCAGGTGTGAGATAGTGGTCAGCATGGGTGGAAGATATGACATTGTGTGTAAATATTGCTCAACATAATGAAGTACAGTGTTCCATTTGGTGTGAGACGTTACACATTGGCTGACATTTGTGACAGGAGACCATATCAATGTCATCCAGTGCCATGTGCCACTGTACGTGTCCACTGTGCATAGTACAGTAATGACCATTGATCTACACACAACAAGAACTGTCCGTAGGTGCCTTAAACGTGCTCCATAAACACAATGATGCACAGAGTGTACGATGTGATGCTGCATATTCCCCATAGCGGACGCACATACTGTCCGTGAATTGGGTGGCGGCGCATGCCAACCACCATTTGAACCTTTGTCGATGCCCACCACTGACGCAAGTGTTTCATGTGCTGCACATGACACATTGGTGTTAGTGATGGCCCTCTACATAGCTGCAGATGGCGTTTGTCATGCTCCACCAGCCACATCCCGGTCACCCATGTCACTCTATGGCAATCAAACAGCGGTAGCGCCGGCCAGGACCCCGCGGTGTGTCACCGCCATGAACCATGCCCTTGCAGCCAAAGGGGACCGCTATCGCGGTGGCATGATGCACATTCAAAAATCGCGGTAGGCGTGCTCCGCCCCCAGCGGATGCGGAGATTGGATGCAATTGTAAGATGCACCACCCCGGTAGCGCCGGACAGGACCCCGCGGTGTGTCACCGACATGAACCATGCCCTTGCAGCCAATGGGGACCACTATCGCGGTGGCATGATGCACATTCAAAAATCGCGGTAGGCGTGCTCCGCCCCCAGCGGATGCGGAGATTGGATGCAATTGTAAGATGCACCACCGCGGTAGCACCGGACAGGACCCCGCGGTGTGTCACCGCCATGAACCATGCCCTTGCAGCCAATGGGGACCGCTATCGCGGTGGCATGATGCACATTCAAAAATCGCGGTAGGCGTGCTCCACCCCCGCGGAGGCGGTCATTGGATGCATTTGAAGAAGGCTGACCTGGAACACCAATGGCAGAAGACTATGACCACTGAAACGAGTCCAGGGCCCTATATATGTGTGGAAGGGAGCACCACATTTCCACTGCTCACAGAGCCTGCTGCCTGAGACCCCTCACCTGCTGCTGCCTCCAGGGACTGCTGCCTGAGACCCCTCACCTGCTGCTGCCTCCAGGGACTGCTACCTGAGACCCCTCACCTGCTGCTGCCTCCAGGGACTGCTGCCTGAGACCCCTCACCTGCTGCTGCCTCCAGGGACTGCTGCCTGGGACCCCTCACCGCCCACTGCCGCCGCTGAGGTCTCATGTCCACAGTGATGGCTAGGACAGAGAAGATCCGTGCCAGTCCATTTACAAGCGAGGAGCTGGATGTCCTGGTGGACGAGGTGCTGACACAGTACCCACGGCTATATGGTGGCCCAAATGTTGTGGTAAGTCTCCAACAGTGGGGGTGTGAGTGCAAGGGGGCACACATGTAGTCGATCAGATGGTGTATGTGCCTGAGAGTGTGGGGTTGTGTCATGCACTGGCTGACATGCTGTTTCCTAGTTGTTAAGGGGGTGTATGCAACCCACACGTTAAATGCATGGACATGAAGGGTGGATGGACATGTGTTGTGTACACATCCATATGGTGTGACAGCTATCTGGTGATGCATGTTTCGGGACAGTTATTGTTCATGTGACTGTTTGTGTGGGTCCTTGTTGTCCATCTCTGTGTGATTCTACCTGGCTTGGACTGTCCACGCCCAATGTGACAAGGACATATCACTGACTGTACAGAGTGTGATACGTGTGTGGTTGGCAGGAGTGTACATCAATGACCCATGTCTGCCGTGTGGACTGCACATGACTGGCCCTCTGATCAGTCAGTGGTTATGTGAGATCATGTCCCTCAATGCTACAAACATGACATAGTGAGCTATTCACAGAGCAAGGTCATTTAGGCGTGCGCAGTGGTGGACACAGTGACTCTCACCCCATACACATGTTGCAATGTGACATATGTCTTGCTCTACCTGGTAATAGCCAGTAGATGTGGGCACATTACACATGGCTTTCTGTGCTAGCATCCAGCTTGTATGTGAGATGTGCGGATACAGTGTCCCTCCTCAAACATGCATGCATTGACCTGGACTTCACACATGACGATGTACCCTGTGAGATGTTGTAGTGTATCTGCGGGACATATCTGCCGTGTTGGGATGAGTCTGTGTCATGCCACTGTTCAGAGAGTGAGGTTTTACCATGAGAGTGTGTCACTGATGTTTTCCCCCTCTTGTCTCCCACACCTGCAGCTCAAGGTACACCAGCGTAAGGCCGTGTGGAGGTCCATTGCAACCAAGGTGCGGGCTCTGGGAGTGTCAAACCGCCGGCGCACCCACTGCCACAAGAGGTGGGACGACATATCACGACTGGCAAATAACGTTGCCGAGATGACACTGGGGATACTCCTCGCAGTGGCAGGTTGTCACGACGCAGCTTGACACCACTGATGTGCCGCATCTTGGCTGTGACACAGCCTGAGCTGGACGCACGTTTGAAGGAGCATCAACAGCAAGCTAGGGGTGAGTATTCTGTGAAGGTTGATTTTGTCTGTGAGTGGCTGCATGTGTACCAAGCCTGTACCTGCGCTGGTGTACGTGATGTGGTTACTGTGATGCAGTGGGTTGTAAGTGGCCCCTGTGCTGGGTGTGGCAATCACGGATTTTACATACATGCACTTACTGATGTTTTTCCAATCCTGGGCATTTCAATGGCATTGTGGGTGGTGTGCTGCAGGCCTGGTCCATTGGTGTTAGTGTTTGTACGCCCTACCATGCATGATGTTGTGCTGTCTGCCCATCACATGGCTCAGCTATGCCGTGTTTAGATGTTTGTACGCACTGTTTGAGGTAGTGAAGTGTGTCTGCATGGTGAGAATGCACGGGGTGGCCTGCAACATGTAGACTTTGTCATCCTCAGTGTTGCTTTGCTTGAATATGTTTGTCCTGTTGCTGTCACTTTGCTGACCCTACATGTCTCTCTGTTATGCAGCATCTCCCGTGGGCACGGAGGGACAGGGGACGGACACCAGTGGTGGTGAAACAAGCACAACAGCTGCACAGGATCCCAGTGACACAGATGTGACCAGCGCCTCGGAGGGGGATAGGAGTATGCTGGAGGAATCACAGCCCGAGACGCAAAGTTCAACATCATCTGATGACGGCGGTGGTGCAGACATCTTGGAGGACACAGGGAACGGAGAGTCTGCTACATCTTCCAGCACACAGCGTGCAGTGCCCACCCTCCCAGCCACTTCCTCTGTTGCTGCCCGTGTTCGCACCACAAAGAGGGGAAGAGTGTCCTTCATTCCAGGCACCGCTGCCCCTGCCCCTGTGCCCCCTGCTGCCATCAGTGCAGAGTGTGTGGACCTTTTGCGCCAGCTGTGTGTGGGGCAGACAGGGCTCCTCAATGCATTGTCAGACCACAACCGCAAATTGGCAAAGGTGTTAGCTTTCATGGAGGGCATACATTCCGACGTGGGTGGGCTGCACCGCACTGTCCAGACAATGTCCTCCACAGTGGCGGCTGCACTTCAACTGGCTCAATCTCGTAGTCCAATTCCAGTCCCTTTGTCCACCCCATGCCAGTGGCGACGTCTGACGACGGTGACCACGCTTCACACACCTCAACGTCACGATACTGCACATGTAGCACACAGCAGCAGCAGCCCAAGCGGTCAAGGTCACAGACACCTTCCCCTACGAAGAAAAAAACAACCCCAGAGCGCAAAGGGAAGAGCCCGTCAGGCGTTGCAAAGGCACATGATTCAAGGAGGAAGTACTCAGGGTCACAAGCCTCAGAGCAATCCCCGGCCACAGACTCTGTGGTCCAAAAAATGTCTCGCAAAGGCATGCAGACACTCTCCATGCCCACTGTGAAAGTGGGGCCTGGCAAGGCTACACATAGTAAGGTATCCAAGGCTGTTTCACCAACTACCTCTACTCCCATTCTAAGACCAGTGAAGCAGGGACAGGAGGGCACTGTAGGGGGCACACAGGGTAAAGAGGGGATGGAGGGGCAGAGGCAATGCCAGGCAAAGCGTCCTTCTGGATCCAGCACGTCCCCAGAGGGAGGTCCAGCGTGTGCACCTGCGGCAGCCTTGGTGATGAGTGTGCCGTTTGTGTCCACACCACTTCCCATTGATACCAAGACAGGCAAGCCATTTAGAATCCCCAAGAAGTGGAAAGGCACCCCTCCATTATCTCCCTCCCACACTGTGTCCCACGTCGGCCTGAGTCCACCTCCACGTGCCACTACACCACCTGGTCCAAGCAGCCCTCCAGCGTCCAAGGCCACTGATAGCTCTTCCTCAGCTGGGCGTCTCACTCCCCAGTCAAGTGGTCCAACTGTGCCCGACACACAGTCAGCTCCCAGTCAGACTGACAGCCAAGTCTGAATGTTGATCAACGTCACAGACCTGTCTCTCCCACACCGGTACCTGTGCTGCCCATCGTGACACACCAGACTGTGTTGCTGACCATGGCGGAGTTTGGTGACACACATTCCCTGTGCAGCTTCTCATTGACTCTGTCAGCACCTTGGACTGGCCACTGGCCTTGCAGTTTTCCCCTGCCTGTGCAGCTTCTCATTGACTCTGTCAGCACCTTGGACTGGCCACTGGCCTTGCAGTTTGCCCCCTGCCTGTGCAGCTTCTCATGTTCAGGCTCTGCATCTTGTGCCTTGGTCTTGTCTAATATTGTTGCCTATCAGTGCTATTTGTGAATAAAAACAGTTGCTCATGTTGTCAGTTGTGTCATTGTCCTTACTGAATAAGGCTTTTCCTGTATGTCTAACATTTACTGGGCCACACGCTCTGTGTGCCACTTCAACTGTGCCACTGGCTTGTTTAACTTATTATTTTTTACAGGGGTGACGGGGACTTCAGTTCTTCATGACTCGGATACTTGTGGGGTCAGTGATGTTGTTTTCGGTGACATACCAGACTCATGTTCCTTCCTTGTTGCTGTTGGCTATGTTTTACTGAATCCTGGTATGTGGGCACTGCAAACACATAGAGGGGTCATATACACAGGAGTGCAGGCAGGCTGACCAGGCTCAACATGTATGTGCGTTCTTGCTTTCATGTATGCCTAGCAGTGTAGATGTGTAGTCATGTTGTGATGGGCAGTCATCCTAGTCACGACGGTTACTTACAAGGTGTGCATTTGGGTGGTCAAGGGTTGTACGGTGTGTAGGTTGTGGCTTTGTTGTGTGTGTTGATGTGTGTGTGCGCATGCACTGTCAAATGTCCACATGTGTCACCCAGGAGTGGAGTGCCTGTTTGTGTTGTTGTTCTGGACTGTGGTTGTGTGGACATGTGTGAGTTGTATGTTGTGCAGTGTGTTTGTGTGTCCTTGCACTTGTGGCTGGCTTCTGCTTGTTTCTTTTCCCCATTGTGTGTATGCTGTGTGTGTGACTGGCAAGTCAGGGATTTGTTTTGTTGAACAGCCATGTATCAGCCATGTATCAGTTTGTACTCACTGTGCATGCATGCCCAGCCAGACTGACATTGTGGGTGTGCTGTTCTCATGCCTTGTTGTCACATGGTGGTTTTTTGACTCCAGTGTGGCATATGGGGTGCGGTGTGCTACCATCCCCTATCTGTGCTGCAGATGGTTTGTCATTGTGAGTCAGCATTCCCTCTATTCCTTTGTGGGACACTAACGCCATGTCCACTGATGGTGTGCACCCAACTTCAGAAGGATGTCAGCTGTCCCCTTGTGTTGCCTGTGTGTGTGCCTCTCCATCACTTATTTTGTGACAGTGTGCTTCGTGGTGCCTTTATTTGTGGTGGGGCACTATCCCACTAATGACTTTTCCCACATTAGTTACCTGTAGTGTTGTTGTACTTTTCAGCATGCATGGTTTCTCATGTGCAGTTGATCTGTGTGTGCTGCCCAGTCCTCTGGTACGGTTGTTTCAACTTTTGTGTGGCAGACTTGTGCATCTGTGTGTGTTGTGTTTGGTGTATGTGTGTGCTGGGCTACTGCTTGACTTCCTTGGAGTGATGTTGTCAGTGTGCTGTTTTCAGTATTGATGTGTGTGTTAATGGCGTGTGACTCATGGCTGTGTGGGACTGTTGTGTGTTTGTGTGCACACACTGCTTGTTGTGCATTCAGTGCTGTGGGTGTATGTTGCCTTGTGCTGTCCTAGTGTACATCCCCTGATGTACTGCTGTGTTTGCTATGTGCTTTGTGGTGTTGTGCATCTGTTGTGTGTTTGATGTGTCTGTGTTGTTCTGTGATGGTGCACTTCTTATCTGTGTTGTGGTATGTAGCCTATGCATTTTTCCTGACTGATGAGGTGGTGCACTCCTGTTGTGTGTGTGCTCCCATTCCCTTCCCCTAGTTTGGCTGCACAGGTGATATGTGTTATTTTTGTGGTTCTGTATGTGTTTCTGTTTTGAATTGTGTTTGCCATTTTTGTTTTGGTGCAGACGTTGGTACTGGCATCCCTGTGTGTGTGTGATGTTTGTGGATGCCCCCAGGGGGTTTGATTGTTTGTCTGTCTCTTGACTGGACATTATGTAGGCCCTTCTGTGTGTCTGGCATTGGGGTTGTGTGCTGCAGATATGAGGGGGGTATGTTTGGGGACTCCTACTTGTGTTTGACAGTCATCGAGTGTGCCAATGTGCCCTGTGTGCTGTGGTGCTGGCATACTCATGTGTACTTGCTGTTCACTGTTTGACGTGAGGTCCTTCCTTTCATCCCTGTCCCTATACATGGGTTACCTTGCTGTCTCCCTGAGTTGTTGCACTGAGGTGACTGTTGTTTGACTTCACTCACTGTGCCAGCCATGTGCTTGGATGGGGTGTGGATGTTGTTCTAGGTTCCTTGTCCTGCATGTGTCTGTTCACCTGGTTGTTGGTTGTCTCCTTGCCCTCCCATTTGTGTGCACATCATTTTTGTTTTCCTCTATGTTGTGCTCCATTGCTGGTGGCATGTAGTCTGTGTATGTGGCTGTGTGTCGGTGTGGGGTATGTCTGTGTGAGTTGGCAGGGTGTGTGTCCAGTATTCTGTATGTTCCTTGTGTGTGTGGATGTTAATTTTGTGCTTGTATTCAGCTTTCTTGCCATGTATGTGGTGTTGTGGTGTGTGTGTGTGTTGCCCTGGGCCTGTGCTTCTGTGCTGTGTGTTAATCTACACCCAATGCTGCTGTGTCTGTCTCCCTAGGTGTTAGTTGTGTGCTGCTGGGTGTGGATTTAGCTCGCTTGGTGTTGGACATGGGGGTGCACAGGGGGGGGTATTGGCATGTTTCTTGCTGTGTGCGGCGGAGCAGTGGGTGGTGGGTGGTGGTGTTGCCCTGTGGTCTTTCTGGCCTGACCTTTGCTGTACATGCATTCTGCTTTGTGCGATGGATTTCCCGCATACTCACCGCTGCGGTGTCGTCAGCAACACATTACATTATGATCGCGGTAAATCGGTGGGCTTGATGCAGGGTGTGAATTGGTGCCAGATGAGACATGTGTGGGTACACTGATGGATGTGTTCCTGTCCACACCAGTGTGTCTGGTGTGGCCAGGTGCCCTGTTTCAGCCCGTGGAATTTGTGTTCTGTTTTGTGTTGTATTGTGTTTTATTACGTACCTGCGGCGGCGTCCGCGGCGGGCGATGTTTACCTGGTGATGTATCACGTACAGCACCGGGAGGACGTGTAGTGCTGGATCGATGGCGTTCGGCTCCGGGTGGAGGGCACCGGAAGTCTCGTTTCACGCCCCGCTGTCGAGATTCCGCCGTGTCTGGAAGGGCGGTTTCTCCCCTACGGTTCGACTGGTTGTTTGGCGCATCCTAATTTGTTGAGCGGACGGGACGTCATTCCGCACGGCGGTGAGTCTCCATTGGCTACCACTGGCGCGGTGGCGGGCGCAATTTCATGGCGGTCGGCGTTGCACCGCGGAGGTCGGGAAATGGGGCATATTTGCCCATCATAATATGGCGGCCGTGAGGACCGCTGCTGGCGGGCGGTAAAAGGCATTTTTCCGCACCGCCGGCACCGCGATACTGACACCGACCACCATCGTAATTGACCCCTAAATCAGGGAAGGTGCTGGACAATAAACATATATAATTTACTATTCCCACTCCAAACCACATTAAATCAGGGAAGGTGCTAGACACTAAACATATATAACCTAATATTCCTAATAACAATTATATTAACTCTTGTAAAATACTACACACTAAACATATGTATGTATCTATAATTAGATATACATTGCATAGTATTTTTTTTCTTTAAACATATCTGTTAAAATATCTCAAACATATTAATATCCCCAAAAATATAATAAATTTGCCCAAAAATATTTTACAATGTTAACCAAATACAAAATTATAACCAATTAAATACAAAATAATAACTCTCATTAGGAAATTAAAATTTCACAAATAATTTAAAAATTTTAATATTTGAAAATTTAATTTTAATAAACTTAAAATATAGCCAACATCAACAACTATAAACACAATATCCCAGTACTACAATAATTAAATTTAAAAAATAAATTTAACATTTTTAAAACTCATGAACAATATATTTTAAAAACACTCACCACCCTTAAACTCAATAAATGCCATATTATACTCATAAATTGACTTTTCTTAATTATTAATTTAATTCAATTTTTTGAATATTTAGTAACAAAAAAGTACCCACCCTTATCCCCTATTAATACAAAATCCCACTTTTATATAGTTTAACATAATTTTAATTTTTGCATTTTTAAAAAATTTCTTAAAAATAAATTTTTAAACTCTCCACCCTTATCCTCTATAAACCCAAAATCCTTTTAATTTTAATTTTTTTTTTTAATTTCTGAAAAATAAATTTTAAAGCTCCCCACCTTTATCCCCTATAAACCCAAAATTCCAACCCTAAATTTAAATTTTTTAATTTAATTTACCATTGCTTACTTAGAAATAGGACTGGCCCCGTGGGGATGTGGTACCCGGGCCAAAAATTGGCCCAGGGAAGTTGGCCCCCCTCACGGAATAAATAAAAAAAGAACGGCAAGCTGTCAGAGACCCTGCCCCTTTCTTCACCACTCTGCAAACGTACCTCCTGGCACACTTCTGGTTGGGGGATGCAGTCCTCTTAGGTCCAGAGGCTCCTTGGGGGCCAACAAGCCCTCCTGTTACCTCCAGTAAGTCCCACACAGTGGGATTGCTGAGAGGTCTTTGGAGGTCACGCCCCCTTTCTCCTCCACCACCTCAGCAGCGAAGGGGACTTCATTCCCCAACCAGCAGCGTGCCAGAAGGCATATTTGCAAAACGGTGGAGAAAGGGGGTAGGACCTCTGGCGAATTGCCAGCTTTTTTTTCTCTGTTTTTTCGGAATATGGGCCTTGTGGCCCCCCTTCCCTGGGCTGCTTTGGGCCCCGGGGACCCCATCCGCCAAGGCCTGCCCCTTTGTTAAATTCTTTTTTTGTAAAAAAAAAAGTGAGGGGCCCCCTCCCAGGCCGATTTCAATCCCGGGGACCCCATCCCTTGGGGTGAACTTTTTCTTTAGTTTTTTTTTTCAAGGGGGACAGCGTGGCCCCCTTTCCTTGGGCCAATTTTGGCCCTGGGGACTCCATCCCCCGGGGCTTGCCCTTTATATCTTTTTAGTTAGGAGGGAGGCCACTCGGCCCCCCTCCTGAGGCCAGTTTGGGGCCTGGGACCCCATCCCCCGGGGTCTGGCTTATTTTTTTTTAAAAAGGGAGAGGTGGGCCATGCGGCCCCCCTCCCTGGGCCTGGGGGGAGCCCCAAGGCCCCAACAATGTCCCTGCCAGCTCCCCACCTCCTGCGAGAGCCAGCATTGCTTTGAGACCCAGGGATCTGCTTACATGCAGCTCCCTGTATCCCGAAGCAATGTCTGTTTCCCTGCTCGCTTGACAGTGGGCAGGGAAACAGACATGCTCTGCTTTCAGCAAGTGAGAGCATTTTTGCTCTTGCTTGCTGAAAGCAGAGTTTGCTATGGTTTGGCAGGAGCTGTGCTCCCGCCAAGCCATAGCAAACTTCAATGTCCCGGGGGAGGGAACAGAAGAAGAAATGATGCATTGTTGTCCCTAAAGATATCTTATCACAGGACAAGAAATACACTAAATTACAGTCCGTTTTCACAAGGTCCCACATTCACACCTATGCACTTTCCCATTCTGAATCTTGTGATTACGCTTTTACTTTGGTCACCTTTTACTGGTATTAAGTACTTCTCTCTGTCCTCTCTTAGTATAATCAGCAGATACGCTTTTACCAAAGGTATTTGTAACTCCACTGCCCCAGGAAGACTAGAGCATCTTTGCATGAAATATTCTCTGATCAGATTCCTATCAGCAGATGTCAGTGAGGACAAACTTGCAAAGGAGTCAGCCATACCACATTGGTGAGAGTAGATTGTATTTAAGACAACCATGGGATGTCTATTGGTGCATCCAGCAGAGTGACATTTTTACTTATGCTTTGTCTCAGTATTGCTTTTTCTCTTAAAGCCAGACGTATCCACAATGCAGTGGGGGCCCAATTTACTTTAACAGTAATACAGGACAGACTGACTTCTTGTTGTACCACTTAGCTTGGCAAAGCTATGGGTATACTTTAAAAGGCATGAATAAATATGTTTACTTTTACCTGAATCCTTGTTGTATTTTTATACCCCCACAAATCTGTGATATGTATAGGCATTGGAACTGATTTGACTTTATATCTCTTTATCACGGTATCAGGGGTATTATATTGGCATTTGATGGCAATGATAAGAGCACTCCTAAATTGGGCATTCCTAGACATCTTACTGATTGGAGATAAGACCACTTCAGGTAACAATCGAAATCAAAACTCGAGTACGCAAAATATTTATCTTATTCAAATCATGTGTGCCTACATACCTGCCTTTCTACAACGATATTCTATTCCATAATCCCATTGCTTACTTAGAAGTCGATTGAGTGTTAACACTACACATTCAAACAAAAGGAAACCGGAGGGCATTTTAAGGCAAAAATTGGCCTGCATAAAAAATGCCCAGTCCTAAATCATCAGATACTCTTATAGGGTGTTATCAAATTATAATAATTTCTAAGTTTATGGAAAACACCTAAATATTAATAGAATAAATTATATATATCTCAAGTAAGATCTTAATTATACAACATTCCGTGTTATGGTTAAATTTGTACAAGTGAGTTGACATCAGAATTAGAGCGTATTGTATCTGTTACAGAGCATGAATGGACAGCTTGCATAGATAATCTGTAGTACGTATAAATATTCTAGATATACAAAACAGCCAATATTTATGCACACATGTTCAATTACTGTGTATTAAATGAATTTGCCAGTGTGCTTAAATTCAGTTGTTTGTAAGGAAGTATTGGCAATAATATTTTACATTTCTAATGTGGTATTTATATTCTTTTCTCTTTCTGCCTTGATAAAACGATTTATATGAGAAACGTGTTTACTGTATTTTGTGCATATAAGATATCTATACTTATTCCAGATCACTCTTCTATGTACCATGTTCATTTGTATATCTATAGAATGACTATTTTGTTGATCTACATATTCGGATCCTGTAATAAAATAGACAATCATGGATGATTCTAACTGCCTAGGTGTATGGTACTGGGCATGTGGGCATAGGATGTTGGCAGTAGCGGCCCGTGGTGGGAGTGCTGCCGGGCGCTGGCGTGGGGCGGGGGAGGGGCAGGATGGGGGGTAGTAAACTACGGATTACGGCAGATTAGAGGTAAGTAAACATATAAATAAATAAAACGAATTTCGTTGCGTGCGCTGCATCGCATTTGTGCTTTTAACTGTCTCCCTGTCCCCTACAGTCCTGATGTGTGCCTCATTGCTCTATTATCGTCTGTGTGTGGAACTACGCCATACGTGCTGGGCCTTTGTGTGGCTTCCATTTCCCTGCAGCACTACCCACCTGCAGACCCCCTGTGTGCCCCTGTTTCCCCTGCTTCTCCTCTGTGCTGTGCTGCCCTGCCCCTGCTACCTTTCTGTGCAGCCCCACCCTTGAATGCAACCCATCTCTTAGCCCCTGACTCAAATCTCTTTCCCCAGTCCCTGGTACCCACTCAGTGTACCCATCAGTCTCTGGGTTTACATTTTAAAAAATAGCTCCTGATGTTCACAAACATGTTAGGGAGGGATCTGTTTAATTTTTCCCCCCTTTCTCCCCCAGAGCCTGACAGCAGAGTGTCCCCCACTACCTTGACCAAAGATAAAGAGAATTTATATATTAATTGATTTATTCTTATTTCATTTATTGACTAATTTCTACTCCGCCTTGCCCAAGGGTGGGGGTAGTATATTCCATTCCCCCCTCATTTGCCCAAGAATGAGGAGGGCTACAAAAAGAAAATAGAAAGCAAGTGTCAGTGAGCTGTCATCCACCTCTGTGCTGTGTTTCAAACTGAGGAATATGATTCAGGGGCTATTGACAGCTCATTCTCTCCTCCATGAACACCAGATTACGCACTGGCGAACAGTGCACAGGGGATTTTGACAGCTGACCTGCTCCTCTGTGTCCTGCAGCATTTACAGCCCACAGAGCGGTGGGTCAGTGCCACCTAGCCCTGGAGTAGGAGCTGTAAACAGCTGATGCATGTTATTTAAACCACTCTTCTGTGGGCCACCACATTTTGTGGGCCACAGAGGAGTGGGTCAGGGTCACCTGTCACTGTCCCCTACACCCTCTTCCAAATAGGGACAGCTAACCAACTTATCATTGGCCTGCTGCATTGTATAGCTCTTAAAAGAGCATGTCAGGATCACCAGTCACACTCATTGTGCTCTGTTTTCAATTGGGTATAGGGTGAAGGCATAAGGCAGGAGACCTGTGATAGGTTGCCCACTCATACATGGACCACTGCATTGTGCATGGCATGGAGGGGCAGGCCTGGGGTCCCTATCATCCCCTTGCACTCAAATAAGAAGAGGGCACAGGGGTAGATAGCCGATCTCCCACTCAGCCAATATTCTCTGTCTTCCTTGCCTATGGGAAGGGGTGACCTAAAGGGACAATTTCTCCCTTTTGTCTTTTAGCAAGGTGAAGGAGGATACAACAACATGCCCCCTTGCCCTTGAACATATTGAGGGTGAAGGGGTAAATGTACCCCCTCTCTCATGGGCAAAGTAAAAGGGGTATGTAAACCTATTGCTCCCTTGTCCATAGGCTAGGTGGAGGGGTGGAGTCATTCCCCCCTCCCCTGTGAGGGAGTTATTATTAACCCCATTCTGACTGTGATATGGCAGGGGTGAGTCAGAGGCACTCATCAGGGCACATTCAATATTGCCTTCACACCCTTGGTCAAAGCAAGAGGGCATGGCAGCATTGTCTACTTCCCTTCACTTCATGTATGCAAGGCTAGGGATATTGCAAGTAAACCCTACCTAAGTTTGAGAAAGAGGGGTCTTCTGTGATTCATCCAACTGTCCTGGCCAGAGTAGGGGAACAAGGGACAAAGTCCTTTCTATTTTGCCTCTTCTTGAGCTGTCAAAGATACTAGGTAGAGACATTTCTAAATTATGCCTCATCAGGCCTTCTGCCGTATTATTTGCCTTTTTCCTTTTTGTGTTTTTTGTTGTCATCCAAATGTTTGAGAACATTAGGGGGAAAACACCTGTGATGATACAGTGCACATGCTCATAGTGTTGTGCAAATGCACTGTGTTCTAATTGTCCACAACAAATGATTTTGTGAACGATTTGAGAAAAAGTACATACTTTAACATGCGCACTGCATCAATCAATCAGAACTTATAAAGTGCAGCTAATCACCCAAGAGGGTATCCAGGGGCTGATAACCCTACTGCTGTTGGGGGTTAGTTGAGCAGCAAGGTCTTGAGTCCTTTCCTGAATTCCAGCAGAGAGGATGAGATCTGGAGGTGAAGGGGATGTTGCTGTTGCTTTGGTGGATGCTGGGGGTGTGAGCGAGGGAGAGGTTGGCGGAGCACAGTTGACTGGAGGGATGGTGGAAGTTCAGGCAGCAGTTGATATATGCTGGTCCTTCATTGCGAAGGGCTTTGTAGGTGTGGATTAGCATCTTGAATTGGCATCTCTTTTGATTGAGGAGTTCTTGAGGTGGAGCTTCTTCAGGTAAGGAGTTGATGTGGGTCTGCTTGGGGAGGTCGAGGATAAGTCTGGCGGCTGCATTCTGTATGGTCTGTAGTCTTTTCAGGAGGTGCCAGGTGATTCCTACATAGAGTGCATTGCTGTATTCCACCTGGCTGGTGACTTGGGCTTGAGTGACTGTTCGTCTGGTGTTGACAGGGAGCCATTTGAAGATCTTACACAACATGCAAAGAGTGAGGAAGCAGGCGGAGGAGACTGCATCGATCTGGCTTTTCATGGTGAGCTTGCTGTCCAGGATGATGCCTTGGTTACGGGCATGATCTGTTGGAGTGGTAGAGGGTCCTAGTTCGAAAGCCCACCAAGAATCCTTCCACGGGCAGGTGTTGTTACCGAAGGTTAGTACTTTTGTTTTGCCTGGTTGAGTTTTAGGCAGCTGTCCTTCATCCAGTCGACGACTGGACACTCTCATCTTGCTTTATCTCCAAAACAGCTGAATGAATTTTCAGCAAACCAAGAAAAGGTGCCCAATGTCTGAAAGACTGCTCTGCCACAAACATTTGGTGTTCACATGCTCCTCGTTTTGGAGCTATGTGATGAGAAAATGCCCCATGGCAAATTTACATTTTAAGGCAAGTGAAAAACAGTTTTGGGACCCCATTATCACATTTTAGAATATTTTACCAATCTGCACCAAATTTGGCACATCATAAGATGTCCTAAACATTTTGGTGCAGATTGGTTAAAAGAGGCAAAAGTTAATAATGAAATTTTTAGGAAATACTGTCTTTGCAATGCCAAGAAGAGTCCGTTTGATTATTCCATTTTGGAGGGGCCAAAGTCACCCCAGAACACATGCTTGAAGAGTGGACATAAAATAATGCTGCAGCCTCATCTCAAAGGTTAAAGACATTGAAAAAATATGCAATACTTGATAGGAAAGGGATAGTGACTAAGACTGCTGATTTACGAAATTAACAAACCAAAAATAACGACCAGGGCTCTATTGTAACATTTTATTTAAAAAGAAAATTAGGTAGAGATTATCCAGGGAGTAAGAAATAATGAAGAAAAGAAAGCATTACAATACATTTGAGTAATTAATGATAATGAACAGGGTCATATAAATACTTTTGTACGAAAATATAGTCCCTTACAAAAGGAGAAGAGTATGGAACAAAGTAGATTGAAGTAAGAATCATTAACCATCGATATAAGTTCAGATGTGAGTTCTGGTGCTGGCATGGACCCACATGAAGAGTCCTCAATGAATATCATCAATAAAACACAGGGCAACATTTTAGCAGAATTTCGGCTGCAAAGCCTGGGTGAAATTTAGAATAGAAAGAAACAATGGGCAAAAAGGGAAAAGACAAAGTTACAGGATGCAACATTGAAGGGCCAATTCAAATGATATGGGCAAAGACAAAAAAGTGAGATAGACAGGTACAAGAGGAAAGCGGAATTAGCAGCCTAATGGATCAAAATCTAGTAATAAATTTAACTGACGAGGACTTAAGTACAGCATAACTGCAAATGCTTATATTTATGTAGCCCAGAGAATTAATTAAATCATGCAAATATGGATTGATGTTTTCAAATGTATTCATAAGTTAAACTTATGTGAGCTTTTGAATTTTGTAGGATTAAGGGAGACAGTAAGTAGTACATAAATCATGGAATTTCAAACCATGCACTGATAATCTTGGTATATTGAGCTGTTTATCCGCCAAAAAAGAAAAATGACTAGGCATATCTTAATAATTACTGGGGAAAACATTGTGGAGGATAATATCAGATCTCTTGGGCTTTCACAGGTGAGAGCACTCAAACAAATTTTACACCTGTTTCCATACCCATACCATAGGTACTCTATCTACTATTCCATTTCTACATACTGTAATTAGATGGTTTCAGGTCATAGGAAAATAAATAGCAAAAAGAGAATACACAATAGGGCACAAATGATACTTAATAATACAGTTAAACATTTCGAAATGGATGGGTCCTCATAGAGAAACCTGCTGGCAAGGGAGGCAATATGGTATTTTGGCTGAAAAATCCTTATGTGGAGGAAGCTATGAAACATTTTAATAGTTCCAAAGTTCTAAAAGGGCTGATGGGAGAAAAGGCTTTCTCATGTTTTTTGAAATTTTGGACTCTCAAAATATTTGTGTATCCCAAACAGCAGATATATAAAAAAGCCAGCGTGGCAACTATTTAAAATGCTTATATCTCTAAAATGTCTGAACAGATATACACCAAATCAACAAAAATCATACTTTCTGAGTAAACTTCTAGTTTCATGCCAAGTTTTGTGCAAATATGTTCATTGGTTTGGCCTATAGGACAAGGTACATTTCCAATCAGACCTAAAAGGGGCAAACAAAACTTGTTTGTCCCCTTAACTTTATTTTCAATGCTTGTGTTTGTTCGAAAATTGGCCTGCTGGACCTTACCTGACTACGCCAGGCCATTGCAAATTCGTCCACAGGGTCAAAAGTTACAAGAAAATCAAAAAATACCTTTTAAATAGATGGTGTGGATGAACCATAACTACACTGTGGTGACTGCCATTGTGTAATATATAACATGTATGAAGATGTGCAAAGTGTAATATGCTCTTCATTAAATTACCATTATAGAGAGTGGGAATGGGCCACCATGACTCAGAAGCCACGAGTGGTTCATGATTCCCCTCCTCTCTCTCAATAATGGTAATAAATTAGCATACTACACTCTGTACTTCTGCATACATGGTTTATGCCTTGACATTTTTCATGCAGATTTGTTTTATCAAGAGGTGTTTAGCCTGTGATTATTAGATTATTTGTTCCACGGTGTAATTTTACATACAGATAACTGCCTTATCTTCAGAAAACTACTCAAGAGTTGGCTCTTCCCCACATAACCACCATACTCAAACATAAATATACAACATATCCCTTTGTATGAAAGCATTTATTTGGACTATAGATGTGTGCCTACATATGTGTATTGCTTTGTATAAACATATATAATAATTATGTTTATAAATATATAGATATTCAGTACTTCTGCTTAAACAATTTACATATTACTTACGGTTCTATTATTCTTTGTTTAACATGTATATAGGTGACTGCATAAATAAGTAAACCTTTATCATAATTATTTATCAACAATTGCTTCACTATTGCATTACAATATATATATATATTTATATATTACCTACTGGCGGTTGCCAGTAGTTAGTTATAGTTAGGACCTAGTTTCCATAGGAAATATATATATATATGCTTCCACAATGACCATCTCCTATCAGACAATCGAGCCGCACTCTCCTCCTTGACTTCAAAAAAACACCGCTGCACAAAGTCCAGGTGCTAATAATTATTTATTTTATATATTCTATTTTTTGTGTCATAGCAACACCTCACATGGAATGCTTACATGTTTCGGCTCACTCCTTCAACCGGGCTAGCTATCTATCTATATATATATATATATATATATATATATATATATATATATATATATATATATATATATATATATATATATATATATATATATATATATATATTCAGACTTTCAAGTGTTACTGTACTTTAAGTACATTTATTTGTATATATATACAAATAAATTTACTTAAAGTACTTGAAAGTCTGAGTTTATTAAATACAACTTAAATCTACATATATTACTTTCCTTATACATATATACCTTCCATGTACTTATGTATCTTCAGATTTATAACTTTACTTCTAATTCAGCATTTCCAATGCATTACCCTATATCTCATCCTATACCTCTCTCAATATATCTACCTCCACTCTCTGACTCATCTCAAACCTCATTATATTACTCTCTCCAAAGCATTACCCTATTTCTCACCCTATACCCCTCTCAATATATCCTCTACCTCAACGCTCTGACTCATCCCAAACCCCATTCTACTACTATGATCCACAAAATAAAACCCTTTCTAGACTCTTCCCACTTCTACCCCTCCTTGAATCATCTCATACCTCTTTTACTATTCAAATCTCCAAAACGAATTTTCTAAACCCTTCCCTCTGACTCTCCCCACCACCTCCCCTTTACTTATCCCAAACCTCCTCCTACTGCTATGAGCTCCAAAAAAACACTTCTAGGCCCTTCCCTTTTCGATCCCTCCACTATCCTTTTCAATCCAGCTAACATACTAACATGTCCACCGCTGAAATTAATTTCATATTTCCCTATGCTAATTCCCCACTAATCCTGTTTGGGTTCTGGAGTAGTGCGCTACTTGCCAAAAAGTGCTTCGACACCTCATCAGGTGTAGCAAGTGTTATATAAATGCAACCCCTTCCCTCTTCTATCCCTCCACTATCATTTTTCAATCCAAATAACAAACTCACATGCCCCCCTCTGAAAGTAATTTCATATCTCCCTATACTAATTCACCACTAATCCTTTTTGGGTTCCAGAGTAGCGTGCTGCTCGCCCAAAAAGTGCTGTGACGCCTCGTCAGGGGTAGTAAGCGCTATATAAATGCAATTACAGTTACAATTACAATCTGTGAGGCAGTGAAAAGTGTTTTTGTCATGTTAATTTTGTTGAACTGTGGCAATAAATTAGAATTTGAAATTTGCATTGTAGTGAAAGTGTAAATGTGCGTTTATTAGTACAGGTGTTTTAAATAACATGTGATATTGGTCCACATTTATTTTCATCGCCATGGCATATATCTCGTCACAGTATAATAGAAACTCTGACATCCTTAGGGCATGTCTGTTCTGTGTAAAACTGCATGAACTGTAAATGGAATGATTTACGGGTGTCCTGATAAGGTCTAGTGTTGCTAGTAGCAGAAATGGTTAGAGAAGCACAATGGATCGAAAATAGATTGGAGCTTTTGATTTTTATCTTCATAGATGTTCCTCTACCCTTTCTTTGGTGTAATACACAACTTATTCAAAGAGTAAACAATATTCTAAAACCTGAAAAAAGAGCATCAAGCTTTCAAAAAAAGAAGCACGTTCCCACCACTGTCATTCTTGCGCCGTTAGGGATGATAATAGGGCCTGGTGAATGTACTGTTGTTGTCCTGATGTGATGAATGTATTGTAACCACAGAGACTGTATGCTTCGCAGAGACGCCGACGACTAATTTAAGTAACGTGCATTAGTGTTTTTCTTGCCTATGATAATTTACATGTGATCTAATTTGTTCCCTTGGACCGCATTTGAGTGTCCTCATTATATTTGGACTTGAGCCCCTACCCTGTTTGTGTATTGAACCCATAAATACTGGTATACTTCACTTGTATACTGTGATGATTGTTGCAGTTTACTTTGACTAAATATTAATTGCAAATAATAGAGTTCTTCGTTTATAAGAGTACCTTTCCTGAACCTTGATCACTGCTTAAGCCAGGTTTTGGCGCCTATCTCTGAACTTCCTAATAGATTTCCACGGAAGAGTGAAGTCTATACAGTCTTTAAAAAATTGTAATGCAAATAGCTAAGAGTATGTAGTTTGACTTTCCTAGGTAGCAACCACTAATGCATATAGGAATGTTAAAGCAGAAAGGCTGCTGAACTTTTAACTGACACATAAAACCGGTTATGACACATTTGAGAGAAAAATTATGAAACGTGCACCAATAGTGCTAACTATAGTTGAAGAAACATGAGAAAAATCTTGAGAAGGCTTAGTTTCTGCATCATAAAAGCATGCAGACAAAAGTTGATTAGATGAAAAATAGTCATTTGAATAACATACATTATACTCTATTTACTAGTATTGGTGTATCTTTTCAAAATATAATAGAAGATGTTAAGGGATGAACTCACATAGTCTAAGATTTTTCTAATTACACTTTCGTGATAATAATGTGTGTGAAGAATTTATGAAAACCAATGTATTCTAGATGACATTATGTGTATTTTGGGAGTCTCATCCTAAACTCCATGTTTTGCATACATGAAATTGTGTACCTAGTGAGAAAAGAGAAAAGAGTGCTGTACGTTTATACTTAAACCAAATGCTCTGAAACTTTTAGAGAATAGTCTTCATATGTGTACTAATGAATCACTAGAAGCTATACTAATAATTTTTGTTTTGAAATAATTTTATACATTGGTACGTTGAGAATGCATTAATATGTCATAGTTACATGTGCCATTTACAATAAAACTAAAATTTGCTTTATGAGTGCAAATAAATTAGAGGAAATGTATAGAATCCCTAAGATTATTAATAAAATGTATATTTCCATTATTTTATTCTCTGCATTCGTGAGCCAAAGTTAACGTAGGCCCACATTTTTCTTACTTTACTTGATTCTGTTCTCATGGAATGGCTTTGTAAACTTGCAAGTGAAGGGAAACTTTGTCTCATTGGGAAAGTTTCCATTCAAATACAAGGACAGCTTGCAACAATTTTGCTACTTTGGGAACATCTGCCATGAGAAACTGTCCTCTTAAACCCACTCGTGCTTTTGCAAAATGACCATTGTTTGAAAGTTATATACACTGCATGGTTCGATCACCACCTTTTTGCTTTAATATGCGTCTTATTTATGTTGAATGTCAATCACCCTATACAACTGACCCCTGGCTAACTGGTCTGAACAGATGAGGTGACCCAGGAGGTGTCATCCTGTAACTTGAGGATTATATTATACATTGATGTGATGGAAAGGACAACATTCTTACGCATTCAATTAGATTATCACTTCTTTCTTATTGGAACTTCTTTGCGGAGTCTATTGGCTTCCCTTTTGATTGATGCATACTCTGTGTGAGCTATTCTCGAACTCCTTTCCCTCTCAGGAGGGTACCTTTGAGCTGACATGGCACATGTCCCTTCCTGAACTTTTCCAGAGCATTGGTAATTAATGGCAATCCAAATTTCGAATTGACTATCCTGCATTCTTACATCTTAAACACCTGAAATTGATGTAGTTATTCCTCTTAATAATGATGATAAAAATCTAACTTTAACTAAATCCTGTTTCTGTCTCTCATGATTTATCTCCAATTATTGCTTGTGCATTCCAATTGGGTTTATAATGATTGGAGGGTATTCTAATAGAGAGATCTCTAGACATCAGATACTCATGTTATTATACTGCATTATTAGTTTGTATGATCTTGATTCTACTGAATTTCTTCAGGAGATTTGGTCTAGCAGTGATAATACTTTGCTTGTATAGCTTAGTTTTGAGACTTATTTACATGAATTTATTGAGAGTTTGTAAGTCAGTTACCCAATTCCTGATCCTCATTGGATAACTGGATAGGATCCCCTATGTCCGGATCCTCTCGGCACGAGGAATCATCCATTAGAGGACCAAGTGAATAAGAACTAAGGCGAGTGATAAGATATAGGAGTTTATGATCAAAAAGGGCCCAATGACGCTACAACAGGAGTCTTGAATGGAAAATCATCGGACAATTGCAGAATGTTATTTAAATGGTAATTGTCAACCTCTGAACACTTCAGACGTGCCATAATCTTTTTTAATGTAGTTAGGACTATGCTATTTATCAACCTGTTATAACCAGTGAGAAGTTGCAGAGAAACAGGCATGTGCAGAATGCTCTATCTTATCAGTGGCGTAGCAAGGGGGTGAGGGGGTGGAGCGCCCCAGGCGACATGAGTTTTGGGGGAGCGTTTTGGGGCGGCGGCCTCCCCCGACCTCCCCGCTCAGACCTGCAGCTGTCATGGGGCGGTAGATGCGCGGGAATCACCCCGCTCTTACCTGCAGCCATCGCGGGAATCCGCCAGCACCTCCCCGCTCATACATGCCGCCGTAGGTAGCAAACGCTGTGTCCGCCACGGGCACCCAAATGTCTAGCTACGCCACTGTATTTTATTCCATACTCATATCTATTGTAACTCTGATATATGCGATAAATTACCCTCTGCCATATGTTATAAGAATATTCCAAGTCACTGAGGAGTTCTGTGACCATCTTAAGGAATGAGGCCGAAGATTGAGTTCCCTTATAAGGTCATGGAACTCCAAGATAGCTTGCAATGTCATTTTAATGTACTACAGAGGGTATTTTATTCCTCATCATACATGGTAACACCATCACCCATCCCACAAACTACTTAAATACTTGATCTCTTGCTCTTTCATGTTCTTTGCAGATGAGAAGAATGAAATCAGAATCTGTAATGTGAAATTAAACACAACAAAAATCAGTTAGTAATTTTGGCAAAAAGCTATCAAAATCAGTTTAATGTATCTTAAGTTAAAAACCGTTGTGGTTCAGACTATGTAGAAACATGCAGAAATTCTCTCTTTCCTTCAATTTCCTATTGTGTTGATCACTTTTTTTTTTAGTCGAGCAGCTACTTCATTTCTTTATTATAGATGACTAGAGACGTCACAACCAGACTGCAATAAGGGCATTAGAGATGTGGGCTTCTACACAGAGATCACAGACTTCCATTGAAAGTTAGTTTAACCCCAAGGAAGATCACAGCTGAAATGTTTTATGATTTGTACACCTTACAGGCAATCCTATTTGTTAAGTTATCATAAGTGATGATTTTGTCAATGTACACCACTTTAAGAGGACCAAAAATACTCTTAAGATCTTATTTATCATATATTGGAATGATGTGGATTGATTGTATCAGCCAATATACAGTTGAATATGATGAAATGTCAGATTGTCTGAATGTGTCTTTCAATTGGTCTTCACCCCTTTTTCTCGAATGAGATGACATATGCAATGTAGGTCAACATTTGTGTAGATTTTGTGCAATCTTCTCATGATCTAAAAAAGGAGTAGATCAGAGACTGTGAATAATAGTTTTTGAGTTATGTTACTGTAGCTGGGCTCGCTTACATGCTGCAGGGGTTCTGAGGTGTGCTGGCTCTGCAGGAGTGCTAACAGGGGCTGTAAAGAGGAAAAAGGGACAACTCAACAACATGAAAAAGGAAAGAAAAGGATTAAAGACTAGATGAAATAGGAAAAATAGAGGGGGAGAGGACAGAAAGAGAAGAAAGATTAACAAAGGGGACTTCCCCGTGGTAAGTTCAGAGGATTCTGAGAGAAGCAGTAGTTTGGGGCTTGTGTGAAGAGGAAAGGAAGGGAGATGTTCGATTGTAGGAAAAGTAGTGGAACAGTACATGTGGCTAGAGGAGGAGGAGAATGACAACTTTTCCTGAGGCAACCACAAAGGAGCTGAACATATGTGCAAAAGAGCCGTGGTCAACTTTTGGGACCAGTGGAGGCCATACTCGTGCCACAGTCCCAGAGGGTGTTTCTCTGGCCAGGTGGTGTCAGGGAGCAGGTGGGAGGCTTAATGAGCCAAAGCAAAGCTCAGACGTCATAGAAGGGAGAGGAAGCACAGGAGGGGAAAGTGATTGGATTTATTTGGTACCAGGGATGTTAAAAATGTTTTTCCAGTAAAGGCGTTGAAAGAAAAGGAAAGAGTGTTCCACAATCTTGTAGTTAACTGATACTTTTTTATGTACTCACCCAATTAGTACCTGAGCAAAAGTTGGTGGAAAAATGTAACCCTATGACTCAGAGATAACTAGGGGTCACGACAAAGAGTTGTCAGTTGTTTTTCTCCATTTCCTTCCATAAATCCTAGCTATTACTAATGCTGATAGCCCAAAGAGGTTACAACGAAGAGTTGGCAATTGTTTTTCCCCTTTTCCTCCCATAATCCTAGTTATTTCTAACACTGATATCCCAAAGGAGGTTTTGGAAATACCAAGAAAAGGGAAAGAAAGGAAACACAATGCAGAAATAAAAGAAAAAAATGTCTTTATTTTGTTGTCCTTTTGAACCCATATTTACCTGAATTTCTTTTGGTTTTTTTGTCTTCCTGGAGGAACGTAGGCCCAGAGTGAGTGAGAAACACACACCTGTAAGAAAACAGAAAGGCGAGGTTTTCAAAGGGAACCTAATACGTACCTAACTCAAAAAGCATAAAAGCCTGGTATTATTTGTATAAACCTAGAAAATAAAGGAAGATTGCATATGGTGGAGCCGAGTTTATGGGATTATTTACAGACACATTCCTTTCAGTTACCTGTTGTCAGAATGATCATCTATGCACATGTATTATCAATGTCTTGTAAAGTCTTGTATCATAATAGAGTGTAAGTGCAAATGGCTGCATTGGATAATTTTAATTGGAGGGTGTTCTCTCTTGTTGTCCTATATTTCCGATGGAGTCTGTCAAAGAAACTAGTACAGTTCCATCAGAATTATGAATCTATTATAACTGTTGATGTGGTATCCACTACTTGTTATGGTGAAATAGTGAGAAAAATTAAGAATTACCGGGGGGTGTTATGTTTCATATAGGTACCCTAATACAGGCCCGGGGAACATCATACCCCTTCATCTACATTACCTCCCCTACACTACACTGTAACGAGCCTTTTAGGATTGAACCTTTACCTAGTTCTAGTCTTGGGTGCCGAAGAAGTGTGTCTCCTGAACAATAGAGCCTATAACTCCATCAATAGACTCACACAGTATGAATGGATATTCATAAGGGTACTAGAAACCAGGCTGGGGCTACACCACCTTCCTCCCCACATCTACGTACACGGTTCATCCCATACGCCATCCTCAAATCCAACAATGTCTAATACAAGCAACAAGGGACAAAGGAACCCTAGATACTTTCTGTATAAATATAGCACCTCTTGCTAGTGTTAGTCAGAGGGAACCGAGACTTCCAGGCCGACACACTGACCAGAGACGCTGAGGCTCCTGCATGCAGACGCTCCAGCTGACAGTGGTCTGAACATCCCTTGCGGGGTGTCCAGCTCGAGACCAAGAAGGGCTCCTACATTCTCACTTCAGGTAATGGGGTTCGACTAAATCCTAGAGGGATTCTTGGCATCACACCTACTCACATACTAGGTACACTTAGGTACATCTAGATAGGCATCGTAGGAGTACGCACTCTCTTTTATCAATGCATTTTAAATTCATGTATTTATTCATGCTTATTGCAAGATGGTAGAACTGTACTATCCTTTTATATTTGCTGTACTGCTAATCATATATCTCTGCTACTGTCTAATGGTTGTTGCAGCGCATATATTCTACACGAGAATAACAACTGTTCAATAAACCCTTATTGAAACGCCCAGGCTGTTTATTCTGTGTATCTCTGAGACAAGATAAATAAGCACGAGTGACTGAGCGAAAAGTAGTACATTGTTTCCACGATCTTGAAGGATCAGGGTTGTCATGTTCTGAGGTTGCCAGAAACTAATCTCTCCCCGATAAGAGGAGACACTAGTGGTACTGTGAGCTAGCATATGCAAACAGGCTAACATTTCTCGGTGGGGGTGCTCAGAGTCAGTCTGCCACCAAACCCACAGTTTATGTTATCCGAACGCGCAGGTCCTGTATGGGCAATATAGGAACTACACGACATGGCGCCACCAACGATGGTTGGGCTCTTAATTAACAGTAGAATCTGAGTAGTTCAGTCGTGCTATTCTCAGAGACCCCTACTCACAAAACGCCAGAGACGTCTGGAGTGGGTGGGCACAAACTCCGCCACAGCTGAGTAGGCAAGAAATCCTATTTATTGGCTGTTGGTTAATCAAGCTTGAAGGACATTTTGTTCCTGAAATTGTGCATAACACCTTATCTTAGTTCCCTTGAACAAAACCTCTCCTTTTACAAAATGACTGAGGGCGAAGACAACCCGGTGGTGGCTAGACACCTCTCAGACGAGGAAGAAGATGTGAATGCAATAAAAATTGCATAAAAATTCAGACATACTATCACCCTGAAACTATTAGAATATGGTTTAGCACCTAGGGGTGGCTTAGTAGCGTTCGTGATTGAGGCACACGAATCAAACAAAACAGAGATATTTTATTCGTGGGTTACATTCCCAGCAGCAAATGCAATAACACAGACATTTCACTACTATATAGAAGGAGATGCACCACAGGAATATGGCCCTTGTGAGGACATAGAAGTTCCACTTACCATGAACACCTATACTGGTTTAAAGGCGCCCTACCCCATATAAGACACAGAGTAAGATTAGGTCCGCTCGGAGGAGACGGTGCAACATGGCCAATATTGGCGGCCTATACACCACATCCTGACATTGACACAATGCCGCAGCCAGACTTAGGGGCCGATTCCGATTCAGGCCGGAAATCTCCCCGACCGAGCCGGACCCGGAGAGATTTCCGACCGAATCGGACCCTAGCAGCCCGACCGAACGAGTACGATGCGCACGTATGCCATCGGACTCGATTCGGTCGGACTCCATTGAAGTCAATGGGAGCCAGTCGTACAACGCGTACACGGGCTCCCATTGACTCAATGGGCACGACGCTGAACAAGGGCGCCCCCTACAGCGTGTTCGCGTCGATGCGGGTCGCGCCTTACATGCACGTGTAGGGGGGACCCATGGGTCCCCCCTGTGTGCGACTCACGCGCCTACGCTTCCAGGGGGGTCCAACACGGACCCCCAAAGTGCGGCTCCAACAGCTCCTTGGAGCCGGACTGCGCGAGTTGGTCGGAGCGGTCGAGGTGCGCATCGTACTTACCCGGCCGGGGAACGTCTCCATTGCGCGGTGCGAGTCGACCCCGTGCGAGTCGGTCGGAGCGGTCGGGTCCTGCGAACGCGTCGGTCGGAGATTTCGCGAGCGCACGCATCGTACTCGCTCGCCCGGACGCACGTACAATTCGGTCGGGAAATAGGGCTCCGAATCGGATCCGGTAAAGCCGAATCCGATTCGGAGCCCTACCGGCCGAGATCGGAATCGACCCCCTACTCTTACAACACAAGGATTTAATTAAAATCTACAGAAACCTGACACAGTATGTCATGAGGACTTTCACAATCCAACCAACATCAGTTGCAACAAATGGAACTCAAATTCAGGGTACAGCAACTAAAATTACACCACAAACATTACACGTGGTAATGGGCAAATGCCCACAAAATGTGAACAAATGCCATTCTGGGTAGCTCAGAAAATAACTCAGCTCGAAGCAGTATTCCCGAATACTACCCCATTTGAAAAACAATCTGCTTGCCCATGGGGATAACACCACAAGTAGAGGATTGCACCTCTTGGGGTACAGTCTTTGCTGCCATATATACCAGGACTCATGGTATTCCTTCATTAGCTGTAGTACCAGACGTATTGAGACAAATCCAAAACGAGTACGGAGCAGAACCTGCCCTGAACTTAGGGATGAAGTTATTAAATAACTATGACCAGGTATCAGCCATAATACTAGCTAATATTAAAGGGGAAGCAGCTTCAGTGGCAATCCGGCAACGCCTAAGGGGGTTCAGTCCGTTAGATCAACAACACGAACTGCCCAATATAATTCAAACTGCGTATGCAGAATTAGGCAGAGACAGTTTGGGTGGGAAAGCATTAAAACCACAACTAATGGGCAGTCCTGAAAAGGACACTACCAAGCAGACACCTGCTTCTTCTAAAAAGAAGTGGGATAATAAAAAACTTTGAAAACAGATCTTAATCCCGAGGCACATCTCCTCCACAGGAGCCCTCTGAAAAGAGGTACAACCTTAGATATAAGGATAATATTAGGAAACCTGACAGGTATCAGGATACTGATACATGTTCCTCTCATTCCTTTCAGGGCTCGACGAAAAACTCAGAGAGAGAAGGACGGTCAGAACACAAAGAGGACCGTACAAAGTCCAGAGACAAGCAGCACGCTCAGGACTATACTTCCAAAAAAGAAGACAAGCCAAAATCCAAACCTCAGTTTAAGAAGAAGAAAGTTGCAAGCATAAAGATCAGACATGCCCAGAATTGTGAGGACCCAGCTTCTGAACGGGGAATGGGCTCTGACGATGCTAGACAGTGCGGCAGAAGTAACAATAGCTCGCCAGAACCTGATGGAATTTCTGGTGACAGCGGACTTGAATGATTACATCACGGTGGAAACACCAGACACCAGGGTGAGCATCCCACATAAGTTACACGAAATAACACTCCAAATGGAGGGGGACAAGCCCAGGAAAGTTAAAGGTGTCTTTTGGGAAAATCTGTCATCTGGTTATGACATCCTATTAGCAGAACAAGATTGGCCACCAACATTCGTTATGAGTGCCCCAGGGGAGAAAACGGTAATTTTTCCATCATTCTCCGACCTCGTTCCCATACATCTTAAACATGCATATGCACAGGAGTGGGCAGTTGCCCTAGCTCCAGCACTATACAAAAATCATGCTGGTTGGGAGGAGGATTCAACCCACCACGTGATCCCGTTAAAAGTTTCACCAAATGCTCAGAGGCAATACCCGATTAAGCAAGAAGCTAAAAAACAGGTCAGGGAGATCTTAGATCAACTTGAATACCAAGGGGTGATTGAAACATGCACCTCACCAATGAACAATCCTTTGTTTCCAGTATCAAAACCGGACAACTCATATCGTCTAGTTTTAGATTACAGACATTTAAACTCATGCACAAAGACATTTGCTGTCCAAAACGCACACAGTGCCGCATTAATGAATAACATTGTGCGGAAAAAATACAAAACTACACTGGATATCTCAAATGGATTTTTCTGCCAAAATATAGCTCCTGAAAGCAGGTATTTGACCGCATTCTCAGCGTTGGGGTCCCAGCAGCAATTTTGTCGTCTCCCCCAGGGGTATAAGAACAGCCCGGGGGTATTCTCAGCAAGAGTAAGAGAGTTACTCCAAAATTTTGATGAGGAAGCATTGTCCTATGTGGATGATATTTATCTGATGGACGATGACTTAAAAAAGCACTTGACCAGGGTGAGCACCATTATTATGGGATTCGCCTCTGAGAGCTACAAATTTAATTTTAAGAAATCTAAAATAGCCCACCTCAATGTCCTGTTTTTAGGATACAAGCTTTCAAGTGAGGGGAAAAGCCTGCCAGCTAACTTTTTAGAAAAGTATGCGCTGCTTCAACCACCAAAATCATTTAAAAATCTACAATCAATACTGGGATTCCTACATTTTGGCAGAACATACATTTTAGATTACACAGAAAAAGTCAAACCTTTCTACAACTTAATCAAACCTTACTTTTTTCTTTCAGACATTGGACACAGGAACATTCAAATATCCTATGTTCATTACAAGAAGACATGATTGCTTCCAAACACTTACAGACATGCGTAAAAGTACGCAACTTGGTGATCCGTGTAATAGCGGGTCAATGCGGGTATACTTACTTAACCTTCAATGAAGGCGAAACAGTACCGATCGCATACAAATCACACCTGTACACAAACGCAGAAATGCGTTTTACTTCAATAGAAAAATACTGACAGCTGTTCAGACCGCTGTAGCAAGAGAAAGAGCACTGGCTCAGGGAAACGCATAATTGTCGTGACCCCAGTACCAGCTTTAGAAGCTGTTACAAAGGCAAGCATTCCAAATGCTAAAGCCTTACATCCAAGATGGATACAATGGGCTAATTCTCTTACTGCAACGGACGTTGAATACAGATTTGATCCAAGTTTAAAAACACAAGCATTTCTGCAATACGAACAAGAATATCCTCTACCAAATGAAATATTGCCTCTCGATCAGTATGAATATATTATTTACACTGACGGATCTGCTCAACCGGCCATAGGGAGTAAGCAACAATACAGCGCAGCATGTGCAATCGTTAAAGGTCGCATGCGGGATGAAAAGTTCCATCCGAGTTGCACCAAAACGCAATCTCTAGGGGACTGCACCGCTCAGATGGCAGAGTTAAAAGCACTGATACTGGCACTTGTAAATACGGATCACGAATTCCCCACACTAATTGTGTGTGATAATGATTCCTTTTACTGTGTGCAGTCATACAATGAATACTTGTATCATTGGGAACAGAACGGGTTTAAAGATGCAAAAGGTGGCACAATTAAGCATAAAATGCTATGGGAACAGGTAGTGGAGTTGAAAAACGACCTACCAAGGGCTCACGTGATACACACTGAGTCATCAGCGTGATGGCGTTCACGTTGAAGGGAATTCATTGGCTGATGAAGCCGCAAAGGGGGCTGTACGCACAGCGTCCATAGCTCCAATCACTCATTCAAAAACGAGGATAGACGGTGAGATTATGGTGGCTGTTATTGCTTCAAGCAAAAACAGCGGTGCAGTACCAAAGAAATTTCCACTCAAATACTCCTACAAGTTAGATGCAAACAACCTTCCATATGCTCAGATTCCTGGAGTGGGGGACAGAGTTATACCAAATATGGATCGTAGGCAAGGTTTACTATTAGTAGCACACGAGGGTTTGGGCTCTGCACATACAGGCGTTACAGCGACTATTTCATTGTTGAAACAGCGCTATTGGTGGCCCGGTCTAACAAAGCAAACTAAAGACTATGGGCCTGATTCTGATGCGGGTTG
The DNA here is from genome assembly GCA_963921515.1 of Calotriton arnoldi. Taxonomy (NCBI): domain Eukaryota; kingdom Metazoa; phylum Chordata; class Amphibia; order Caudata; family Salamandridae; genus Calotriton; species Calotriton arnoldi. The sequence goes on along the minus strand of CAWUFW010010193.1, from coordinate 54,879 downwards.
GAAAGCTTCCCGACCGAATCGGTTTGGAAATGGTTTCTGACACACTCGTATCGGGAGAGTCCGACCGACGGAGTACGATGCATCCGGATGCTTCCAGATACGATTTGGTTGGACTCCCATCGACTTCAATGGGAGCATATGTTCCTAACCGCATCATAATTGGGCCCTGGGTCGGGAAGACACGTTCCCGATCCGATTTGGAAGGAGCAAATGCCATTAGGAGGCCTTCCTAACCGCATCAGAATCAGGCCCTAGGTGGGAATGCTTTCCTAACCGCATCAGAATTAGGCCCAATGTCTTGAAATGCGACATCTGCCAACATATGAAAGGCTCCACCAGAACACTCCTGACGCAGATACCATTACTTATATCTGACAAACCTCTCGCATGTGTGTATCTGGACCACTGCGGCCCCTTACAATCTGATGGGGCTTACAAGTATATCATGGTTGCAGTGGATTCCTGCTCAAGATTCCTATGGGTTTGGCCTCAGCGCTCGGCTGACGCTCGAACTGTTACAAAAGATTTGCGAGACTTTATCGGGTCATACGCAGTTGGCACGTTACATTCTGACTGTGGCCCGGTGTTTAGCTCTCGGGCTTACAAAGAGGCCATGAAACATATGGGCGTTGCACTGCGGTACTCCTCTCCATACCATCCTGAGGGAAATTCGGTTGTGAAGAGGAAAAACCGGAACTTAAAGCAATCTTTAACAGCTAGGGTATTAGGCAAGGGCGGTAGTTGGGTCAGTCTCCTTTATGGGGTACAAAGAGCACTTAATAACCAGCCAAGACATTCTCTAGGGGGTGTCACTCTATATGAGGTCCTTTTTGGGACGAGAATGTGGGTAGCTGATCTTGAGTATGAAGGCACAGTAGCGGATGAGAAACCATTTGATATCCATGATCGTTTGGCTGTTTTACAGGATCTAAATGAATCCAGGACACAACAAAGCAACGTTGTCCAGAAACAGACCACCACTGGGGAAGTCAAGGCAAACACGGCAAGACCTGTCTGAATCCCAAAAATCGGGGATCTGGTCAGAGAGAAAATAGTGGACAAAAAAGAATTTGGACCATCATACAGAAAGCCTGACACCTGTCCTAGCAATTCAAGGAACACTACCTGTTCTTTTGCCGCCTCTTGCCGGAAAAAAGGAGAAAAGATTTGTCTCAATCGACTTAATCAAACCACACTATGTGGTCGATACTGAACAGTAGGCCTCGAGGGCTCCACAGTAGCAGATGCCCTCCTCTAGCTACAGTCCAAGAAGTTCAAACAGAAAGACTCATCACGTTTGAAGAGCCTCCTGTGAGGAATGAAGGACTAAGCAACAATGCTATGGAACTCTTTCCCCTTGAACCCGAAGTTCATCTACAAAATGAAACTCAGAACAACACACAAGTTGCAATCAGACCAAATACAGACATCTACGTCAACATGCCTCAACGAGAGCAAAATGGGATTTCAACAAATCCCGATGCAATTCCTACAATTGATCGAACTGCTTCTGGCTACTTCATGAACTTTGATACGTTTTCTTTGGATCCAAGTGAACCGGAAATGACGCCAGCCCAAGAATCACATAAACAGCAAGCCAAAGACTTTGTGAACTTTCTTAAAAAGACTTACCTGGTATCACCTTGGATTGAACTTTGGGTAATTACTGGGATTCTATTTTTTCTTTTCTGGCTAGGCTTAGTAATAACTTTCAGCATGCTTATTAATGGACGATATCTTCAGCAAAGCTCTACAGCCCCGAAAGTTAATTTGATTTTAAAACCACATCAATCATCTCATCGTGAACAGAGAGACTTGTTATCAGTGAACATCACAGCGGTTCCTATACCGGATAGTATAGTTTGGGACAAGGTTGATTTCGAAATATTCGGTCCGACTGAACTTTTAAAAATTTCTCATTTATTTAAAATTTCATTATCTTTTCATTACCTCAAGTACATTTTCTGATGATTGGACTCTGAAACTATTAATAACATGTTGTCTGATTTAGAAAAAACTGCTGCATTTCCGAACACTGAAATGTTAGAAAGTAATTCAGACTATGACACTTTGTACTGTTACCAACATTATGGTCATCATTTTCTGCACAAATCTATTTCACCTAGAAATGTTTTGAGTACCAACAGTGGGAACATTGCCCTACACCACCAAAAAGTAGTTTGCACACATTTGCACAGAAATTTTCATATTTTTCAGGTTTTAACACCACTGACCCGACCTCATATTATTCTACGGTTACACCAACATCAGCACTGAAAATGATGTCGACAAACACCAAACAGATTTACTCTGCTTCCTTTATTGCCCAACTGTCTGAACAGGGTTTTGACCTATGGAAGGACACAATAGACTTAAAATCAGTCTGGAGCTCTAGGGACTGGCAAGTCCAGGGAACAGAAGCGCTATTTAGAGCTTGCCTCATCCACAGCAGATGATATTTCTAAACGAAACTGTGCAACAGACATCCTGTCTTGGATTAGCCAAGATCAAGGACCTGAACACACCTAGATTTCCAACACCGTCCCAGATGGGAGGGTGGCAACATTTGACTTCACGGGAAGGGGCAACAGTAGATGACATTTTAAAGTACAATAGATCAGACCCAAATTGGGAAAAATGGGTGGTTTGGCCCTTAGAGACAAACATATGTCATAAACGATTCTTGGGTATTACCGAAGGGTACAGTATCCACAGGCCAGACCCACGTTATGTACAAAGAGAACATCCAGGGGTAGTGACATCCTACAGTGTTGGGAAGTTGTGCCTTGATTGGCTAGAAACCTCAACACTAACAGAAGTGAAACAACACTTAACCATACTCTCACAAGACATGGATCTTAGGGATTTTTTACAAGGTCCTAGGAAACAACGTCAGAAACGTTTCATATATGCTGGCATTTATGCTGCCTATAATGAAGAGTGGAAAATATCACAACAAGAGGCCGCAGAGAAAATACGGGAAATAGACCGTATTAACTTAGAAAAATCGTTGGCTGTGGTGGACAATGGGTTAACAACTTTGTCCTCCAGAATATATTCTTTGGGCAACATTGTGTCTTCTGCGATAGATATCCTAGAACAAGATTTGGCCATACTACAACACGGGCAATCACAATTACGTTTTATTGTGTTATTGAGTTGGACGCTGCAATCTTTGCACGCAGGCTTTGTGCCTTGGCGTTTTATAAACAGTACGTCTCTGTTTTCTGAATATAATCTAACAGATAAACACATTGAAATGGCACAAAGGGGAGCTAAATATTCAATGTTGCTTATTGAAAAACTGGACCGACTACCATTTACAGTAGCGGGAAGCTCCGTCTACTGTTTGGCTAATCCATGGCCACATAACTCTACCGGTCACTACTTTTCAGTTTCAATATTGCCTTGAACAACGGCAGGCGGGCAAATATGAAAAAATGGGTAAGGAATACATTAAGGAATCCTGGGATTTACCGTATAGATTTCGATACCGGAGTGGGGATCGAGAACTGTTTCTAAGTGGTACAAACTGCAAGAGCGCTTTGAGCGATTCTCTCATGTGCCGGGACATTACATTGCAAGGAGCGTGTAATGGTTCAATAGCAAACTTGTCCTGCCACATGAAAGGGACTCCATCTGCCGTGATCAAACCGGTATTCGAGCTGCTCTCAAATGGGAGTTACTTGATGCTGAACGATCAAGGTTGCTGTGGTATGCTTCCGGGCATTGCCTATCTGGTCACGGTGAACACTAGGGTTACTTGCTGTATGCAAGTATTGTTTCCCCCAACAAGTACAGTCAGGGAGGTGCCGTTATGGCCTTCATTGAATGTTTCCTTTATGCAATTTGATACTTTGAGCAGACTGAAAGCCATGCTTTTACAGTAGACCGTACCCTTAACCTCCGCTCGAGAGACCTTTGATCTTCAAATCGCAAGGACCTCGACTGAGATGCAGGTACTTATACGTACAAACTGCCCCATTCATTTTGCAGAAATGGTGGTCGTATCTTTAATATGTCTGATACGAGTGGTATTGTACACCTATTTAAGACCATAGGGTCAGCACTTCTTAGCACCTTTCAGACAATCCTCGGAGTTATCCCAAACTTTATACACTCCGTATTTGGAAGCATTTTACCTCTGATCCTGCTATCAATAGCGGGAGTCCTGATTGTCATTTACCTACTATGCAATGGACGGCCCAATTACCAACGAGATGGCAAAAGCGCTCCTGGAGCGGAAATACCGTGAACGCATGGTACAACATCTGGGCACACCTCGCCTGAGGGAACTAAGCGCCTCTTGGTTCCTATCGTTTAGACCATTCTGGATGGACTGTATCCTACCTGTTCTTCGATGCTTGTTTTGCGGTGAAGAATGTGTGTTGGACCTCTGTCTGACACTTGCGACGGACACACCTGCGGACTTGAATACCAGGCTGGAACCCTTGAGGGCCCATGCTCGGCAATGTCCCCAGCATATTCCCATCTTGATGGCTGCATTCCTCGAGAATCCGCAGGTGCCTTTTACTAACCCTGGGTGGTGAACTCCACTCAGCTCGCGAAGTTTGCGGAGTTTTCTGCACTCCGCATTACGCGGAGATCGCGGAGTTCCGAAAAACTCAGTTTGGCGTTGCGGAGCGGAGTTTTTTTCCTCGCTTGCGTTCGTCAACGTCAAGTTGGCGACCGCGAGCAAGGAAAATCAACCTCCCGGCGAGATTTTTCCTCGTTCGCGATCATCAACATCAAGTTGGCGAGCGCGAGCGTGGAAAATCAACATCCCGGCGAGATTTTTCCTCGTTCGCGATCGTCAACATCAAGTTGTCGAGCGAGAGCGTGGAAAATGAACATTCCAGCGAGATTTCTCAACACGGGGGGTCAGGTTTCTCATTGCGAGTGGTCGCGTATGCTCGCGACCGCTCGCGTTGAGAAACTGCCCGTTCGCATTGAGAAAGCTGCCGCTCGAGTAAAAATCTACTTGAGCGGCAGAAAAGGAAAGCTTGCGCTGTGCATGGTGCCGTTCGCAATGATTGCACAGTGCGGACAAGCATCCGGCACTGTGCAATCACCGCGAACTGCATTTTTCTATTATACTCCGCCGCTCGCGGAGCTCTGCGTAGTGCGACAGAGTTTGTTTTGCACTTTACGGTGTTCCGCGTAGTGCAACTCCGCGAACTCCTCCCAGGGTTACCTTTTACAACTGGGGTAAGCTTTAGCTCCACCACTAGCACCACTAGCACCGAGGTATCGACTACAGCACTGGCTGCCTCTACACCAGCGATTGGCAGTACTGAATATCATCTGTGCTCCATTGACGTACTCTGTGATGTGTTGCAAGGACCGTCCCCTGCAGCAGCAAGCAGCAATGATGTTGCGTCTCCCAGCCAGGACAATTAATCTGTAATTGGCTCATCGTGTGCTGGGAAAGAATTCAGATTTTTCATTTTCTCTAAAATTAACTAAATTTGGAACACTTCCTAAAAATTGACACTTTTTCGCTGAAAAGCATGGCCTTTTGACGCTTGTAGACATTCAAATTATATAAACGAACTCAATTGGGACTGTGGCTTAAGCAACAATTCCAAACAACTAATTGTTGTAGTAGTTTTTTTTAATTTTTCCATTTTTTAAGCTGTTTTTAAGATAATTTTAACACAAGATTTTAACGAGGCTCTTTGAAAAATGTTCCATGCTCTACTACCTAGTAAAGAGAATATTCCACTAGCATTTATTTCATTGTTGACTGTTCGGAAGAGGAGTGGGTGTTATGTTTCATATAGGTACCCTAATACAAGCCCGGGGAACATCATACCCTTTCACCTACATTTCCTCCCCTACACTACACTGTAATGAGCCTTTTAGGATTGAACCTTTACCTAGTTCTAGTCCTGGGTGCAGAAGGAGGGTGTCTCCTGAACAATAGAGTCCTATAACTCCATCAATATACTCACTCAGTATGAATGGATATTCATAAGGGTTCTTAGAAACCAGGCTGGAGCTACACCACCTTCCTCCCCACATCTACGTACACGGTTCATCCCATACATCATCCTCAAATCCAACAATGGCTAATACAAGCAACAAGGGACAAAGGAGCCCTAGATACTTTCTGTATAAATATAGCACCTCTTCTAGTGTTAGTCAGAGGGAACCGAGACTTCCAGGCCGACACACTGACCAGAGACGCTGAGGCTCCTGCATGCAGACGCTCCAGCTGACAGTGGTCTGAACATCCCTAGTGGGGTATCCAGCTCAAGACCAAGAAGGGCTCCTACATTCTCACTTCAGGTAATGGGGTTCGACTAAATCCTAGAGGGATTCTTGGCATCACACCTACTCACATACTAGGCACACTTAGGTACATCTGGATAGGCATCGTAGGAGTACACACTTTCTTTTATCAATGCATTTTATATTCATGTATTTATTCATGCTTATTGCAAGATGGTAGAACTGTACTATACTTTTATATTCGCTGTACTGCTAACCATATATCTCTGCTACTGTCTAATGGTTGTTGCAGCTCATATATTCTACACGAGAATAACAACTGTTCAATAAACCCTTATTGAAACGCCCAGGCTGTTTATTCTGTGTATCTCTGAGACAAGATAAATAAGCACGAGTCACTGAGTGAAAAGTAGTACATTGTTTCCACGCTCTTGAGGGATCAGGGTTGTCATGTTCTGAGGTTGCCAGAAACTAATCTCGCCCCGAAAAGAGGAGACACTAGTGGCACTGTGAGCTAGCTTATGCAAACAGGCTAACATTTCTCGGTGGGGGTGCTCAGAGTCAGTCTGCCACCAAACCCACAGTTTATGTTATCCGAACGCGCAGGTCCTGTATGGGCAATATAGGAACTACACGACAGGGGCGTGGGTGCAGAATTACAGATTAACCTTCTGATTCCTAATTCGAATCGAACTACTCATCCTGGGACCCGCCCCCTCAGCCTGGTATGACTCCTGGTGGCCCGCCAAACTGGGAACCTCCCCCACCCCCACGGACCATGCACGCAATGTCGGCATCACACTGGACTCCTCACTCACAATGAAACACCAGATCAACGCTGTATCCTCATCCTACTTCCACACGCTCTGCCTGCTCCAAAAGACATTCAGATGGATGCCCACAGAATCCAAAAAGATGGTCACCTATGCACTCATCACCAGCAGACTCAAATACGGCAAAGCAATGTATGCCGGAGTCACCTAGAAACAGCTCAGGAAATTACAGAACATTGAAAACGCTGCAGCCAGACTGGTCCTCGACATCCCCGCCACAGCCACATAACTCAACACCTCCGACAACACCACTGGCTCCCAGTCAACAAGAGAATCACCTTCAAGCTCCTCACCCACGCCACAAAGCTCTCCACAACGCAGGACCAGCATATCTGAACCACTGCCTCTCATTACACCTACCCACCAGACAACTCTGTTCTGCCCAACTTGTCCTGGCCACCGTCCCATGGATTCACAAGACCAGAACCGGAAGAAGATCCTTCTTCCACCTCACCACAAAGACCTGGAACACCTTGCCCCTCCACCTCAGGCAATCCCCGTCGCTGACCCAATTCAGGAAGGATCTCAAGACCTGGCTTTTCGACAGAACCTCCATGCCTAGATGGATCAACAGCCACTCCCTCAGTGCCTTGAGACCCTCAGGGGTGAGTAACCACACTTTACAAACTCCTGATTGATTAATTGATTCAGTGTCTCACTCATACTAATTCTGGTGGTTGCAGAGTTTAAGAGTGAAACTCCAGGGCAATTAGAATGAGGAGTATTTGTGTATCTTGGAAGCTCATTACCTGTATCAGTCAGTAAATAAATATTGGTACCTTGCAAAACAGTCCCTGTTTTTAGTGTCAATATCACTACCAAATGTGCACTATACTAAGGGTGCACAAAGTGATTTCCGCATATCTGTTTAGCTTGCAAGCACAGATAACCTATTTTGAAAGTTGAAAAACACTTTTGTAGTTCCACAAAAGGTAGCTTTACACTTCTCAAAATAAGTACTTGTACAAATATATTCATCTAAACCAATTTACACCCAACAATGGAGAGTGGACATTTCAGGACAGAAATATTCCGAAAGGTTGTGTACACAGACAAATGCCAGGTTATTCACTACCTTTTGTTGCAACCTACTTCAATCCTGTAAATGGTCAGAGATTTGCAAAATGGCAGGGGTAAATCCTGATCCAGGTTTGGCAAGGGAAAGGAAACAACTAAAATTGATGGTGGTGTACAGAAGTAGCTTTGTCTTGGAGAAAATATAATGCATGTAGAGATAAGTAAAGAACATGCAACTGCATATATGAATCTACTAAGAGCACCAATTCCAGTTCTAGATTCTTCTTTTTCAAAAACACCTTTTTTATTGCATTTTTCAACATGGATCATCCCATTTAGGTTCACCACCCACAAAATAACAATTCCATAAGTTTTACAACACATGACTGATTAACCACATGGTCCAGTATGTTGGAATGATTCGGCGGCGATCATGTGGGGAGAGAATCCCCCGGGTTCTTTGGGAGGACAGAACGTACATCGAATCCAGCATTAACAGGTACACTAGTGTTCGGGGGTAGTCCATAGTGAAAGGTGAAGGGGATCTAGTGGCTGTTACCTCATGTCTATCAATGCAGAAAGAAGACATCCATTGTCCCCATACCATGGCAAACTTTCCTGGGTATCTCCTAGCTGCGTACACCACCCGTTCTTCCTCCATACATTGGGTCATACTCATGATCCACTTATTTTTAGAGGGTGTCTGGGAGCTCCCATTTGCATCACTACATCCTCTTTGGCCATTGCAAACCCCAGTGAACAAAAAAAATTGTGTATTCTGTGTCAGATATATCTCACCTGAGATGCCCAGAATTGTGATTTGGAACATGCAGGGGACCAGCACCTCCTGGACATTGGACAGTACCTCCGATACGTCTCACCAGTACTTTCCTATATTGGGGCATGCCCATAACATAAGGGAGAAGTCCACGTTCACACATCTCATACAATTGGGCATGGGAATCCTCCCCATCTTAAATAAGTCGCTACAGCTGTAAAACACCCTGTGGAGAATTTCTAATTAAATAAGCCAAAAACTAATTTTTATTGCAATCTCACCAAGGTGCATCAAGGCCATCTCCCAATCCACATTCTCCATCTGTCCCAATTCAAGCTACCAGCAGACCCTTAGTCATTGCAAGTTGTCAGGCATGCTATTAATTAGCATAAAATAGGTGTAGGAGATTACCCGGTCCGGTATCGCCTGGATTAGTATCCTATTCTTGATGGGATTGCTGCTCTCTATGGCTGGCATGTCGGAAGGCTTGTCTTAACTGGATATAGAGACATTTTTGGGAGGAGTCTATTTTGTATTATTCCTGTAAGGTTCGGAAGAGTTTCTTCTCTCCCCTCATGGCTAAGTCGACTAATATTGAGATGCCAATGTTATCCCACCTTATGAACTCCACTAGCTTACGCACTTCCCTCAACTTGTCTTTTCTCCAGAGAGGGGTCATTATGGTGTGGGTGTTGTGCCCCACCACATAGCACCCCATCCTATCCCACATCTCTAGGGTTGTCAGGGACAGTATCAGGAGCTCCACTCTGTTTGTCTTGCCATATAACTAATGTATGTAGGACTGGGGTTCCATTATGGACTGTCCAGCCGTGTTGCAGGATTGTCCCTGCTTGCAAAGGCCCACTCTTTGATTTAGTCATAGGTTCGTGAGCAGCACCTTTTAGACACTGGAGTTAATTTGATGCCTCAGGGCTCGATTTAGAGTTTGGCAGATGTTTACTCTATGACAAATGTGATGGATATCACATCTGCCGTATTACAAGTTCAGAGTGTAATATACTATTATAAGAGCATCAGGAAATAATAGAATGTCTTTTTCTTTTTGGAATCTCTAGGAGACTTTGCTTCTTGTCTTGTGTTGTGGGATGTCCTGAGATTGTTAGTTTATTGAAACTTGAGGAGGAATAGTAAAAAAACAAAAATACAACCTTGATTTCAAATCTCACTCCTCAGTATGCTGTGTAGATCAATTAAGTGTTGTGAATAATGGGACACTAGAGAGAGAAACAGAGACACTTGATATCTTCACCTCACCTGTTCTTCCTGTCAAACTCAACCTTCACTGCAGAGGTATTGATATCTACAACAAGAAATAATTAGGGGCCTGCGATAAATTTTGCTCCCCCAGCAGTGCTGGCAAAGTTTTGGCTGTAACCCTGAGTTCCAGCCAAATGTTGCCAACTGCAGAAAGGCTGAGTTTTTTTCTTGTGTGCGGCTTGCTAACAGTAAGTAGGTGAGTGAGGGCAGCCGGCGAGATTTCCCCAATGTGGGCAGTCACAGGCAGCTGTGACCATTCGCGGTCAGAAAACTGCAGCTCAAGTAGAAAATCTACTCGAGCAGCAGCAAAATCAACTCAAGAAGCCTTGTGGTGCCACTCGCACATAATGAGCTTCCGGTGCAAAAAATCGGCATGAGCAGAATGACGTGCCTAATTTCACCTGTTCGCGGTACTCCACTGAATCTCACTGAGTATTCATGTATCTCCATAGAATTTCTTGGAGTGAAACTCTGCGAGTTCCACCCACTCCTCAAAATAATTATTTTAGTATTTGGGCAATGGTTTTGCAATTCACTATTTCTAGAATAACATCTGATGTACTTTTTGGCAATCTCTGTATGACTGTTAGCATTCACTTGTGTTGATCGACACTCTGAAGACAACCTGCCCCAATCCCCAAAACATAGCTCCGCACATGAGTTAGCATGAATGGCAGACCTAAGAACTGGAGAGGAGGGGTAATTCAGTGAGAGAGAAAAGACAGCTGGAATGATGTAATCTCTTCAAATACATCTCTCATACTTCAGTGTCTATATAGTATTTTCAAAGGTGAATGTTATAAAGATAGTAAGGTATAAAAACAGACGTGGTTATACTCTGTTATAAAAACAGACAAGGTTTAACTATCTTGCATAAAAATTGAAATGATTTTAGAAAGGAAGGTATTGGTGATAATGCTTACCGGCTTCATAATGACACGCTGCAGAGAAACTAAGCCACAGTCGAAGGAAACCAATAATGTCAAAGATGGAATCCTGGGTTGAAAGTAGCAGTGGCCGGTCCAGGTAAGCGGGGTGGGGTGGGTGGGGCCGGGGGGTTGTCTACAGACGACCGAATAGGGAAAATTAAATAAATAAATAAATCTGATTTTGTCGTCTGTCGACATCCCCGATGCCTCAACCCGCCCCACCCCGCTTACCTGCACCGGCCGCTGCTGGTTGAAAGTGTGTTGTGTAAGTTACGCCTTTGACATAACTCTACAAGGTGTGCTTTCCCATCCACGAGTGACAAGGGTGAAGTTGGTTCAATGCACCAGTGATGAATGTAAAAGACAAAATAATGTAGCCACGCAAAACACTATTCAATGTGTATATTAGATAGAAACATTGCCTTTGGGTTACTAACAATCCCATGAAGGGATAAGGGCACCATGGAAACAGCAAAAGACCTTATTTCATTATTCACAGTATCACACACACTGTACTAAAAAGAATGAACACTTTTGAGTTAAAAGTATTTATTGCTACAGGAACAATTTGTTTCTTAATACACCTAAAACAACTACACAGAGTATAATTAAAACAGCAAGAAGGTACGTTATAAATAACAAGAATAAAATGAACATTTCTAGCATGGAAGGCAGAGCAACTTGCTGTCTAGAGTTTCTTAGAGAGAAGAAACACACTGTATACCTTGATGACAGCAAAGGCTGTCTTTATCAGTGGAGGAGAGAAGACAGTGTTTCCCACAAAGGACAAACAAATACTGCAGTAGTCAGTAGGTCTTCCTTTGGCACTCAGTGTTATCAGCTTCAGGCAAGATGTAGCATCTGCAAAGTATGACAACAGTAGGTGAGCCCTATTCTGGCAAAATCTCTGGCGATAATCTGGGCAAAGGACCTCTCCTGACAAGATGTCAAGTGGTCAATCTTATATGCTAAATCTTATCAGAAATTGGAATTTCTGCCATTTCAAATGGGGGGATGATGGCGGACTCTTCCCACACACGTCACCATTAGTGTGCTCATCTGGTCACACCCCAGAAGTGAAGGCGTAAGTGCATAGCTGCGGCAGAATGGCAGTTCCTGTCAGAGCAAATGGAGCTCCATGGTTATGGCAACGGAGAGTGAGACAGGAGTCGGTTCCTGCATAGCTGCATGGGAGCAGGAGGGACCGAAGAGTCCTGCCGTGCATAGGCAAAAAACAGCATTAGCAGTGTGTCTCAAGATGGAGCTTCCTGGAGGAGAGGTGAGAGCGCACTGACACAGGGAGCTGTGGTGAGTCGGGCCTCAGTGCCACCATAGGGGGTGACCGTTTCTCAGATTCTCATTTGCCGCATTCCTTACTTCGTTCACACTCTGTTGATTCAAGCGTCTATTAGCTGTTAGCTACCCATTAAAGCTCTGCTTCTCTGGTCAAAGGGAAAGGGAAAGGAAAGCAGCAGCAGTTGAGCAGCATCATCATTTGAGGCTAAACCTGCACCTGCGCATTGAAAACTTCTATCATCACTTAGAAACTGCACCTTAGAAAAGGTGCTGGAAAGCCTCTTGGCTTAAATATCTGGGCATATTGGTCAACAGGGACTTAACCAAGATAGTCACGGACAACCTGACCCCGCTCATCACACAGATGAAAAAGGACTTTGAAAAATCACTGCTGGGTTTTTCTATGTGGGGTAGGGCACAGGCGGTATGGATGGTCATGTTGCTGCGCTTCACCTACACACTCGGCATGCTCCCCGTCACGGTACCACTGACCACTCTACATCTCATTGATTTCCAATCCAAGCCTTCGTGTGGGGATCCACTCGGCCCCAACAAGCTGCATCCAAACATAGCACGTTGCTCATGCTACGTCGCTTACCTTCGGTGGAGCACTATTCTTTGGCCCTACACCTTTCTCAACTTGCCTATTTATTGCCAGGTACCTCGGACCCCCCACAATGGTTTTGTACCAAACGTTCACTTCTCAATCGCGATGACGGACTCCCCCTTCTCTATGGGGCACACGCCCCCTAACCTTCACACATTCCCACCCAGTGCTGCAGGCCATGTCCAAAGCCTGGCTCCATGCCCACTGCCTCTTTGGAGTGGATAACCAACTACATAACAGGGTGCCGCTATGGGGCAATGGCAGCCTCCATATCAACAGCCGGACCATCCGCTGGCCGTGGTGGGTTGAAGCGGGCATTCATACACTAGACCAGGTACTGCTAGACGGAGACCTGAAACCTTTTAAACAACTGAGGGAGGAATTTGGCATCTACCCGTGACAGGCCTGGCAAATACCTGTAACTACAGCATTGCCTGCGGTGCTGCCTGGGCCCCCGGCCATGGTCCCTGTCATCTTCATCGGTGGTGGAATATCTGCACACATGGGGCCAACATAGGAGTGTGATTTCAGGGCTTCACAGCACACTCACAAACCACCTCTTCTCACAACCCCTCTCTCGTAGCCTCCACATCAAGGGGCAGAACCGCCTTCAGATCACAATTGAGGAGAAGGACTGGCCTGAAGTTCTGGAAGCCCTGGACAAAGGTGCCCGGGAAGACCGATTTGAAATTTTGCTTGTTCAAGATGCTCCATGAGTGGTCTTGACCCCATAAAAACTAAAAATGGCTCGTCTCCTACCTCATTCGAACGGCTGGAGGTGCGCGGCTACGCAATGGGACCTCACCCACATCCTATGTGACTCCCCATCAATCCAATCTTTCTGGACCTACGTAGGGGACACCCAAGGGATGTCCCTGCCCCTCCAGCTCCCCTTCACTCCTCCTGTTATTTTTTTTACATGATCTTGGAGGCTCGCCTGATCAATCATGACCGCAACGCCGCCTCTTGCACACTGTGCTTTCCACAGCCAAGCTCGGCATCCTCCTCCAGTGGTGCTCACCCATACCCGCCTCTCAGGAAGCCTGGATGGTGTCAATGATACAGACAGCGTCCTATGAACATGTAATTTATGGCATGCAAGACCAGATTGAGGTGTTCACCCATATGTGGACGCCTTTCCTCCAGGATGCTCCCTAAAGCTGACTGCACTGACACTGGACCCCCTCACGCTTCAACCAAGCACAGCGACCAGCCTATCACCTGGCGCAGTGATATAGGCCCCTCTCTCTCTCCCCTGGGCTGAGTCTCTGGCTTCCACACCCGCCTTAGCCTCCCTCACTGACCACACCCCCACCCTCCTCTCCCCCCTCTTTGTATCCCTTCCATCATTCCCATCCCTCTGCCTTCCCCCCTGTTTCTTTTCCTACCCCTCCCCCTCTCCCCCATCCCACCACTGGGCATGCAGATATGTGGATCTTCCCCCCTTGGCGGAGACCCCTGATGCCATACATCTGTGCACTGGGCATACCACTACCCTATGGACATAGGACGCCCCCTTCCTTTCCACCCCCCATCTTTCCCCCTACACCCACTACCCCTTCCCTCCCGCCACACCCCCCAAGCTGCACTATTTTTCATCATGTCTTGGGACTTGCGGTCTACCCCACCTTGCGACATAGATGACAGCCTTCCCCCCACCTAGGCCTGCCCTCTCCACCCCAACAACTGCATCGCGCATAAACTCTGGGCACCTGCCCCCTCCCTTCCACCTTCCCCTACCCCCTGAAATAACAATTTAAAAGGGCCACCGCACTGCTTGTAATGGGAAAAGTGTCAATGCCTACTACGCCACGATCAACAGCCGAGGTGTGGCATACAGCTGGATTAGGCACTTTATTATGTATATTGCACTGTACTGTCTGGAAATGATGGGAAGATGTATTAGATTTGATTATGAGGGCAGCTGCAATATTGTTCAAGCTTATCTTCCTCTGAAAACTCTTATAGGGTTATTGATTATCGGTCAACTTCCCAGTGTGTTGTTGGGAGTCAGGAGGCTGTATAGACCAAAATTTTATCTCAGATGCTTTCCCGACAAGATTTTCTTTAGTTTTTTGTTTTTCTATACTCAAGACATATGTAAGCATTTTGGGTAGGATCAGGCACTAAATTTTGCACACAGCAATTTTGTTCGCTGGAAATGATGGGAAGTCATTTTAGATTTGAATATAAGGGCAGCTGTAATGCTGACCGAGATTATTTCCTAGTGAAGGTTTTGATAAGGTCTTTGATTAACTGTAGAGATCATACGTCCCCATTGCTAATTCCCTTTTATCATACGCAGTCGCATAAGAAATCCATACTTATCGCCTCCTTAAATGCTAATGGCCTTAATCATAAAATCAAAGCTCGAGCCATTGACGATTGCTTGCGGGGGCACTCTCCATATATTGTGTTGATTCAGGAGATGCATTATATAGAAAAGAAGGAACCTACATATAAAGGGGCAGATTTAGAAGCCCCTTGCGCCACTTTTGCGTCATTTTTAACATGGGAAAAATTACGCAAAAGTAGCGCAAGGGGCTTGTAAATCTGCCCCAAAATGTTTAGACAGTGGGCAGGTTATCAATATTTTTCATCAGCGAATGCTGCCCTTAGAGAGCTAGCAATGTTTGTTAATACATTTTTCCACTATCAAGTTACTTTCTCTCAGGCGGATAAAGAAGGTAGATGGAGATCAATTAGTGGACTGGTTAATAATAATAGACTTACAGTAGCCACCATGTATGCACCAGTTTTAGATAATGCATCACTGGTGTTGTGATTTAGGGCAGTGACTTTAATCTCCTTCAAAATCCGGAACTAGATTCATCACCTGACAGACAAAAGCAGAATAAGTCACACATTGCATTGATGGAATGTATGCAATGGTTGGTTCTGATAGACCTATGGCGAGAAGAATATCCAAATAGGAGAGAATATTCATGCTTTTCGGCAAAATATAAAAGCGCTGCTAGATTATACTATTTTCTTTCCTCTCACAATTTAAAATGTATTAGATCCATGCATTTCCAGTATGGTTTTTCAGACCATGCTTTAGTAAAGCTGGAAATATCAGGGCTTGGCGCGTGAAAATACTCCAGAGATTCTTTTTCAATAGTCTCGAAGATGAAGAATGGTGTATGGATGTACAGAATGAAATAACATGCTTTTTCCAATTAAATAGTAATACTGCAAGGGTAGAAAGTGTCTGGGAAGCTTTTAAAGCAACCATTCGCAGTTGTATAACCTCTAAAGACATAGCATTAAGGCGATGGCAAAGAGCACGCAAGACACAATTAGAATTAGATGTCAATTGGGCTAATGTGCAATATTTGCAGAATAACAATACTAATAATAAACTGGCTCTTAGACAAACCCGAATATCTATGCAAGTTTATTACTATGCCAAAGTGTATTCGGCTAATTTAGCATGTCTTCAAAAGGTATACGAGGAGAGCAAATTTGCAGGGAAATGTTCAGCTTGGCAAGCAAAATAGCGGAAAGCACAAAATAGGATTTCATCCCATATAGATAAAGATACAAAAACTTGCATAACAGATGAGACACAAATAAAGGAGGGCTTTCTTAAACATAATGAAACAATATACTCCGTAACACAGGATGTGGATGTTTCAAGACTCAGGGGTTTTCTTAGTAAACTTTTAATTCCTAAATTACACATCAGCCAAGTAAAAGATCTGGTGGCAGACATCACTCTAAAAGAAATGGAAGATGTTGTACAATATTTGGCAAATGGGAAGGAATGCGAAGAAGATGGACTGCCAGTTGAACTATAGAAAAAGTTCACCTCAGTATTAAACCCCGAGCTGATGAAGTTAGATAACCATGTTTTAAAAGGGGGTGAAATCCCCGCCTCTTTTCGTACGGCAGTTGTGGTTCGTTTTTGAAGAAAAACAAGGACAAGGAGGATGTCAATTCATTTCGACCCATAAGCCTTTCAAACGTTGATTATAAAATTATAGCTAAGCTTTTAGTAAATAGAATGAGTAAGTCCACAGGCTCAGTTATACACCCGGACCGTGTGGATTCGTGCCCGGCAGGCATTTTTTAATAATAATTTCTTAATTGAAGCTTTAGATTACTTTGCTCAAAATAAATTCCCTGCTCATTTCCTGTTACTAGATGCTGAAAAGGCTAATGACCTAGTGTGTTGGGAAAGCCTTTTCACTATTCTCGGTGAGTTTGGGTTTCCCGATAAATTTATTAAAGTAATCCGGCTTTTACACATGGGCCTCCGCGCAAATAATTATTAATTCTAGCAATATTGGTACTTGTAAAGTTAACAGAGGTACAAGACAAGGCTGTCTTGTGTCACCCATACTTTTCACTCTATTTATATAGCCATAGCTATAGCTGTCGGTTCAAACATTAATATAGTACCACCGCTCCAAGGGATGACAAATATAAAACTTTATGCCGATGATATAGCTTTGTTCCTTAAGCCCGATTTAGAGAACCAAAACAGTGTGTTTGAAATTTTTCAAGAATACCAATTACTCAGAGGTTATAAGATAAATAAATTAAAAACAGAGATTTTACTCTGTAATACTGCACTCAACACTTTATTAACTGAATTCCATTCTTCAGTTTCTTTAAGGCCCAAAAGATATCTTGGAATATATGTTTTAGAAAAATGATCTATATGTTTTGAATTATGTTCCTTTAATATGTAAGATAAGGGGCTTGCTTTCCAAATTGAACAATCTACCACAGTCAATATTGGATTGTGCTGCTCTGATCCACATGTCTATCCTACCTTTGTGTAATTTTGTGTTTTCTGCCATCCTCAATACTGTACAGATGACATTTTTTAAAGAAATGCAGGGCATTTTTTCTGCTTTTCTATGGGCTAGCAAAATCTCTAGATTAGCTTTGGATATACTTTGTAGGCCAGTAAAAGCAGGCAGCCTGGCCCTCCCTGATCTGAAAGAATACTGATTCGCACATATCACATACAGGTTTTTTAAGCCCTTAAATGCGAGTAGATTTGATAACATTTTTTTGATCTGATTTTTCAAGAATATATTAGTAATGTTTTACGTCTTACGAAAGTTACTAAAAAAATTCAGATATACGACTTTACAGGGGATCATTAAGCATAGGCAGCAATTATTTAGGCATTATGATATCCCCTTGATTAATGGAGTGACTTCCCTGACAGATGTATATATCTGGGAGTTTCCTCTTGCAGATAAAACTGCTGCCTCTAGGTGGGAGAGCAATGGATATCGTAAGATATGGGATTTTCTGGATGGAAATTGGAAAAGCAGGCGAGAAGTAGAGCCCAGCATTAAGCATTTCAAAGTAGCGATGCAATGGTCTTTTATTAGGATTAGGCACTTCCTATGGGATATAGATCCCAGAGATATAATTGCAACTATTGAATTCATTGAGGATCTGATAGAATCGCAGACCTATAAATTGATTAGCTGCTGGGTCTCTTCCTTACGCAACCATACAGCAATTAAACTCTATGAGAAGGTGCATGAAAAGTGGCAGTCCAAAAAAAATCTCCAGGTATTCGTAACAATTTGGGATAGGATAAACAAGTTTAATTTTACCCTGCTTAAAGGGGCCCATCTGCACAAAATGCAATTTTACACCAAATGGCTTTTGTATAAAACTTCCGCCTTCCTCCATTAAATTAATCCGCGAATTTCCGCAAATTATTTTAGGTATGATGCGGAGGGAGGGGGGAATTGGACCCACATCATATGGGGCTGTCCAAGATTAGGACTGTTCTAGGATGAAATTAATGAGTTCTGTAGTTACACACTACAATTGGAGGACCCGTTAGATGTTCTGACAGTGGTGTTATGGTACTCATCGGACTTAAAGGTGGGCCTTTTATAAAAAAAAAAAGTGATTATATATTATTGTTTTAATAGCCAGATCCTTAATTCTTCAAAAGTGGCGATCTGAGGAAATTCCAAAATTCCAACACTGGCATTCCAAATTTTGTGGAATCAAAGAGTCAGAAAAGAGATATGCATTAAGATCTGGATTGTACAGGAAATTCTTAAAACTTTGGAAGGCATTCGGTTAGGACCTCTATTGACAAATAAGTGGTGTGCAAAAAGAAATTAAAAAGGGTAAAAAAAAAATGCAAAATGAATTGGGTTTTTATCAAGCGGGGGGACGTTCACGTGTTATTTGGAATTCAGGTGCAATCGTATAATTTTGTATTATCTTATTAATTTATCTGTCAAATTTAGCATATTAAATTCCTGAAGTCGTTTTTTAAATATCTAAAAGGATTGTAATGATGTAATTACTTCAATACATTTTTTCTGTTTTTATGTAACTATGGACTTTGTAATGAATGAACTCTCAATACATTTAAAAAAAAAAAATGGAATTTCAGACATTAGTTTAAAATGTCTGATGTAGATTATATGCATCAAGGTATGTGTCCAAAATGTTTCTTCCTGAGCATATGAGGTAAAAGGGCATCAATTCAGCCTACACTATTTTGGTTATATGTATGTGTGTGTTCATAATTAACCTTGACATGATGGAAAGTAGACATTTGATCCAGACAAATGTAGCATTGATAGTTGTATCTGTGCCATCAATCGAATGGCTTGATGCTTTCATAGTTCTTAGAAAGATAAGGCCAGGCAACATATGAATCTAATAGCAGACATGACAAGGATTCTGCATAAATCTGGAAAGATGGCTACTTCCATTGTTTAAGAGGGGGAAGATGGCAACCTCCATTAGCAAAGATGGAGTCGGGCCTACATAAGATGGAGCCGAACATTAGGGGCTTTACGTCAAGCGAACCTGTAATTCAGGGAAGTAGTGGGAGATCAAGCACAAAAACCAATACCAAAATGTGAGTCAGAAGAAAGACCAAGTGCAGGAAACCGTTCAGCAAATACAACTAAGGGCCCGATTATGATGCAGTTTGGAAAGCTTCCCGACCGAATGGGTTTGGGAATGGTTTCCGACCAAATCGGATCGGGAGAGTCCAACCTACCTAGTACGATGCATCCGGATGCTTCCAGATACGATTTGGTTTGGGAGCCTTTGTTCCGACCAAATGCAAACGCTCCAATTGAAGAAAGGGGTGGCTGGGGAAAATCGGGCACCCTGTGGTGGGCACCCCCTGGTGCCTGCCACACTGTGCATGGCTGGTAAGGGGGGACCCATTGGTACCCCCACAGGCCCGATTGGGAAGGCTCTGGGTGCAGGGGGGCCCAATATGGGCCCCCAAAGTCTGATTCCGACTGCTGATTCGAGTCGGACGGCACAATTCAGAAAAGCTGTCCAAATCCAGCATCATACTCAATCGTTCGGAAATGCGGCCTGTAGACATACGATTCTGCTCCGTACGGCTCGGTCATTCCAAATGCCCTCGGGTTGGGATTGGGATATTCCTAACACCTAACTCGCATCATACTCGGTTGGTCGGAAACCTTTCCGAGCTGGTCAAAAAGACACGTTCACGATCCGATTTGGACGGAGCAAATGCCGTTAGGAGGCCTTCCTAACCGCTTCATAATGTTAGAAATGGGGGTCTCTAGTTGGCAATGGCTGGCGCCACTGTCCAAATAGGGACCCTTCTTCCTAAGTCAGGGCAAGTGGGCTACCCCCTTTGATAACCCCTGCTCAACCCTGTGGTAACATAGCACGAGCAGTTAGGCCTATCTCAGAGGCAGGGTGTGAAGCATTTATGACCATGCACAATAAGGCAGTAACGACACCACAAAAGGACACAACTCAAGTAGGTATAGAAAAATAGTATCTTTATCTAAGGTTTAGTACGAGACTCTCAAAAGCGTTTTAACCAGTCACAATGTACGTAAATCAGTAAGGACTTAAAAAGGCAATACGTATTCACCAGAACATGGCACTGACTGAGTTCAAGGCCTGGGTCTACGCGACCCGTTGCGCACCAGATACCTGCCGTTGGACGGGGACCCAGCACGTAGCTTCTCGAAGAAGCGGAGACAGTGACAGGCAGATCCCCAGCGACCACAGTTCTCGACTGCAGTGGTCCGCAACGTGCATTCAAAACGATTCGGGCACTCGGGGACAGGTGGGCTCCCAGCGGCAGCAGCACGCGCCTGCGGCGGCCCGGGCTGGTGGTGGCGATGACTCTCGTCGTGCAGCTCCATGGTGGGCTCACAGCGGCAGCAGCACTCTCCTAGCTGCGGCGGCCCACGGGACGATTCACGATGATGCAAAGTTGACAAAGATGCAGGCACTCAGCGGCGGCAGCTCTCTCTTAGCTGCGGCGGCTCACAGGACAAATCTCGATGATGCAAAGTTAGCAAGGGTGCGAGCACTCCGCGGCAGCCGCTCTCTCTTAGCTGCGGCGGCTCACAGGACATATCACGATGATGCACAGCGGACACAAGTGCGGGCACTCAGTGGCGACAGCTCTCTCTTAGCTGCGGCGGCCCACAGGACAATTCACGATGTTGCGTAGCTGACACAAGTGCGGGCACTCAGCGGCGGCAGCTCTCTCTTAGCTGCGGCGGCCCACAGGACAATTCATGATGTCGCACAGCTGACCCAGGTGCGGGCACTCAGCGGTGGCAGCTCTCTCTTAGCTGCGGTGGCCCACAGGGCAGTTCACGATGTTGCACAGCTGACACAGGTGCGGGCACTCAGCGGCGGCAGCTCTCTCTTAGCTGCGGCGGCCCACAGGACAAGTCACGATGTTACACAGCTGACACAGGTGCGGGCACTCAGCGGCGGCAGCTCTCTCTTAGCTGCGGCGGCCCACACAGTAGCAGCGAAGGTTCTGACGATTCAAATTAAGGCGGGCGCTCAGCGGCAGCAGCTCTCCCTTATCTGCGGCGGCCCACACAGTTTCAGCGAGGGTTCTGAAGATTCAAATTAAGGTGGACGCTCAGCGGCGGTAGCTCTCTCTTAGCTGCGGCGGCCCACACAGTTTCAGCGAAGGTTCTGAAGATTCAAATTAAGGCGGGCGCTCAGTGGCGGCAGCTCTCTCTTAGCTGCGGCGGCCCACACACAGAGTTCATAAGGGTTACCAGTCCGCGTTCCTCACATTAGAACTAGAGGTTCCGGATTACTCGACGGAGGCCTCACCTGCAAGTAGAATCCCTAGCACAGGAATTCAGGCGGCTGACGGGGTGAAGTCTAATGTCCCTGAGACTTCAGCAGGAGGAGCTCTCAATTCAGGCCCTTGGGTAGTATCTTCAGCAAGCTTGGTGAAAGTTTCAAAGTCCTTTCCTCTGTCCGCTCGGACAGAGTTTCGTCTTGACACCCAGAAGGAACACCCCGCACCAGGTTTCAGCGCAGCGTTTTATACCTAAAAAGTCTTTGTTCTCTGCAGTCACAAATCACTGCATCCAGCCAGAACCAGTTCGGTGGGGTCGGGTAGCACTTGGTTTATGAGGCGACATCCTGCCCTTTGAGAATCTGGGGGTCTGCTATCAGACGCCCAGTGGGAGATGGAGCCATCATTCCCCTTGCCAGGCACGGCCCTGCTCGGATCAAAGAGTCACCCCTCCCCATACTCTAAATGCCGATCTCTCTCTCCAGCCAGGTCTGACCCAGCTGGCCCTGCTGCTCCAAAACCAGACGGCCAATACACACGCTAGCAAAGCCTACAGGAAAGCTTAGGCCAGAAAATACCTCGTTTCTAGTAGAGGCATTTTCGAACACGGGCTACGCTAATATTCCTTACTAAAAGATGTATCTCAATGTTCTGAGCTTAAATATATCAAATTCGACGTTCCTATCAGGTTCCTGTGGGCAGGTAGGATTAAGGCATGTAACACTCAGCCTGCACATTCTGGCCTATGAGAACGGGTGGCCTCACAACAGTAAACAGTGAAATGGAGGGTAACTCGCTATTAGAACATGCTACACAGGCATACTTAAAAAGCCGCTTCGGTGGGTAGCACAAATCAGTGCTGCAGGCCCACCAGCAGTATTTGGTCTACCAGCCCTGGGCACACACAGTGCACTGATACTAGGGGCTGACAGGTAAACCAAAACGAGCCAAACTATGGTTATCCCAATTCATACAGTTATCTTCACACCGGGAGCATTCGCGCTGTGTCACTGATTGGCAGTGGCACAGCGCCCAGAGCATCCAAATCCAATCAACATAAAAGGTAAGAAGTGAAAAGAGGAAGGGAGACCCGCGCCAATGATGCCAGGTCTAACACGCGTCCCCTCCAGCTGAAATGTGGGGAGAACTAACCATTCCCTTGGGAGTTCTCATCACTAAAGCGGAAAAAACTGGACAGACCGTCAGAACTAACCATTCCCTTGGGAGTTCTCATCACTAAAGCGGAAAAAACTGGACAGACCGGCGTGTTCTGTACCGGGGCGGTGTTCCACCGTGAAATCCATACCCTGTAGGGAAATGGACCACCTCAACAACTTGGGATTCTCACTCCTCATATGCATCAACCATCTAAGGGGCCTGTGGTCTGTCTGAACCCGGAAGTGAGTCCCAAACAGATATGGTCTCAGCTTCTTCAGCGCCCAGACCACAGCAAATGCCTCACGCTCAATTGCACACCACCTCTGTTCCCGGGGAAGTAACCTCCTGCTCAGGAAGGCTACCGGTTGGTCTAGTCCCTCCTCATTGATCTGTGACAGAACAGCCCCTATACCATGCTCTGAGGCGTCTGTCTGGACAACAAATTCCTTTGAAAAGTCGGGCGCCTGAAGCACGGGTGCGGTGCACATGGCAGTCTTCAGGCGTCAAACGCGTTCTGACAGGTGTCAGTCCAGTTTATCTTCTTTGGCTGCTTCTTAGAAGTCAGCTCAGTCAAGGGTGCAACAATGTTGCCATATCCCTTGACAAACCTCCTGTAGTACCCCGTGAGTCCTAAGAAGGCTCGCATCTGCGTCTGAGTCTTGGGGGGTTCCCACGCCAGGATAGTTTCAATTTTGGGCTGAAGGGGCGCCACCTGGCCGCCGCCCACCTGGTGCCCCAAATACACTACAGAACCCTGCCCAATCTGGCACTTACTGGCTTTGATTGTGAGGCCTGCCTTCCGCAGTGCCATCAATACCTCCCAGAGGTGGCGCAGGTGGTCCTCCCAAGAGGAGCTAAACACCGCAATGTCATCCAGGTAGGCGGCACTGAAGTCTTCCAGCCCAACCAACACCCTGTTGACCAGCCTCTGAAAGGTGGCAGGGGCATTCTTCATTCCAAAGGGCATCACCCGGAACTGGTAGTGTCCATCGGGTGTGGAGAAGGCTGACCTCTCCTTTGCTCCCTCGGTCAAGGTGATCTGCCAATACCCAGACGTCAAATCAAATGTGCTGAGGTATTTTGCAGCCCCTAACCGATCTATGAGCTCATCAGCTCTGGCGATGGGGTGCGTGTCAGTCTTCGTGACTGAATTGAGGCCCCGATAGTCCACGCAGAACCGAAGTTCTGGGGTGGTACCAGGCGCTGCAGCTTTTGGTACCAGGACCATTGGCTGGACCAAGGGTTGCTAGAGGACTCAATCACCCCAAGGGCAAACATTTTGGTAACCTCATCTTTAATGTAGGCCCTTACCCGGTCAGTCACTTGGTAAGCCTTGTGCTTAATGGGTGGACTGTCCCCGGTGTCCACGTCATGGACACACCAATCAGTGACACTAGGTACCAGGGAGAACAGATCACTGAATTGCCCCAACAGGTGGCGACAATCACCCTGCTGCTCAGGAGTCAGTGTGGTAGAGAGGACCACACCCTCCACTGACCCATCTCGCTCCCCCGCACACAGGAGGCCAGGAAGGGGCTCGCTCTCCTCCTCCATCCCAGCATCTGTGGCCAGAAGCATGCCCACTTCAGACCTCTCAAAGTGGGGCTTCAGGCGGTCAACATGCAGGACCCGCAAGGGGTTCCTGGGAGACTGCAAGTCCACCATGTAGGTAACAGGATTCTTGCGCTCCACCACCTCAAAGGGGCCGGTCCACCTATCCTGGAGCACACAGGGCTCCACCAGGGCCATGACCCAAACTTTTTGTCCAGGCTGAAACTCGATCAGAGTGGCATTCTGATCGTGCCAGCGTTTCATCTCTTCCTGGCTGGTTTCCAGGTTTGCCTCAGCAAGTTTCCTGAACGCCGAGTCTGGTTCCTGAAGGCCAGCATGTAACTAAACACATCCTGGGGAGGTTTCCTGGGAGATTGCTCCCAGCCTTCCTTGACCAGACTCAGAGGCCCTCTTACCGGGTGACCATAGAGCAGCTCAAAGGGACTGAACCCTAAGGACTTCTGTGGCACCTCACGGTAAGCAAACAACAGGCATGGCAAGAGGACATCCCACTTACGCCTCATGGGCTCGCCTAGGCCCATAATCATGCCCTTGAGGGTCCGGTTGAATCTCTCAACCAGCCCATTACACTAGGGGTGGTAAGGAGTGATGAACTTATACGTTACCCCACACTCCTCCCACAGAGACTTCATGTACTTGGAGATGAAGTTAGTTCCCCTATCGGACACCACCTCTCTGGGGAATCCCACACGGGAGAAAATCCCGATCAGTGCCCGTCCCACCACGGGGGCCGTCACTGTCCTGAGCGGGATTGCCTCAGGGTACCGGGTGGCATGGTCCACCAAGACCAGGATGAACCTGTTGCCCATGGCTGTCTTGGGATCCAGAGGCCCCACAATATCAATGCCCCCTCTCTCGAATGGGGTGCTCACCACGGGAAAGGGCTGTAGTGGGGCCTTAATCTTCACCCCACTCTTCCCACTTGCCTGGCAAGTCTCACACATCCTGCAGTGAGCATCTGAGCTCCTGCGCATCTGGGGCCAATAGAAGTGGGTGACCAGCCTCTCAAAGGTCTTGGTCTGCCCCAGATGTCCGGCCAGTGGCACATCATGAGCCAACCCCAGTAGGAAGGTCCTGAAGCGCTGGGGTACCACCAGCACACGGGCTGACCCAGGCTCAGCAACCTTAGGCTCGCTGTAAAGGAGGTCGTTCTCCCAATAGATCCAATGTGACCCTGTCTGGTCACCTACTGCCTGGGCGGCGGCCTGTCACCGCACCCCCTCAAGAGAAGGGCAGGTTCTCTGCTGCTTGCAAAATTCCTCCCTGGAGGGCCCCCTTCCTGCTGCCAATGGGTCAGCTTCGGTAGGTCCCCCAGTTCGGCCACTTGTTCCCCTGTAGGTTCCAGGGCATCCCCCTCAAGGTCTGCTCCCTCCGGGACCGTGGGAACCGCGGGGGACGGTTTCCCGAGCCCCCTACCCCTTCTCTTTGAGGCAGGGACCTGGGCCATACTTTCAGGCTCCAGACCCTCCTGAACATCCTTCTGAGCTGTCATGGACCGAGTGGTCACACACGCCCACTCAGGAAAACCCAACATTTCCAAATGAGACTTTCTCTCCACCGTGGCCCATGGGGAGTTCTCCAGATCATTGCCCAACAGACAGTCTACAGGCATGGCAGGCCTCACAGCCACTTGAAGAGTTCCTGCGACCCCCCCCAATCGAAGGGAACCTGAGCCACTTCACACTGGCTCTCTGAGTTGTCTGCTGACACTACAGGGCAGAACGCATGGGGGACAACCTGCTCTTTGGACACCAACCGGGAGCTGACAGCAGTCACACTAGCTCCGGTGTCCCTGAGAGCCTCCACCCTATGGCCATTGATGGACACCCACTGCCGGTACTTCTGAGTGTTATTCGGCAGTGTGGGGTTAGGGACCTTCTTGAAGTCTCCTAGCGAGACAAAGGTTAACTCTACGGGATCCCACCCACCTTGGACCTCCACTTCCTCCCCCCCCAGGGCTACACTGGCAATCTGGTGGGATGGTGCACGGGGTGGTGCATGAGGGGATGCATTGGGGTCCCTCTGGGGACACTGGGGATCATAATACCGGTGGCCCACTTGACCACACTTGAAACAAGTGAGTGGCCCCCTCTGGACAGGCCTACCTGTCGGGGACACTGGCTTCTTCTCAGGGGGAGGCTGGGACACCACTGTTTGGTTCCCTTGGGAATTACTTTGGGGCCCTCTCTGGAACTCCCTCTGCTTACCCTTGTCCCCCCCACTTCTCTGCTGGGGACCCTGCCCACCTCTGGTGAAGTCTCCCACAAAACCTTTGCGGACCCGGGTGCTCACCCAGCGGTCCGCCTCCTTAGCAAGCTTCCTAGGGTTAGTCAGCTTGCTATCAATCAGGTGCTGGCGTAGCTCTGGAAAACAGTTACTGGACAAATGCTCCCACGCAAACAAATCATACAATTGCTCGAAAGTTTCCACTTTGCTACCTTTTATCCAGCGCTCCATTGCTCTGCAGAAAAAAGACACATATTCAACCCACGTGGGACCCTCTAACTTCTTACAGGTCCTAAACCTCTGCCTGTACATTTCTGGGGTCAAACCATAACAGGTCATCAAAGCTTCTTTCATATGGGCATACACCATCCTGCTCTCCTCAGGCAGGTCCAACAGGGTATCCCTACCATCACTCACAAAGCGCCTCCACAATCCCGCTCCCCAATCCTGCTCAGGGACCCGGTGGGACACCATTGCTATCTCATATGTGGCAAACCATTGCCCAATATCCTCACTCTTGTGAAAATCCTTAATGACATCCTTAGGAATATAAACTCTACTCTCAGGAGTTACTAAAGGTATGCTGCCACCAGAGGGGAGACCGGGACACTCCTCGCCCTGATCTCTATCTCCCTCAACATTCTCTCATGTTCCATTCTCATTTTCTCAAGTTCAATTGACAATCGATTCTTCTCAATGTCTAACTTCTTACTCTCAAGGTCCTTCTGACCTTCCAATTTAGCCATCTCCAAACTATGCCTCCTATCTGTCTCCCTGTTCTCCAGCTCTTCTGGGGTCAGGCTCCTTTGGGATACACTAGTGTCTGGATTGGAGGGTGTTCTATCTCCCCCCCTCTACTGCATCATCCTGCTGCCCTCCAGCATTCTCTTCCTCATCCCCAGCGGACTCTCTCGCTTCCCACCAGGCCTTCAGCGCCTTGTGGTACTCCTCCTTCCTAGAGAGACCTATCACGGGGACTGCGAATTGCATACAAAATGACTTCAGCTGTTTGGCAGTATAGGTATCTAATCTTTCCTCCTCAAAGGCGAGATCCTCCGAAGCATTGGATGTTGGCCTTCCCATATTAGCAGTACTCATGGCTGCGATCAACAATTCAATACTAAAACAACCAACCAAAAAAAGGAAGAGGAAAAAAAAATCAGCGCGTGTCTGCGCTTTGGTCTGTACTCACTAGTGGTGTCTACCAGTTATTGTACGTGGATCATAAATGCAAGTCCTGATCCCACCGTTGACCGCCAATGTTAGAAATGGGGGTCTCTAGTTGGCAATGGCTGGCGCCACTGTCCAAATAGGGACCCTTCTTCCTAAGTCAGGGCAAGTGGGCTACCCCTTTTGATAACCCCTGCTCAACCCTGTGGTAACGTACCACGAGCAGTTAGGCCTATCTCAGAGGCAGGGTGTGAAGCATTTATGGCCATGCACAATAAGGCAGTAACAACACCACAAAAGGACACAACTCAAGTAGGTATAGAAAAATAGTATCTTTATCTAAGGTTTAGTACGAGACTCTCAAAAGCGTTTTAACCAGTCACAATGCACGTAAATTAGTAGGGACTTAAAAAGGCAATACGCATTCACCAGAACAAGTTCAAGGCCTGGGTCTACGCGACCTGTTGTGCACCAGATACCTGCCGTTGGACGGGGACCCAGCACGTAGCTTCTCGAAGAAGCAGAGACGGTGACAGACGGACCCCCAGCGACCACAGTTCTCGACTGCAGTGGTCCGCAACGTCCATTCACAACGATTTGGGCACTCGGGGACAGGCGGGCTCCCAGCGGCAGCAGCACGCGCTGCGGCGGCCCGGGCTGGTTGTGGCGATGACTCTCGTCGTGCAGCTCTGTGGTGGGCTCACAGCGGCAGCAGCGCTCTCCTAGCTGCGGCGGCCCACGGGACGATTCACGATGATGCAAAGTTGACAAAGATGCGGACACTCAGTGGCAGCAGCTCTCTCTTAGCTGCGGCGGCCCACAGGACAAATCCCAATGATGCAAAGTAGGCAAAGGTGCGAGCACTCAGCGGCGGCAGCTCTCTCTTAGCTGCGGCGGCTCACAGGACAAATCTCGATGATGCACCGTTAGCAAGGGTGCGAGCACTCCGCGGCAGCAGCCCTCTCTTAGCTGCGGCGGCTCACAGGACAAATCTCGATGATGCAAAGTTAGCAAAGGTGCGAGCACCCAGCGGCATTAGCTCTCTCTTAGCTGCGGCGGCTCACAGGACAAATCACGATGATGCACCGTTAGCAAGGGTGCGAGCACTCCCCGGCAGCCGCTCTCTCTTAGCTGCGGCGGCTCACAGGACAAATCACGATGATGCACATCGGACACAAGTGCGGGCACTCAGCGGCGACAGCACTCTCTTAGCTGCGGCGGCCCACAGGACAATTCATGATGTTGCGCAGCTGACACAAGTGCGGGCGCTCAGCGGCGGCAGCTCTCTCTTAGCTGCGGCAGCCCACAGGACAATTCACGATGTTGTGCAGCTGACACAAGTGCGGGCACTCAGCGGCGGCAGCTCTCTCTTAGCTGCGGCGGCCCACAGGACAATTCATGATGTTGCACAGCTGACACAGGTGCGGGCACTCAGCGGCGGCAGCTCTCTCTTAGCTGCGGCGGCCCACAGGGCAGTTCACGATGTTGCACAGCTGACACAGGTGCGGGCACTCAGCGGCGGCAGCTCTCTCTTAGCTGCGGCGGCCCACAGGACAATTCACGATGTTGCACAGCTGACACAGGTGCGGGCACTCAGCGGCGGCAGCTCTCTCAGCTGCGGCGGCCCACACAGTTGCAGCGAAGGTTCTGACGATTCAAATTAAGGCGGGCGCTCAGCGGCAGCAGCTCTCCCTTAGCTGCGGCGGGCCACACAGTTTCAGCGAGGGTTCTGAAGATTCAAATTAAGGCGGGCACTCAGCGGCGGCAGCTCTCTCTTAGCTGCGGCGGCCCACACACTTTCAGCGAAGGTTCTGAAGATTCAAATTAAGGCGGGCGCTCAGCGGCGGCAGCTCTCTCTTAGCTGCGGCGGCCCACACACAGAGTTCACAAGGGTTACCAGTCCGCATTCCTCACAGTAGAACTAGAGGTTCCGGATTACTCGACGGACGCCTCACCTGCAAGTAGAATCCCTAGCTGACGGGGTGAAGTCTAATGTCCCTGAGACTTTAGCATGAGGCGCTCTCAATTCAGGCCCTTGGGTAGTTTCTTCAGCAAGCTTGGTGAAAGTTTCAAAGTCCTTTCCTCTGTCCGCTCGGACAGTTTCGTCTTGACACCCAGAAGGAACACCCCGCACCAGGTTTCAGCGCAGCGTTTTATACCTAAAAAGTCTTTGTTCACTGCAGTCACAAATCACTGCATCCAGCCAGAACCAGTTCGGTGGGGTCGGGGAGCACTTGGTTTACGAGGCGACATCCTGCCCTTTGAGAATCTGGGGGTCTGCTATCAGACGCCCAGTGGGAGATGGAGCCATCATTCACCTTGCCAGGCACGGCCCTGCTCGGATCAAAGAGTCACCCCTCCCCATACTCTAAATGCCGATCTCTCTCTCCAGCCAGGTCTGACCCAGCTGGCCCTGCTGCTCCAAAACCAGACGGTCAATACAAACGCTAGCAAAGCCTACAGGAAAGCTTAGGCCAGAAAATACCTCGTTTCTAGTAGAGGCATTTTCGAACACGGGCTACGCTAATAATCCTTACTAAAAGATGAATCTCAATGTTCTGAGCTTAAACATATCAAATTCGACATTCCTATCAGGTTCCTGGGGGCAGGTAGGATTAAGGCATGTAATACTCAGCCTGCACATTCTGGCCTATGAGAACGGGTGGCCTCACAACAGTAAACAGTGAAATGGAGGGTAACTCGCTATTAGAACATGCTACACAGGCATACTTAAAAAGCCGCTTCGGTGGGTAGCGCAAATCAGCGCTGCAGGCCCACCAGCAGTATTTGGTCTACCAGCCCTGGGCACACACAGTGCACTGATACTAGGGGCTGACAGGTAAACCAAACGAGCCAAACTATGGTTATCCCAATTCATACAGTTATCTTCACACCGGGAGCATTCGCGCTGTGTCACTGATTGGCAGTGGCACAGCGCCCAGAGCATCCAAATCCAGTCAACATAAAATGTAAGAAGCGAAAAGAGGACGGGAGACCCGCGCCAATGATGCCAGGTCTAACAGGCCCTAAATGGTAATCCAGGGGACAAGTCAGAGTTCAGGAAACTGGTCAGCAAACTATACACATAGTAATCCAGAGGGAAGCCAAAGTTTAGCCAAGAAGGTCAGGGAATTGAGGGAACAGAGAAGGAAAAAAACAAATCTGAGGGGCGCAATAATGGAGAGCAAACTCTAGTGATAGCGAAGGAGCTAATACAACACGAAAAGTTGTCAAGCACCTTGCAAAGGGAAGGTGACTGCTTATAAAGTACTGCTACCACTCATGACCCGGAAGTTCCTCCATAGGACCTTTTAGCAATCATGATCGGGATTTCCCAGCCCCCAAAGACTGGTATCCCATAAACCTACTGGCTTTTTAATGCAGATTCTATGGCAACCAGCCGTAGAGGTGAATCCCCTGACTCCACAAAACCTCCTTATTCCTGAAAATGACCCCCTCTCTGTTGTCTCTGAAAACTCTATGACGTCCTGGTTCTGAAATATGTAAGTAACCTTTGTAAATAATTTATTGAATAACCTGAACTGTTACACACATTCTTTTATTTATAACTACCTTCAGTGAAATGGAAATTAAGACTGTGAGATGATTCTCAACATACATAGTTCATTAGAGATAACAAAATCAATACTCATTAGTATTGGTCTTTCGCTCCAAGCAAATATACATAACAATTTCCTAGGAGGAGAAGCTAGGAACCAAGAGGAACATATGCTCAATGGATCTAAGTTGGCCACCACCATTGTACGTTTTGAGAGATTCCTGTGGTGCTCTGAGAGAAGGAGTGTGTCTTTATTCTGCTTGCA
Organism: Calotriton arnoldi; assembly: GCA_963921515.1. NCBI lineage: Eukaryota > Metazoa > Chordata > Amphibia > Caudata > Salamandridae > Calotriton > Calotriton arnoldi. Next base: position 22,899 of record CAWUFW010010193.1, on the reverse strand, counting down.
TGTTTTACATGGTGCAGGTATCACAGGCGTGAAGCCTCACCCCATTATCAGCAGTCTGTGTATACCCTTGACCTCCTCTACAGTGGAAGACTCAAGCACCATTGAAGTTCCGAGGAGCTTGCCTAAATGCCTACCTGGCACATACATGTGAGCACAGATCATGGACCATGACTTATTTTGGGGTACATACCATAGGTGTTTTATTTCGGAGTTAAGCTCCTGTAGGACGGCTGCATTGTGTTCAAAACCCATTGTAGTTTAAATTATCTTACTCATCAGACTATGAATCTGAGGTGAAATTACTTTTTGCTCCTCTTCTGATAAAACCTCAAACCACTTACTTCCCAGTAACACCTAAACTCAACTCTTGACAGTGTCTAGTCAAAGGTTTACTCTTGATTATGTTCCTTCGCTTTTGAAGATCATGCTAGTGTCGAGACCCATGATGCTCCACTTTAACTCATGGTGAAGCCCGACTCATTATACTGTTAATAAAAGCACATATATTTTCTGGCAGCAGACTTGTTATTGAGATGTAGCAAAGCATAAGGAAGGGCTATAGCTTACCATGCTCATGAAAATAACCTGGCAAGCTGTCTTTGAGCAGAGATGAAGAGAAAGTGGGAGTAGCAACCTTATCTGGGAAATATGAGTTCCAAATCATGTCTTCACAAAAACAGGGCTTATCATGAAACACCTTCACTGTGATAAACAGAGTGCCCAAGTCAGTCAGGATCTATCGAACATATCCAAGTATGACAAAGGATGAACTTGGACCGAAGAGGCCATAAAAGCTAAACTACACCAGCCTGTCATTTCATTGAGCAACATTAGGTAGGAATAGACAGGCAGAGCTATTATGGGCTGTGGCTCTATAAGGCAGTACTAAACATCACAAGCCATAGTAACCATTTAGATACTGGTCCTGACCTGCCAAACAAAAGAAACACACCAGCAAACTTTGCCCAGCTCACCAGCACACATGGTCTTAAAGCACAATTAGCCATAAAGAAGTTATTTCACCTCAAGCGTCAGAAGAAAGCACACACAGTCACATTAATTATCCCCATGTGAAGCCTGAGTAAGTATTGATTTATTTGAAAATGTTCCGGTTACAATTGGGTTCTGCCCAGGATTTTTGCTTTTTTGATCACACGTTTTTGAACTTTTACTGTGGGCGAATCACTGCCTGAGCCTTACTCATTGTAATTTCATGGAAACTGGACTGAAAATGTTTACTGCCAATGTCTCTGAGGAACAGCTAAGGTAATGGGTCCAAAACTGGTTACACATGAATACATGTGCACATGCATGTGTGGGCTGTGCCGGTGAGACTACAGTCGTGCACAGCCCATTAATTGTGCACATGTGGCCTGGCGCAGAAAAGACTCTGCAGTATAGGTGCTGATCTGCGGTAGGCCTTATATTATTGGGCATTCATAGAAAGGTCAGTACTAGGGTTTACTAGAAAATCTGTAGTGCTTTCACTGTATTATGCATAAAGGCGAAATCTAATTAAAAGTGCATTTTCTTTCTGCTTGGGACTCCAAAGTCCAGCAAGGTGTCAAACTAGGATAAAACATGCAAGCCAAGCTTGATTTTGCAGTTCCCATTAAATCAATATCTTATGGGACTTCAGGAAAGTTATATTACTCTGGCAACACATACTAATTACGCTGCTCCCCAGCAGAAGGAACAAACAAAGGCCTCCCTGCACAAAGGGAGCAATTTTCAGTGATAAGCTCAGTTGGGAAGTATTTGGTGGGGAGGAAAATGTGCATGTGATAATTAGCTTCTCACACTGCACCTGGGCTGGGACAGCCTGGGGCCCACTGAACAAAAGAGGAAGCCCAGACATCTGGAGTCAATACAGGGGTGGATCCTTTTGAATCTTTGGTGGGAAGGGATCTGGCAGTGAAGTCAGATAGGGGTGGAGCTGAAGCCGCCAGAGGAGTTCTGTTCATAAAAAACATGACAGGCACTATTTAAGATGCTGTACAGGAGGCTTGGTACAAGAATAGAGGATTGATATGGCATCCTAATATTGACACATACATGGGCTGAGGTTAATTCAAGCCTTCCTTCCCTCGCTTAGTTGTTTGCTGAAGTAAGAATCACGGTGGCAGTCTATTGTTGTGCAGAATTGCCATGTTGCAAGGCCTCTCCCATGATGAAAGAAGAGGGAAGCGGGGCTGCAGGGGATATTTAACTGCTTTTTGCCATAGTGGGGCAATAATTGATTCATTTGTACATGTACCTTAGCAAGCAGTATGACTAACAGATGCAATGGAGCCTCTAGCATCAAAGCAAGAACAGGGAGCTCGTTAAAAGGCCATAAAGAGATTGCATGGCTTTAGCATTAAACAAGCACTGTGAAACACAGGCTAGCTTTGGGGCAGTCAAGAGTAGCTCGACCGATCAATTTAAGTCAGAATAAATTGTGCAGTATTAAGGCGTTAAGAGAAAGAACCTTGCTATGTACACTTACAATTAGTAATTATCCACCAGGGGTGCTGCAGCATCCCCAGCAACTATATCCAGTGCTTCTGACAGCATAGTGATTTTTAGTATTCTGCAAAGTTTTTTAAAGCTATGGGAAGCAGGTTTCTATGTGGGCGGTCTGACTCATCCTTCCATTCCTTAGTGATCTTTTCTGAACAATAGAACATAATAACTTAGTCTGAAACATTTGGAGCCTGATTCACAAACAAAAGAGAATGATCACAAAATGAACTATGCATGTATTTTGTAATGTGTAGAATTCATGTGCACATATTATACACATCCTGCATACTAATTGGCCATATGGAATTGAAACAAATTATTGCATAGCAACCTACTTTGTATATGCTGATTGTTATAGCACAGTTAGACTACGAAATACTGAAAGACACACGGATTATGATTTGAGTATCACTTAAGGGATTTATGATGTTGTGCAGGTTCAATTTACATAAAACATGCAGAATTTACCCCAATCATGCAAACTTCATGCAATGCATGCATGACTATGCATAATGCATCGCAATTCAAACACCTGGCAATGTAAAATGGAAAAGTAGCTCAGGACTTTTATCTGTGCTTTTGCTGTCGGCACCAGGAAGCTCAAGAGAAAAAATACAAAGTTATCTTTCAACAAAATGTCCTTATACCTTCCTTCAGAAGCATGGGACAAGGACAGAATTTACTGAAAGTGAATAGCTAAGGATGTGAGTGAATTAGCAATTTGAAAACAATACTGTTAAATCCCTACTGACCAAAGGTTACTGAGACGTTATAGAGACGATATAGAATTTAAAAAAACCTTAGAAATTCACTTAAAAAACCCATAGGTTACAGGGATGTTATAGTTAGGCTCAGATTTCATTCGCACAAAACCATAGAAATTCAGCCGTTATAGTCACCTGAGCTAACTATAACTTAAACTCCCACAATGCGCTGCTTATGACCTCACATATTATATCACACATGACATGGTCAGTGACATCACTGATGACATCACTGATGCCATCTCAAATGACATCACTGATACTGATTTTGCAAGTGCCTGGGCTTTTTAGGTGCATCCAACTTGCCAAAGCCAAGAGCAGCAGCCAACATAGATCAGGAGAGGGATGGCGACAGAGGTAGAGAAGAAAGGGAAACATAGCGCCAACATGGACAGCATTTGCTGTGGGACAACATTCAGGGCATCACCAAGCCTGATATTTGGCACCTGGTGCACCACAGAGAAACTCGGGAAGGGAGGAGTACATCGGTAATAACAGAGTGGGGAAGGGATCGAGGAGTGAGGGTAAAAGTGAAAGCATGGTCTCACTGCTAGCAAAGAAGAGGAAGTAACAGGACATGCATTGCAATGAAGATCAAAATAAGAAAAGAGAGTAAATAAATAAGAAAAATAACTCCATGATGTCGACACTGAAAGTCAAATGTCAATCAAAAACAAAAGCATGCAAAAAATGCTCAATGGGCAGAACAAGAACGAAAAAGGAGGAAAGCCTTTCAGCAAATACCAAAGAACTCAGATCGATAAGAAAGTGATCCAATCAGGAGAAAGGGGCTGACACAAAACCCACTCTGGGTATAGAAGCAGGATTTGGCGATTGAGGGTATTGCCAACGAACACAAAATATAACCAACAATAGTTGGTTGTGGTATAGAGGTTAATATCTTGGGTTGTTTTTATTCTTTGTATATGTTACTCATGCAAAACAGGTCATGAATGTACATCAACAAAAAGATTATACCTTATAGTCCATTGCAGTTAAATACATCTCAATCTGCAAGAAAATTATTGGGGCCTCATGATTTGCACACCTCCAGGCCCTACTCCACCTAGTCCTATGTCACCTGTCAGGCAAATCAATCCTCAACTTTTAAGTCCTAAAGACACCTCAAATACAGGTTTTAACTCAAAAAATGCCCTAACCTAGTCCAACTCTAAAATTAGATTCAATAATGCTAGAAAATGACTCATAGTTCTCCCCCTGCCACCCTGCGGGAGATCATCCTGGGCAACTGTGATAGGAAACTGACCCTCGTGCTGCTCCATCTCCTCTAACCCTGCGAGCTGCACGTTGCTCATGCAGGGAAGGTACTGAATATTTGCTTGAGTACCCACCAGCCGCTAGTACTAGGAACCCTCTGAAGCCGACACTAAGGTTAAAATTATGACATCAACATGACTCAGACGTAGTAAGCGGAATGGTGCTACACCTGGACCAGTGTACCTTGCTGCACTATAGCATGGCTTCTCAACCATTCACCCCCTCTTTCTTCCACTTAGGGAAAAAGAGTGCAAAGAGAGGGACAAGAAGGAGTCTATAAAAACTGCATTACCCTGGGTTAGCAAATGAAATCTATTGGCATGAAAAAAATCAGCACAATTCCAGAAGCCTCTGATCTGTAACTTCAGTGGAGCCTCTCTTCGACTTGCAATGCTGCACACTACATCTTCAGGACCTCATTATTAAAATGAGTTCCTCGGTCTGACTTCAGAGAAGTCGGGAAACCAAACCATGAAATTAACTCCCTCAACAACTTAGCCACTGTGAGATGATTATTTCTCCTAGCTGGGTAAGCTTCAACCCAAAGTGAGAAAATGTCCTACATGTCTGGTAATATCTTTACACAGGAACAATAGATCATCATCCTGGTAAGCATTCAATTATGACATGTCAAGAGTTCCAATTATCATTTCTTCTAATTCTAATTTAAATTTAGCCACATCCATAACCTTTTCTCTCTCTGGGTCCTGAGTATTCCCTCCACTAGGTCTAGGAGTTCCACTTCCAGTTGGAGTGTCTATGACCTTAAAGCTAATCGTGAAAGTCTCGGGCAGTAAGACCTTGTTGTAAAGCTGGGGTTTTAAGAATTATCTCTCTACTAGAGGTACCACTGCTTGCAATTGGGGATGAATTCAAAAAGGACATGTCAGAAGTTGGCGTCCCATTAGTATTTGTGTCCTAAGGGTACTGCAATTCATATTTTGAAGCTCATTCGCTCTAGGCTGGAAAAAAGGTGACAGTATCTCAGGGAATCTTCTAGTTGAGTGAAACTCTGTTTAATTCGAAGTAGGGTCTGCACTTGCAGCACATGAGGTATTCTCTTGTGTTGGAACCCTAAGAGTCTGAGGAATTAGTCTCATTGTTGAGCCCACTGAATTGCTAACTACAGTGTTCATTCCAGTAGGAACAGCCGAAGTATGTGTAGTATTTCCTACTAATCAGGGCTTATACAAAGGAACTAAAGGACCAATAGTGACAGGAATGGTCAATGTGTCTGGGGCATTCAGAGCATGTAAAGTTGAAAGGGCTGTCATTCCCAAATTCTCTCCTACTGAATTTGGATTCATATTTACTGGTGCTTTTGGCACATCAAAAGTCTCACTCAAAGGTACATTAATCGGTCCACCAATCTGAGTTACATTGTATGGAGGTGGACAGTTTAACAATAATTCAGTTATAAAGTCCTCATTTGAATCGCTGTCACTGTCCTCAGCTATATTCTCTGTCATATGTCTCTTTCTTCTTTTTCTTATCCTGGTGTTTACCTTTCCCTGCTTCCTCACTTGTTGAAATTTGAAATTTATTGATAGATATAGACCTCATCTGAGATCCACAATATAGTAAAATAATATATACAAGTTTCCAATCCCATTGTATTACAATATATCATAAAATTCTTTATAAGCAAAATTGATTATTGTTCTTAGCTTATATATCTCTAAAATAGTGGGAGTAACACTTAAAAAAAGTAAAAAACTTTGTAGCATACAAATTCATCAGGAGGGGTTCTTATAATCTCAATCAGATCCGTATTTCTAAGAATATTATATCTTATGCAAATTGGTTTTAAAAATCGTGAACGTGCCTCAACCAAACTGCTATTTGGAAAGACAAATAAAACATGTGCCAAGTCTTGGATTCCTCCATTACACAAATCACATTGGCCTGTTTTATTAAAGTTACCGCCCCACTTTTTTGTTACATCTTTTAGCGGGAGTATCCTCAGCCTTAACATCAAAATGCAACGCCTAACCTTGTGGTCCAATGTAAAACTCAAATATTTTGGGATCTCTTCATACTCCACACTAGCTAACGCCAGCTTGTAATGCGATAACTGTTGACAATAAAGTTTATCCATTTCGTAGCTCAGCCTCGGGGTTGATTTTTTCAAAAAGAACTTCAAGAGTTCTGGGGACCAACTTTGTAAAAGGCTCTCGGAGCATTGAAAGTGTTCCAAAGAGATCTCTAAATTTTGTTTAAAAGTATATACTCCTGAATCAGCCTTAAAAGTTTCCTGACGTAAAATTGCTCTTAATGTACTGTCAGGTGCATGTAGTATGTTATATGCCCATCTGACAGGGTTTGCCATAGCTCTCGCGTATGCACTCACTACCCCTAATTCCAGTCGAAGTGCCTGAACGGGAGTGGCTTGGCTTGTAGTCGTGAGCATGCGCAAGAGTTTTCCCTCCCTGAGATTTAAAAAACCCCAACGGTTTTTTGAAATATATTCTAAACCATATGTTAAAATCGGGGTGATCTTTGTTCGATAAACTTCAAGGAGAGCTGAAAATGTCGCCTCCCGGTGGAGAGATAAAACTTTTTTATAGCACTTACATGAGATACTGTCTTTAGTTCATTCCACAGAAAGTGCGAGGCAGTACCAGTGGACTGAGAGAAAACTCTCCCTAAATAGATGTAAGTAGATGCTATTTCTACTGTTATTCCTCCTAGTCTCCAGGTAAAAGGTATATCTTTTTTCCCACCTTTAAATGGTACTATTTTTGTTTTTGAAATATTTATTTTTAAAAAGTGTCTTTCGGTATATTTAAAAAGAGCCTCCATGTTACGCTGCAGCCCAATTGGGGTTAGATCGAATAAAACACACAACGATTTATAAAATGAAAGTCAAAATACCACACATAGAGTTATCTATGATTGCCCAGAATGGGACATGTAAGCGGTGGCGGCCGGCACGGATCGGGGGAGGGGGGGGCAGAGGGTTGGGAGGCAGGTGGTGGGGGGAACAGATGGGAGAAGTGGGTATAAAAAAAAGAAAAAGAAAAAACATACCTTCCTGCCTCTTCCTAGCCACGTCTCTCCTCCGCAGTCCCTTGCTCCAGCCGGTCTCTCCTCTGTGGTCCTTTCTCCAGCCAGAAAAGGAAGCACACCCAGGTTCCCAATAGCCAATCACAACGCTGCAATGCAGTGTTGTGATTGGTCTGAGCACCGTGGTTCGCCGCTTAGACAGGCAGTGGGAGCCTGAGCATGTTCTCCACCCAGGCTGCAATACAGCCTGGGTGGAGAACATGCAAAGTGTGCATGAATGTTTGGCTGGCCCGAGACAGCCGGCCACACATTCATGGGCACTTTCAGAGTGTGCCTGCCTACCACTCCTCCCCCTGATCTGAGAGCAGAGCAGCCCGCCCCACCAAGATACCACAGCAGGTACAAATAATATGATAATAACCTCAAGTTATTATCATTTTATTTTTCCTTTATTTTACTGCTAGGAAGCCATAGTGTGATGCCCCTCCGCCTTAGCAGAGGAGCCACCACTGCATGTATGTCCCATTGGTGCAAAACAAAATGATGGGGCCACCTGCAGAAAGTGATGAGTGGCCCCTGAGTCTCCTATATCACATAGATATGTATTTGCCTGGGACAGAGTGGGGGCCCCTTCAACGACTGGAGGCACCCTGCACTGCAGGACCTCTGTTATGCCCTGGGTTGAGTCTAAATTGCTGCAAAAAATTTGATGCAGTTATTTTATTTCCCACCTGGGAGTATGCTTAGTAGTCTGCACTACCTCCTGAGAATTGAAAGTAAAATTTACACTCTGTATAACTGAAAGCGAAACGAGTACCCTCTGTGACTGTAATTTACCGTCTTCCAAACGAAGTAATTTTGAGAAAAAACTAAGAATATGTTTTGAAATCTTCCCCTAAATTTTGAAATAAACTAAATTAATGCAAATAGAAGACAGAAAGACAATCTGGTAGACCCTTTGAATGCAGAAACATCTTAATAAGCTTTAAGGAGTTGAAAGGCTGTTTTGGCATTCAGATAGATGCACTGAGAGGCTGTACTGCAAAGATGTCTGTGGCTTGATAAACACCCTCAGCCAGACCTGCTTTGTGATTGCTCTTTGAGGAAAATAGTAGCTATTGAAAACCTTCTAAAATAATCTCCCCAATATATATTATTTAGAGGAATGACAGAATCTTTGATTTGTAATGACAAAAATGTGAGTGTTTTCATGTGCTCCAGTTTCTCTGCATTGCAATTTTCTAGGGAAGCCACACATGATTCTATTCAATCAATCAATCATTTTTAATATTTATAATTCACCACAGCCCCCTGGAGTCTCTTGGCACGGGTCTCAAATTGTTATTTTTTTTCAAAGAGTGGATGACTAGGCAAACTTTTTAGTGCACTTGGAAGGTTCTAGAATGCCAGTGCCTAGACAGAGAAAGTTCTAATCCTTTTGGATTTTAACATGAACCGCAATGTGATCGCCGATTTCTTGTCCTGCCTTCTGACTTCCTCCTTTCCAAAGGTTGATATAATAAGATTCTCCTTGACAGATATTGAAAGGTAATGTTGTTTAGGAGCTTAAACATCCAGCAGCCAAGTTTAAATAACCTTTGTTCTTTAGAGCCAGACAATGGTCTTTTTGAGTTCTATGCTTGTAGTTAATATATGTAATCCGCAATAACCTCAGCTCCAACAACAAATGCTCGAAGATGGAGATGGCAGAGGCAGAGTTTATTCAGCTGATGGGTACTAGCCATCTTTCCCTTCTTGAGAGAAATATTAGCATATTAGTGGCTCCTGCTATGTCCCGGCGTGCTCAGCCCTGGGACATAGCTTCCAGCACGCAAGAGATGACAAAAATGCTCTTGCTTCCTGGAAGCGGAGAAGAATTGCTTTCAGACACAGGGAGTTGCACATTTAGCAGCACCCTGTGTCTGAAAGCAATGTCGGCTTGCGCAGGAGTTAGGGAGCAGACAGGGATCGCGGGGGCATTCAGGCTCCCCCCCACAGTTCAATGGAGACTGGGTGCCCTGGGGGCACCCAGGAGATATGGCCAGGCCCTGGGGATGGGGTCCCGGGGGCCCAATTCGGGTCATGGAGGGGGGCCGCACAGCCCCCCTCCTTCACTTGAAAAAGGGTGGCCCCGGGGGATGGGATCCTCGGGGCTGCATGGCCCCCTTCTACATTGCAGAAAGGCCTAGCCCCAGGGACTGGGCTGGGTAAGGGAGGCCATGTGGCCCCCTTTCCCTAATAATATTTTTTTTAAAAGCCTGGGCCAGGGGAAATCGCTGAAGGCCTGCCCCCTTTTTCAACCACTCTGCAAAGGGTCATCCTGGTGCATAACTTGGGGATGAAGTCTCTTGGATCCTGAGGGTCCCCTCCATTATTTGAAAATAAAAATAAAAAGTCTGGGATAGGGGATGGGGTTCTCGGGCCGAAATTGGCTTAGAGAAGGGGGCTGCACAGCCCTTCTGCCCATTTGCAGAAAGGCCTTGCCCCGAAGAATGTCATCCCTGGGTCTGAAATTGGCCCGGGGAAGGGGGGCCATGTGGCCCCCTTTCCCAAATAAAAAAAAGCCCAGCCCAGGTTAAGCCCCCAAAGGCCCCACCCCCTTCCTCAACAACTCTGCAAATGTGCCTCCTGCCGCACTACTGGTTGCGGGATGAAGTCCCCTTGGATGCTGAGGGTCCTTGGGGGCCAAGATTCCCTCCTGTTACCTCCAGTAAGTCCCACACAGCGGGATTGCAGAGAGCTGGTCAGAGGCCCCACCCCCTTCCTCCACTACCCCTCAAATGTGCCTCCTGCTGCACTACTGGTTGGGGGATGAAATCCCCTTGAAGCTGGGGGTCCTTGGGAGCCAAGAACCCCTTCTGTAACCTCAAGTAAGTCCCACACAGAAGGATTGCTAAGAACTGGTCGGAGGCCCGCCCCCTTTTTCCACAACTCTGCAAATGTGACTACAAGTTAAAAAACCCTAGAATCCATAAAAAAAAACAAAGGTTACTGAGACGTTATAGAGACGATATAGAATTTAAAAAAACCTTAGAAATTCACTTAAAAAACCCATAGGTTACAGGGATGTTATAGTTAGGCTCAGATTTCATTCGCACAAAACCATAGAAATTCAGCCGTTATAGTCACCTGAGCTAACTATAACTTAAACTCCCACAATGCGCTGCTTATGACCTCACATATTATATCACACATGACATGGTCAGTGACATCACTGATGACATCACTGATGCCATCTCAAATGACATCACTGATACTGATTTTGCAAGTGCCTGGGCTTTTTAGGTGCATCCAACTTGCCAAAGCCAAGAGCAGCAGCCAACATAGATCAGGAGAGGGATGGCGACAGAGTTAGAGAAGAAAGGGAAACATAGCGCCAACATGGACAGCATTTGCTGTGGGACAACATTCAGGGCATCACCAAGCCTGATATTTGGCACCTGGTGCACCACAGAGAAACTCGGGAAGGGAGGAGTACATCGGTAATAACAGAGTGGGGAAGGGATCGAGGAGTGAGGGTAAAAGTGAAAGCATGGTCTCACTGCTAGCAAAGAAGAGGAAGTAACAGGACATGCATTGCAATGAAGATCAAAATAAGAAAAGAGAGTAAATAAATAAGAAAAATAACTCCATGATGTCGACACTGAAAGTCAAATGTCAATCAAAAACAAAAGCATGCAAAAAATGCTCAATGGGCAGAACAAGAACGAAAAGGAGGAAAGCCTTTCAGCAAATACCAAAGAACTCAGATCGATAAGAAAGTGATCCAATCAGGAGAAAGGGGCTGACACAAAACCCACTCTGGGTATAGAAGCAGGATTTGGCGATTGAGGGTATTGCCAACGAACACAAAATATAACCAACAATAGTTGGTTGTGGTATATAGGTTAATATCTTGGGTTGTTTTTATTCTTTGTATATGTTACTCATGCAAAACAGGTCATGAATGTACATCAACAAAAAGATTATACCTTATAGTCCATTGCAGTTAAATACATCTCAATCTGCAAGAAAATTATTAGGCCTCATGATTTGCACACCTCCAGGCCCTACTCCACCTAGTCCTATGTCGCCTGTCAGGCAAATCAATCCTCAACTTTTAAGTCCTAAAGACACCTCAAATACAGGTTTTAACTCAAAAAATGCCCTAACCTAGTCCAACTCTAAAATTAGATTCAATAATGCTAGAAAATGACTCATAGTTCTCCCCCTGCCACCCTGCGGGAGATCATCCTGGGCAACTGTGATAGGAAACTGACCCCTCGTGCTGCTCCATCTCCTCTAACCCTGCGAGCTGCACGTGGCTCATGCAGGGAAGGTACTGAATATTTGCTTGAGTACCCACCAGCCGCTAGTACTAGGAACCCTCTGAAGCCGACACTAAGGTTAAAATTATGACATCAACATGACTCAGACGTAGTAAGCGGAATGGTGCTACACCTGGACCAGTGTACCTTGCCGCACTATAGCATGGCTTCTCAACCATTCACCCCCTCTTTCTTCCACTTAGGAAAAAAGAGTGCAAAGAGAGGGACAAGAAGGAGTCTATAAAAACTGCATTACCCTGGGTTAGCAAATGAAATCTATTGGCATGAAAAAAATCAGCACAATTCCAGAAGCCTCTGATCTGTAACTTCAGTGGTGCCTCTCTTCGACTTGCAATGCTGCACACTACATCTTCAGGACCTCATTATTAAAATGAGTTCCTCGGTCTGACTTAAGAGAAGTCGGGAAACCAAACAATGAAATTAACTCCCTCAACAACTTAGCCACTGTGAGATGATTATTTCTCCTAGCTGGGTAAGCTTCAACCCAAAGTGAGAAAATGTCCTACATGTCTGGTAATATCTTTACACAGGAACAATAGATCATCATCCTGGTAAGCATTCAATTATGACATGTCAAGAGTTCCAATTATCATTTCTTCTAATTCTAATTTAAATTTAGCCACATCCATAACCTTTTCTCTCTCTGGGTCCTGAGTATTCCCTCCACTAGTTCTAGGAGTTTCACTTCCAGTTGGAGTGTCTATGACCTTAAAGCTAATCGTGAAAGTCTCGGGCAGTAAGACCTTGTTGTAAAGCTGGGGTTTTAAGAATTATCTCTCTACTAGAGGTACCACTGCTTGCAATTGGGGATGAATTCAAAAGGACATGTCAGAAGTTGGCGTCCCATTAGTATTTGTGTCCTAAGGGTACTGCAATTCATATTTTGAAGCTCATTCGCTCTAGGCTGGAAAAAAGGTGACAGTATCTCAGGGAATCTTCTAGTTGAGTGAAACTCTGTTTAATTCGAAGTAGGGTCTGCACTTGCAGCACATGAGGTATTCTCTTGTGTTGGAACCCTAAGAGTCTGAGGAATTAGTCTCATTGTTGAGCCCACTGAATTGCTATCTACAGTGTTTATTCCAGTAGGAACAGCCGAAGTATGTGTAGTATTTCCTACTAATCAGGGCTTATGCAAAGGAACTAAAGGACCAATAGTGACAGGAATGGTCAATGAGTCTGGGGCATTCAGAGCATGTAAAGTTGAAAGGGCTGTCATTCCCAAATTCTCTCCTACTGAATTTGGATTCATATTTACTGGTGCTTTAGGCACATCAAAAGTCTCACTCAAAGGTACATTAATCGCTCCACCAATCTGAGTTACATTGTATGGAGGTGGACAGTTTAACAATAATTCAGATATAAAGTCCTCATTTGAATCGCTGTCACTGTCCTCAGCTATATTCTCTGTCATATGTCTCTTTCTTCTTTTTCTTATCCTTGTGTTTACCTTTCCCTGCTTCCTCACTTGTTGAAATTTGAAATTTATTGATAGATATAGACCTCATCTGAGATCCACAATATAGTAAAATAATATATACAAGTTTCCAATCCCATTGTATTACAATATATCATAAAATTCTTTATAAGCAAAATTGATTATTGTTCTTAGCTTATATATCTCTAAAATAGCGGGAGTAACACTTTAAAAAGTAAAAAACTTTGTAGCATACAAATTCATCAGGAGGGGTTCTTATAATCTCAATTAGATCCGTATTTCTAAGAATATTATATTTTATGCAAATTGGTTTTAAAAATCGTGAATGTGCCTCAACCAAACTGCTATTTGGACAGACAAATAAAACATGTGCCAAGTCTTGGATTCCTCCATTACACAAATCACATTGGCCTGTTTTATTAAAGTTACCGCCCACTTTTTTGTTACATCTTTTAGCGGGAGTATCCTCAGCCTTAACATCAAAATGCAACGCCTAACCTTGTGGTCCAATGTAAAACTCAAATATTTTGGGATCTCTTCATACTCCACACTAGCTAACGCCAACTTGTAATGCGATAACTGTTGACAATAAAGTTTATCCATTTCGTAGCTCAGCCTCGGGGTTGATTTTTTCAAAAAGAACTTCAAGAGTTCTGGGGACCAACTTTGTAAAAGGCTCTCGGAGCATTGAAAGTGTTCCAAAGAGATCTCTAAATTTTGTTTAAAAGTATGTACTCCTGAATCAGCCTTAAAAGTTTCCTGACATAAAATTGCTATTAATGTACCGTCAGGTGCATGTAGTATGTTATATGCCCATCTGACAGGGTTTGCCATAGCTCTCGCGTATGCACTCACTACCCCTAATTCCAGTCGAAGTGCCTGAACGGGAGTGGCTTGGCTTGTAGTTGTGAGCATGCGCAAGAGTTTTCCCTCCCTGAGATTTAAAAAACCCCAACGGTTTTTTGAAATATATTCTAAACCATATGTTAAAATCGGGGTGATCTTTGTTCGATAAACTTCAAGGAGAGCTGAAAAATGTCGCCTCCCGGTAGAGAGATAAAACTTTTTATAGCACTTACATGAGATACTGTCTTTAGTTCATTCCACAGAAAGTGCGAGGCAGTACCAGCGGACTGAGAGAAAACTCTCCCTAAAAAGATGTAAGTAGATGCTATTTCTACTGTTATTCCTCCTAGTTTCCAGGTAAAAGGTATAGCTTTTGTCCCACCTTTAAATGGTACTATTTTTGTTTTTGAAATATTTATTTTTAAAAAGTGTCTTTCAGTATATTTAAAAAGAGCCTCCATGTTACGCTGCAGCCCAATTGGGGTTAGATCGAATAAAACCACATCATCGGCATACATTAAAAGGTGAATTTTTTGTGATGATAATTGAGGTGGGAAATTATTTACCTCCTGGAAACAGTCCGGTAAATCACTAAGGAATAGTGAGAAAAGGAGTTGGGCAAGTAAACACCCATGTTTGAGACCGTTTTGCGTAGATATCTCTTGGGTTAAGCCCATATCTCCTCCCATTTGTACCTTACACCATGTAGTTGTATGAAGTGCTACTATTATTCTTAGCAAACTTATCGGAACGCCTAACTTCAATAATTTCCTCCACAGAGAAGGCCTATCCACCTTGTCAAAAGCTGTAGAAAAATCTACAAATAAACTATAAACTACCTGAGCTCTACTAATTACATATTTATCAATAATAGTTTGGAGGATGGCAATATTGACAATCACAGAATGATTTTGACGAAAACCTGCTTGTACCATAGGTATTAACCCCCTAGCAGTGGCCCAATCATTCAGGTGTTCCAAGATGCTGGCCGCAAATATTTTTCCTGTAGCATCAAGGAGGGCAATCTGACGATAATTACTCGGAGAAAAGTGAGAACCTTTTTTCAAATGGGGATCTACTAAACTGCCCTTCCATGAGTTCGGAATTTGTCCAGTTCAATAGCAGTACATATATAGGGGGGCCAAAAATTTAGTCCATCCTTCAATATTTTCTTTCAGGACCTTCACCGAAATCCTGTCTGGCCCCATTGCTGCTGTGTCTCTTGCTTTCCTTATGTACACGGCAATTTGCTGATCAGTAGGTGGCTTTATCTGTTGGTTGATCACGCTGACGATTCCATCGCATAGAGATTTCCCGATATCGATAGATGGTAGATTTTCCTCATATAGTTTGGATAAATAAATAGGCCATTCTTTTTGAGGGACGGGAGTAGCTCTCTGTGGTATTTTATTTCCACTAGCTTCTGCAACTATATCCCAAAAGGCTTTAGAATTTTTTTAACGCACTGCATCTTACAGGTCCACCCAACATCTATCCATTTTTGTTCTATTCTCTTTCATGCAAAGCCTATTTCGTCTTTTCTTCAAGATGGAAATTTCCGCCTTCCTAGCCGGAGAAACGTTCTTAAATTGTAACCTAATCAGCTGGTTTAACTTCTTAGACAGGAAATTTATTGTCGGGTCTTTTATCCTTTGTGTGTTGTCTTTACTAGGAAGAGGCTTCTTCTGCAAAGTAGTAGATATCAGAGTTTTAAAGCTTTCAAAATTAGAGATTGGGTTAACTCTCTTGTTAATTTGTTCATACATTTGGGACTCGATAATCTTATTAATTTCATTATAAATTTGCTTATAGTTCTTGCTGTTCCACAGTATTCGAGCTGGCTTTTGTTTGAGTATTACCTCCCCCCTACCGTTTGATAGGGACCATGAGGAAGTTGGTTAAAGGTGGAGATCTATTTCTAGATGAAGTATTGCGTGATCACTACTTTGGACAAATTGTTTAGAGAGGCTGCGAAATTTATTAAACAAATTATAGCTGCTGATGGCATAGTCCAATATAGATAGCCCTGTTGGACCTTTTCGGGAATATGAACCCAGCACATCTCCTCTCGTTCTCCCATTTAAAATTATTCCGTTGAATTCATTGATTCGCTCCAATATAATTTTCCCCCTTTTATTAGCTCTAATATGGTCTGGGAATACTGCTGCTGGAATAGAGCAAGATTCTTCGAGTTCTGAATTCCGAAATTCATTGAGTAGGGAAGTAGAGATTTTTGTGTTGAAATCCCCCATTAGGAGTATCTGCATATTTTCATTTGAACCTAGGGAGATATCTATTTGAACAAATAAATTTAAAATTATTGTATCATGTTCAGACCCAAGGGAACATAAACATTAAAAAAAAGTATTGGCTGAACGCAAATATTTTTATCTAAATGCTTTATTTTAAGACATTGAGCATTAGGGCTAGTTAGGTGAATTATTTCAAAGTCCCAATTTAGATCTACTGTTAGCAAGATAGCCAAGCCTCCCTTTGCATGGCCCCGTCTGGTCCTTATAGCTGGAGTATTAAAAACGAAATCGTTTTTTTGGTCAAAGTTATCTACTAGCCAGGCTTCCTGTAGGCAAACTAATGAAGGTTGAGTATCTAACAAATGAGATATTTTGTCCTGATTTAAACCCCTCTAGGTTCCATGAGACAACGGTGAAGTTATTGTTAAAAAGGAAGTTTAGCAAACTTTTCTTGCTTATTTCCATGTAAGTTGTTTGATAACCACGACCATACATTATCATTTTGAGTGTTACTTATGTGATGAACATCTTCTTGATTCCATATCCATCTACCTCCATCCTCGATACTTATTATTAATTTATAATCACTTGTTAGTGCAGGATATAATCTAGCTCCCTCAATCATGTGAGTTCTCCAGGATTTCTGCTCTGCATCCCATCTAGCATCTGCATATGGCTTTCTTGTCTCTCCCTTGATATCTCTCTCTTTGTCTAAGATGAGCTGTATGTTACCAAGCATTCAGAGGTCGATTCCGATTCGGGCCGGAAAAAGCACCGACCGACTCGGAGCCGGAAAAATTACCGACCGACACGTACCAGTGGCGCCCGACACGCCAAGTACGATGCAAGCCGCGATAAATCCGACCGACACGTCAGGAAACCAAGCCGACCGACCGAGCCGCCGGAAAATAGCAATCCGGCCGGAAAACACGCGAATCCAACCGACCGACACGCACCCGGAACAAATCCGACCGAATCGTACCCGCCAACTCCAACCCGCAAAGTACGATGCAAGGCGCGAAAACACGACCGAGTCGGACGGAGGACAAGCCGCACGACCGACACGCATACAAAACCGAGCCGAAGCAACACAATACACCGCGACCGACGCGTACGCAGCATACAAAACTGCACAAACACAGCGTGAACGAAACGGAAAACACCGTACGAGACCAATGCAGGGTCCGACTCGGTCACAAGAACGTTTCCAACATACACAAACAGCACAAAGGAAAATCAACCAAAAAAAGGCCAAACAAGCAATTACCAAGCCAATAAATACTGGGGGTGGGGACAGAGAACAAAGACACACCCACAACTCCACCTATATAAAGGACACAAATCACTACCATGAGCCTTTGCAAATGCCATTCCACTGCCAGCACCCAAGAGAAAGCAACCACACACCCACAGCTCATCCCTCACACAAGCCACACACCATCAGCACACCAACAAATACCTACCTCACATACACCCAGCACAACACACACCCACACACCCTCACCTGCACACCAACACACACATCACCCACCATCACCACCCATCACCATGCCCCCCAAGAAGAATCCCAAGTTCCTAGATAGTGAATTGGAAGTCATGGTAGACGAGATCCTCAGGGTGGAGCCACAGCTGTTTGGCACTCTGGTCCAACAGACCCCCATGTCGCAGAAAACCAAGATGTGGGAGAGGATCATCAACAGGGTGAACGCCCAATCACCATGTCGGCGCACAAAGACGGACATCCAGAACAGGTGGTATGACGTGCGCAGGAGGGTACGGGACCTGCTGAAGATAGACTACATCCACAGCCAACACACCGGCAGTGGCCCTCCTGCCAAGCCAATATACCTCAGGCCCTGGGAGGAGAAGGTGCGGGCCATCCTTCCGCCAGTGAGCGTATATGGACTAGAGAACATCCCAGAGCCTGGTGAGTACACAACAAATGTACACAATAAACTGCCACAAAACACACACATCACTGTCAAGGGGAGAGTCAAACCATGCACTCATAGCAATTACACAGCAACTAGAACAGAATCATCCCAAAATGTGTATGTCAGTCAGATAAACACAACACATGACATCAAAAAGTCACATCCAACTGTGCCAACACATGTACAAACACAACCACAACTACAGCTAGGCAGTGGCACAAATAGAACTAACACACACATCCACACATGTAGCCACCACAACAACACCAACACACAGTGAAGACCACTCAAAGGAAGGAATTCTGTGTATGCTGGCCAAGTCAGTGTAGCCAATAGCATCATGGGAGTCGCAGTCACACATATTGCCCCCCCCACAACTGTCCCATCAACACCACCCTGAACCATGCTCACATCACAGGGAGTGGAGAAGGACTCACAAGATGGCTGACACTGGCTACTGCTGTGGGGAGCACAAGGCCCTGCTGGCAACTGTGCACCAACAAACAGCAGGACACCACTGACTGACATCCTGAGAGACAACTTCCACTCCCTGCAACGCAAGCACGCTCCATGGTGGGATATCTGGCTGGCTGGCTGGGAAGGGGGACTTGCAGCACTGACCATAGTCACAAGCACCTCCCCTCACACCCCCCCCACAAACTCCACAGTACCCACCTGGTAGAATGCAATGCCCTCCATCCTAACACAAGATCCCACAAAGCACCACCACCCTGGGTTATGTTGTGTGAAGCACAGGGACACTCTTGGGACTCTTAGCCAAACAACTGCCAGGACAACACTCCCAGCCATCCTGTCAGCACAGCCAGCCCACCCCACAGGGAAGCAGAGTCAAAAGGAAGGAAGCATGGGCATGCTGGGAAGGGGGTGGAGGCAATAGCATGATGGAAGTCGTAGTCACAGACATTGCTCAGCCTCACAACTGGCCCATCAACACCACCCTGAACCATGCTCACATCACAGGGATGGAGAAGGACTCACAAGATGGCTGACACTGGCTACTGCTGTGGGGAGCACAAGGCCCTGCTGGCAACTGTGCACCAACAAACAGCAGGACACCACTGACTGACATCCTGAGAGACAACTTACACTCCCTGCAATGCAAGCACGTTCCATGGTGGGATATCCGGCTAGCTGGGTGGGAAGGGGGACTTGCAGCACTGACCATAGTCACAAGCACCTCCCCTCACACCCCCCCACAAACTCCACAGTACCCACCTGGTAGAATGCAATGCCCTCCATCCTAACACAAGATCCCACAAAGCACCACCACCCTGGGTTATGTTGTGTGAAGCACAGGGACACTCTTGGGACTCTTAGCCAAACAACTGCCAGGACAACACTCCCAGCCATCCTGTCAGCACAGCCAGCCCACCCCACAGGGAAGCAGAGTCAAAAGGAAGGAAGCATGGGCATGCTGGGAAGGGGGTGGAGGCAATAGCATGATGGGAGTCGTAGTCACTGATATTGGTCACCCCCACAACTGGCCCATCAACACCACCCTGAACCATGCTCACATCACAGGGAGTGGAGAAGGACTCACAAGATGGCTGACACTGGCTACTGCTGTGGGGAGCACAAGGCCCTGCTGCCAACTGTGCACCAACAAACAGCAGGACACCACTGACTGACATCCTGAGAGACAACTTCCACTCCCTGCAATGCAAGCACGTTCCATGGTGGGATATCTGGCTGGCTGGGTGGGAAGGGGGACTTGCAGCACTGACCATAGTCACCAGCACCTCCCCTCACACCCCCCCCAACACAAACTCCACAGTACCCACCTGGTAGAATGCAATGCCCTCCATCCTAACACAAGATCCCACAAAGCACCACCACCCTGGGTTATGTTGTGTGAAGCACAGGGACACTCTTGGGACTCTTAGCCAAACAACTGCCAGGACAACACTCCCAGCCATCCTGTCAGCACAGCCAGCCCACCCCACAGGGAAGCAGAGTCAAAAGGAAGGAAGCATGGGCATGCTGGGAAGGGGGTGGAGGCAATAGCATGATGGGAGTCGTAGTCACTGATATTGGTCACCCCCACAACTGGCCCATCAACACCACCCTGAACCATGCTCACATCACAGGGAGTGGAGAAGGACTCACAAGATGGCTGACACTGGCTACTGCTGTGGGGAGCACAAGGCCCTGCTGCCAACTGTGCACCAACAAACAGCAGGACACCACTGACTGACATCCTGAGAGACAACTTCCACTCCCTGCAATGCAAGCACGTTCCATGGTGGGATATCTGGCTGGCTAGGTGGGAAGGGGGACTTGCAGCACTGACCATAGTCACCAGCACCTCCCCTCACACCCCCCCAACACAAACTCCACAGTACCCACCTGGTAGAATGCAATGCCCTCCATCCTAACACAAGATCCCACAAAGCACCACCACCCTGGGTTATGTTGTGTGAAGCACAGGGACACTCTTGGGACTCTTAGCCAAACAACTGCCAGGACAACACTCCCAGCCATCCTGTCAGCACAGCCAGCCCACCCCACAGGGAAGCAGAGTCAAAAGGAAGGAAGCATGGGCATGCTGGGAAGGGGGTGGAGGCAATAGCATGATGGGAGTCGTAGTCACTGATATTGGTCACCCCCACAACTGGCCCATCAACACCACCCTGAACCATGCTCACATCACAGGGAGTGGAGAAGGACTCACAAGATGGCTGACACTGGCTACTGCTGTGGGGAGCACAAGGCCCTGCTGCCAACTGTGCACCAACAAACAGCAGGACACCACTGACTGACATCCTGAGAGACAACTTACACTCCCTGCAATGCAAGCACGTTCCATGGTGGGATAACTGACTGGGTGGGTGGGTGGGTGGGAAGGAGGTCTGGCTGTCAACCAAACACAATCAATGCAGACCATGTTCACACCCCAGAGAATACATAGAAATGCCCAAATAATGCAGGACAATGTGCCACACCAATATCAACCCCTGACTGTGACGACTTAGGACAATACAATGTACAGGCCCGCACCCCGAGGCACAGTCACAACTGTCAGGTGTGTCAACCACTGATGCCTGCAGAAACATGACATACATTGTTTGTGTCTCCCAAAAACAGGTGATGATAGGGACACAGCAGCAGACGCTGAGGAGTCCCAGTCCCAGGCTCAAGAGGATGCCGAGCTCACTGGCGTCGTACAGCCTCTGTCCTCCTCGGACGATGAAGAACAACCTGGCACATCCGGTGCAAGTCAACATGCTGCACCAGCAGGACCACCAGCTGCAGCACCAGCAGGTCCACCAGCTGCACCCCTGCACCCACCCCTCCAACGACTGTCACCACGAATACCATCCCTGCCGACATGGACAGAATAAGGAACAACACCAGCGCAGTGACCCTGGACCAACCTGGGGCCATGGACACCACCACCACCACCAACCCCAAGGTGGACCAGGGTTATCTGTGCGTGCAACTGCACACACTGCACATGTCAGCAGGGGTGGTGGGAGGGGTGGGAGACAGAGGTCGCTGCTTGCAGACGTTGCTGGTGTGCATGAAGACCCACAACTGGTACGCATAGCTGATGCGTACCAGTCCAGCACTCGGAGAGCTCAGCCAGGTAGTGGGGCTCTCAGAGACATCAAACAGCAGCAGGCTGCCCATCATGCCCGCTTGGACTCCCACATGTCCCACGTGGAGTCACACATGTCACGTGTGGACTCCCACATGTCCCGCGTGGAGTCCAAGTGGGATGTACTACATGAGATGACGGCGGTGCACAGGGACATTTTACAATGCCTCCGCCAGATGAACAGCAACCAGTCCACACCTCCCTGTGTGCCAACAACATCTGGTACCGAACAAACTGCAACTGCCACAGGGAGGGAGGAGGACTCTGGCGGAGAGTCCCCTGCACCGCAGCAGCCTGCACTTGAGGGCCCCCCCAAGAAGAGGGGTCGTCCGAGGAGGGGAAAGTGAGAGGCTGATGGCCAAGCGCAACTCCCAGGAAGCCTGAACCTGTTCTGGATTTTCGCCTTTGTGCACAGACTGTTCACCCTGTTGATGGCAACACTACTCCCACACATTGCATGGGGAGTACAAGTTGGAACAATGTGTCAGACAACTGTGGCCCCGATACTGGGGATCCTGTCTACCTGGACTTTCTATTCATCTAGGAACTTGGGATTGCAAGATTCATGTACAGCACAATCCATCCTATGCACTATTATCACAGATGTATCACAATAAACACAATAATACACCATACTTGCCTCTGTCGTGATTCCAACGTGGGTGCTGTTATGGGGATGATGAACAGCAAAATTACACTGTGTATGCGAACTGCAACAGCAAGGACAACACAGGCATGTGAGTACAGGCAACGTGACACATATGAGGGAGACACACCACCAGGGCTACACAACACATACACACCTAGGCCATCTGACTCATTGCCTACACTGATGTTGCCAGGGAAGACGGTGCAATGCACAGACACCACACCCATTCCCAGTTGTAGTCAAGTAGCCCACAGGTGCAGTAAGCAAATGGCAGTCAAATGCG